>CM042151.1:96653083-96682870 GCA_023376005.1 Doryteuthis pealeii
TTTATCCCAGGATGACAATGTCTGGTTTAATGGCTTTGTCTTTTATATATCTGCCTGTCTGGATTATTTTGTCATAGAACACAGTCACCTTTCCATTTGATGTTATTGGTGGAGGCTCATGTTCCCAGATGTACTGTGTTCTCTCAAGCTGCATTTCTCCACAGATTTTCCAGTGGAGGTATTTGCATACTTTGTTATGTCGGGCAGTGTAGTGGCCATCTGCCAAAAGGATCTGGCAACCAGACATTAGATGACTTGGACTTTCAATGGCTGAGTGGCAGAATCTGCATTGGTCATTTTGTTGTATTCCAATCATTTTCTTGAATCCATTTGTGAGTAGGCCCTGGTCTTGTCCAGCTGTGATGATTCGTTCCTCATCAAATGGTAGCTTGCCATGTTTGAGCCATTGCAGTGAAGCTTCCTTGTCTATGTATTTCTGGTTTAATTCTTCCATAAATTTTCCTGCTCTCTTATTTTGTCGCCATCCTTCTTTCCTGATCTCCATTTCCCGCTTTGAATATTCCTCCCTCATCTTTCTTGCAATTAGGGTTGCCGGGTAGTCATTATTCTCTGTAGTGTTCTTTAATTGGCCCCCATTGAAGTTTTCTGCGAG
Source organism: Doryteuthis pealeii (assembly GCA_023376005.1). Taxonomy (NCBI): domain Eukaryota; kingdom Metazoa; phylum Mollusca; class Cephalopoda; order Myopsida; family Loliginidae; genus Doryteuthis; species Doryteuthis pealeii. The sequence goes on from CM042151.1 coordinate 96,653,697, forward strand.
TTTAGTATTTGATGTCTGTTGTGATAGACATTCGTTTTGGTGGTCCTTTACTATTGAAATTGTTTTGTCCCTTGAGCTTTTGATATATTGTCCCATGATTAATATTGTGGCTCGGTATGCATGGTTGATTTCTATGAGACCTAAACCGCCCTCTCTTCTTGGTAGGTATATCCTGTCCATGCACTGATGTCGGTAGGTAACCTTATATAGGTTAGCATTTTCCTAGTTTTGGTATCAAGCCTATTGATGTAGCATTGTGGCCAGTCAATAATACCAAAACCATAGGAAATGACAGGTATTGCAAGTTGGTTGATGGCAGTTATTTTGTTTTTTGGTGTTAATCCCGATTTGAGGATCTTTTTAAGGCGGCTAATATATTCCTTTTCTGCCTTTTCTCTCATTTGTCCATGTTCAACCATTACATTTTCTTCTATGCCAAGGTATTTGTAGGCAACATCCTCTCCCAAGTCTTCGATATAGCCATTGTCCAGCTTAAGATGTTCTGCTGTCACTTTTTTACCTTTTTTTATTGTGCATTAAGCACACTTTTCATATCCAAACTCCATGCATATATCTTCTGTGAAATTTTTAACCGTTTCTATCAGAGGGACAAGTTGTTTTTCTGATTCTGCATAGAGTTTGAGGTCGTCCATAAAAAGTAGATGGTTCACTTTTTTATTTTCATCTTTCTTTCTTCCTTTACTGAGGTTGTATCCAGCTTTGCAGCATTTAAGGACTTTGCTAAGTGGGTCTATAGTGAGGCAGAAAAGAAGAGGTGATAGACTATCTCCCTGAAAAATACCTCGTTGGATTCTAATGTTTGGGGTCTGTATTTTTCCTTCCAAGTGATTTAATGTTATTGTTGTTTTGCCATCTGGCCATTTGTTTCTGAAATAATCTTATGTCTTCATGGACATTGTATAGTTCCAGGCATCGGAGTATCCAGGAGTGGGGCACACTGTCAAAAGCTTTTTTATAATCAATCCACGCCATTGATAAGTTTCTTTGCCTTTTTCGGCAATCCTCTAGAATGGTCTTGTTTACTAGTAGCTGGTCCTTTGTACCAAGTTTTTTTCTAGCACACCCTTTCTGTTCACCCTCGAGGTAATCGCCTTCAGCTAGGTGATCATATGTTGCGTCAGCGATTATCCCCGTCAGCCACTTGTATGTTGTAATGTTGCTAGTGTGTGTTCGCAAGTGTGATTTCAAACTGGCTCTATGTGAAAATACTGATTCAAAGACTTTATGAGGAATTAGTTTCTCCCTGGTGAGTGCATCCATAATTAATGTGATAGCATGCATTTTTGAAAAGACCTGTAGGAATAAGGGGGCATTGGCTTTCAGATCAGAGAGTGGAAAAATCCCAGTAACGGTTATAGCTCTCTGCCCCTAGAGAACACTTCATGAGAAACACGTGACTAGATTTAGATTTTTGTTTCAACCTGTTTCTTTTAAATATCTGCCTGTCTAAATTACTTTATCATAGAACACAGTTACCTTACCATTTGATGTTATTGATGGAATCCCATGTTCCCAGACATACTGTGATCTGTCAATCTGCCTTCCTCCACAGATTTTCCAGTGGAGATATTTTCATATGTGTGACTTTGCATGTGGTATTTCAAATGTGAACTCACTGAAAATGCTGATCCATAGGCTTAACAAGAAAATGGTTTCTCTCCTGTATATGTTTGCATGTGTGTTCTCAAATTGGAAGAATCTGAAAATGATGATCCACAAACTTTACAAAAAAATGGTTTCTTGCCAGTGTGTGCTCGCATGTGTGATTTTAAACCAGAACTCTGTGCAAATGCTAATCCACAGACTTAACAAGAAAATGGTTCCTCTCCAGTATGTGTTCGCATGTGTTTTTTCAAACTGGAACTCTGTGAAAATGTTGATCCACAGATTTTACATGAATGTGGTTTCTCTCCAGTGTGTGATCGCATGTGGTATTTCAAAATGGTACTCGTTGAAAATGCAGATCCACAGACTTTACAAGAAAATGGTTTCTCTCCAGTGTGTGTTCGCATGTGTCTTTTCAAACTAGAACTGACTGAAAATGCTGATCCACAGACTTGACAAGAAAATGGTTTCTCTCCCGTGTGTGTTCGCATGTGTGATTTTAAAGTGGAACTCTTTGAAAATGCAGATCCACAGACTTCACAAGAAAATGGTTTCTCTCCAGTGTGCGTTTGCATATGTGATTTTAAAGAGGCATTATCTGAAAATGCTGATCCGCAGACTTGACAAGGAAATGGTTTCTCTCCCGTGTGTTTTCGCAGGTGTGATTTTAAACTGGAATTCTGTGAAAATGCTGATCCACAGACTTTACAAGAAAATGGTTTCTCTCCAGTGTGTGATCGCATGTGTTTTTTCAAAGTGGAACTCATTGAAAATGCAGATCCACAGACTTTACAAGAAAATGGTTTCTCTCCAGTGTGTGTTCGCATGTGTCTTTTCAAATTAGACCTCATTGAAAATGCAGATCCACAGACTTCACAAGAAAATGGTTTCTCTCCAGTGTGTGTTCGCATGTGTCTTTTGAAATTAGAAATGAATGAAAATGCTGATCCACAGACTTTACAAGAAAATGGTTTCTCTTCAGTGTGTGTTTCCCTGTAGGTTTTTCAAATCCTCCATGCCGTGAAAAATCTGATCTCTGTAGTAGTTGGCTTTCACTACTGTCAATTTTTCCAGTTTTTTGATATATGAATTGCAACAAAAGAATTGTCTTGTGAGCTGTCAATATGCAGATCAACACACTTAGCAAGAATACATTTGTCCTCTGGCATATGTTTGAAGGTGTTCATTAGATTTCAAATTTCATCTTCCCAACAAAGTTGATGTCTGTGAAATAATACAAATTCAAGCATTATTTTATAAATAAAAAACGTATGACATATTTATATTATTACAATCAATTTATAATTCAATTAACTGCAACATATAATTCAGTCTAAATAAAAAGTGAAATATTTATTCTACTGGTCAACTTATAATGAAATATATTTAATCGAATTTAAAGAAATATACAGTAATTTTTCTTAGACAAATATTTATCATATATAAATTGACCTTCTATTCCACTTTAATATTTAGCAAAAAAGAGTGTAATTGTTGGTAAATAATTTATCATCTTAAACTGAATGAAACGTAAGAAAAATAAATTTTCTATTTCTCTGAATGTTTGAGATGAGGCTTGAAGATTAGTATTATCTGTGTTATTCGGACTATTGTCCCATCTTCATTGTTATTTGGACAACATTTCGGCTGATATGCCCTCCGGCCTTCTTCGGGTATTTCTTGTCGAATTCGGGAACCTTCTCGAACTCGGGAACCTTCTTTTTGAACTTGGGAACTTTCTTGTCGTAATCAGGAACCATCACAGAACTTTGAACCAAACCCTTTATTTATTTCAGTGTAGAAACAACTTACTTCGAGATGGGTTCTGACATATACTGACAAGAGGAGGGCTTGGCTGGTTGGCGAATATATACATGGAATACTTTGAAGAGGTGGCCTTAGGATCTACACCACTAAAGCCATCAATGTGGCTTAGATACGTAGATGACACATTCATTCTCTGGCCACATCAGGAAGATGTTCAAATACTAATGGATCATGTGAACTCACTCCATCCATCTATACAGTTCACTATGGAGAAAGAATAAGACAACAAATTGTCCTTCCTAGATGTGTTAATAATTCGCACAGAGCACGGATTCAGTTCATCCATGTATCGTAAGCCTACCTTCACTGGACAGTATCTCAACTTCAATTTCCACCATCCATATAATGTAAAGAAAGGTATCGTCCGTTGCTTACATCGAGCAAAAGCCATCAGCAGTGATGAAGAATACCAGAAGGAAATGGACAGCTTAAGAGAGACCCTCCATTGTAACAATTATCCTCAGAGCATAACATCGGCTATGAGAAATCTGGATAGCAGGACAGAGGATGATACCCGAAAACTCACCAGAGTCTGTCTGCCCTATGTGAAAGGCTTGGCTGAACAGATTCAAAAGATATGTGAACCCTATGACATCAGGACAACATTCAGGAGTGACTCAACTCTTCGTAAATATTTCGTCCGAGTCAAGCCCCCAACAAAATACAACAAGACCAAAAATTGTGTGTATTCCATCCCATGCAGCTGTGGCAAAGAATACAAAGGTGAAACATGCCGCCCACTGAAAGTAAGACTAGAAGAACATCGTAAAGCAGTGGTCTGAGGAGAAATAGAAAAGTCCGGTATGGCTGACCATATATGGAATGAAAAGGGAAACCATCTGCCCTTATGGGATGAAGTTAGAATAGATAGAGAAGAACATTGGAAGAGAAGACGCCTCAAAGAATCAGCACATATGATAGGCTGTACTGGGCTGTTAAGTAGACCTAGCATAGAAATGAGTACAATATGGGAACACATAATTAAGAAAGCCAGATCAGATTGAGAAAAAAAAACAACAAAAAAAAACACAATATGAGTCTAGGTAAAAAATCATACATAAGTAAATAGGTAGATATTCTAGCCAAATCAAGACATTAGGTTTATAAGTTCCCAAAATTCACACTCAATTGTCCAATTGGACACATGTTCTAGTGGATGAGGTAGTTAGGTTAAGACAGTTCTAAGTGACAGTTATCTCTGGATCCTGAGTTCAATCCTGAGGCAGTTAGAAAAATAATTAACACAACTCCTACCCCAGCTATGGTTAGCGGAATGAAAACAGGATACCCCCGTGGAATAAATAAAGGGTTAGGTGCAAAGTTCCGTGATGGCTCCCGATTACGACAAAAACGTTCCCGAGTTCGAAAAGAAGGTTCCCAAATCCAAGAAGGTTCCCGAGTCCGAGAAGGTTCCCATGTCCGACAAGAAATACCTGAAGAAGGCCGGCATATTGGCCAAAATGTTGTACAAATAACAATAAAGATGGGGACAATAGTCCGAATAACGCAGAAAATACTAATAAGTTTTTTCATGTAAAACACAAGTTGAATGTAATTGTCTCTGCTTGTAATTACGATTCTGTGGTAAGAGTTACGTCCTTTAGAGCAATTTGTGTTATTTTTGTAAATAGGGTACAGATTCGCTTTCGACCGGTTACTTCCGGTTATTAGTCAGCGCTAAATTTAAAGTCTCTCTCTCAACCATTCTTGGCATGAAAGGACATGTGTCTACCTCTTCCATTACAGAAGATTATATTAGGCACCCGGTAAGAAAGATTTCTTTATCTTCTCTCCCTGAATTACTTAGCTATTTTGTTTACTACTATTTCATATTTATCTAAGTATTCCATGTGAGACCCCAGTCTGTTTATTGAAGTATTCCATGTAAGCCCCCGGTCTATTTATCGAAGTATTCCATGTAAGACCTCATCATTTTGTACTATTATTATTCTCCCACTTGCTGTTACTTTCTCTTTGTAAGTTATGTTAGTAGTCTCTGACTCATAGCATTATTCCGAGAAATACGTGCTATCCTTCACCGCCCCTCACGCCTAAATTTGTCTGTCTGACCTAGGCTTTCTGTGAGCACTTGTCTCAGAAACACCTTGCCTTAAGGCATTCTCCTTGCCTGTTTTCTTACTCTCAGTAAGAATTATTGTCTCCTCTTACTCATGTTGAAATTCTGAGTGATACTTGCCACTGTCACTTCTTGGACCTTTGAGTTTCTATCATGACTCCCTGTCCATTGCTTGTTGCTTCCTCCTCCTCCTGTCTCCGGACCTTGTGCTGCTACCTTTACCGACGTTATTCTCACTGCCATGCTATCTGCTCATTTACCTTGTGTCCCTTATCCATTCCCTGTAATTTCTTTTAATTACCTTGCCTTTTGTACCTTGATTTGCCTTGTCTGTTACATGTTTCTTTTCTCATTTCAGCTTCTTACCTTTTCCTACTGAATAAATACATCTTAATCATACCCAAGATTATTTGTGTTTCATTGTAAGAGAGGTTAATACTGCACGCAGTTAGTTTGTGTTTTGACCACCTGGCAATAGGATCAGACATAAAACCATAAGCATGATAGTAATAACAAAATCTTATTGTCATTAAATTTTTTATTTGTTGTTTCACATCTCTTCCTCCAATTGGCAAAAATCTCCAGAACACCCTTGTGCCCCCAATTATAGCTTCTTACCATCCATGGAGGATATGTTTGAGGCTGGCAGTTTTCCAACATGCTCTGAATAGTTTAGATGTTGCTAACCTCCAGACATGTAGTTTGACTGGTGTTGGTAAAATGTAGATTGCCTTTATAAGGAAAGTTAACTTTTTACGCTCCATATATTTGATGTCATATCATGTGACAGCTCTCTCTACACTCTCACATTTATAAGTATAAGTCTATGTGTCCTGTATTTTTCTAAACTAGTGCACTAGAACAATTGATAGAATTAATTTTTATATATTTAACAATCTTGGAATATATGTAAAACAAAAGAATGTAATAAGAAAATCTTTGTTGGTGATAACATTAAAAGCATTATTTGCAGTTAAACATCTACAAGTTTACATGCACTGAACAGTTGTTTGGGCCACAGACTAAAAATCTGGCAAATATGAAAAAGAAAAAAAAGAGGGATAACTTATTTCCTTTTAGCCTTCTGTATATGTAAAGAACAATTGATAGAATTAATTATTTCTATATTCAAAAAACTCGGAAAATATGTTGCGCAAAATTGTGCATTTGTAAACTTATATTTTCAGATAGATGAAAAAAAATGTGATCTACTGTTTAATTATCAAGTTCAAAATGCAAACTTATATTTAAAATTCACTGTAGAATTTCTAAGTGAATAAAGATAAGAAAACTGTATCAATTATTTTTTTTTAATTATTTAAATTGAAAAGCTCCTTATAATGATGGGAATTTCTTTTTTTCCAAGTTTTTTTTATTTCTATTTTTTTTTTTCATTCATTATAAAATTAATTCTTTAATGATCAAAAATGACATTAAAATTAGACGATTCCCTGATATTTGGTAATTGTTTTAAAATTTAAAAAAAAAAATAATAATTGCGTCATTTTTAGCCAAATTGAACATACTAGGTATACCCAAAATTGGCCGAAAATGCATTTTTGACCAAATGACTTTTTGAAAATAATTTACCAAAAATCAGGGAATTATCGGATTTTAATGAAATTTTCAGTGTTTATTAATGAATGATCTTTATAATGCATTATTTATTTCATTTCAAAACTTTCTCATTTTTTTCAGGTCACTTAATTTTGACCCCATCCCTTACTTTGGGGTTTTACACCCCCAAAGTAAATCTTGGCAAGTTGGTCCTTGTTTTATACGAATTACAGTAGAAATAAAAAAATAAAAGACTAAAGTTGTAAATAGAAAAAAAAATTTTTTAAGCGGAATATTTTATAAGAAAATAAGTACCGAAAATCGGAAAAGAAAATGTAAAAAAATAATGTTTCATTTTTTGGAGATTTCTTTTTTACTCGTTTCGATAATTATTTAATTGGCTATTATCTTATAAAAGAAAAAATTATACATCGATATATTTCTGCTTAAATTGGAGGGGTGCTAAATCTTTAATTGAGTTTTTCTTCAAAACTTATACTTTGTTTGACTAAAATATGTTTTGCATTAAATAGATATTTATTTCTAGAATCTAAAAATATAACATTTTAAACTTAACATCAGAATTTTAATTTCAAATTAATTTTATATATTAATTTTTCATAGCAAAAATATTTAATTAAAGTTTTGAAATAAAATAACTGATACATTATAAAATTCATTAATTGATAAATCAATACTGAAAATTTCATTAAAATCGGATAATTCCCTGACTTTTGGTAATTTTGCAATCGGGAATGTTACATTAAATTTGTGAACAAGCCCTTTCTACGATTTAAATATGAAAATCCCGATGTTAAGTTTAAAATGTTATATTTTTAGATTCTACAAATAAATATCTACTTAATGCAAACCTTATTTTAGGTGCCAAAAGTAATAAGTTTTGAAGAAAAACTCGATTGAAAATGTATCCCCTCCCCTTTTTAAGAAGAAAAAACATCAATGTATAATTTTTTCTTTTATAAGAAAATATAAGAAGTTATGAATAGAAGCCAAAAATTTTTTTTACGGTTGCGCTTCTATGAGAAAATAAGTACCGAAAATCGAAAAATAAGATGTAAAAAAATAATAAATAATTAATTTTTTTGAGATTTCTTTTTTACTCATTTCGATAATTATTTAATTGGCTATTATTTTATGAAAGAAAAAAATTATACATCAATGTTTTTTCTGAAGGGGTACATTTTCAATCGAGTTTTTCTTCAAAACTTATTACTTTCGTCAACAAAAATAAAGTTTGCATTAAGTAGATATTAATTTTTAGAATCTAAAAATATAACATTTTAAACTTAACATCAGCATTTTCATATTTTAAATGAATTTTATATATTAATTTTTCATAGCAAAAATACTAAATTAAAGTTTTGAAATAAAATAACTAATGCATTATAAAATTCATTAATTGTTAAATCAATACTGAAAATTTCATTAAAATCGGATAATTATCTGATTTTTGGTAAAATTTTTTGCAAACGCGAATGTTACAGTAAAATTGTAAACAAGCACTTAAAAACATCGAAAACGGGGCTGACTGGCTAATATCGTCGAAATTGACCAAAACAAATACTTTTAAATCTATTAAAAATAAACTGCATATGTAATGATATTTTTCTTTTTTTAATTATGGTTATTATGTTACTCCTTATCGATTTAGACAAAGTTTGACCTTAAATAACAGATTTAATTATTTCTAATTCGCTTTTAAAATTCCTAGCAGCCGAATTTTTTTGCTACTCACTACAATAAAACAATTTTAAAAAAAACAAAAAACCTTTAAAATGACGAGGAAAAATGTTGTTTTTTGGGGTTTTTTTTTTTAAGAAAACACGTTATAACTTTAGATAGAAAATGTTTTTTCAAAATTTGGACACAAAAGTGCCGTTGAAAATAAAAATAATTCGTTTAATAAAATAAATTTAATAAAACAATTTTGAATTGATTCGATTATTATCGGCCATTTCTAAAAGTAAATAAATTGTTCATTATGTAAATAAGAAAATATCAAAAGTAAAAAAATGAATGGACGTTATAAAGAGAATTTTTATAAACTTACTTTTCTTGAAATTTGTCTACATCGAAGCAATTGAACATTAGAAAAAGAAAGAAACTTATACCATTCGTATTTATAAGGTAAAGTAATGAAGAAGATATAATACTTCTTTGTTGTGTACGTCTGATTTCTCAAGAGTGGAAGTCAAGGGAGATAATATTTACCCTGTGAAATTTAACCCTCTCCCCTATATTTAACACAATGAAACTGACATAAAAATCAATATCAGCTTTTCCATTCGAAAGAGGAAACATTAAACAAACCCCTGATCATTTTTTTTAATTTTCACTTCATGGAAATAATGAAAATTATGATTGAAAAACAATGTTTTCATTTTTGCACTGTTAAATCAACTGAAATTTAATGTAGCTAAAAACAAGTTACGATAAGAGGATTTAAAAAAAAATTCTATGAAAAATCAATTAATAATCCGCTTTTCACGAAAATTTCCATAACTATTTACTTTTGGATGTAAATATGTCAGAAATATTTTTTTCCTAAAATGTATTAGGGGAAATATTTTTCATGAGGTCTAACCACACACCCCCGTATTTTATTTTATGAGATATGAAAAAAATGAACCGTCAAAAAACGATTTTTACTTTTATCCTATAAAGATAAGAGTCTGAATAACCATATGAAAAAATTGTATAATACTCAGTGCAGTAGAATTTGTAGAAAAAATATCATGAATTGGGTCATTTATTTGTTTCACAGCCACCATGATTAGTTATTCCCATGGGGTTATAATGAATTAGCATTTGTGTAATATTCCTTTTATCCATTCAGCAAGATACATAGAGGAGTTGGTTGAGATGCCTCGGTAAACCAGCGACAAAATCAAATATTAGAACTTGTACAGTTATACTACCGAATATAACTAGCAGTTTTCACAGTTCCACCAGAAAATCCTCCACAGACTCTCCTGGGTGTAGACGTAGTGTCACAAATCATACATATGCTGGAAATGAGTCAGTTGTAAAGGCCATCTACAGGATTTCCTTTATGCAATCAATCATTCTTTTTTTTCTTCCATCAGATGGACCACATGTTATACCTTTTTGTTGAATGGTGAAAATTCAATTTTTCCACAATTCTCAGTGGATCACCTTTCCAACCCAGTCGTGCCTAGCCTTGTATTCTGATGCTAGTTTGCTGCATTCACTTAATACATGTTTGATTGACGCATCTCTGTCTCCACATATCCGATATTTACTGTTGTGTTGTGTCTTATCTATTTTTGTTTTAATATAATTTGTTCTCATGGCATTACTTTTGTGCTGCAATTATGTGTGATATGATTTATTTCTTGAGACTTCATTTTTCTTAATCAAAGTCCTTTCATGTGTAATCTACTCAATTTTTGGCTTGAAGTATCCATAATTGTTTTTCTTCCCATTTCTGTTTTCTTATTTTTTTCTTATTATCATTAGTAATGGTAGTAGTAGTAGTCGTTAATTGAGACTACATACTTAATCCTTTTTACTGTGCACAGCCAACAGATAATTCTGCTTTCTCTTGCTATTCAACAATCAATTGCTCTGGATCAGAGCCATCAAATTCCAGTATTAGTTTTAGGTGAAATTAGTTCATCATGATGCCGAAATAGCTTGTTGCAATTTGTTAATGAAATGCATTCTGCTTGTCACTCAAATTCATTGCCATCCATAATTTTCTTCTGGGTAATTCCAGGTCAAATCATGTCATGTGTATGATGTTAAATTCTATCTAACGGTGACGTTCCAATTTAGAGCTCTGGGGAATGTGGAGTATCCTTTCATCACCATTACTACCAGGTAATTTGCATTCCTGTGTACCCATCAAAAATGAATAAAACTAAATGTCTTTGACAAAAAATAACCCAATCGGTTTGACATGCCATAAACACATATCAAGCCTTAGCTCCTATATGATCCTATTGCCCTTATAGTAAGCCCCAAACCTCTTCATCATACATGGCCTAGAAAGTAGTGGCTGAGGTCTTGGAGTCATGGGTATGATGTTAAACTCTATCTAACAGTGACGTTCCAATTTGGAGTTTTGGGGAATGTGGAGTATCCCTTTATCACCATTACTACCAGGTACACTGACACAGAGTGTAAATACCTTTTAGGGTCCAATCAATAGATTGAATAGGAAAATGAGCCACTAGGTCATTTGAATTCCTGTGTACCCATCAAGAATGAATAAAACTAAATGTATTTGACAAAAAATAACCCAATCGGTTTGACATGCCATAAAACCCAACTAACCCATCAACCAAGTCAAGATACACATTAAATTAATTTGCAAGTATTTTATGAAATGTATTCTGATTATCACACAGATTACCACAGATTACAATTCTTTATACACTACAAAATTCTTGTTGTCACCAAGGAAAGGATTCTGCCAGCTTTTTATGTGTGCCTCAGTTAGTAATGCAGGTTTTCTTCACACCCATATACAGCATTTGATTAGTTCTGAGGCACTAGAAAATTTTAATGTCTGAATGGTGCAGGTAAAATCTCTTTCTTATTGTCAGTTTTCAAAGATAATCAAATTCTTCATTATAAAGAAAAAAACAGTTGGGGATGAATACCAAAAATTGTTAGTATAAGTAATGGAACAGTGAATAACAAACACAAACAATTGCATTCAATTAATATTTTGCTTCTTTTGGTCTTGAAAGTTTCATTAGAAGAAAGTTTATTGTTTTAAAACAGAATTTTATTATTTTAAAACAGAATGTATATAGATGATGAAAAGTTGAAAGGTCATCTATGTACACTCTTGTTTGAAACAATAAAAACAAAAGCAGTGAAATATTAATTCAATGAAATTTTGTTCGTTATTAATTGTTTCGTTATTTTTTAGTAGATCTAAGAAAATACTGAAAGTAAAAAATTGAAGGGATATTATGAAGAAAATATAATATACTTACTTTTCTATAATAGAACATAGAAATAATTCATTTAATGAAATAGATTTAATAAAACATTATTTTAATTGATTTTATTATCATCTATTTTCAGAAATAATTAAAATTCTTCATTATGTATATCTTCAAAAATATTAAAAATAAAAAGGTGAATGGATGTTATGAAAAAAAAATTATGTATTCAGTTTTCTGGTGATTTGTTGACCTTGAAACAATTAAACATTACAGGAAATAAAGAAGAACAAAACTTATATTTATAAGAAAAAGTAACAAAGAGAATGGAATATTTCTTTTATTATTAATCTGATTGAGAAATAGGAAAAGTCAAGGGAGATAATTTAGGAAAATATTGAAAGCTGTTTTAGACCTTGAAAACAATCAAACATTAAAGGACGTAAAAGAACAAAATAATTCATATTTATAGAGTAACAAAGAGAAAAGATTATTTCTTTTTATTATTGATCTGATTGAGAAATAGGAAAAGTCAAGGGAAGTAATTAAGGAAAAGTTTGGTAGGTAACCTTACACATTTTCATAGTTTTCGTATCAAGTATAGTGCATTTAGCACATTTTTTATATCCAAAGATGTCTTCTGTGAAATTTTTGATGTTTCTATCAGGGAACAAGTTATTTTTTGATTCTGCATAGAGTTTGAGGTTGTCCATTAAGAGTACATGGTTCATTTTTTATACTTTTCTTTATGTCTTTACTAAGGTTGTATCCTGCTTTGCAGCATTTAAGGACATGTTTTTATGTGACTCTGTAATCGAGATTTCTCTGCAAATGACAATCCACAAACTTCACATGTAAATGTTTTTCTTGTCAGTATGTGTTTTCATGTGAGGATGTAACACTGATTCCCAAATGCAGTCCACATCCTTCCCAAGAAAATGGTTTATATCCGAGTTTGAATTTGAAGGTGAGATTTCAAAGATATATTTGTTGCAAATGCTGATCCACAAATATTACATGAATATCCTTTCTCACCAGTAAGTGTTTTGATGTGATATTGCAATGCTGGCTTTGATACAAATTTGATTGCTCCACAGATTTTCCAGTGGAGATATTTGCATACTTTGTTATGACAATGTAGGGCAATGTAGTGGCAATTAGCTAAAAGGATCTGCCAACAACACTGCTGTTTAATGTGCTTTCATGTGTTTTTGTAATGTTGACTTCCATGCAAATGCCAATCCACAAATTTCACATTTAAATGGTTTCTCACCAGTATGTGTTTTCTTGTGGGTTTTCAAATTTGACTTCTGTGTAAATGCTGATCCACAAGTTTCACATGTAAATGGCTTCTCACCAGTATGTGTTCTCACGTGATATTTCAAATATGACTTCCCTGCAAATGTTGATCCACAAATTTCACATGTAAACGGTTTCTTACCACTATGTGTTCTCATGTGATATTTCAAATATGATTTCAGTGCAAATGCTGATCCACAAATTTCACATATAAATTGTTTCTCACCAGTATGTTTTCTCATGTGATTTTGCAATTGTGACTTCCAAGCAAATGCTGATTCACAAACTTCACATGTAAATGGTTTCTCACCAGTATGTGTTCTCACGTGTAATTCCAAATATGACTTCCACGCAAATGCTGATCCACAAGTTTCACATGTAAATGGTTTCTCACCAGTATGTGTTCTCATGTGATATTTCAAATATGATTTCAGTGCAAATGCTGATCCACAAATTTCACATATAAATGGTTTTTCACCAGTATGTGTTCTCATGTGATTTTGAAAATATGACTGTGTAAATGCCAGTCCACAAATTTCACATGTAAATGGTTTCTCACCAGTATGTGTTCTCATGTGATATTTCAAATATGATTTCAGTGCAAATGCTGATCCACAAATTTCACATATAAATGGTTTCTCCCTAGTATGCGTACTCATGTGATTTTGCAATTGTGACTTCTGTGCAAATGCTGATTCACAAACTTCACATGTAAATGGTTTCTCGCCAGTATGTGTTCTCATGTGTAATTCTAAATTTGACTTCCGTGCAAATTCTGATCCACAAGTTTCACATGTAAATGGTTTCTCACCAGTATGTGTTCTCATGTGATATTTCAAATATGATTTCTGTATAAATGCGGATCCACAAATTTCACACACAAATGGTTTTTCACCAGTATGTATTCTTATGTGACGTTGCAATGTTGATTTTTGTGCAAATGCTGATCCACAAACTTCACATGCAAATGGTTTCTCACCACTATGCATTCTCATGTGTTTTTGCAATGATGATTTCCAAGGAAATGCTGATCCACAAATTTCACATGTAAATGGTTTTTCACCAGTATGTGTTCTCATGTGACTTTGTAATGCTGTCCTGTGTGCAAATGCTGATCCACAAATTTCACATGTAAATGGTTTCTCACCAGTATGTGTTCTCATGTGATTTTTCAAAAATGACTTCCAAGCAAAAGCCAATCCACAAACTTCACATGCAAATGGCTTCTCTCTGCTATGCATTCTCATGTGACTTTGCAATTTTGACTTGTGTGCAAAAGCTGATCCACACACTTGACATGAAAATGGTTTCCTTCCAATGGGTTTTTGCATGTTTTTTAAATTAAAACTGTAAAAAGCCTGAACTAAAATCCTTTATATGAGAAACACTTTTTCATATAAATTTTCAAATTCTCTGTGAAATACTGAACCAGATACTTCACATTAATATGGTTTATCTTCTGTATATGTTCACATGTGTCATTTTACATTTCTATAAAAATGTTTATCCATACAATTCACATGAATATAATTTCCTACAATGTTTATTTGTATGTAATGTTTTTACCTCTGGTCTGTATTAAAAGGTTGAATCATACAAATGAATGAAAATATTTATCTCTTTAGTTTGTATATCTAACGTTCAATGAAAACTTGTGTCGAAGGAAATAATGAAAAACTGCATATTTGTTTTTTTCTCATTTTTTTCTATAAATAAAAATTTAGTTACAAGTTTAGTAATATAATCTATGTTGAATTTATATTTCTATATTCATTGATGATCAAAAATTCTCAGTATAATTTCAATACAACCATCAGAGGAGTTTGTTTTCCATCATAGATTGAAAACCTGGAAAAGAAAAGGAGGCATTGTAAAAGGTTATATGTTAATTTATTTGCAATAAGAAATTTATATTCATATATTTATATTAGATGATTATTGAGTATATTACACTAGGAAAAAAAAAGGAAAAAGATTAAATGTAGGTAAAGTATTCCAAGGAAAATTAATGACATGCCGCAAAATTTCTGTCATTAAATTAACAATTCATTTTTAAAAGTTCATACATTTTACATGTAACAAATTTGTTTTCTCAGAAAATCATTCATTCTCTAGTTTATTGACAATTAGTAGGTATTTTACTCTAGGGAAGTAGTAAAAACAATTTTTTTTATTTTAAATCAATTACCAAAAATTAGTGAATTGTCCAACTATAATGAAATTTTGAGCCTATATTAGAGTAATCACTTAATTTTATAATGAATATTGGTTAAGGTTGGTTGGTTGGATTTATGGCATTTTCTATGTCTACTAATATATCTAATATGGATATTCTATGTCTACGTTATTCTGTTTTCTTCAATTTAAAAAAAAATATTTTGTCAAACTTTTTTAATTGATTTATTCAATCTTGACGGGTACTCCATTTTTTAAAACATTTTGTAAAACTCATATTTTCTTTTTAACTCATACTAGCACTAGCACTCCAGGTCAAATTGGATCTGGGAGCAATGGCAAATAGTTACTTGAAGCTATGATGTTAACATTAAAATAATGACTATAATTAAATAGAAAGAAATACTTGAAACCATCATTGGCAATTCAGTCTCGAAAGACTATGATAAAAGTTTTTGTGTGCCCCTGAGGTTGCAGTGCCTCCTGTGACTATGAAGTCCTATGTTTGAGACCACAGATTTTGCATTTGTAGGTTGTCCCTGTAGATGATGATGTCCCGATGCTTTGTTGCCGTTGCTTTCTTATGGACCTCTTAGCTTCATGATGTTGTATCAGGGTGAATTCTGACGTGTACAGGCCTCTATGGAGATTCTGCCGCCACCGAGGGCGGTCTTGAGCCAAATTTTCCCAGCTGGAAGGGACAATGCCAAAGCACCTGAGATCATTTTTGCAGACATCCTTGAATCGCAGTAGAGTGCGACCAATCTGTCTTTTACCAGATGTTAGCTCTCCATACAGGATGTCTTTCGGGATTCATCCATCATCCATCCGACGTACATGACCCAACCATCGGAGACGACGTTGTCTCAGTAGAGAGTACAGGCTAGGGAGTTGAGCTCTCTCTAGGACTGCTGTGTTAGTAATCCTGTCCCTCCAGGTGATGCCCAGTACACGTCTAAGGCAGCGAAGGTAGAAGGTATTTAGCCGCCGCTCTTGGTGGGAGTATAAGGTCCATGTTTCACTTCCATACATGAGGGTGCTGATGACACATGCCCTATACACTTGTACCTTTGTATGGATAGTGAGCTTGCTGTTGTCCCACACTCTTGTTGTGAGCTTCCCAAAAGTTGAGGCTGCTTTTCCGATCCGGCAACTGAGTTCAGCATCAAGTGACAGGTTGTTAGTGATGGTGGATCCAAGGTAGGTGAAGGTGTTTACGGCTTCCAGGGTGTAGCTGTTGATGGTGATGGAGGGAGGAATCCAGTTCCCTGACCCATCGTCTTAGTTTTCTTTATACTAATGGTCAGGCTGAAGTCCTGGCAGGCTTGGGTGAACTGGTCCATGAGTGTTTGCAGCTGCTTCTGAGAGTGTGCTACCACTGCTGCATCATCAGCAAATAGCATGTCCCGAATGACAAATTGCTTGACCTTTGTTTTTGCTTTTAGACGGCTGAGATTCAACAGATTTCCATCTGTCCTTGTGTGAAGGTAGACTCCTTCTGTTGATTTACCAAAAGCCTGGCGCAGAAGGAGGGAAAAGAAGATCCCAAACAGAGTGGGAGCCAACACGCATCCCTGCTTGACACCACGACGAATGCTGAAAGGGTCTGAGGTGGACCCATCAAACTGGATGGTGCCTTTCATGTCAGTGTGAAAAGACTGAAGAATGCGGAGAAGTTTTGGGGGGCAGCCTATTCTTTCTATTAACTGGAAGAGACCACTCCTGCTTACAAGGTCGAAAGCTTTTGTGAGGTCAATAAATGCTATGTAGAGTGGTCTTCTCTGTTCTCTACATTTCTCCTGAAGTTGCCTAAGAGAGAAGATCATATCAGTAGTGGACCTTCCTACTCTGAAACCGGCCTGTGATTCAGGGTAAGTCTTTTCTGCGAGGATCTGAAGTCTATTTAGTGCAACTCTAGCAAAGAGTTTACCTGTAATGCTGAGTAAAGAAATACCACGGTAATTATTGCAATCGCTCCTGTCTCCCTTGTTCTTATACAGTGTTACGATGGTGGCATCCCTCATGTCTTGTGGGATAACTCCTTCACTCCAGCATAGGCAGAGGAGCTTGTGGAATTTTTCTAGGAGAACAGGCTTCCCACACTTTAGGATTTCAGCTGTAATTCCGTCGCTTCCAGGTGATTTGCCACAGTTTAGTCTGTCAAGGGCAATGCAAAGTTCTTCAGTTGTAGGTTCCTTATCTAGCTCTTCTGCGACTGGTTGTTGCTCTACATGACGTAGAGCTGCATCAGAAACGGTGTTGTCACTGGCGTAGAGTTTTGAGTAAAGTTCTACCCAGCGATCAAGTTGTTTAGATCGATCTTTTATGATTTCTCCTGAGGCTGATTTCAGAGGAGCGATTTTGCGATGTGATGGTCCAAGCGCCTTTTTTATGCCATCGTACATGCCTTTGATATTACCAGACTCAGCAGCTGATTGAATGCTGCTGCAAAGCTGTAGCCAGTAACTGTTAGCACAGCGACGTGCAGTTCATTGTAGCTTCTTCCTTGAAGCTCTAAGGGCATGTAAATTCTTGTCATTCGGCACAGATTTGTAATTAATGGAAGCTATATTTTTTTCTTCCAAGATTGGTGTCAATACAGAGTCATTGGTTTCGAACCAATCATTTGACCTACGTACTCTTTTGCCAAAAACTGCCAGGGCTGTGTTATGGATGGTGGTCCGAAGGCCATCCCAATATTGCTGGGCAGAGCAAACACTGTGGTCAGGTGGACTCTGGAGAGACTTCCTCTGGGACAGAGGAAGGCAGCAGCTTGGTTGGTCAGCTGCTTTGGCACTATCGACATGAGGGCGTCTATTTAATTTGCTCTGTGGAAATTTTTCATTCAAGTTTTCACTCTACAGCAGACGAGGGAGTGGTCCGAGTCTACAGTCCTGCGCTGTGAAGGTACGGTTTTCGAGGACACTTTTGAGGTTGGAGCGCCGTGTTATGATCAGGTCCAACTGGGTGCCAGTGCCAGACCCGTGGTTGTCTCCAGGAAACTTTGTGAATGCGGTTTGGATTGAAAATATGAGTTGGTGATGCATAGATTGGTGGTATGGTGCAGAACTCAGGAGACGTTGTCCATTCTCATTACTTCTAACCAATTGCCATGATAACCCAAGCAAGAATGGCCAGGAGTCATGGTCAGCACCAAAACTCTTGCAATTAAAGTCACCAAGAGATAAAGTTGATCTTGTCTGGGGATGTTTTTTAATAATCCCCCACTCAAGCTCATCATAAAATTGGTCCTTTGTTTCTTGAGGGGCCCACTAAAGTGTTTGGGGCGTATACACTCACCAGGTGAACGTCCTATGCGAAGAGTTCAGGCGGAGGGTCAAAAATTCTCTCTGAACCACCCTGTAGGTGGTACTATTGCTCCCAGTAAAGTGTTTCCTGATGCAAAGCCAACTCCATGCTCTCCTGGTTTCACCAGGAGGGTTTCGCTTGGCCAGAAAAAGGTGTAGTCTCTTTCTTTCATGACCCTGACGAGAGAAGTCGGGTTTTCTTGAGAGTAGAGATGTCACTTGGTCTCTTCAAGCGTTCTTTATTATGACTGCAGTTTTTGCCGTGCATCTCCTTATATCCATTTTATTGTTGTCAGTTTGTCCGGGTGTCATTGTCCTAACATTCCAGATCCGAGGTCTAATGCAAGAGTCTAGTTTTGTTTCGTTTGTTTTGGTGCATATGTTTTGCAACCGCTTGTTAGATAAATGCCCTTAGCTACATGCACCCAATGAAGCAGGCAGGTTGTGGCGAGAGAGAGAGCTGAGGGTGCCCAGCTTGAGGCGGGCGTAAGCTGTGCAGTGAAGATGAGACATCTCTCCCACCGACGGAAGGTCACCCCTGGCACCCAACTCTACGCCAAACGAAGAAAGGGCTTATAAACCGGTACTGGCTGACCTCAGAAGCAGTGGTAGAAGGAGTTTTCCCCTCCCAGGGCACAAAAAAAAACAAAAGAGCCTGGCAAGATGTATGGAAGGCCCTGGGATTTTGCCAATGACAGGACCCCCTCTCTGCTTGCTGGCATGATCCGAAGGAATGGTGAATCAACTACATTCGGCTCAGGAGTTTGCCAGTTAGTATTTTACACAACTGAACTGGCCTAACGGAGTCCAAGCCGTGATTTCTGTCAGGGTTTTCTTCCTTCAGCCTTTTCCTATCCAGAGGATAAGCACAAGGCAGTGGGGGTTATTTAGACTTTACGCGCCTGGATAACCAGCCCAGGTATTTCTGTGCTCCTCGCGTTAATGTGCTAGATGGCCGTTGATGCGGGAAGCTTGCCTTCACCTTTGAAACCATATAATTATTAGTATTAGAATATTTTATATGTAACTGTAAATTATTTTGTATTAAGAAAAGTTTACTTGAAGCTATAATGTTGAAGTTAAGATTTTTAAAAAATATTATTTTATTTGCATGTAAAAAAACCTATATAGATTTACTTTTTTTTTCTCGCAGATGAATTGGCTTTAATTTTATTTCTTTTTGTAAATTATATGTCAGATGTCTATTAATTTGTTTACACTGTAACAAAATGCATTTTGTGCAAATCTCTTATGGTGGCCCATAAAGAAGCAAAAACAAATGTCACTGGAAATTTTCTAACTTTTCAATAAACAATTAGTCTACAAAAATCGGCAAAACATCTACATATTTTTATTTATAATTTTTTTCTTGAATGGGTTAAAAATTATACAAGTTCAGCATAAACTGCTAGATGTTTTGCCTTTTTTTGTAGACTAATGTTTATTGAAAAGTAGAAATATTTTCAGTGACATTGTTTTTGTTCTTTATGGGCCACCATAAGAGATTCTGACAAAATGCATTTTGTACAGTGTAAACAAATTAATAGACATCTGACATTAATTTACAAAAGAAATAAATTAAAGCCATTCTCTGGAGAAAAAAAAGTAAATCTATATAGGTTTTTACATGCAAATAAAATAATATTTTAAAAAATCTTAACTTCAACATTATAGCTTCAAGTAACTATTCTTAATACAAATAATTTACAGTTACATATAAAATATTCTAATACTAATAATTATATGGTTTCAAGGGTGAAGGAAGCTTCCCGCTCAACGGCCATCTAGCACATTAACGCGAGAGCACAGAAATACCTGGGCTGGTATCCAGGCGCGTAATAGTCTAAATAACCCCCACTGCCTTGTGGTTATCCTCTGGATAGGAAAAGGCTAAGGGAGAAAACCCTGACAGAAATCACGGCTTGGACTCCGTTAGGCAGTTCAGTGTGTAAAATACTAACTGGCAACTCCTGCAGCCGAATGTAGTGATTCACCATTCCTTCGATCATGCAGCAAGGCAGAGAGGGGGTCCTGTCACTTGGGCAATCCAGGGCCTCCATACATCTTGCCCAGGCTCTTTTTTTTTTGTGCCCTGGAGGGGAAACTCCTTCTACACTGTGCTGAGGTCAGCAGTTACCGGTTATAAGCCCTTTCTCGTTTGGCGTAGAGTTGGGTGCCAGGGGTGACCTCCGTCGGTGGGAGAGATGTCTTCATCTCACTGGACAGCTACCGCCCGCCTCAAGCTGGGCAGCCCTCAGCAATTAGGTGCTGTCCTGCCACAACCTGCCTGCTTCATTGGGTGCATGTAGCTAAGGGATTTATCCTAACAAGCGGGTTGCAAACATATGCACCAAACAAAACGAACAAAACTAAGACTCTTGCATTAGACCTCGGATGCTGGAATGTTAGGACAATGACACCCGGACAAACTGACACAATAAAATGGATATAAGAGATGCACGCAAAACTGCAGTCATTAATAAAGAACTCTTGAAGAGACAAGTTGACATCTCTACTCTTCAAGAAACCCGACTTCTCTCGTCAGGCTCATTGAAAGAAAGAGACTACACCTTTTTCTGGCAAGGGAAACCTCCTGGTGAAACCAGAGAGCATGGAGTTGGCTTTGCAGTCAGGAACACTTTACTGGGAGCAATAGTACCACCTACAGGTGGTCAGAGAGAATTTTGACCCTCCTCCTGAACTCTTCGATAGGACCTGTTCACCTGGTTAGTGTATACGCCCCAACACTTAGGCCCCTCAAGAAACAAAGGAAAATTTTATGATGAGCTTGAGTTGATTATAAAAAACATCCCCAAACAAGATCAACTTTATCTTCTTGGTGACTTTAATGCAAGAGTTGGTGCTGACCATGACTCCTGGCCATCTTGCTTGGGTTATATGGCATTGGTAGAATAATGAGAATGACAACGTCTCCTTGAGTTCTGCACATACCACAATCTATGCATCACCAACTCATATTTTCAATCCAAACCGCATCACAAAGTTTCCTGGAGACACCCACGGTCTGGCACTGGCACCAGTTGGACCTGATCATAACACGGCGCTCCAACCTCAAAAGTGTCCTCGAAACCCGTACCTTTCACAGCGCAGACTGTGACTCGGACCACTCCCTCGTCTGCTGTAGAGTGAAACTGCAAATGAAAAATTTCCACAGAGTCAAATTAAATAGACGCCCTCATGTCGATAGTGCCAAAGCAGCTGACCCAACCAAAGTGCTGCCTTCCTCTGTGCCCTAGAGGAGTCTCTCCACCACCTACCACAGTGTTGCTCTGCCCAGCAATATTGGGATGGCCTTCGGACCACCATCCATAACACAGCCCTGGCAGTTTTTGGCAAAAGAGTACGTAGGTCAAATGATTGGTTCGAAACCAATGACTCTGTATTGACACCAATCTTGGAAGAAAAAAATATAGCTTCCATTAATTACAAATCTGTGCCGAATGACAAGAATTTACATGCCCTTAGAGCTTCAAGGAAGAAGCTACAATGAACTGCACGTCGCTGTGCTAACAGTTACTGGCTACAGCTTTGCAGCAGCATTCAATCAGCTGCTGAGTCTGGTAATATCAAAGGCATGTACGATGGCATAAAAAAGGCGCTTGGACCATCACATCGCAAAATCGCTCCTCTGAAATCAGCCTCAGGAGAAATCATAAAGATCGATCTAAACAACTTGATCGCTGGGTAGAACTTTACTCAAAACTCTACGCCAGTGACAACACCGTTTCTGATGCAGCTCTACGTCATGTAGAGCAACAACCAGTCGCAGAAGAGCTAGATAAGGAACCTACAACTGAAGAACTTTGCATTGCCCTTGACAGACTAAACTGTGGCAAATCACCTGGAAGCGACGGAATTACAGCTGAAATCCTAAAGTGTGGGAAGCCTGTTCTCTAGAAAAATTCCACAAGCTCCTCTGCCTATGCTGGAGTGAAGGAGTTATCCCACAAGACATGAGGGATGCCACCATCGTAACACTGTATAAGAACAAGGGAGACAGGAGCGATTGCAATAATTACCGTGGTATTTCTTTACTCAGCATTACAGGTAAACTCTTTGCTAGAGTTGCACTAAATAGACTTCAGATCCTCGCAGAAAAGACTTACCCTGAATCACAGGCCGGTTTCAGAGTAGGAAGGTCCACTACTGATATGATCTTCTCTCTGAGGCAACTTCAGGAGAAATGTAGAGAACAGAGAAGACCACTCTACATAGCATTTATTGACCTCACAAAAGCTTTCGACCTTGTAAGCAGGAGTGGTCTCTTCCAGTTAATAGAAAGAATAGGCTGCCCCCCAAAACTTCTCGCATTCTTCAGTCTTTTCACACTGACATGAAAGGCACCATCCAGTTTGATGGTCCACCTCAGACCCTTTCAGCATTCGTCGTGGTGTCAAGCAGGGATGCGTGTTGGCTCCCCATCTGTTTGGGATCTTCTTTTCCCTCCTTCTGCGCCAGGCTTTTGGTAAATCAACAGAAGGAGTCTACCTTCACACAAGGACAGATGGAAATCTGTTGAATCTCAGCCGTCTAAAAGCAAAAAAACAAGGTCAAGCAATTTGTCATTCGGGACATGCTATTTGCTGATGATGCAGCAGTGGTAGCACACTCTCAGAAGCAGCTGCAAACACTCATGGACCAGTTCACCCAAGCCTGCCAGGACTTCAGCCTGACCATTAGTATAAGAAAACTAAGACATGGGTCAGGGAACTGGATTCTCCCCCATCACCATCAACAGCTACACCTGGAAGCCGTAAACACCTTCACCTACCTTGGATCCACCATCACTAACAACCTGTCACTTGATGCTGAACTCAGTTGCCGGATCGGAAAAGCAGCCTCAACTTTTGGGAAGCTCACAACAAGAGTGTGGGACAACAGCAAGCTCACTATCCATACAAAGGTACAAGTGTATAGGGCATGTGTCATAAGCACCCTCATGTATGGAAGTGAAACATGGACCTTATACTCCCACCAAGAGCGGCGGCTAAATACCTTCTACCTTCGCTGCCTTAGACGTGTACTGGGCATCACCTGGAGGGACAGGATTACTAACACAGCAGTCCTAGAGAGAGCTCAACTCCTAGCCTGTACTCTCTACTGAGACAACGTCGTCTCCGATGGTTGGGTCATGTACGTCGGATGGATGATGGAGAATCCCGAAAGACATCCTGTATGGAGAGCTAACATCTGGTAAAAGACAGATTGGTCGCACTCTACTGCGATTCAAGGATGTCTGCAAAAATGATCTCAGGTGCTTTGGCATTGTCCCTTCCAGCTGGGAATTTGGCTCAGACCGCCCTCGGTGGCGGCAGAATCTCCATAGAGGCCTGTACACGTCAGAATTCACCCTGATACAACATCATGAAGCTAAGAGGTCCATAAGAAAGCAACGGCAACAAAGCATCGGGACATCATCATCTACAGGGACAACCTACAAATGCAAAATCTGTGTCTCAAACATAGGACTTCATAGTCACAGGAGGCACTGCAACCTCAGGGGCACACAAAAACTTTATCATAGTCTTTCGAGACTGAATTGCCAATGATGGTTTCAAGTATTTCTTTCTATTTAATTATAGTCATTATTTTAATGTTAACATCATAGCTTCAAGTAACTATTTGCCATTGCTCCCAGATCCAATTTGACCTGGAGTGCTAGTGCTAGTATGAGTTAAAAGAAAAATATGAGTTTTACAAAATGTTTTAAAAAATGGAGTACCCGTCAAGATTGAATAAATCAATTAAAAAGTTTGACAAAATATTTTTTTTTAAATTGAAGAAAACAGAATAACGTAGACATAGAATATCCATATTAGATATATTAGTAGACATAGAAAATGCATAAATCCAACCAACCAACCTTAACCAATATTCATTATAAAATTAAGTGATTACTCTAATATAGGCTCAAAATTTCATTATAGTTGGACAATTCACTAATTTTTGGTAATTGATTTAAAATAAAAAAAAATTGTTTTTACTACTTCCCTAGAGTAAAATACCTACTAATTGTCAATAAACTAGAGAATGAATGATTTTCTGAGAAAACAAATTTGTTACATGTAAATGTATGAACTTTTAAAATGAATTGTTAATTTAATGACAGAAATTTTGCGGCATGTCATTAATTTCCTTGAATACTTTACCTACATTTATCTTTTTCCTTTTTTTTTCTAGTGTAATATACTCAATAATCATCTAATATAAATATATGATATATTTTTTATTGCAAATAAATTAACATATAACCTTTTACAATGCCTCCTTTTCTTTTCCAGGTTTTCAATCTATGATGAGAACAAACTCCTCTGATGGTTGTATTGAAATTATACTGAGAATTTTTGATCATCAATGAATATAGAAATATAAATTCAACATAGATTATATTACTAAACTTGTAACTAAATTTTATATTATAGAATGAAAAATGAGAAAAAAACAAATATGCAGTTTCATTATTTTCCTTTCGATCCATGTTATCAATTCGACACTATTAGATTATGGTGACAGCTGTAGGCGGAGGCACTAATATCACTAGTATCTCTCATATTCAGTGTGTGGTGTATGCGATCCTCAACTAAACCTTTTAATACAGACCCACCGAGAGTAAACCGAGATATTCAGCTATACAAGTAATGAACATAGAGAGCGTTTGTAGAGAGACGATTTATCTGGCTGAGTTCTGAGTGAGATTCGGATTGTAGTCACAGATCTCTCTATGTGTTACGTCGTCCAGGATAAATGGTACAATAGTTCACTCACAATATATGACATTAAACATGGAATGAATAAGACCGAGAGTGTTGAGAATAGTGAAGAGGTAAGATTGCTTTGGTATTATGCTAGGTCGATTGGTTCACCCAGAAGATTTTAAGAAAATTTATATTATTATGAAGAAAGTGTTTGCGTCATATAAAGGATTTTACCGGATTTTCCAGAGAAGGATGCGTTTTTGTCACACAGAGTATTTTGAATCCGTTAAATATAACTCATTGGACATAACTCGCCTCATATGGTAAGCTCGCAAATCCATCTATACATGTTCTACGCTGTTGCTGGATCAGCTTTTTCTTGGCAGTCACAAGTCAAAATTGGAAAGTCACCCATGAGAATGCATTATGTCTACGAGACTGCAATCCATTCTGTCATGTGACATCGTTTTGTTGCGATTTGGCTTGTCTTTGCTTCGAAGTCTCTCATTTCTCTTCTTGAGAGAGAAGATTCGGTCTAACATGAGGAGAGAGGACGGAGAGAGCATATCTACATGTGAAGATTTGTTGGATCAGTCAGATTTGCTAACATAGCAGGACAAGCATCTAAAAAGTCACCATTAAGAGAACACATACTTTTGTTTGCAATAATCCAATATGTTAAACATTGTGTATCAAATTTGTGGATTTCGATGCACTCATCCTGAGAAATACATCACTATGAGATAGAGAGGCACCATGAGGAATGATAGATGCTCGACGAAACATTTGCATGCCTGAGAGATCTTTGGAGTCAAGACTATTTTGCACATAAATATCACAGTTGCAACGTCAATAAAAATACATACTGGGTGATAATACTATTTCTCTGTGTGTGAAATGTCTGTGGATCCGCAGATTATCAACAGAAACGTCATATTCGAATATAACACGATGAAGAACAGTACTCCGGTGGAGAAGACCTATGACTTACATAGTGCTCTTGTGAGTCAGAATTTTGCACGGAAGTGCTACCATTTTAGGAATTTTTAGCACAGACGAACCATACTGGCGACGCCAATACTTTACATGTGGAAGTTTGCTGAATCAAGCATTTGCCCAGAAGTTCTACATTGCTAAAATCGAGATGTATATCGCTGAGGCAGTGCCTGCATTACTAGAGACCACACCATTTATCATGTGAAATTTGATGGATCAGCATTTGACAGCTGAATATTAGTTTGTAAATTATTCACAATGAGATCAACTATCGATCTGGTGAGAAACCATTTACATGATGAATATTTTGTGTAGCTGCATTTGTACACCGAGCTCATATATTTGTCAAAAATCAATCAATGAGAACACATTACATGGCGGTGCAAAACCCATTCTATAGATGGTGAAAATTTGTGGATCAGCTATTTGGACACTGCAATGAGGTCATAATTTGAAATGATTTCACGGAGTGTAGAACACATAGCTCGTGAAGCAAACTCATTGTTTAATGTGGATAGCCATTGTTTGAGATCAGGCTATTCCGGCGGGCGTGGAAGGAATCTTGGAAGAAGAGAGTGAAGAACACATATCTGGTGAGAAGACGTCATTTATTACATGTGAAGTGTTTGTAAAGTCACGCATTTGTTGGAAGTACACAAATTCGTCAAAATCACTACTGAAGCATACACATTACTGAGGT
Organism: Doryteuthis pealeii; assembly: GCA_023376005.1. Classification (NCBI taxonomy): domain Eukaryota; kingdom Metazoa; phylum Mollusca; class Cephalopoda; order Myopsida; family Loliginidae; genus Doryteuthis; species Doryteuthis pealeii. The sequence goes on from CM042151.1 coordinate 96,680,918, forward strand.
GAGACAACTAATTTTATTAAGTGTGACTGAATTTGTTGTGGATCAGCATTCTTGCCACGGAGGTCGATCGATTGGCGATAATTAGGCCTACTAGAGGAACCCACTAAGATGAGGTGAAAAACCAGTTTATAATCAATGTGAAAGAGCGATATCTCGTGGAGGCACATTTGGTCAGGGAAGTCTACTATATTTGAAACTATACGTTGAGAACCACATACCTGTGAGAGAGGCCCATAATGTAGACATGGTGAAACTTGTGGAATAGCATGCTATTTTACAGCATGACATGATCATAAATTAACGCAAATACCCACAATCAAACACATAACTGGTGACCGCAACCATTGTTAAATGTGAAATTTTGATTGGATTGAACAGTTGTGATGGAAAGTTAACTTAGCAAAAACAGCGATTGAACAGCGAGCGATTAAGAGACAGCAATGATTGTTGGGCCAGATCTTCTTTTAGGTAATCGTGCCCTACACTTCGCCTAGCGATTGTGTCATTAACAAAGTATGCATTATCTCCAATCTGGATAAGTCTGTGGCAGCAAATCAAATTTGTATCAAAAGCCAGCAATTGCAAGTCATGCACTATTCAAGAACACTTACTGGTGAGAAATTTCCAGGATTCAGTTCATGTAATATGTTGGTGGAATTCAGCACACTTTTGGCCTAACAAATACTATTCTTTGAAACCTTACGCACCTTTCAAAATTCAAAGCTACGGATATTAAACCGATGTTCTGGCAAGAATGCCCATGTGCACTGCATTGTGATCTAAGAATGGGTTACATACCATCACACCTGAAACACATACTGGACAGAACCAAAACATTCTACATTGTGAAGGATTTTGTGACCGATTGCCATATGTTTATGTACAGATCCGAATCAATCCCAGATCTAACCCGAGAGTCACGATTATATACATGCATCCTTAAATGCTGAGCAAAGCAGGATAAACGAACCTTAGAGTAAAAGACATAGATGAAGGTATTAAAAATGAACGCATGTATATCTTAATGGAATCACGCTTCTATATTCTCTTATGCCAGATATCAATATAAATAACATGTGTTACTTGGATAGATAACTTCAAGGATTAAAAATTGCTCAACAGAAGACAATAATGGATAAATATAAATGTGCTAAATGCACTATACTTTGATAATACGAACACTCATGAAATCATATGTAATGCATATTATTATTTTAGCCAATGAGGAACACCCTCCGGACGATGTAAAAATAGATTTTTGAAAAGCAATATTGTCCGAGGGGTGGGAGTTAAAATTCAATGTCAGCGAGTTGTAACCTCTTACAGTAATAATTCATAATTTATTAAAGGATTAAAAATAAACAATTTGAAATGTAACCTTAAATATGTATTAAAATAAAAAACTATATATAGGCCGGGTTAGCTCAGTCGTTAGAGCGTTCGGGCTAGAAACCACACAAGGTCCTATTCGATACCAGGTCCCGCCATCAGCGTATGAGTAGCACAGGGATCTGTGGCGGTAAGTAAGGAGCTGATGGTAGGTGTGGCGCCCCTCACTCAGTGCACAAACAATATCCTGGTCTAGCCTATTGAAAAGGGATAGACTCCCTCCTATGGGCTGATACCGACTTTAGGCCCCCCGTGACTTTACCTTTACTTATTATATATAGATATATAATCAGTCATGTATTTATTAAAACTTGTTTTAAAAAACATGAGGACTGGTACTAATGTAGTATGTTCCAAATGTTGAGTGTATTTATATTCAGTTATGCGATTTTGGGTAATGTGACGTAAGCAGTAACGTAGTTTTTTGTTACAGACAAAACCGAAAGCGAATCTCATTATTATTAGTAGAAATAATTATTTTACCTTCGAACTGTTGAATATTTTATTATTATTAGATAGAATTATTTGAAAACATATATTGCTAGTACTATAGATACTTGAAAT
>CM042151.1:96682880-96802893 GCA_023376005.1 Doryteuthis pealeii
TTTTAATTTTTTTTACCCATATTATTTATAAATAAACACATCTATATTTTTATATAAATTTTTATTAAAATTATTTTAATATGCACGAATCTTTTTTTTTTTTTTTTTTAGAATCAAACAATCATTTTCATGTTCCCTCACTCAATAAAGATCTTTGAGACTTTATAAAAAAACAAAACAATAAAATAAATAAATAAATTACAGAAATTCTGCTTCTATAACCACTGTCAATAAAGAAAGGGTTATTCTTCGTCTATATGCTCACCGAATTTTTAGCTTTTTCTCTTCTTTGTTTTTCAGGAAAATAACTTGTTTTTCACTTGAATTTTTTTATTCATTTTCTTTTGTAAGTTTATATTTCATTAACAAGACGGCTTTTTTTCTGGAAAAAAAAAATGATTTTGTTTCATAATGTAAAACCAGAAAACAAATGAATTTTTTTTATAATTTCGTTTTTTGATGAAAGTTCTTACAGTTACAAAAGTTCAAATTTTAAGGATTTAAATGAAATACGAAGTCCCCCCCTCCGCACAACAACTCTGCCAATTATCTAAAACACGATGTGTTAACTGCGTTAACTTACGCGGAACAGTTTTTTAATTTAAAATGCTGAAACTTTCGGTATTTACTAGTACCACCAATTTTACCTGTGAATTTACCCCCCCCCCTACATTTAACACAATGAAACTGCAGAAAAATTAATATTTTTCTGAAATTTTTTCCATTCGAAAGAGAAAAACATTAATAAACCCCTGATGATTTTAAATTTTATTTCAGCTACGAAAATAATGAAAATTATGATTGAAAAACAATGTTTTCATTTTTGCACTGTTAAATCAACTGAAATTTAACGTGTTACGATTTTTATAAGTTCATATTCTATTAATAAATATATTTTGCATGTGACATCAGAGGAGCTCAGACTCCGCCCTTCGCTTGTAACAAAATGAAGTTTTCGTAATAATCATGTTGAGATCTACCATCGTTGTGTCCATCTCTCACGCTTATTTTTACCTATTGTAAATTCTGGTTATTGTCACGCATGTATTCATTATGCAACACTTGATTATTCAACGTTCAACAGGTAGCTCACCAGTCATAATGAATATACATTTATTTAATGGAAAACTAAAATTTAATTATGGAAATTAAATTGTTTCTACTCTAACTCAGAAGCTGGCACAAATTATAGAATCGAGACTGACGATATCAACGCATAATAAAAACGCTGAAGTTTTTGCTCTGATGATCAATTATCGATGATAGAAGTTTACTCTAATTATTAGAGATCCAGAAATAATGAAAGATTGGGCATGAAATATTTTGACGAACATATATTGAGAAGCATGTAAACAGGATGAATCTCGTATACACGGAAATTGACATCATTAAAATAAGTAGAATACGAAAGTGTCACGGATTATACTTTAACGAGGAGAAATGCGGCTGTCGCGTTTAACTCCTCAATCGGCGAAAAGCATATCTGTGAGTAGTTGTTAAAGCTATGATATTATCAGAGGACTACCTGTGTTTTAACCCTTTTGAGCTGTGATAAACAGGAAAGACGAATTTAAAATTACGAATTCCAAAATCAGCTTGAAGGCTACGAAAAGACTGAAAAATGCAGAACATGGACACGAGAAGAATAAACGTTAACAAATTATAGAAAACATAAGATGTTGCATTGCTGAGTTCGGGCCACCGAAAATTTGATGCAAAAAGCGCCAAAAATTTTTAAAAAGAATGGTTGGTGACATTTGCAGAAAAATACGCACAACACAAAAGTATTCCGAAATAAAAAGAAAAAGAAATTCAGTAAATTCCACTGAAAAGACAGATGAAAAAAAGTCATTTCTTTCACTGGTAAGTACACTTTGAAAAATCCTTGCCTGATCCATTTAAATTTATAAGTGATTTGTGGCCACCACCCATATAATTAAGATAAAAACAAATTTGTTCGTTTCTATGAAAGATTTAATGCTATCACAGCATACTGAACTTGAGATGGTACCAAACAAGGTTTGGGTAATGGAAAGGCGATGCTAAATTTTTAATAAAAGACACATAAAGGATACTCGAGGAAAACATTAAAAGATGCATATATATTCCATCCTATAAGCAAATATTTTTTCGGTCAGTCAGCGACCAAAACGGTTCTTCCCTCCATTTTTATAAAAATAGCGTGAAACTCAAGAACACCTAATGGATGTGTATGCAATATTAAAACAAGGAAAGTTATATTTCCTAAATACATAAAAACTATACGAACTCATACTTAAAAGAATGGCATAGTATTCTAGGACATTGTTAACAAAGAAGATGTTTAAAATTAGAGCAAGCTGTAAAAGGCATGAAATAAGTAATAAAATAAAATTTGATTGCAAAACTTGTACTCAAGGAAAAATGTGCCAATACAGAAATAGAAAAGCCGATATAAAAGCAAATAAATACTTGATTTGATTCATTGTGATTTGGCAGGTCTATTGAACAAATTTCAATAAATGATTCAAGATATGCAATACTTTTGTTGATGACTACTCTGAATTAATAGTGGTTTATTTTCTTAAAAATAATCAGAAGCAGCAGATGCAACAGAAATATTTTTTAGCTGATATGTCACCTTATGGATCTATTAAAAGATTAAGAACAGACAATGCTCTTGAATTTATTTCTACATTAAAAATATTCTTGTAAAAATAAATAAAACAAGAATCTCAGCTCCTTATTCACCCACACCGAAAATGGCATGGCTGAAAGATCTTTTCGAACACTCTTTGAAATGGCAAGATGTTTATTGCCTATATCAAAATAAAACAAAATTAGACCCAAAGAGTCAACAAGAGAATTTGTTGGATATGATCCAACAAGTCCAGCTTATCTTATTTACTTTCCAGACTGTTGTAGGTTGGATAGTGGAAATAATGCGTGAAAAATCAGAATTACAATAGGTAAAAGAGAATGAGGAGAGATGGCGCACAAGGTAAAATAGATAATGTCAGGAGACGTTAACACACGAGGTAAATTCAACAATGATTTATTACGAACTGATTATATTTCTTACAAGGGTTTAAAAAGGCGGGAACTAACCTTGGCGGAAGTGGGCGAGTCTGAGCTCCTGCTGATGTCACATCAAATATATTTATTAATAGAAATATGAACTTAAAATCTCAACACATGACAGAAAAGAAATTAAAAGAATAAGATGTGTATCTTTAAAAACACTGAATCACAAAGGAAAAAAACTTTCTAAACGAAAAATTAATAAACCCAAATATTTGGATGACTACATATTGGATGATTACATATTAGACACAACAAACTTTTCTATTGATTATTGTTATAGTGTTAGGAACATTCCACAAAAGCTATGTACAAGCCATCATATCTACTGAAAATTAAAAAATGTGGACTATAAAAGACTTTTTCGACAAAAACTGTTTGCAAATTTAAAAAAAAAAAAAAAAGAAAGTTTTACAAAGTTAAACAAAATTATTTAAGGATTTAGATGAAAAAAAGTTTGCCCCACCTCTCCAAGCTTATCAAACACGAGGTGGCACCTGCTGTTAATTTGGAGGGAACGTTCGTTAATTATTTTTATAAAAATGCTGAAACTTTCAAGGTATTTACGTTTATATAAAATAAGTTATGTACCATTCATCTAACTTAATTTTCAATATTTTTCATAAAATATTATCATAGAATCTCATAATTTCTATCTAGTATCATTAGTTGACTTTTTGAAAATTTATGTGAGATAGCGTTTATAGAAGTAGAAAGGGACTAGCAAACGCGAGTCTAAAATTCGTTTTTGTCAAAATGACTTTAGCCCCCTACTGAAAAAATTTACCAAAAATCAGGAATATTGGATTTTAATGAAATCTTCAGTGTTTATTATAATGAATGATCTTTATAATGCATTATTTATTTATTTCAAAACTTTCTCATTTTTTTTCAGGTCACTTAATTTTGACACCCCCTTATGTTGGGGGTAAAATGTTTGCAAGTTGATCATTTTCGATACTAATTACAGTATAAATAATGAGATAAAGACGAACTTTATGAATAGAAAAAAACAAATTGTTTTACGGTTGCGCTTTTATAAGAAAATAAGTACCGAAAATTGAAAAAAAAATGCAAAAAAATAAATAATTTAATTTTTTGGAGATTTCTTTTTTACTATTTCGATAATTATTTAATTGGCTATTATTTATAAAAGAAAAAATTATACATCGATGTGTTTTCTGCTTAAAAGGGGAGGGTACATTTCAATCGAGTTTTTCTTCAAAACTTATTACTTTTGAGCGCCTAAAATAAGGTTTTGCATTAAGTAGATATTTATTTCTAGAAATCTAAAAATATAACATTTTAAACGTAACATAGGGATTTCATATTTTAAACGAATTTTATATATTAATTTTTCATAGCAAAAATACTAAATTAAAGTTTTGAAATAAAATAATTAATGCATTATAAAATTCATTAATGTTAAATCATACTGAAAATTCATTAAAATCGATAATTACCTGATTTTTGGTAACTTTTTTTGAAATCGCGAATGTTACAGTAAAATTATAAAACAAGCACTTAAAACCATCGAAAAAAGAGGCTGAATGGTGGATTTCGCTCGAAATTGACCAAAACAAATAGTTTTAAATCTTTTTAAAATAAACTGTATATGTAATGATATTTTTCTTTTTTTAATGTTGGTTATTATGCTACTACTTATCGATTTAGACAAAGTTTAACCTTAAAAAAAGTTTTAATTATTTCTTATTCGCTTTTAAAACTCTAGTACCGAATTTTTTTTTGCTAGTTCCTAAAGTAGAAATTTCCGTTATTTTTTAATTTTTTTTTTTAAATAAAAATCTATCGAGTGAGGGAAAACATAAATGATTGTTCATTTTTAAAGAAAAAATGTAAAGATTCGTGCATATTAAAATAATTGTTAATAAAAATTTACATAAAAATATAGAATCGTTTTATTTATAAATAAAAATGTAAATAAAATAAAATTTTTAACTAAAAAGATTTTGTAAAAACAAAATTTACATGATTCAAGTTGTTTTCTTTATTATAAACTTTCAATTTTCTAAGCAAAAAAATTACATTTTAGGTAATCAAGGACTTTTGCTCGTAATTCCTACCATAAAATATACGAACCTATTCTCCCCCCATTTATGTCCGTGTTTTGCAAATAAATGTTTTATTTTTCTGCACCGTTATGTTACAATACTAATATATTTCCTTTATTTATTTTAATATTCACTTCAATGTGTTTATTTTGTGAGAATGGTTAGTTTTAAAGTAGGGGGTTCGTTTTTACACTTCAATTTTTTACTCGTAAATTCCTACCATAAAATGCCCAAGCCTAATTTTATGGCAGGAATTTACGAGTAAAAAGTTGAATATTACCTTTTGTTGTTATTTCCTGTCTTTTTGGATTTGATACCCTAAAATAAAAACGTCAGATTTTAATCATGGTCGACGAAAAAACAAAATTACGGTCATAAAAGGAGGATCCAATTTATGCCTAAATTGTAAAACGAGCCCCCACTTTAAAACTAAACATTCTCACAAAATAAAAACTTTTAGAATATGCACATTGAAGTGAATATTAAAATAAATAAAGGAAATATATTTTGTATTGTAAAATAACGGGTGCAAGAAAAATAAAACATTTAATACAACAACACGGACATAAAATGGGGGTTCAGTTTATTTTATGGTAGGAATTTACGAGCAAATAGTCCTTTATTACCACATTTTAAAAGTAAAATATTTGTTTGGTTCTTGGCTGTACTTTTTGTTTTCACAAAGATCTGTGGGCGTGTCTAATAGGCCGGACTCGAGCGAGTGGCAGTTGATCGTACCAAAAAAGTATTACCGGTAAAAATCGTTTTTTCCGATTCGTTTTTTTTTTAATATCTCTATTTCAGACATATTTTCATCAAAAGAAAAGCAATTCTGGAAATTTTTGTAAGAATCGGACTGTTAATTGATTTTTCAAAGATTTTTTTAAAATCCTCTTGTCGTTACTTGTTTTTGGCTACGTTAATTTCAGTTGATTTAACGGTGCAAAAATGAAAACATTGTTTTTCAATCATAATTTTCATTATTTCCGTGAGCTGAATTTAGAAAAAAATCATCATGAGTTTCTTTTAATGTTTCTTCTTTTAAAGGGACAAAAAATGTTCAAGATAATATTAACTTTTATACAAGTTTCGTTGTGTTAACTTAAATATAAGGCGGGGTGTGTGTAAATTTCACAGGAAAATTTCGTTGTACTTACTGTACCAAAAAAATATTACCGTTATCTCCCTGGTCATTTTTTTGCACGTGGCTTGTTGAATGTCTTAGTTGTTAGTACTGTATTTCGATTACTTTTATATTTTATTTAAACCTCAAATTTTAAATGAATTTAGAATGTTGATTTAACCAGTTATTGTCTTCTTCTCTACTTAGTCATCTGTCAATTTTAAGAATAAAGATTTTAACAATTAGAATAAAAGCCAGTTAAAGACCATTATTTCGAATACATTTTATTTAAAAGTCAAATTTTATTGAATTTAAAATGTTAGACATTTAACCTATTATTGTCTTCTTCTCTACTTTGTCATCTGTCAATTTTTAAAATTACATTGAATGAAACTTAAATATGAAAAAAAAAACGCATTATCTCCCTTCTTTACTGCTATTTAAAAAAAAAAACAACATTTTTGTCTTGATTGCAAATGAACGATGCGTTTTTAATTTCGTTCAAGCAAAAAAACGTTAATTTTATTGAAAATAATACATTTTCCACCTTTTCCCTAACGTTTTACAGTCACAAGGAAAAGAAATCAGACGAAAGAAAGAGAAAGAAGTAAGTATAACATTCTGTAATTATCTTTTTTTACAAATGAAAAATACGTCAGGTTTAGGAAAACTTTTTCAACTGAAGAAGAAGTGAAATAGCATTTAATTTGTGACAATACTTGATCCTTTATGGATATAAGAGTATATAGAAACGCTTAAAGAATAATCTAATTATTAATCTAATTAATTTCAATATTTAATTGATGTTTTATTTTCGCTACTATCGATGTTCATCGGTGGGTTGACATAAAACAAAGACCCCCACCCATCGAAATGCTAGCCGATTAGATTTCCGTCAATTTAAAAAAAAAAAAACTATTTTTATTATGAATTTTATTCAGTAAATATTTATACATTTATTAGATATATCCAAAAATATAAATAAATAAATAAAGGACGTAAGAAATGTATATATGAATTGCCATAAAACCCTTGTTTACAAAATAAATTTAACACTCACGATAGGAAAAAAATCGGGGAATTATCCGATTTTAAGGAAATTTTCAGTAAATTGTATAATGCATTAGTTATTTATTTTCAAAACTTTCTGATTTAATTAGGTATTTCTGCTATGATAAATTGATATATAAAATTAATTTAAAATATGAGTATCATGATGTTAAGTTTAAAATGTCATATTAGATTCTAAAAATATATTATTTTAAATAACTACTTTTAGTATTGAATTCTAACGATTTTTGTTGAAAACTTTATTGAAACAGAACAAATATCGATGTATATTTTTTTTTTTATAAGATAATAGCCAATTAAATAATTATCAAAATGAATAAAAAAAGATCTCCAAAAATTATTTTTTTAGTTTTTATTTTCATTTTCTTTTCTGATTTTCGGTTCTTATTTTCTACCCGAGTATCATCCTTAAATTTTTTTTTCTTCTATTTACATCTTCGGTTTTTTTGTCTTTTTATTTATACTGTAATTTCAAACCCACTGATATATTGCGCCCCCAAAATAAGAGAGGGCAGAATTAAGTAACCATAAAAAAAAATCCGAAAGTTTTGAAATAAAATAACTAATGCATTATAGAATTCATTCATTGATAAATCAACACTGAAAATTTGATAAAAACCGGATAATTCCCAGATTTTTGTTAATTTTCAATCGGGGGGGGGGGGGTAAATTTGTTTTGTAAAATACGGATTTTTCGGCAACTTTGGCAGTGTCTATATTTGTTATTAAAAAGGATGTTTTAGTCTTTTTGTTCATCCATAACTTTAAGAAAACACCCACTAAAACTGAATCCCTTCTTTGTTTACATTTGGCACTTGTGAAAAGTAGGCAATATGTCATATAGAATTGGTGTATTTTCTTTCTGTTTAAAGGTAAACATTTTTTTTTTTAATTCAGGTAATTGATAATTAAATTTTAAAAAATTGTTTATAAATAGTTTCTATTTAGATTAATTGATTTTGGGGAGATTTTAAAATCAGAGATTGAGATTTTTTTGACTGGACATTAATAATGTCCACCATTATTTAAAAAAAAAAAAAATATGCTGTATTTTTAAAATGGAAAAATATGTATTTTTTCTTTGAATTGAGATTAATCTCATGCTTTTATCTAGCAATTGAAGCTAGGATTTTTTTTTTTTTTTCACAAAAGAATCAATTTAGAAATTTTTAAATGGTTTTAATTTTTAAGTTCAAAACTGCATTTACCTTTTAAAAATCAGTTTGGAGATGCAAAACTTACGTGTGAGAACATAGCAAAGAAGAGTATTATCCTCGTACCCCACTTGTACTAGGTTAGGCACAAGGCCCTATTAAAGTGGGACCACCTACAAGATATTTACCGCGTACCCCACTTGTACGGGTCAGGCACAAAGTCCCTATTAACGTGGGACCACCCACAAGCCGAAGCTCATGGAGTGGCAGGTGAAAATTTGCGTCGATCCCGTCGGCATTCCCCCTCAAGGGGTCGCCTCAGGCACTGGGCAATAAACCCAGCCCTGCCCCTTTAAATCGAGGGGGCAGGTGTTGCCTGGGGGGATGGCCCCCTGGAATCGACACTCAGGATTTTGACCCGGGGCAGGCGCGTACACCCGACCCTGAAGGGTCAAAGAAGTGTCAGGTCATAGATGCGTGAAACGGATACTACACTTTGATCTTCTCCACCAGGACCATGCAGTGTTGTTTTTATTGCTAGTGATTTTTCTGTTTCATTTAACTCTTAACATCCTATACCGCCTCATCCCACCAGCCCGGAAGTCACATTCGTTTTCCCAATCCACCCCAAACGATAATTTATGAGGAAGTGCGTCCCGGTCTCCTGCCTCAGAAATTGCTACTCGGTGACTATTAAAATAACGTCACCAGCTATGTTGGTGTTACTTGAAAGAAAACAACCAACTTAGGGCGTTAAATGTATTTTAGAGGGGGGTTCTTTTTTGGCGTAATTCTTATTTATTTATCGTAATTTGTCGTAATTCTTGTTCATTTATAGAAATTTGTTGTAATTCTTGTTTATTTATAGAAATTTGTCGTAATTCTTGTTTAGATATGAAGATGGATATATAGTTTGGAATATACAAAATAATATAGATATGAACAAATGGAGATAGATATTTTCTACAAGTAAATGTATTTGTGGGGTGTCGCTTCTTTTTTGTCGTAATTCTTGTTTATTTAAACTAAAAACAAGACATTAAACAAATATGAATAAAAGAAAATCTGAGACGACATAGCTGGGGACGTTATTTTAATAGTCACTGGGTAGCAATTTCTGAGGCAGGAGACTGGGACGCACTTCCTCATAAATTACCAAAGTCTTTATTTTTAGGGAAATAACAGGTAACTTTAAATGAAAAATAATTTTTTTGATAAATCCTTAGAGGAATGGGGCTCTGGACTCAGAAAATTCTCAACGGGATGTTAAGAGTTACAGAGAGCTTAAGGAAAATGTGTTTTTTCCCCTCTTTACTTCAAAATACACAAATTTTAATACTAGAGACAACAAGAAGTGTTTTAGTATGCATGTCCTTGTGTTATTTTTTCTTACATCTTGTCACTACTGTTATGTTTTATCAACTAAAATAATTCCTTCAGCATATAAGGCTATTGCCTATGACAGGTTACCAGAACTACATGGTAATATTACTACACGAAGACCACATGTATTATGTTCCATTTAGTAAAGCAACGTGTAAGCACATGTATATTGTACCTCCGTTAAAATACGTCTTGTGTTCTCATTCTACCAACACTATGAGTCAACTAACCCACACCACTGCAAGTTGTCATAGACCTTTAAGCTCAACAACTACACAATACAACTGTGCGATATGAAATTGACACGTATTTGTCTCTATAAATATTTATCATTCTCACTGACTGTTTTAAATTCAGAAAAACCGCATTTGTCCCCCTTTAAGTCTTGTTTTGGGACATACCTATATTTATATATGTACTTCAAGGTCTCCTGCTTAAGAACACAGAAATATCCGAATATCGAATATTTTCAATATCAATTATATATACTAGCAAATATATAAGTTTTAATATAATAAAATATCATATTAAATTAGAAAGGCTAATGAAACTGAATAAGAATGTAGATAAACAGATTTGGAACAGATTGAATCCCTTAACAAGAAGTTATGATTGAAAAATAGAACAACTTTGAAACTAACTCTTCCATCATTTTCTGTTACTCCCATCTTTCATTGGTAAATTTTCCTAATTTAACTGTTTAGTTAAAATAGGAAGTAAAGAATAATATTAGTTATTTCTTCTTGTTAAGGGATTTCTTTTAAGATTTATTGAAGAGATTTTTGCTCATATTCATTAAGATAAAACCAAACAATTAGAAATCAATAATACTAAGCATATATTTATTAAAATCAAATTTTTAAGATCAATATGCAAATAAGCCTTCCCATTCATACTATAAACCGCTATTTTGTTGTATGTATAAATACAATTGCATGTTAATAGTATGTAGTTATGGTCAACATTATAAGTATTGTAAAACAATTTTATTAATAATTGAGGTATAAATAAAAATAAAATCATGGTAAATGTGATGTAAATAACAAAGGGAATTGTGACTCGATTAGTAATATAGTTTCGGTTACAGACAAACACATCTCCATTATAATAAGATTTGCAAGAATATGAACCCTCCAGATGTAAATATTTAAGTTTTAATCTATAGGGATCGGCCCCTATATTATTACGGCATGTGGAATTGACCAAATTAAAATAATTAAGTTTTCTTAAATAACTAGTTTTACAATGGTATGTCATGAGTTTAGAATTAGGTAAACAAAAGAAATTCGAATGAATATTAGTTTAGAAATATTTTAGGAACAATAGAAACAATGGTTTAAATTCATCCGATAATTTATGTCCACAGATATCAAAATCATTCGATATTGCATCATTGCAAATCACCTGATATTTGAGGAATATTTTAGCTTAATGATCACAATAGACAATGACAATAATATAACCCGTCGGTCGCTACCGAGCTAAAGGGCTCACAGAATCTCCAAAATTGGCCGTCAAGATCGGATTTTCTGCATCAACCAAGGATTGCAGGGTCTCTATATTTGTGGGAAGTCTAGCCGAATGCCCCACGTTGTGCTAAGATCTCAAACGACTAGAAATCTGCTATAGAAACTGATTTCCGAGGTTAATGGCGGCCTATTGGTCACACACTAAAAAAAATAACGACTCTTTTTCTTCTTCAAAAATCAACAACATTTATATTCAAAAATACAAGAATACAAATAATTACTTCTCAAGACGGGGGAGTGATGGACCTCAATTCAATGTGTTCTGGTCGGAATAATATTACGCGGCAATGTTGGCTGAAGTCAGTTTATCTGTCGGCTACAGGATCTTTACGTTCACACTTCAAGCTTTCTTAGCTACCGTTCTCAAGCACACCCGGCTTCATTCTACTTTCTCGTCAAGATCGTCTCAGTTTAAATAATATTTCAATCGGAAATTCTTATTTCCGGTCAGCGTGAAGATATTAGTAACTTCCATCCTTTTGTCCTAATCAGCCAATCAAATTTACTTCCGCATCACAATCTAAGTGCCATCTCTTCCAGCCACTTCAAACAAAAGAGCTTACCGGAGAAACTACGCTTGACCTTTATCTAAGAAAGCTTTTCATTCTTTTGACGGTCAGCCAGACACCCAGACGCCTTTAGCACGTCTACACAAAAGGATAGATCTCCTATCTACCTTCGCTATTTATCTTTTCTGAATGGAGAAAAACCCTTTGTTCTGGCCTTGCACTAAATATACTAGCGGTCAATATTATTGCTGATTATTATCTTTACCGTTTCAGTGAAAAAATCACTTTTATTCTTTTTTTTTTTCTTTCCCTAGATTCTGATCGCCGACAAAAAATATTTTCTAAGTATTTCCGTTTTTTCTTTCTTTCTTTCTTTTTCTAATTTCCAAACCTGAATCAGGTCACAATAAGAAAATTATAAAAAGGCCCATTTAGCTGAAAGATGGGGACACAGAGACAGTGAGGAGCTTTCGCTCTTCCTGACTCAACAGAGTTGGAGAGGATGCTCCTAACTCGACAGTGGGAACGTCCGAAAACATCAAATACGACTCAACAGGTCCGTCTATCTTTTCATCTCCTATTTTCTCTCTCTCTCTCGCTCAACAACAACAACTTTCAATCACAAGTTCCAATCACAGACAAACTACTAATATGTTGACACAAGCAATCACACTAATATAAACACCATGTCACAGTTGTCACACACAACTATACACAGACACAATCAGACTGCAACACCACTGAAAGAACAATGAAACTATATTAATTGTATTTATGTATATAAAGATTGTTTCTTTATCAATTTTGTCTTCTTTTGTTTTCTATGGAAAATACATTTCCATAGTCCTTATACATATAAATTGTGGGGACCCATGACTCGGATCTTCAACTCCTCAACCACACACTAACCAAACAAACCGGGTCTTTACAAATGTAATGAAATATATTTTATTCTGTAGAATTAAGATGAATGTTTATAAGGAACAGCTGACATGTCTCAGACCTAATATACTAGATGAAAAATATATTATTATTATTATTATTATTATTTTAGTATGTGATATATTTCTGTACATTTATTCAAAAATAACAATTTTGAAATAATTTGTTAAATTTATCTTGCATAGAAATGAATTAATTTATTTGGTTCTTATGCCTGGATTACTCATTGGGATTATTATTATTATTATTATTATCATTTAGTAGCAGTAATAGTAGTTATAAAGTACTATTTTAATTGTTGTTTTTAATTACTGTAGGGATTATCTTCCCATTGAGTTGTCTGCCCGTTTAGTTTGCTGGTGCCCGCTAGGGGGCCGTTTTATATTTAAGCGGCTGGTTTGAACGCTTCTTTCTCTTTTCCTGATTCCTTGACCTACAAGACACATGGGGTAGATTTTGGTCTACCCCTTCTCGTTGGGGCTTCACCACCCCTTACATTACTGTAAGTGAATTATACAGTATGGACTATTCTTAGTCTCATGTCTGTACTTTTATGTATATCTTGTACCATTCATGAATGTGTCATTATCTTTCTACATGTAACTTTGTTTTACCTATGTATTTTGTATCTTGTTATATCCATGTGCTGTATACGTATTAAATGTTTTGTTTATCAAACCTTTGTCGGAGTCTTGTATTCAAGTATATATAACTTTGAATCCTTTCTTACATTACTATTAATCATAAGTACTGTATCTTTAAACATAAAACATATTTATAACAATTTTGTTACTTACATTCCACTTTTATTGTAGATGAGAACTTATTTTTCCAACATTTCATTAACTTTAACATAATAAAAGATTTGCTACAAGCGCAATTATTTTATTTGCTAGATATTAAGGGCCAGGTTTTGCTCAATTGGTAGAGTGTTCAGCTAGAAACCACAAGGTTCCTATTTCGATACCAGCCCTTGCCAACTCAGCATATGAGTAGCACAGGGATCTGTGTCCTCGCCAACTCAGCGTATGAGTAGGACAGGGATCTGTGCGGTAAAGGAGCTGATGGTAGGTGTGGCGCTCCACCTCAGGTGCACAAACAATATCCTTGCTCTAGCACTAGTGAAAAAGGGATAGACTCCCTCACTAATTGGCTGATACCGACTTTAGGCCACCCTGATGACTTTACTTATAGTAGAATGGAGTGTCTTTTTATATCTGATAAATATTTGTCTAAGAAAAATTACAGTATATTTTATTAAATTTCATTAAAAATATTTCATTGTTGAACAGTAGAATAACTATGTTACTTTTTATTTAGCATGAATTATATGTTGCAATTAATTGAAATATAAAGTTATTGTAATGATATAATCTCAAAGAATAAATATGCCATTTGTTTTTTTTATTTTCATATATTTATCATTAATGAAGTTTTCTTTTATTTCTGATAAGTCTTTGGCACAATCAGAAATTTATTTATGAGGTAGCATGAATTATATGTGATACATTGAAGTTAATGAAGTTCATTCAGTTTAAGATAATGAAATATTTGCCACATGTACATTTGTTTTCTTTGTTAAATGTTAAAATGGAAAGAATATTCTCATATATTGATCATTAATGAAATGTCATTTCATTCCTGATAAGTTAGAAAAATTACTGTATTTTTATTAAATTCCATAAAATATAATTTCATTATTTGTCAAACAGTAGAATAACTATTTTACTTTTTATTTAGCATGAATTATAAATTGCAGTTAATTGAAATATACACTGATTGTAATGATATAATTCAAGAGAATAAATGTTTCATTTTTTTTAAATAATACTTTAATTTTTATTCTTTAACAGACATCACTAGTGAAACTCAACTTTTCTCCACTCTACAAATCAGATTTTTCCTGTTGTGGAGGAATTGAAAACATACATGGAAACACACATTGATGTGGAAACATTTCCTTGCAAAGTTTGTGGATCAACATTTTCAGAGAGTTCAAGTTTGAAATACCACATGGATACACACACTAGGCTGAAAGCATTTATTTGTGAAATCTGTGGAGCTGCATTTTCAGACAGTTTTACATTAAAAACACACCTGCAAGTACACACTGGAGAGAAACCATTTCCTTGTCAAGTCTGTGAATCAGCATTTTCCCGTTGTTCTGATTTGAAAAACCACATGCGAACACACACTGGTGAGAAACCATTTTCTTGTAAAGTCTGCAGATCAGTATTTTCACTGAGTTCCCATTTGAAAAACCATGTGAGAACACATACTGGAGAGAAACCATTTTCTTGTGAAATCTGTGGAAAAGCATTTTCACAGAGTGCCAATTTGGAAACACACTTGCGAACACACACTGGCGAGAAACCATTTTCTTGTAAAGTCTGCGGAAAAGCTTTTTCAGTGAGTTCCAGTTTGAAACCACACATGCGAGCACACACGGGAGAAAAACCATTTTCTTGTCAAGTCTGTAGATCTGCATTTTCACAGAGTTCCAATTTGGAAAGACACATGCGAACACACACTGGAGAGAAACCATCTTCTTGTAAAGTCTGTGGATCAGCATTTTTAAATAGTTCCAGTTTGAAAAGACACATGCGAGCACATACTGGAGAGAAACCATTTTCTTGTAAAGTCTGTGGATCAGCATTTTCAGATATTTCCAGTTTGAAAATACATATTCGAACACACACTGGAGAGAAACCTTTTTTTTGTAAAGTCTGTGGATCAGCATTTTCACAGAGTTCCAATTTGAGAACACACATGCGAATACACACAGGAGAGAAACCATTTTCTTGTACACTCTGTGGATCGGCATTTTCGGAAAGGGCCAGTTTGAAATCGCACATGCGCGCCCATACCGGAGAGAAACCATTTTCTTGTAAAGTTTGTGGATCTGCATTTTCACAGAGTTGCAATTTGAAAAGACACGTGCGAATACATACAGGAGAGAAACCATCTTCTTGTACACTCTGTGGATCAGGATTTTCGGATAGTGCCAGCTTGAAATCACACATGCGAGCGCACACTGGAGAGAAACCATTTTCTTGTAAAATTTGTGGATCTGCATTTTCACAGAGTTCCAATTTAAAAAGACACGTGCAAACACATACCTGAAAGAAGTCATTTTCTTCTAAAGTCTGTTACTGTTACAGTTAAATATAAGTAGAAAAATAACAAGGACAATGTTTTTTGTTTTCATTTTTAACTCTTGCCAAATCTATCCTAGATTTCCCAAATTAATCATTCATTTAACGGTAAAAATGTTTCTGACTGGATGGGTACATGTTGATTTCATCCAATAAAGTGTTGCTTTCATCATGTATCAATATTTTGATTTATTTTTACGTGAAACTGAACAAGGCAAGAATTTGTCATGGTCAGACTACTTTAAAGATAATGAAATATTTGTTAAACAGCTAAAGGTTTAAAAAAATAAATTCCATTTTACAAGACGTAAAATTTCATAAAATTTAGAATATACAAATGATTTAATTTTTAGAAAAAAAAAAAATTTTAGCAAGGCTTAAAATTTGTTAGATTAAGTTTATTTGAAGAAGGACTAAAAATTTTTTTTTTTTTCGTGAATAGCACTCATAAAATAGTGACTGAAAAACAAAGAAAGTTTTGTACTTATATAATGTATAGAATAGCATGCAAACAAAATTTTGACTGGAAATGAAAAGTTAAAAAACAAAAAACAATATGCTGTAATGTAATACTAACATTAAGAATTACATAAGATTAATGTTAATTAAAAAAAAAAGATTTATTAAAAAAAAAAGAAGAAATTACAGTTATTCGCCCATTTCATTCATAACATGAGGAAAAAAGAAAGGAGGAGAAGAAAAGAAAAAAGAAGAGGAATAAGAAGAGAAATTATAACCACACAAAGAAAACATAAGCACATACATTTCTGATATGCACCTCTGAAGATGAAGTTTCTACTTCGAAATCGACAAGACAAAAATAACATCTTTTTGTTTTTATTTTTATACGCATTGTAATTGCCTTCAAATCATTAATATATTATAACATACTTAACAATGCTTCAAGCAAATTACCAATTACTTAGATTTATTAAAGATTTTTTGGCTCCATTTTAGTCTAGCCATGTCAACAATCAAAGGATTGGGGGTTGTTACTGTTTTTAGTTATGTTCACTTGGTGGGGTGGGTAGAATGAATTTATCTTTTAGCTACATGGTGCACATGCACATCCAAAAATATAGTTTTTTTTTGTATTGAAGTTTTATCTTAAGAACTCTGATGACAACCTCCTTTGAATAAAAAAAATAAAAAAATAAAAATGAAATTTAAAAAAATGTTTTTTACAGAATTATTCTTTAAAAAAAAAAATGAAAGAAAATTGAGAAAAATATAAATAAAAAAAAGGAAAAATACAAAATTATATCATCACTCCTGTCTTTCATTGCTAAATTTTCCTAATTTAATTATTTAGTTAAAATAGAAGTAAAGAATAAAATTACAGTTATTTCTTCTTGTTAACAGATTCTTTTAAGATTAACCCTGAGATTTTTGCTCATATTCATTAAGATAAAACCAAACAATTAGAAATCAATAATATTAACCACATATTTATTAAAATAAAATTTTTAACATCAATATGCAAATTAGTTTTCCCATTCACAATTTTGTTGTACATATAAATACAATTAAATTTGGTTTTGCAATTGAAAATTTTTTTGATATTTAAAGTTCAGAAATCACTATAACTCACCAACCACAGCCTCATTTGAGCAAAATTTTCCAGGAGGTGGGAGGAGCATCCCCTCCTCGGACTCCTTATGCTTCAAGCATATGGGCTTGAACACAATTTATGGAGGTTTTCCTCTAATGCCAATTTCATCTCGGTTAAAGTAACTGTCCTTTTTACAATTTAAATAGCAACCCCCCCCCCCCATCAGAAAATTTTGGTAATTTTAACGTTTTGCCACCCCAGACTTCTGCTTTAATTTACTCTGTTTTTACTTGCCATGATCAGGCATAATTCCGGCCAAATCAATATAGATATTACAATGTCTACCCCCCCCCTCCTGGCTAAGCTTTTTATCGGCAAATCAATTTAGATATTTTACCCCTGTATAATTTTTTTTTCTATGAATTTTTACGAAAAACAAATTCAAATTTCAAATATTAGGTACTGACAATTTTGGCCTCGCAGGCATATTTTACTAAATAAATTTAATCCCTGTGATTGAAAAAAAAAAATTTACCAAAAATCAGGGAATTATCTGATTTTAATGAAAATTTCAGGGTTGATTTATCAATGAATGAATTTTATAATGCATTAGTTATTTTATTTAAAAACACTTTAATTTTTTTTCAGTTCACTTAATTTTGACACCTCACCCTTATTTTTGGGTCTCAAAATATTGGTGGGGTTGTTTACTTTTGAAACTAATTACAGTATGTATCATGCCTCTTAAGGTTATGTCTAATCCTATTGCCAGGTGGTTGAGACAATCTAATTGCGTGTAGGTTAACCTCTCCAACAATGAAACACAAATAACCATGGGTATAGTTAAAATGTCTTTCTTCAGTAGGAGAAGGTAAGAAGCTGAAATAAGAAAAGAAACGAGTAACAGACACAGCAAATAACAAGGCAAATCAAGGTTACAAAAGGCGAGGTAATTATAAGAAGTACAGGGAATGGATAAGGGACATAAGTAATACAGGCAGGGGCATAGAACGATGATAATAATATCAGTAATGGTAGTAGCAGCAAAAGAGGGAGGAGGAGGCAATAAGCAGTAAACTCAAAGGTCCAGCAATGGACGAAGGCACGCTTCACTCAGAATAATGCTATTTAAGAACATGAGTGAGAGGAGGCAATAATTCTTACTGAGAGTAGGAAACAGTGCTAAGGGAATACATGAAAGCAAGGTGTTTCTGAGACTAATGGCCGAGGTCAGACAGACATATTTAGGCATGAGGTTGCGGTGAAAGTAGCACTTATTTCTCAGAATAATGCTATTCCAACATGGGCTAGGGAATACAATGTAACTTACTAAGAGAAAAGCAACAGTAAGTGTGGGAGAATAATAATACACGAAATACTAGTGCCCGTGGAGTAGGCAAATAAGAAAAATAATATGAAAAGACAAGAGTATTACATGGAATATGGAGAGAAAGGTATCTAAGGGAAATTCTCAGCATGACAACTTAGATAAAATAAAATAGTAGAAAATAGCAATAAACAAGTAGCTAAGTAAATTAGGAAAAAATCTATCTTACCGGGTTGCCTAGAATAATCATAGTATGGATAGGGTGTCGGCAGACACGTCTTGTTGTGGCCGAGTGAAGTGGGAAAGAGACTTGAAATTCCCGCTGACTCACAACCCGGAAATGGCAGGTGAATAGCAAAAAAGTATTCTATTTACGAAAAATAATTGAGAGTGTCTAAGGGGCATAACCCTTACTGCAGACCCGTAATTACTAGCCAAGACAGTATAATAAAAAGACAAAAGACTGAAGGTGGGAATAGAAGAAAAAAAAATATTTTAAAGGAGAAGTTCTTGTAGAAATTAATTACTAAAAATCTGAAACTTAGATTATCAGTAAAAAAAATTATATATCAATATTTGTTTTGTTAAAAGGGTGGGGGGCCTAACTTATTGAGTTTTCTCCAAAAATTATTAGCCTTGCTGACTGGGGCTTTAAAATACAGATGGGTAAGAATCTCCCAATGAGGCCACCTGTTAGCTGTGGATGGCGACCCGTGATGCTTAAGGATGGAATCCTGGTGGATGTGCAGTCCATGACATGCAACATTCCACTTAGACCCTTACTTAGGCTAGATCGGCAGTCGGAGAGGCCTCCTTCAATCAACCAGCTGGTCCTGTCAAGCCCTAGCACCTATATGATTGCCCCAACCCTATTGCTCTTATGGCAAGCCCCAACCCATTTATCATATGGATGCTAGAAGGTGGTGGCTGAGGTTCTTCATGTCCTGGGTATGACATTAATCTGATGGTGAGGTTCCAGTACTGGAGGTCCTGGGAATATGGAGCACTCCTTCATCACTATTGCTCCAGGTCCACTCTGATCCAGTGACAAATCATCCAGGCCATGTCACGCATCCCCTTCAATTTTTCTGAAATTTTGTACAGGTGTGCTAAAGTTAGACAATCCCCAAAATTTGAGCTTCCAATTTCAAAAATTGGTGGAGTTATGTCAATTTTTATTTCTCCAAATTTGAGTGGGGGATCGCAAAAAAATGGTGTTTTTTTTTCTATGTCATCTGTTTTTGTCTATAAAAGGAGTTTTAGAGCTTCCCTTTTTGGTTTATTAAAGCATTTTTTTCCAAGGAATCAAAAAATCTTATTAAAAAAAGTCTTAAACTCAACCAATTTTAAGTTATTGAGGATTTCTGATGTTTTAATAACAAGATCAATATCCTGATGTGGCACTATATCTATGAGAAAAAAATTTCTATTATCATTTCACATATATTGAACATTATTTGTACCAGAAAGATAGTTTCATTTTTGCTCAGAACCAAAACTACAACACTTTGCAAAAGTTTGTTAAAATTTTGCACTTCAATTTTTCTGAAATTTCTTACAGGTGGGGATTGTGTTAAAGTTAGACAGTTCCCAAAATCTGATCTTCCAATTCCAAAAATTTTTGAAATTAGAAGCTCAAATTTTTGGGATTGGCTAACTTTAACACAATCCACACCTGTAAAAAATTTCAGAAAAATTGATCATTTTTCTGGACATAGTGTATTTAATGTTTTTATAATTGATTTCTAAGAAGAAACTGTTATAAGTCTTAAAATCTTAAATAATGTGGGTGTTTTAGTCTGTAACTACTTCATACAAATTGCCCGTTTTTGTCAAATATTTAGCTGAATTTGATTGATTAAAATGTATTAAAAATAAATTACATATGTAATATCATGATACTTTTTTTCTGATGCTCATTATACATTTCGACTTAAACAAAAATTTGACCTTAAATAATCAATTTGATTAATTTTAATTTGTTTTTAAAATGAAAATGGGCACTCAAATTGGTGGTACCTATCAGATATGTACCCTGGTGTGTTTCTTGCTTTTTATCAACAAATATATGTAGATATTATACATTCCCTCCCACCTGATTTTTATTGGCACATCAATTTAGATATTTCACAACCCACACCATTTAAAAAGTGTTTTTTTTTTTGTTATGAATTTGTACAAATTTCAACTGAATTACTACAAAATATAATCCTCCCACTCCCAGGTGTAAAATACATATTTTTCAATATTTTTATCTTTAGAATAATTTACTTTAAAAATCCATTTGATTTAGCCTTTTTAATGGTTGGTATTGTGTTCATCTCTGTATTTGGTCTACTCAATAGGTCATAATAGCCCAACATACATGCTGCTTCTTTAAGATGTCTTGTTTTCTATGTCCTTCTCTATTATTTCAACTTGAAAATATAAGTTTAATATACAATAGTATATGAAATATAATACAGATATAAAACAAGGGGAGGGGCCCTTGTAAAATATTTACATATATTTGCTGATAAAAGTAGGAAGCACAGCATAATAGATATTTAAAATTTGTGTTTATTGAAATTTGTACAAATTCAATTAAAAAAAACAAAAAAAAAAACATTTATTTAAAACATTGGATGGTGGGATAAAATAACTAAATTGATATTTCTGATTAAAAAAACTAGTAATGTTGATCATGGCTAAGCAAAAACTGGAGGCAAGACAATTTTATTGTACAGGATATTCATAAAGTCAGAGTGTGCTTTGAATAATTTATAACTTTAAAGTGCATATGGACTTTGTGAACACTGTGTAGTTAATTGATAGATGTAGGCAACATTTATAATGGACCAAGATACTTCATTAACCCTGCATCTTAAAAAAGTAAAAATAAAACTGTCTAAATGTGTCAATATTAGATTAATATCGATTAAATTATGAAATTTTTAAAATGTCTTGGAAATGTCATGGGAAATGATTTCCTAAAATGAGTGGGAACCCTGCCCATGGGAAAATACACTGGAGAGAAACTATTTTCTTTAAAGTCCCCAGAGTTCCAATTTGAAAAAAAAAAACAAGTGAGAACATGCAAAACCTTTTAAAAATACCTTAACACAATACCCGATAAACTAAGCTGTTATTAAGTACAAATAGAAGCTATCAAATGAACATGCTCCTTCATAAAACAATCCTTAGGATACAAATACTGTTTATAAAAGAATCAAGTGTTAGCACCAGGACAGGGGCCCCTTAACTTCTAGAAATTGTTATGAGAATATAAAACAAAAAAGCGAGAGAAACCGTTTTCTTGTGAAGTTTGTTGATCAGCATTTTCAGAGAGGGGCTCTTTGAAAAGTCTCATGCGGACACACATTGGCAGGAGAATTGGAAAAGCCTACTAGACACTAATTTGGGCGTCTTCAGTGTCTTTGTCAGTATCTGACATGAGGATACTTCCCCTTGGAAGTAAAACCTGACCAAATATTCCCATCGTCATAGCTAAGTACGGGGCTAAATGATGAGCAAATTAACAGTGCACCTTCTCCTAGTGCTACTACCTCAGGTAACAACACTAAGTTGGATACCCCACCAGACCAGTCTAATACTGGTCCTGGAATCTGGCAAAACCAAGCAATGGCCACTAGAAAGAGAAACCAAGCTGCTATCAAGTACAAATAGAAGCTATCAAATGAATATGCTCCTTCCTAAAATGATCCTTAGGATATAAATACGGTTTATAAAAGAATCAAGTGTTAATCCCAGGCAGGGGCCCCTTGGCTTGTAAAAATTGCTAAAAAAAATTTTTTTAAGAGAATTGTTAAAAGAAAATTTTTTAAAATTGAGAAGAAATATTTTCTAGTGATGTCCAGGGGTCAGCATTTTCTTGGAGTTTGTAGTATCTTGAGATCTCGACCTGGCGGGATTAGGGGAATCTCGATAGGGCGAGATCACGGAAAATAGGGTTTTTACTACTAACGTGGACATACAGCCACAAGGACCTCGAATGTATATGTTCCCGAAATAAACCGTTCTATAAAACGTTAAACCTGAGTTGACTTCACTACAACTGGCGACGAATGAGATAACCACAATTCGGACAAACAAGAACAAAAATTACCAAAGAAAAATCCCTTTAGGAAATTTTTAAACAAAAGGAAAAAGCGGCCGTTAGACTACACCGTTAGCCTACCACATGGAGACAAAAAAAAGTACATTCAAGTAAGTGCTAAATTCCTGCCTACGCTAAATGTTTAATAACTGAAATTAAACGACTAAAGCACAGGAATAAAATCATTCATTACTTTATTTGAAACTTTTGTCGTTGAATTTTTTTGTTCCTTGTGGAATTTTTTTTTTAAATTTAAAAAATAAAAAATTTTTTTTGTTCCTTGCCGAATTTAAAAAAAAAAAAAAAATGTCTAAAATCATTCCATTAGGAGGATTAGAAGCACCATCACATCTTGACACGATTGGTCAACCTGAAACATTGCACAGAAGATATGAGGACTGGAAATTAGATCTGGAAATCTATATCACAGCAACAGGTGTGTGTAATGCCGAACAAAAAAAGAGGAGTTTTACTCGTAACAGGAGGACCAGGTGTTCGTGAAATTTGGCGAAATTTTACGGAACAGGAAAAAAGGGAACAAGCGGCAGCAAGTCCCGGCACAAACAAAAGGGACGCATACGAAGTGGCTATTAGTTTGTTTGACAAACATTTCTCCCTTAAAGAAAATATACCAAAAGCTCGCACTAATTTTTTCGAAATGGAACCGAAAACTGGAGAGACGGTGAACAATTTTGTTACCCGCCTAAAAGTACTGGTCAAGCCATGCAACTTTAAAGAAGATGCTGACAACCTGGTCAGAGACAAAGTTCTCCTCCATATCAAGGATAAAGATTTAAAAGCCAGACTATTTAGAGAAGGAAACGGTCTGACACTGGAAAGACCTATGGAAATAATTGGGATATACCACGAAAAGGATGCACTAATTTTAGAACCAAAGTCAAATATAAACCAGGTATCCAGCAAGGAGTCGAAGAAAAACCCCAGAACGACACCCTTTTGTTACAAGTGTGGAGCGCAAGGTCATATTGGACAGGAGTGCATTAAAAGCAAAAACCACAGATTTAGTCATTGCAGAAAAAAAGGGCATCTAGATGAGTTCTGTTTCTATAAAAACAAACCCATGAAAAAAAGAAGCCATTATGATAACAGAGGTGGAAGACACAGCCCAAGCAGCAGTGGGTCATTCAAAGGCCAGAGAAAAGAAACCCAGCGTAGTGTGAAGGAAAAAGAAGACACTACCTCATATGACACATACTTATTCAAGCTTTCAGAAGCAGAAGATATAATAGAATTGTCTATTAATGAGACAAGTGTATCCTTTGTGATAGACTCAGGAGCTCATGACAACACACTTTCACTGGAGGACTTCCAAAACCTAAAAAAGGCCAGACCCGAGATTGAACTTCAGCATGCAACCAAAAAGCTGCATCCTTATGCCAGTAAGGAACCTCTGAAAATTTTGGGGAAAACCACACTGAAAGTGCAGGTACCAAACACTAGACGATCTGTCACTGCTTCGTTCTACGTCATCCCTCAAGCACAGGCATCACTCCTTAGTGGTAGAACAAGTAAAGCCTATGAAAATTTCCTTTAAAAAATCAAATCAAAAATGACTAAAGTATATGTCAAAAAAAGAAAACGCGAATTTAAATGTATATGAAAATTTCCTTTAAAAATCACAATAAAAACTTGATTAAAGATGACGTGTCTATTAAAAATATGTCCCATTTCTTAACCCGAAAGCCTTGGGACTCTAGGCGCCAGATTCCAGTGCCCTTCTGCTACGTCATCGATCCCCACTGTTAACGAGAAAACAGTCAGTGGTCGGTTCGGCTTAAACCTTAAGGACCTGAATGAGTTAACTCCCTCAGACTGAATTGGTAAATAAGTTGCCACTCGCTTCCAGGAGCAAACCTTGAAATTCGACAAATTCAATTTGAAAGAATTATACTACAGAAATCATCTCAACTCAATTAGGGTTTGCAACTAAAAGACAGCTTCCCTAAAAGCAACCTCTAAAATTCATCACCAACAAAACATACGAAATTTCAACCTGCCTCTGCGATAGGTTGGCGGGTCATTCTTCACTTCAAAGAACTTTGTTAACGGACTCTGAGTTAAGTTCTCCGCAAATCACACCAAAATTTGCAAAAACTATCCTTAAATCTATCTTTCCCCTTTTTTTTGTTTATACATATTAAATTTGTTGTTAAATATACTTGTCTTGTCTTTTCATTCAGTGTCCGAACTTGAAAGTTGCGGTAATTCCCCTCACAAGTGAGAGTTAATCCTTTTACAGTTTTAATTCCCATAAGCCTTAGGAATTCTAAATATTGAAATAAATGCCGACATCGTTCAGAAATCCAAAACGGATACTAATAAAGCTAATCCCTTGAGCCTACAGTGAATTAACGAGTTCGATCCAGCTGAAGGAAACGAACTATCTCCCCGAGAAGTGAAAGAAACTTCAGAGGATGACTCTAAAAGCTATACATGTCTGGTAGGAAAAGAAAACGCCCCACCCGAGGAGTTAAAAAGCACACAGCTACCAGATGAACCCTGGAACTATGTTGCAGTAAATTTACTGACGGTCTCGGAAGGAAATCATCTCCTTGTCATCATGGACTACTACTCCAGATGGCCAGAGATAGCGTACATGCAAAGCACAAATGCTAAGAGTATAATTAATGGCCTGGAATTAGCCTTCATAAAACATGGGTACCCAAAATACCTGAAAATTAACAATGGACAACCCATTGTATCCAGAGAAATACAGGAATACCTAACCATTCATGGTATTATCCAAATAAAAGGGATACCATACTGGCCTCAATCAAATAAAGAGGTAGAACAGTTCAATAGAACAATCTTAAAAGCAATTAAAATTGCTAAAGTAAGGAAAAAGAGCTGGAAGGAGGAAATAAAGAGATTCCTATTGAAGTACCGCACTACCCCTCATACGGTAACAGCTCAGCCAAACTACTAACAAACCCGATGTTATAGAAACATCTACTGTACATGAAAAGATACATGACAGAAATGTCCTCCACAAACAGGAGCGTAAAATAATTGTCCAAAAGTCAAAAGAGAATACCCAAAGACTAGATTAAAATTAAATTAAAAAAAAAAAATTTTTTACAAATTTTAATTTTACTAAAAAAAAAAAAAAAGAATGGAATTAAAAAGGAGACAGTGCTGTGCAAGAACCTGCATAAAAAAAGAGAAATGTAGCTAAAGTGAAAAGTTGGTGATACACCTAATAAAACTGACAACCACAGTGTGCCAGCCACTGATCAGTCTCCCATTACCATTCTTCTACAACTACACCAAACCCTAACACGGACAAATCACCAGAGTTAGACAAGCACCAGCTTGACAGAAGACTTTGTCATGTCCGGAATAACCTTTAATCAAAAGGGGAAAACAAAAAAATAACGGGGGGAAGATGTAGTATCTTGAGATCTCGACCTGGCGGGATTAGGGGAATCTCGATAGGGTGAGATCACGGAAAATAGGGTTTTTACTACTAACGTGGACATACAGCCACAAGGACCTCGAATGTATATGTTCCCGAAATAAACCGTTCTATAAAACGTTAAACCTGAGTTGACTTCACTACAGAGTTCCAATTTGAAATCACACATAAAAAAGTGAGAAACCATTTTCTTGTAAAGACTGTGAATCAGCATTTTCAGTAAGTTCTGGTTTGAAATCACACATGCAAACACACACTGCAGAGAAACTATTTTCTTGTAAAGTTTGTAAAGCCTTTAACTACCAAGGTCAAACTCTTACTACCATAGCATGAGAAATCTTAATAGGAAAATAGTTTTTTAGGAAATAAAAGTCCTGAAGCTGCTGATAAAAAAAGATAGTATAAATACTTATTTAATTGGCTATTATCTTATAAAAGAAAAAATTATGCATAGCTATTTGTTCTGTTTAAAAGGGGGGCACTAAATTTTAAATAGAGCTTAAAAAAAACGAAATACTAGGGACATCAAGGCCCTTTGTCCTGTGGACAGGAGACACAAGTGATACATGTTCCACCTGTGAAAGCTGGAGGGTGAAAGAAGATTTAACTTTGATGCTTCTATCTTTATATTGCTGCTCACTACATCACCATGTCTGTTGAGATAAACCCACCGCTTCACAAAAAAAATTAATAGTACCTTAGAAAATGTGTCTTAGTTGAGTATTAAGCCAAAATATTCACTTGTGTCTCAGTCCATTTGAACTGGGGGTTAGTCGCCAGCTCACAAGGCTTATACATGAACTTGTACATGGGCCATTTTATACTCTGTGCTCTCATGTAGGTTTAGTCCCCTAGCTACAGGCATTTCCATTTACTGTACCTGTGACTTTAATGCTCTATTATTTCATAGAGGCCACACATCCTTGGTGTCTTTTTTGGAGTACATTGTAAGTGACAACCTTTTTTCTTCATTCTATAGCCTCAGACTATCTGCAAAGACTCTTTTCCTTAGGACATTCATCTATCCTGTTTCTGTTGATTTTGCTTAGACAATAAAGTCTATTTGTTATAACTCTTTGTCAGGATTTATTGACAGTACATGTTTATGTCTCATTGGAGAAAATGATAGACACCAACTATCATTTTATTTCCAACATCTTTTTATAAGGGAGATTCGGCATTTGTCTGTAACCAAAACTATGTCACAGTTTATGTCATAATATCCCCAGGAAATATGTAAGTTTATCAATGAGTATTTAATTCATAGTCAAAATCTTAAATTGTGTTTAATGTTAGGAGAACAACAGACAATTTTATAATATCTTTATAATAATAATAAAGACATAATATCTTTATTGTTTTATTTAGGATGATAAACTTCATGATTACTATTAAAAGGAAAACAAAGTACTTATTTAGTATAGCATACTAGAATAATGGCTGCATCTGTTCATCTCTCAGCTCTGAGTAAATAGTAGAAGAGACTGAATAAAAATGATTTATCAAAACAAACAAAATATTTGCCAACCCCTTTTTTTTAGTAAGTAATTGTGTTATCAAATTTTCAAGTAACTATTTTTGGGGTGTTGACATTTATTTTTAAAACATTAATGTGGTCTTCTGATTTCAGCCATTCTAGAAATGTAATTATTTTGGAGAAGAAGAATTTCAAAATCTAACAGACACCTTCAAACACATACCAGAGGACAAATGTATTCTTGTTAAGTGTGTTGATCTGCATTTTAACAGCTCACAAGGCAATTATTTTTGTTGCTATTCATATATGAGTGCTTCCCCTTAATTCATGTATAAAAGAATAACTGAAAAAAAAATGGCACTTGTTAAACCCGACTTTTCTCTACAGATCAGATATTTCATGTTGTGGAGGATTGAAAAACTGACATGGAAGCACATATTGAAGTGGAATCATTTTCTTGCAAAGTTTCTGAAACAACTTTTTCAGGGAGTTCCAGTTTGAAATAACACATACAAGCACACACTAGAGTAAAAGCATTTACTTGTGAAATCTGTGGATCTGCATTTTCACAGAGAAAGAGGGAATTCCTAAAATAAAATAAAAAAGAGACAAATTATTTTCTTGTAATGTCTATGGATCAGCATTTTCTTGGAGTTCCAGTTTGAAATCACACATGCAAACATATGTCCTCGATAACAATGGCTGTTCTTTCTATGCCTCAAAAGTGTTTACACATTCTCTTCTGACATATTTATAAAACAGAGTTCAAGCCAAATTGTAGTCTCAACCAGCAAAATCGCCCATAGCACATCTGGAAAGTAGATCACTGGATGTGTCATTAAATTCTACATGTCAATATCCTGAAGATAAGTCTATCTTAGTGAATATTTTGGTATTTTTCATATCCTGTAGAACATCTATGTTAGGCATGGTGTAATGTTGATGGAGGAGAGCCTTGTTGGGTACATGGTTGTCTAAACATATTCTTGATGAACCAAGTCTCTTGTTAGTGGCAACCAGTTGACTAAACCATAGTCTTGTCTTCTCCACCGGTTCAACGACACCCATTTTAGTTATCCTCTTCACTTCTGTCTTCAGTTGTGGCCAGATTGAAATAGGTACTCTGATAGCATAAGGCTACAACTACAGTAAGTTACTCCAGGTAATTTACCAAGTTTTCAACAAACACATCCTTGAATTCCTGTTTCACAGTTACAGCAGTTAAGTAATGAAAATGTTTGTCTTTTACTAGAACAAGTCCCATCTGTTCACATACTTAGATACCTATCAAAGTGTTGATTAACATACATTGCACAAAGGAAATACAATAGGTCTCTACATCTCTTAGCTCTGATTAAAATAGTAGAAGGGACTGAAAAAATATGATGCAACAAAAGAAAGAAAGAAAAAATACTTAATTTCAATTTTGAGACTATTTATTTACTAATCTATCTACATGATCAGGATGTGACACAAGGTCTATTTTTAAGCATTTTGGCTCCCAATTACAAGAAGCTTCCTGATTACGACAAGAAGGTTCCTAAGTCCAAGAAGAAATACCTGATGAAGGCCTGAGGGTACAATGGCCGAAACATAGTACAGATAAAAAAAGAAAAGATGAGGACAATAGTCCGAATAACACATATAATACTAATCATCAAGCCTCATCTCAAACATTCAGAGAAATAATGTCTAACATGTATGAATTCAGAGTTTTTGATCTACTAGACCAGTTTTCATACTAAAGTTAAACCAATTACCAAAATCAGGGAATGGTCCAATTTTAATGAAATGTTCAGCATGTTATTCATTAAGGAATTAAATATAATGAATAGCTTATTTTATTAAGAAAGACTTGATACAAGGTTTTGTATCAATTAACATTGTAGAGAGGGTTTTAACATTGTGTCAATTGAATTAGAAAAATTTCCAGTCCCTAATTTTTACATCTCTAGAAAGATCTAATCATGAAGAACATATGAAAAATAAGATTAAAAAAACAAAACAAAAGTGCTTCAATACCTTAAGATACTTACTTAAAAATTAAAGTTATTTTCTTAAAACTTAAAAAATGATTTTTGTAGTGCAGTTAGTAGACCAAAGAGTACTAATATATACAACCCCTAAAATCTTTTGTTTTCAATTTTAAAAAAAGAAAGAAAGAAAAAATCTATTCATTATAAAATTAAGCCCATAATGAATGAAGTGGTTAAAATTTCATTAAAATTTGGCATTACCCTGATTTTTGGTAAGTGTTTTACAAATTAAAAAGAAAAATCCATCTCCCTTAGATAAAAGCACATGCTTAGTTTCAATAAATTTTTATTCATTACAAATGTATTATTTACAGCATCCTATTCTTCAGACGTTTAAAATTCATAACAAAATTTCTAATTGAATTAAAATAGTTCAATTGAATCAGAAAAAAATAATTTTTGTTGCATCACTTCAAGGTGATCTTGTTTTGATATTTCTAGAACTGTAAAAAATAAGGACTAAACGTTGAGTGATAAAAAATGTTGTTATTTTTTTTTCTAGTATTTTTATTGGCTATGCAAATAATTCATTATTCATTATGCCATTAATAATTCCTTAATGAATAAAATACTGAAAATTCATGAAAGTAGTGTTGGGTCAGTAAAAGATGCTACACTGATTTTTAGTAATTATTTTAAAATTGAAAAAAAAAAGTATCAGAAATATTGAATTTAGAATGTTACACATTTAACCTATTATTGTTTTCTTTACTTTGTCATCAATCAATTTTAAAAATGACATTAAATAAAACTTAAATATTACTAAATAAAAAAGATCGGAATTTATCTCCCTTGTTTACTGCTCTTAGGAAAAACTTTTTGTCTTCATTGCATATGAACGGCACGTTTTAATTTTATTCAAGAAGAAAACGTTAGTTTTTCCACTTTTCCCCTAACGTGGTATAGCCCCAAGGAAAAGAAATCAGACGAAAGAAAAGAGAAAGGTAAGTATAACAATCTATAATTATCTTTTTATACAAAAAATATGTCAGGTCCAGGAAGTTTTTCTTCAACTGATGAAGAAGTGAAATAGCATTTAATTTGTGACAATACTTTATTCTCTATAGATATATAAAAATTTAAAGAATGGCTGACTTCTGATTTAGGTCGGAAATTAAAACGGAAAGTTTTTTGGTGGTACCCAATGACAGTTTAACTACAGTCTACGAATTAACATTTTGCGAATTGGGTTACGGTTTTAGGGGATTAAGGTTGTTTTTAATTACGTATTGCTTTAAAGAATAAACAAAAAAAAAAAAACAAATTACTAGGTAACAGGACTATTTGCTCGTAAATTCCTACCATAAAATAAACTGAACCCCCATTTTATGTCCGTGTTTTTTCATTAAATGTTTTATTTTTCTTGCACCCGTTATGTTACAATACTAAATATATTTCCTTTATTTATTTTAATATTCACTTCAATGTGTATATTCTAAGAGCTTTTATTTTGTGAGAATGCTTAGTTTTAAAATGGGGGTTCGTTTTTACACTTCTAACTTTTTACTCGTAAATTCCTACCATAAAATGCCCAAGCCTAATTTTATGGCAGGAATTTACGAGTAAAAATTTGAATATTACTTTTTGTTGTTGTTATTGCTTTTCTTTTTGGCTTTGGTACTCTAAAATAAAAACGTCAGATTTTAATCATGGTCGACGAAAAAACAAAATTACGGTCATAAAAGGAGGATCCAATTCATGCCTAAATTGTAAAACGAGCCCCACTTTAAAACTAACCATTCTCACAAAATAAACTTTTAGAATATGCACACTGAAATGAATATTAAAATAAAGAAAATATATTTTGTATTGTAAAATAACGGGTGCAAGAAAAATAAAACATTTAATACAAAAACACAGACATAAAATGGGGGTTCAATTTATTTTATAGTAGGAATTTACGAGCAAATAGTCCTTTATTACCAATTACTATATATTTAATGTTGAAAAATATCTTTTAAAACTAAGTTTGACTGAAATTATACTAGGGACTGGCAAAAAAAATCGGATACTACGAGTTTTAAAAGCGAATTAAGAATAATTAAATCTATTATTTAAGGTTAAACTTTGTCTAAATCGATAACTAGTAACATAATAACCATCATTAAAAAAAGAAAAATATAAT
Organism: Doryteuthis pealeii; assembly: GCA_023376005.1. Classification (NCBI taxonomy): domain Eukaryota; kingdom Metazoa; phylum Mollusca; class Cephalopoda; order Myopsida; family Loliginidae; genus Doryteuthis; species Doryteuthis pealeii. Next base: position 96,714,928 of record CM042151.1, read on the forward strand.
TACATATGCAGTTTATTTTTAAAAGATTTAAAACTATTTGTTTTGGTCAATTTCGACGCATCCGCCATTTTGGCTGTTTTTCAATGGTTTTAGGCGCTTGTTTACAATTTTAATGTAACATTTGGGATGGGAAAAATTTTTTTACCAAAAATCAGGTAATTATCCGATTTTAATGAAATTTTCCGTATTGATTTATCAATTAATGAATTTTATAATGCATCAGTTATTTTATTTGAAAACTTTAATTTAGTATTTTTGCTATGAAAAATTAATATATAAAATTCGTTTAAAATGTTATATTTTTAGATTCTAAAAATAAATATCTACTTAATGCAAACCTTATTTTTTCGAAAAAAAAGTATATGTTTTGAAGAAAAACTCGATTGAAAAATGTACCCCCTCCCCTTTTTAAGCAGAAAAAAACATCGATGTATAATTTTTTCTTTTATAAAAAAATAGCCAATTAAATAATTATGGAAATGAGTAAAAAAGAAATCTCCAAAAAAGAAATTATTTATTATTTTTTTACATTTTATTTTTCAATTTTCGGTACTTATATTTTTGTTTCTATTCATAAGTTCGGTCTTTTATCTCATTATTTATACTGTAATTAGTACAATATATGACCAACTTGAAAAACATTTTACGCCCCCAACATAAGGGGGTCAAAATTAAGCGCCATTATAAAGATCATTCATTGATAAATAAGCACTGAAAATTTCATTAAAATCCGATAATTCCCTGATTTTTGGTAAATTATTTTCTGTAGGGGGCTAAAGTCATTCTGTCAAAAACGCATTTTAGGTTCAGTTTGCCAGTCCCTAAATTATACATTGCAATACTAACACAAACAACTGTCTCAATAATAGATTCAATAATTATAGGTACTGGCAAAATGAGCCTAAAATGCGTTTTTGACAATATGCCCCCCTCCCCCTAGAGAAAATAATTTATCAAAAATCAGGGAATAATCGGATTTTAATAAAATTTTCAGTGTTTATTTATCAATGAATGACCTTTATTTATAATACATTATTTATTTTATTTCAAAACTTTCTCATTTTTTTCAGGTCACTTAATTTTGACCCCCTTATGTTGGGGGCTTAACATTTTTTCGAGTTGGTCTATAGTTTTATAATTACAGTATAAATAAAGAAATAAAAGACCGAAGTTATGAATAGAAACAAACAAAATTACGGTGGCTTTTCTATGAGAAAATAAGTACCGAAAATCGAAAAATAAAATGTAAAAAATAACTGATGCATTATAAAATTCCTCAATTGTTAAATTCAATACTGAAAATTTCATTAAAATTGGATAATTACCTGATTTTTGGTAAATTTTTTTGTAATCGCGAATGTTACATTAAAATTGTAAACAAGCATGTAAAACCATTGAAAAATAGACAGAATGGTGGATCGCGTCACAATTGACCAAAACAAATCATTTTAAATCTATTAAAAATAAAATGCATATGTAATGATATTTTTCTTTTTTAATGATGGTCATTATGTTAGGACTTATCGATTTAGACAAAGTTTAACCTTAAATAATAGATTTAATTATTTTTAATTCGCTTTTAAATCTCTTAGCAGACGATTTTAATGCCAGTACCTAAATAATTAATTTCAATAGTTAATTAAATGTATAGTAATTTGGGTTTTTTGTTGTTTATTTTTTTTAAGCAATACGTAATAAAAACAACCTTAATCCCCTAAAACCGTAACCAAATTCACAAAATGTTAATTCATAGACTGTAGTTAAACTGTCATTAGGGACCACCAAAAAACTTTCTGTTTTAATTTTCTGACCGTATTGAGAAGTCGGCCTAAAGAATAAACTAATTATTTTTAAAAATCTAATTCCTTTTAATATTTACTTGATGTTTTATTTTCGCTACTATCCATGTTCATTGGTGGGTTGACATAAACAAAGTTCGATTGAAATCCTAGACTAGTACAAGCCGATTAGTCATTATGAATAATAATCTTATTAAATACAAAACAAACCATAACTATAATCATAAAACATTTATTAAACTATTATTATATTATTAAACTATTACCAAATTTCAGGGAATTGTCTGATTTTAATGAAATTTTCACCAAATAAATTATCAATGACTTAATTTTATGATGAAGCTTATGGCAGTTTTAATCAATAGAGAATATATGGAGGTGTTGACCTTTGGTCAATTGAATAAAAAATTGCAGTACCTAACTTTTTATATTGCTAGAAATTCAAATCTTGAAAATCACATAAAAAGAAAAAGAAAAATTCAATATCCCCAAAAAGTTACTTGAAAATTTTAAAGTTATTTTCTTAAATCTGCAAAAATAATTACATAGCTTTTTTTAAGTTTTAAAAATAATACTTTTCTTTGAATTGATGAAAAAAAAGGATTTTCTCTGATTCAGTTGTCCTATTTTAAAAATTTTATAGTGAATTTGATATAGTGATGGGCACAAAATGCAAAGGGAGATAATTTTTTTTTTTTAATTTCTTAATTTTAAAACAATTACCAAAAATCAAATTGTCCAATTTTTATGAAATTTTCACCAATTATTTTCCCAACTTATTTTATAAGGATTAGTTTATTTTATGAAAGAAACTTGAAAAAATACTTCTTTTATTAATTCAGAATTTGACCATTAGAAGAAAAAAAAATCCTGGTCCCTAATTTTTACATTTCTTGAAAGATCATATCCTGAAGAATATATAGAAAAATGAAAAATAAAAAAATATAAATTCAATAACCTAAAAAAGTGATTTGAAAATTTAAAATTTATTTTCTTAAAACTCAAAAAAAAAATAATGTTGCAAGTTTTTTTTTTTCGTAGTATTAAAAAATATAGTTTTCTTTAAATTGATGCAAAAAAAAATTATTCTATCTAAGTTAAACTGCGTTAAAAATCTCTGTATATCTTGCCACATATTTTAAAAGAATTAAAAAGATTTTTTTTAAATCGTCAATTTTAAGTATGGAAGCCTAAAAGAGCAAATTATCTCCCTTTCTGTCTTTACAGTGTGATTTGTGAACAAATTCAATGCATTTCACAAGTTATTATAATTCATTCATTGAAGGAAGACTTTATTTCAAAAAGTACATTGTTCTTTTATTTCTTTTTTTTTTTTTACATTCCTTTCAAAAATAAACTTGAAATTAATACCTGATGTAATTAAAAGAAAGAATTTTAAATTATTGAACACTGAAATTAAACTGAATGTTCTTAAAAATATATTTTACACGAGTATTTTTATTCTAATATTGTTAGACTAATACTAGTAAACATTTTTGTAATTATATTAAAAAAACAACAACCACAAACAAATAACACTTAAAGTTTTGTTAGACACGTGAAATTTTGGCAGTTTTCATGTAAATTTTAATTTGTATTAACAGGAATTATTGGCAAATGAATTCTCTTTTTGTTTATGAAATTAGTTGCTATTGAAATTTTACTATAAACTTATTTTAATAAGTTTATAGTAAAATTTACATTGCGACTAATTTAGTTTTTTGTTTTTGTTTTTTGGTAAAGTTTCCTAATATCGTTTATTCTGTAATTGGTCAGTGTCTGGAATTTTTTTCCGGTGCTAAAACCATAATTTTTATTTGGAATACTAAATAAATATCAATTTACAATTTTAATTTAGGCCAAATTTTTTTAAAGTTAAAACGTTTTCTGGTTAAATCGAACTCAACGGACCTAAATTCAACCATTGTATTGTCACCCCACCGAAAAAAAAAAAAAAAAATACCAAAAATCAGGGAATTAATCGAATTTAATGAAATTTTCAGTGTTTATATATTTAATGAATAAAAGATATAATGGACAGTTATTTTATTTAAGAACTTTTACAGTTTTTTCAAGTCTGTCACGTATCTTTGAGGTGTAAAACAGATTCTGAAAGGTACGTGATTAACTTACCTGAAAAATGCAAAAGTTTTTAAATGAAATAAATAATGCATTATAATATCTTCTATTCATTAAAGTAAAGATTTATTTAAAATATAAGATCTTAATACTTGATATACTGAACATTTTATTAAATTCGGATTATTATTTTATTTTTGCTGATTCTTTTTTTAAATTCTTGTGCTTCTTCTTACCAACGATTTTGAAAATCAAATAAATAAATAAAGCTTCGTAAATTCTGTGGTAAATTATTCAGTGAAAAAATCATGGGAAATGTAACACTAGAATTATCAACAAAATAAATTTTATTGTTAATGATTTAAACAGGTTCCGTTAAGGTAAGAAAAAAAAAATAAAACCAAAAACAAAAATAAAGTTTACGTGTTTGTTTTTTTCTGAACACTTCAAAAATTCATAGCGCTTCTTTCTTAAACTAAAAATTAATCTTTATTTTTTATCATAATTGATGCAATACTTTTAAAATTCATTATACAACAATGTTTATCTTTTACTTTGAAATACCCGAAGTTCACATCTGGGTATTTCAAATATATGAGATAGAATTATGTCACTCTAAATAATATGGGGTTCCCATATCTTTTTTTCCCAATCGTATAAAAAAAGGAGAGTTCTTGTCTTTAGGAATACACGGTTATCTTCCTTACACCCCATTTTCTGCCCATGGCTAATTTGATATGTCTAGAATTTGGCATGTTGAACTTGATATTTAAATCGTGGATCAGACTTGTAGGATTATTCGTGTACAAACTTGAAAAGTATTTTCTCGTTACACAAAACAAAATAATGAGGGGAAAGCACATGTACTTGTGACCAAGTTTATTAACATGCAAAAGATTTGACACAACAATACGAGTACCTGAAAGCAGTAATTACAATTAATTATCTCCCTTGCTGAGGGGGTGCTCAGGTGATGTAGCCGGCTATGCTCTCTTACTGAGTTTTTTTTTTTTTTTTTTTCTGTCACTGTTGACCAAGTGGTGAGGTTTACTCCTCGAGGTCTATCCTGATTGAGAGAGACTTTTCAACACCAAAAAAAGGGACATCAATTTCTAGCTCCCTGTCCCTTGGTCACAGGAGAGTTCTAGCCCCTACAATCCATTTAAAAATAGAAGTTTAAAAATATAAAATTTTGCAGAACATATTTTCTGAGATTTTTATATATTTAAAAAATTAATAATAATGATGGTTCTTTTTATTTATGAAAGATTAAAAAAACATAATTTATCACCCATTTAAAAAAAAAAATATAGCCAAATTTTTTTCTCTTGAGCTTGTAATATTTTCATTTTTTTCTTACGTATTTTATCTAACCATTGTAACTTTTTTGTTGGAAATATTTTTACACCTGCAGGCTTCCATAACCTTGCTTAAATGAATTAATAATTTATTATTTTCGAGTGATAAGAGCTATTTCCCATGTGCATATACCTATACAAAACTTAGAACATGGCCATGAAGCATCAGGTCATAGTGTCTGGAACAGATACTACACTTTGATCTTCTCTGCCGTACCGTTTTTGTGAAAGAAAAAAATTATTACAAATCATTGTTGTCTGTCGTTTAAGCACTTATATTATGTGAAATGTTTTTTACCACTTTGTAGTAAAAGGTATAGACTGATATGGAGACAATATAACACGTTTATTCAAGCATCATTACAAAAAGGGCTGAGGGCAGGGAATCTTGTGTCTATGCATGAGATCAGAACGAGGCAAGAACAAAGATGATGTAAGGGAGGCAAATCATCACACCCCACTGGTTATGAGATTTTTTCATTAGAATACTCGTAGGTCACACTGGTGGTGTTGGTGTTTACTCCTCTGCTTGGCTGGGTTGCATATATATCTGATGTTGTTATGTTATTGTTTGTGTGATGCATGTTGGTCTGTTGGGATGGTAGTCTTATACTAATCCCTTGAGTTTGTGTATTGTGTGTGGGTCCTTTTTTGTCTTGATTGCAAACGAACGACACGTTTTAATTTTTATTCAAGCAGAAAACATTAGTTTTATTGAAAATAATACATTTTTCACCTTTTCCTAACGTTGTACAGCCCTGAAGAAAAGAAATTAGATGAGAGAAAAGAGAAAGAAGTAAGTATAACATAAGTTTTACAAATAAAAAATACTTCAGGTTCAGGAAAGCTTTTTCAACTGATGAAGAAGTGAAATAGCTTTTAATTTGTGACAATACTTTATCCTCTATGAATATGAAAATATATGGAAACATTTAAAGAATAATGTGATTATTTTGGCTGAACTTGCAAATTGGTCAGAAAATTAAAATGGAAAGTTTTTTGTTGGTCCCCAATGACAGTTTAAATACAGTCTATGAATTAACATTTTGCGAATTAGGTTACGGTTTTAGGGGATTAAGGTTGTTTTTAATTACGTATTGCTTAAAAAAATAAACAACAAAAAACCCAAATTACTATACATTTAATTAACTATTGAAATTAATTATTTAGGTACTGGCATTAAAATCGTCTGCAACGAGTTTTAAAAGCGAATTAAAAATAATTAAATCTATTATTTTAGGTCAAACTTTGTCTAAATCAATAAGTAGTAACATAATGAATTAACTTTTTGCAAATTGGGTTAGGGTTTAGGGGTTTTTTAATTACGTATTGCTTAAAAAAAACAAAACAACACAAAACAAATTACTATACATTTAATCAACCATTGAAATTAATTATTGAACCCAATGGTGGACATATTAGTCTCAGTTGTTTGTGTTAGTATTGCAATGTATAATTTCAATTAAACTTGGTTTAAAAAAATATTTTTCAACATTAAATGTATAGTAATTTGTTTTTTTGTTGTTTTTTGTAAGCGTAATTTAATACGTAATTAAAAACAACCTTAATCCCCAAACCCCTGAACTGTAACCCAATTCGCAAAAAGTTAATTCATAGACTGTGTTTAAACTGTCATCGGAGACCACCAAAAAACTTTCTGTTTTAATTTTCCCACCAATTTGCAAGTTTAGCCATTATTTTTTAAAATCTGATTCTTTTTAATATTTAATTGATGTTTTATTTTCGCTACTATCTATGTTAATCGAAATCCTAGGCCAGTGCTATCCGATTAGATTTCCGTCAAATCTTTTTAAAACTATTTTATCACGAATAATGATTTTATTAAATAAAGACAAAATGAACCTTAACCATAATCATAAAACATTTATACATTTATTAGGTCTGTCCAATTTGACCAAAACTACGTAAGAATTTTTTAAAATTTTATGACAGTTACAAAAAATTAGGGATTTGTCCAAGTTTAATGTATTCTAGGTACCACCAATTTTCCCTGTGAAATTTACCCCCAACCCCATATTTAACACAATGAAACTTGCATAAAATTAATATTATCTTGAAAAATGTTTTGTCTATTCAAAGGAAGAAACATTAAACAAACTCCTGATGATTTTTTAAAAGATTTTTCAGAAATAATGAAAATTATGATTGAACAACAATGTTTTCATTTTTGCACCGTTAAATCAACTGAAATTTAATATAGCCAAAAACAAGTTACGACAAGAGGATATTTAAAAAATTCTATGAAAAATCAATTAATGGTCCGAATTTCCCAGGAATTTCCAGAATTGCTTTTCTTTTGATGAAAATATTTCTGTAATAGTTTCTTCCTAAAATATATATTTTTTACAAGGTCTACCCAACCCCCTATTTTATTTTGTGAGATGAAAAAAATGAACCGAAAAAACAAAAACATTTTAACTTTTTTTCTTTTTTTTTTTTTTTCTTTTTTTTCTTTTTTTTTTACTTATTTACTTTTTCCTATAAAAATAAGTCTAATTAACTATATCAATAGATTTGTATAATATTCAAGGCAGTAGTTTTTGTAGAAAAAAAATTGTATTCTGAAATAAAAAGTACTAACAAATGTCATAATATTATTATTTGAAAACTTTTTGGGGCTTTTTTAATTTATATGTACGATATTCTAATAAATTGTCAAAAAAAAAATTTATTTTTAAAAGAAATTACTTTTTAAGAGATTTAAAATTTTTGTGTGCTTAAATAATTTTTTTTTTTTTGTGTATACAAATCAAATTTTTCACGGATATTTAAATATATGAATTTTAGAATTTAGGTGAACTAAAAATTTGTCCGATCCATGATATATTAATATTTTTAAAAGAATTTGTAATTTTTATTGTTGAATAGTAATGTTTGATTCTTATAATATATGGAAGAGCAAAAGTAACAATATTTGTAATACTTAATGTCTTTTCTTTTCTTCAGTTACCCTATAAGTTTAACTAAAAAAATATTCTGTAGTTATTCTGAAACTACTACACACACACAAAAAAAAAAAACTTTCAAAGATCGTTGAAAACCAATAATCGGTTATTAAATATGCACGAGAAAACATGTATGTCCAATACAGCCATTTAAGTGCATAATTGTCAAAGAGAGATAATATGTAAAAATACAATCCCCGTTTCTACATAAACATCATAGTGTTGCATGTAAAATGGACTCTTTTTTTTTTCATTAACAGTGAGTAATTTTCCCCAATCGGATAATTTGATCTTTGAATTAACTGTTTTTCTTTGTCACAACTCTGTATGATCATTAGTTTTTTTTTAGAGATTTTTAAAAAACAAAGTTCAAAAATATTCACTTTCATTTATTCAATATCACCTGAACTAATTGAATTAATTTCTATATTCTTCTTGATTCCACTTCTATATTAATTCCCATATTCATTCTACTACTGTTCTTCTCCAAGGATGACTTTGGTATTAAATAACTCATAAAATTTGACATGCTATTAAGCAAGAAAACCAAACCAAATCACATCAAACCTTCGATTCTATTATTTTGACTTTTATAAGTCAATTTTTAAAAAGTTGATTTTTTAAAAGTGATCTGATGCTTGTGCGATGCAAAGCACACTCTCTCCATCAAAACAACAGAGTATGTACAGGTGCACTGTGTGACACACGTTAGGTGTTTGTTTTGATCACACTTTGTTTTATCACAGAGTTTGACCTCTCCGGGACATTAGATATGTTGCTGGTTACCATACACCTAGTGGGTTTCAGTGTTCAAGATACACTTTCTTCAGGAGAACTTTGTTTTCCTGAAGAAGTTGTACCTTGAACACCAAAACCATGGTAGAGAGTAAAACTTTTGGTTATCCCTAATGTATTCTATTATGAATAGCTTAGTTTATTAAAAATCTTGTAGGGATATTTTCAACCTTTGCTGATTAAATTTTTTTTAAAATTTCCAGTCCTTAATGTTTCCATTTCTACAAAGATAAAAACCTGAAAATCTCATTTAAAAAAAAAAAAAAAAGTAAAAAATCTAAACCCCACCAAAAAAGTAATTGATAGTTTAAAGGTTAAAATTCAAAAATAATTTTTTTAGCATTTTTCTCTTATCATAATGTAAAAAAAAGATATTTTCTTTGAAGTGAGGAAAAAAAATTTTTTTTCTCCTGATTCCATTGACCTCATTTTATTGGTTTAAAAATATTATATTCTATTGAATAAATGATTATTCGATGTCGACTCCAGAAACATTGAAAAGAATAAATTGCCACAAGCTAAGACAAGGAGAACAAACACAAAGTTGTTAGATTTAACAAAAAAATCAGTTTTATTGATATGCAAAACTGACATGCAAGTTAAAACACCAAGAGAAGCATCAGGTCATAATGTCTGGATCAGATACTACACTTTGATCTTCTTCATCGGACCATGCAGAGTTTTTTCAAAAAAAAAAAAACAATTAAAAAATTGTTCCTAATTATTGTGCTCTTTCTTTTAAGCACTTACATTGATTGTGCTTAAGGAAAAAAGTTTTTTTTTGTTTTCTTTTTCCTCTTTACTTTAAAATACCTAAATTTTTACTCCAAGGGCAACAACTGCTTCAATATGTGTGTCCATTAGGTATGACTAATCTAGTGTGTTAGATTTACCCACCCCTATATTTAACACAATGAAACTTGAATAAAAGTTAATATTATCTTCAAATTTTTTTACCTTTTAAAAGAAGAAACATGACAAAAATTTTTGATGATTCGGTTTTTTTTTCACCTAATGGAAATAATGAAAATTATGAACGAAAGCAATGTTTCCATTTTTGCACTATTAAATCAATTGAAATTTAACATAACCAAAAACAAGTGAAGACTATGAGGTTTTTTAAAAGTTCTAGGAAAAATCAACTCACAGGTAAATTTTCATTAAAATTTTGTAAATTATTCATCTGTTGATGAAATTATGTGCAAAATAGGCTTTTCCTAAAATATATTTAGGAAAATATTTTTCTATGAGATATACCTCCATATTTTCTTTTATGAGATCTGAAAAAATGAACTGAAAAAGAAAAAAAAACGATTTTAAAATATTTTCTATAAACATAAGAGTCTGAATAATTATATCAAAAGATTTTTGTAGGTTCCTATTCGGGATTTTTGCAATAAAAGAACCATGAATTCTGAATTCTGCTAAAAAGTTTCACAATATTGACATATGTATGTAACTCTCATCACAGAATCAGAATCCCCTATTAAACAATTGGTGAACTTTCTCCAGGTGTTCTTCAAATATGATGAGGATAAAGTTGCAGTCTTTCCATAATAAAATAAATATGCAAAGAAGTTCTCTGTTGATGGTAATGAAATCCTCACAATCTGCATAAAAATGTGTCAAGAGACTTGGTCACTGCTGTACCCTACCACCGACTGATTGACATCATTGTCAGGAGCTAAGCAAACAATTAAAGAATGGCTTGATCTTCATTGATAAATGTGGTCTTAATAATGACAAAGTATGGTGTATTTATTTTTTGTTAATTCCTAAATTATAATAAGTCTCAATGGTTCAATGGCATTATGAATTGTAAATAGAAGTAATTGCTTGACAAAGGGCCGGGTTAGCTCAGTCGGTAGAGCGTTTGGCTAGAAACCACAAGGTTCTTAGCTCGATACTGGTCCTCGCCAACTCAGCGTATGAGTAGGACAGGGATCTGTGCAGTAAAGGAGCTGATGGTAGGTGTGGCGCTCCACTTCAGATGCTAAAACAATCTCCTTGGTCTAGCGCTATTGAAAAGGGGATAGACCCCCTCACTGACTGGCTGATACCGACTTTAGGCAGCCCCGTCAACTTTTTTATGGTGTATTTATTTTTTGTTAATTCTTAAATTATCATGGCCAATATCTTAGATATCACTTAGAAAAGTTTAATCAATACAACAAGCTATGGAAAATGCAGAATTGGTGCTGAAGATGAAAGAAATAATTGGTACAGTGGCAAATGGAATATCAGTTCTAAGACTTTCACCCACAGAATTGGTGATTTAAATGATCAAAATTAAAAAGGGCTTCTAAAGAAATTCATTAACTTGAGGAAGTCAATTGTATTGCTACAGCTGCAAGACAAAGCAACCATGTTGAATGGACAAAGTGTGAATGTTCAAAAGAGAGAGCTGTCACATGGAGTGATATCAAACATGGAGTGTAAAAAGTTAAGTTTCCATATAAAGGCAATCTACATCTTACCAACACCAGTCAAACTACATGTCTGGGGGTTAGCAACATCTAAACATAAGCAGAGGGAAAACTGCCAGCCTCAAACATATTCTCACTGGATGCTAATGTGCTCTAAGAAGCTACACATGGAGGCATAACAAATTCCTGGAGATTTTTGCTGACATATTGAAGAGGTGAAACAGAAAATAAAACTTTTAATGACATTAAATTCCACTTTTGTTTTACATGAGAAAATTAATTTTTCTTACGTTTCATTCAGTTTAAGATAATAAAATATTCCCCATGAGTACACTTGTTTTCTTTGCTAAATATTATAGTAGAATGGAGTGTCCTTTTATATCTGATAAATATTTGTTTTAGAAAAATTACTGTATATTTTATTAAATTCCATTAAATATATTTCATTATTTGTTGAACAGTAGAATAACCAGAATTTTACTCTTTATTTAGCATGAATTATATGTTATAGTTAATTGAAATATAAACAGATTGTAATGGTATAATTCCAAAGAATAAGTCTATCATTTTTTTTCTATTTCTAAGATAATACTTGAATTTTCATTCTTTCACAGACATCAACTATTTTGGGGAAGAATAATTCTGAAATCTAACAGACACCTTCAAACAAATATCAAAGGAAAAATATATTCTTGCTAAGTGTGTTGATCTACATATTGACAGCTCATAAGGCAATTGTTTTTGTTGTAGTTCATGTGTGAGTATTTTCCCTAAATTCATAAATCAAAGAACAACAGAATATATTGGTAGATTAAAAGTTTCGCATCATGGAGGATTTGAAAAACACAGAAACACACACTGAACTGGATGCATTTCTTGCAACATTTGTGGATCAAAATTTTCTGAGAGTTCCATTTTCAAATCACACATGCGAACACACACAGGAGAGAAAACATTTTCTGGTAAAGTCTTTGAATCGGCATTTTCACAGCATTCAAATTTAAAAACACACATGCGAACACACACTGGAGAGAAAACATTTTTTTGTAAAGTCTGTGGATCAGCATTTTCACAGCATTCAAATTTAAAAACACACATGCGAACACACACTGGAGAGAAACCATTTTTTTGTAAAATCTGCGGATCAGCATTTTCCCAGAACTCCACTTTAAAATCACACATGCGGACCCACACAGGTGAGAATCCATTTTCTTGTAAAGTCTGTGGATCTGCATTTTCACTAAGTTCCAAATTGAAAACACACATGCGAACACACACTGGAGAGAAACCTTTTTCTTGTAAAGTCTGTGGATTAGCATTTTCACATACTTCCCATTTGAAATACCATATGCAAACACACACTGGAGATAAACCATTTCCATGTAAAGTCTGCGGATCAGCTTTTTTCCGGAGTTCTGATTTGAAAATCCATATGCGATCACACACCAGAGAGAAACCATTTTCATGTGAAGCCTGTGGATCAGCATTTTCACAGGGTTCCACTTTGCAAAGACACATGCGAACACACACTGGAGAGAAACCATTTTCTTGTAAAATCTGTGGATCAGCCTTTTCAGTGAGTTCCAGTTTGAAAAAGCACATGCGAACACACACTGGAGAGAAGCCATTTTCTTGTAAAGTCTGCAGATCAGAATTTATACAAAGTATCAGTTTGAAATACCACATGCAAAAACACACTGGAAAGAAACAGTTTTCTTGTGACATTTGTGGAAAAGCATTTTCTATGAGTTCCCATTTGAAAGTACACATTCGAACACACACAGGAGAGAAACCATTTTCTTGTAAAGTCTGTGGATCAGCATTTTCACAAAATTCTTTTTTGAAATCACACATGCGAACACACACAGGAGAGAAACCATTTTCTTGTAACGACTGTGGAAAATCATTTTCACAGAGTTCCCATTTGAAATCACATATGCGAACACACACTGGAGAGAAACCATTTTCTTGTAATGACTGTGGAAAATCATTTTCACAGAGTTCCCATTTGAAATCACATATGCAAACACACACTGAAGAAACTCCATCTCTAGTCTCCTCATCCTGATTGTTGTTATAGTCACAATATTTAGAAAGAAAAGACAAAAATATTTATACATTCATATACTCCATCTCTAATCTCCTCATCTTGATTACCTACCAAGAAGAGAGCGCATTGTTGCAGATTGACTGTTTGTTTTGCGCGGGAAGTCGAAAAGACAAAGGAAAATTGAACTGAGAAGACAATGTCTAGGGTAGACAGAGGGTCTGGTGTGACAAAGGACTCATCTGGACAAACGCGAATTTGAACAAAGAGAAAGGACTTCCGGTCAAGGAACAAAAGAATGTGTGGGCGGTCGTCAATACTTAAGCGGTTATCAGGGCAGCCCAGAAGGACACCCCAGAGAGACGGCGAACAGAGCAGTCAAGGTGAGAGACAGGACGAGAACGTGCGTGACCGCGCTGGTCACGCATCATCACAGCCAGCATCAGTGAGGTTCGGCCACCCCTCTTTGCCTCAGATCCTAATAGTAACAGCAGTAGTAGTTTCCATTGTCAGCGCCGTCACCCGCACACTCGCCACGAGGGAATTAAATAAACGTTAAAAGTCTTACTACTACATATGTCTACGTGTGAATCCTTATACTCCATTACTAACACATACAACCCAGCAACAGTATATAACATGTACGATTTTGTGGCCTGAGTCAAGCCCTATGCAACAGCATTTTACGTCTCATTGAAATCAACCATGCATACCAAGCTACAATATGAAGCACATGGCTCGAGCTCAATGGATAAAACAGTGGCAATAGTAAATGACCAGCTAGATAAATGTCTATCCCAACAGACTTTAACTACAAAATTTGAAGAAAACTTCAGAGGAGACACATTAAAGAACATTACAGAGGACAATGACAAACCAGCAACCCTGATTGCAAGAAAGAAGAGGGAGGAGTATTCAAAAAGGGAATTGGAGACAAGGAAAGAAGGAAACCAATTTTTAGAAGTAAGAAAACTCTAGAACTCATTTTATAGACAAAAATAGATTACAATATGCCGCCATTTTTCTCCCCCCCCCCTCAAATTTTTAAGTTTAAAATCGTCATAACTCAGCCAATTTTGGGGATTGTCTAACCATAACCTAGTCCACACCTGTACAAAATTTCTGAAAAATCGAAGCGGATGGGTGACATGGTCTGGATGATAAGACATAGAATTACCTTATGATAAATTAATGTATAAAATTCATTTAAAATATGACCAGCAAAATTTTAAGTTTATTTAGTTATATTATCAGATTCTAAAAAATTTTTTTTTAATAACTACTTTACTTTAGTATCAAAAACTGTATTTGAAATTTAATGCCCCCACCCCATTTAAACAGAACAAATATTGATGTATATTTTTTCTTTTATAGAATTATAGCCAATTAAATGATAATCAAAATAAGTAAAATATAATCTCCCAAAATTATTTTTTAGTTTTTATTTTCATTTTATTTTCTGATTTTTGGTACTTATTTTCTACCCAAGCAGATTCTTAAAAAAATGTTTCTTCTATTTACACCTGTATTCTTTTGTCTTTTTCTTTATGCAGAAAAAAGTATCAATCATATATATAAAAAGTAAAGTAAGTCTTCGGAGCGGCTTAAAGTCGGTATCACCCAATTAGCGAGGGAGTCTATCCCCTTTTCACTAGTGCTAGACCAAGGAGATTGTTTTTTTTTTGCATCTGAGGTGCAGCGCCACACCTAACATCAGCTCCTTACTTTACCGCACAGATCCCTGTGCTACTCATACGCTGAGTTGGCGAGGGCTGGTATCGAACTAGGAACCTTGTGGTTTCTAGCCGAATGCTCTACCGACTGAGCTAACCCAGCCCCACAAAATCAAAGTTTTCAAATAAAATAACTAATGTATTATAATTTTATCACAACAGTTCAGTAGAAAAAGTATATATCAATTAAAAAAGCAAGAAAAAGTTTTCAAAGAATAATATTACATTTTTGACAGATTTTATTTCAGGATTAATATTTTTCTTATTAAAATAAATCATTTATTGAAATTTATAAATAATCTTCTGATATAATTATTCAGAGTCTTATCTTTATTGAAAAACAAAAATTAAAAAACGTTTTTTATCACTTCATTTTCATAAAATGAATGGTGGAGGGAGACCTTGTGAAAATATTTGAGGAAAAAACTATTTTAAACATAATTTCATCAAGAGGTGAATAGGTACCAAAATTTTCATGAAAATTTGACTCTCAATTGATTTTTCATACAATTTTTGAAAGAGGCCTGTAGTCATAACTTGTTTTTAACTATGTCAAATTTCAATTGATATAATGGTGTGAAAATGGAAAGATTGTTTTCGTTCATAATTTTCATTATTTCCGTATGCTGAAAAAAAATTTGTGCAAAATTAATTTTTCACATTTACTAACAACAACAATATGGAATAACTAAAAAAAATTTTTTATTGAGATCAAAAACTATTTTGTATAAAAATGTGTCTTTGGTTTGTAAATAAACAAGAACAATTTTTTTAAAAATCTTACAGTGAAATTCTAATGTAAAAAAAATCATCTGTTGCTTTTGTTTACAAACAACCAGAAGTTTGCAGTAAAAAGCAAAGGCTGTTCTTTTCAAAACTGCTCTCAGCAGGGATACTTATTGGATAGTTGGTCCAATTGTTCTCTTGTGCTTAACATAAAATGGGTTTTCCTCTCTTTATTTCAAAACACCAAATTTTAACTCTGGGGACAACAACAACTGTTCAGTGAGCATGTCCATGTATTTTTCTTACATTATTTTGCTAAAGTAACTGTGCTGTATGAAATTAACTTGTACTTGTCCCCCATAACTATTTTCCATTCTCACTGATTGTTTTGGCATCAATAAACCAGATTAATACTATGATCAATATCCAAAATTACTTTCCTCTCTCTTTCTCTCTCTCTCTCCCCACTCTTGTACTTTCAGAAGTATCTCCCAAAATTCTCAGGTCATATTTTTTTTATCTGCTGCTCACCCTTTTTGAAAAATTATAATATCAGCGCCATCAGCACAATAAAAAGCAACTTTAGTTTGGTTTGTTTGGTTTTACAGCATGTCAACCTCGGTGGATCATTTAATGCCGACAAAGTTGTGAAATAAATTCATTCTTAATGCATAATACAATTTTGTTTATCAACTCATGTTTTTCTATTTAACCCATAGATGGGACCCTAACAGGTACTACCACTCCACATTCCCCAAACCTCCAAAACTGGAACCTCACCATCAGATAGAGTTTAACGTCATTCCCAGGACATGTAGACCCTCAGTCACCGCCTTCTAGCACCCATATGATAAAAAAGGGTTGGGGCTTGCCATAAGGGCAATAGGGTTGGGAAAATCATATAGGTGCTAGGGCTTGACGTGACCAGCCGATTGATCAGAGGAGGCCTCTCCAACTGCCCGTCTAGCCCAAGATAGGGCCAAAGTGGAATATTGCAAGTCATGAACTGCTCATCCACCTGGGCTCTATCCTTAAGCATCACGGGTCGCCACCCACAGCTAACAGGTGGCCCCAGAGGTGCAGTTGGTGCATTCTAACGCCCCAGCCAACAGGGCAGAAAAGCAACTTTAAAAAAAGAGAGAATAATGTAAATATGTAAATAAATGATTTCTTCCAATTCCTTCAAGATTATAAAACAAATTTTTTTTATTGTTTATTTTATTAATAATCATGGTATATTTTATGAAATTCCATTAGAAATATTTCATTATTTGTTGCATGTAGAATAACTATTTTACTTTTTATTTAACATGAATTATATATTTCAATTAATGGAAATATAAACTGATTTTAATAATATAATTTCAAAAAAATAAGTATGTCAATTGTTTTTTATATTACTAAAATAATTCTTAGATTTTTTATTCTTTCACAGACAACTAGTCTGCTGCTAAAATCTCAACTTAACAGCTCAGCCCTCGATCCAAAACTAACTGCCTGGCTTTCCAATTCCCTGTCTCCCCATATTTCTGAAATTTGTTTTCAAGTCTCATTTATTCCAGTTTCCACACAGAATATTAAATTCCTTTGTTTAAGAGACTACCCTGGTGGTCAGTTTTCATTGCTGATCTCAATCTAAATTGTATCTATTCAACAGCAGACCAGCTGTTGCCTACCTATTTTCTTTTTGTTTCCTTGACCGACCCCCTCACATACACCAAGCCCCTGTGATTGTCAAGACTATATACACAAATATACACACTCACATACACACATATATATATATATACACACAGATTTATATGTATACATATATAATCCACCTTTTCTGGTCTATACACACATATATATATACCTATATATGTTTAGCCTTAATCTCATACCCATATAACATGTGGTTGTTATGATAACGTTGGAAGGTTTAAAGTAACCTCCCAACGTGTGGTACATGAGTAAACATAAAAACCATTCCAACAAAGTTCAAAAGATAACAATATTTACAAAAAGAGTTTATGTATGAACAGAAGGTGTATAAAACAGATACAGGAATGTTCTATAAAAGGAAATATGCGTATGACTTACTAGTTGCGGGTAGGTAGGGAGTAAGACCCCCTAAACTAAGATTAGGGTAGCAGCTCTCTAGACGTCGTTCCTTTACTGTGGTCAGATACTAACGCCGCCTCTCTGCAAATGAGACGCATCAAGAGAAGATAACTCATTTCGTTTAGTAACCCAACAGCATTAACTTTCATACAACATTTTTTTCCTTTTTTATTCAAGAGTAATGACACTTTCCAAAAGTTCAATCAATCCAGTTATTTATTAAAAAGGTTTTCACTAAGTAATTTTTATCTGCTAATCAATGAATAAATAGGTAAAGGCTTTCTGGTAATCTTCAAACCATTCCGACAAACGTCAAAAGATAACAATATATTTGTTCCGTAAGTAACTGAAATACACTCAGAGAAAGACATACAAAAAGAGTACATATATGAACAGAATGTATATAAGACAGATACATGAATGTTCTATAAAAGGACTTACTAGTAGGGTAGGTAGGGGGTAAGACCCCCTAACCTAAGATTAGGGTAGCAGCTCTCTAGACCATCTTAACACGTCGCCGGTCTCAGTGAAAAGAGGCTAGGGGATCAAAGTTCCCTCCTGTGGTCAGATATTAATGCCACCTCTCAGCAAACGAGATGCATCAAGAGAAGGTAACTCATTTCGTTTAGTAACCCAACACCCAGATATCTATTTATCTATAAAACCAACTTAATATTACTTCTATATATCAATATCAGGGTCGAGTTAGCTCAGTCGGTAGAGTGTTTGGCTAGAAACCACAAGGTTCCTAGTTCAATACTCGCCCTCGCCAACTCAGCGTATGAGTAGCACAGGGATCTGTGCAGTAAAGTAAGGAGCTAATGGTAGGTGTGGTGCTCCATCTCAGACGCTAACATAATCTCCTTGGTCTAGCGCTAGTGAAAAGGAGATAGACTCCCTCGCTGCATGGCTGATACCGACATTAGGCCGCCCCGACGACGACTTACTTATATATCTATATACACACGCACAGTTGCTCACATGCATGCGGCCCATTGCATGCATATGTCAGCAGCTGCATGCATATGTCATATCTTACCCTTTCAGCAGCTTCTCCCTAAATTCTCAGGTCATATTTGTTTTAACTGTTGCCCAACCTTTTTTAAATATAAAATCAGTGCCTTCAGCACAATTAAAAAGAAACTACTTTTTTTTTTTAGAATAGAAAATAATGTAAATAGATGATTTCTTCCAACTCCTTCATTATTTGTTGCATGTAGAATTAGGCCTCATCAACAGAGCTATAGACAAGAAGACTGATTTGTGTGTGATTCGAACCCTGACTGTTAAGCTGACAGGCGGGGACTCTAGCCATTACACCAGCTAATTTTTTCCCAGATTTTTCGTTTGTTTTGAAGTAGGTTATATTTCACTTATGGTGACTTTACTACATGACAGTATGAGAAGTAAACAAAAAGTAATGTGTTTGATATAGCTTTTTTCTTTTAGCTGACAATCTTTGGGAGAATATGTTCTTAATTGAAGTCATACCTAATTTTGAAAATGAATTAATTGATAATTATATATATATGGGGGTGGAGACAGGTAGGAAAAAACACGAGATGTTACAAAGGATGAATATTTACTTTTTATTTAACATGAATTACATATTTTAGTTAATGGAAATTCAAACTGATTGTAATAATATAATTTCAAAAAAATAAATATGTCAATTGTTTTTTTTATATTTCTAAAATAATAGTTGAATTTTTATTCTTTCACAGACAACAACTATTATGGGGATGATGAATTTGGTATCTAACAGATACCTTCAAACACACCCATGGAAAAATATATTCTTGTGAAGTGTGTTGATCTGCATATTGACAGCTCATAAGGCAATTCTTCTTTTTTTTTTTTTTGCAATTCATAGGATTGCTTTCCTTAAATTCATATATCAAAAAACAGCAGGAAAAATTGTCACGAGTGAAACCCAAATATTCTTCACAATACAGATCAGATTTTTCACATCATGGAGGATTTGAAAACATGCATGGAAACACACACTGATGTGGAAGCATTTTCTTGCAAAGTTTGTGGATCAAAATTTTCAGAGAGTTCCAGTTTGAAATACCACATGCAAACACACACCAGAGTAAAAACATTTACTTGTGAAATCTGTGGATCTATATTTTCTGAGAGTTCCACATTAAAAACCCACCAGCAAATACACACGGAGAGAAACCATTTTTTTGTATAGTATGTGGATCAGCATTTTCCCGGAATTCTGATTTGAAAAACCATATGCGAACACACACTGGAGAGAAACCATTTTCTTGTAAAGTCTGTGGATCCACATTTTCACAGGGTTCCCATTTGAAAAACCATGTGAGAACACACACTGGAGAGAAACCATTTTCTTGTAAAGTCTGTGGATCAGCATTTTCAGTGAGGTGTAGTTTGAAAACACACATGCGAGCACACACTGGAGAGAAACCATTTTCTTGTCAAGTCTGTGGATCAGCATTTTCGCAGAGTTCCAATTTAAAAACACACATGCGAACACACACTGGTGAGAAACCATTTTCTTGTAAAGTCTGTGGATCAGCATTTTCAGATATTTCCAGTTTGAAATCGCACACACGAGCACACACTGGAGAGAAGCCATTTTCTTGTAAAGTTTGTGGATCAGCATTTTCACAGAGTTCCAATTTAAAAAGACACATGCGCACACACACTGGTGAGAAACCATTTTCTTGTAAAGTCTGCGGATCAGCATTTTCAAATACTGCCAGCTTGAAATACCACATGCAAAAATACAATGGAGGGAAACCATTTTCTTGTAAAGTCTGTGGATCTACATTTCACCAGAGTTCGAATTTGAAAAACCATGTGAGAACACACACTGGAGAAAAGCCATTTTCTTGTAAAGTCTGTGGATCAGCATTTTCAGGGAGTTCTAATTTGAAATCACACATACGAATACACACTGGAGAGAAACCATTTTCTTGTAAAGTCTGTGGATCGGCATTTTCACAGAGTTCCAATTTGAAATCACACATGCGAACACACACTGGAGAGAATTCTTGAAAGAAATTAGAAATTGTAAGAAACTATTTTCTATTAATGTCCTTGGATTACCATTTACTAGGAGTTCCAATTTGAAATTAGTTTAGCCTTTTTTAAGAGTTCAAATTTCAAATCACACATAAAAAAAAGTGAGATACTATTTTTTGGTAAAGTCTGTGGATCAGCATTTTCAGTAATTTCCACTTTGAAATCCCACATATGAACACATGTGTTAGCCCGAGCTGCAGTGCCTTGGTTTCTAAAATTATTTAAAGAAAACAGAGAAACTATTTTCTTATAATGTCTATAGAAAAACACCCGGGCACAGATTATAGAGGTAAAACTCTTAATGCCATAACATAAGAGAAATGTCCTAATAGGAAAAGAGTCTTTTAGGAAATAAAACTCTTGAAATGGCTGATGAGAACGATAGTATAAATACTTATATACTGAGAGTGATCTCATTTGCCCGGCAAAACGAAATGTTTGGGACATCAAGTCCCCTTGGGTCATGGACAGTAGACACAAGTGGTGCATGTTACCCCTGTGAAATCTGGAGGGTGAAAGAGGATTTGGCTTTGGTGCTCCTGTCTTTATATTGCTGCTCACTACATCCCCATGTCTGTTGAGATAAGCCCACCGCTTCACAAAAAAAAATTAATTGTAACTTAGAAAATGTGTCTTAGTTGAGTATTAAGCCAAAATATTCACTTGTGTCTCAGTCCATTTGAACTGGGGGTTAGTCGCCAGCTCACAAGGCTTATACATGAACTTGTACATGGGCCATTTTATACTTTATGATCTCATGTAGGTTTATCCCCTAGCTACAGGCATTTCCGTTTACTGTACTTGTGACTTTAATGCTCTATTATTTCATAGAGACCACACATACTTGGTGTCGTTTTTGGAGTACATTGTAAGTGACAACCCTTTTTCTTCATTCTATAGCCTCAGACTATCTGCAAAGACTCTTTTCCTTAGGACATTCATCTATCCTGTTTCTGTTGGATTTTGCTTAGACAATAAAGTCTATTTGTTATAACTCTTTGTCAGGATTCACTGACAGTACATGTTTATGTCTCATTGGAGAAAATGATAGACACCAACTATCATTTTATTTCCAACATCTTTTTATAAGGGAGATTCAGCATTTGTCTGTAACCAAAACTATGTCACGGTTTATGTCATAATATCCCTAGGAAATGTGTAACATTATCGATGAGTATTTAATTTATAGTCCAAATTTTAAATTGATACATAGAATAAATATTATTTATCAACAATCTCAATAAAAATCTGAGTTAGATTTGTCTCAAAACAGTCCATGCTATTAGTATGTTAAAAATCCTGCAATGTGTCTTATATGTCACTAAGAAATACAGGTTTGCATGTTATATGGTTAGCATCAAAGGTATTGGTCACCAACAGTTTGCAATCATGTTATGTTTGTTTAATGTTAGTATAAACAAAGAAAATGTAATAAACAGGGTTAGTATGAAGCGTATGGTGATGAGGAAAAACAAAGATTTTAAGTTTCAATAATTGTTTTGGACTATCATCTATCCTGTTTTTTATTGTTTCAGTAAAATCTTTTTGTTATAATGCTTTTTTAATTTATTTATTGAATGTACATATTTTTGTTTCATTGGAGAA
Source organism: Doryteuthis pealeii (assembly GCA_023376005.1). Classification (NCBI taxonomy): domain Eukaryota; kingdom Metazoa; phylum Mollusca; class Cephalopoda; order Myopsida; family Loliginidae; genus Doryteuthis; species Doryteuthis pealeii. Next base: position 96,737,622 of record CM042151.1, read on the forward strand.
AAAGATAGACTCCAACTATCATTTCATTTCCCAAAATGAAGGATGTGAGGGATAATCAGTATCTGTCTGTAACTGAAACTCTGTTACAATATCTTCAGGAAGTGTATAAGTTTATCAATGAGTATTTGATTTATATTCAAAATACTTAATACAAAAAATAAATCTTATTTATTAACAATATCTCAATGAAAATCTGATTTAAATTTTCCTCAAAACAGCCCATGCTCTTAGTATATTTAGAATCCTGTAATGTGACTTATACTTATTTACTAAGCTTTGCTTAGATGTGGCACAAGGTCAGTGGTACCAAGCACCCAACTAATCAAACTTATTAATAATGGTCTACGAATCTAGCCTTCTAACCATTACATCATGTGAAGTGCCCTGAAAATGTCGCTAAGAAATAAATGTTTTCATGATATATGGTGTGGTTAATTTGCATACTGGTTTTCACAAAACCAGATTTAATAAATAATCACTTGGTGTTATTGATCTCTAATATTATTGTTTTATTTTTAAATGTATCAAACTCAATCCTATGAATGATTTTATATAGAAACCAACTAAAATATAATAGAAATAAGTGTAATCTTTTCATATACATTCTTATTTAATTCCTTTAGTCTTTCTAATTAAATGTATTATCAAAATTTATGTTAAAAATGAAAATAAAAAACAAAATAAAAAGAATCTTCCAAGAAGTCCGTGACGTCACGGTTGCTGCCTTGTCCCAGAAATTGACCCCACTGAACAACTCCTACTACACTGTTATCTTCATCACGTAAGCTTGGGAAAAAAGAGGGCCAAGCTTACAGAGAGACATGTGACATCACGATTAGGGCAAGGGAGGATTTTATTTTGGATACCTTAGTGTCGAAGAAGACAGCGACCTGTGTGGAACTTCGTAGCTTTCGCTACCACACAGGTTGAGAAATTCAACTTCGTCTTTGGGAAATTGGAGTCTATCTCTCCCAAAGACTGGAAATAAAATAAGTCGACACTCTATGAAATTCAAACAACACAAACGACTATTATTTCATCATCCAAAAAACTACGAAATTCAACTACAGACAACTTAAGAAGTCACTCGACATTCTACAATTCACGACATTCAACTCTACGAAATCTTCAACCAAGAACTAAATTAATACTTCTTCAATAAGGAATTTGTAGCATGGCTACCTTATTGTCAAAGAACTCTACAGACAACTTAAGAACTCCACGACATTCAACTCTATGAAATCTACAACCAAAGAACTCTACATTGTTACTGGATCAAAGATAAGTCCCCGCAAAACATTGGTTTTTGCAAACCACCTACATCTCTCTCTCTATCTTACAAACTCTATTAGTTACTATGCCACCCTCTATCAAATTGACATTTACATATCTTTTTTCCTACCTTTATTTTATTGTTATATTAAAATTGTTGAAACTTAGTATTTGTTATCGTGTTTTTCTTTCATTCAGTATCCAATTTGAAATTTGCGTATTTCCCGCCCCCCTTGAAATTATCTGCCCTTTGTACTTGAAAAAGTATATTCACTTATATATTGGAACTTAGGATATATTTTCCCCGGTATATTACAAAGTGAATTACCCGTACTCTGGAGCTAGAAGATATCCCCATGTTGGAATTGGTGCTTCACGGCGTTAATCCCAATAGTATTTCATAAGATCATTAATCATCTTAACAACAGCAACCTTGAGCACCTTTTTGATCTCCATCTTTCTAACACACGTGAGCATGCCTACAAAGTCAGAAAACAGCACTGCTCATGTGACTTTCGGAAACATTTTTTCATGCTCAGAGTTGCGGAGACCTGGAATAAACTGCCCGCGTCTGTTGTATGCTGCCGAAGCACTGAGTCTTTCATAGCCTACATGCTTCCTGTAGTCCGCCAACACAATACCTGATGCCACTCTCCACATACATATGCACACACATGCACATACATGCATATTACTACTGTAAACTGTTCATGTTCCTGACACTAATACATTATTCTGTGTACTTGACATGAGACTTTGATGAGTTGTGGTGCCTGCGTCTGTTGTAGGCTGCCGAAGCACTGAGTCTTTCAAAGCCTCCATGCTTCCTGTAGTCCGCCAACACTATACCTGATGCCACTCTCCACATACATATGCACACACGTGCACACATACATGCATATTACTACTGTAAACTGTTCATGTTCCTGACACTAATACATTATTCTGTGTACTTGACATGAGACTTTGATGAGTTGTGGTGCACCTGAGCACTGTACACATATATGTATATTATTACTGTATGCTATTCATGTTCCTGAGACTAATACATTATTCTGTGTACTTGACATGAGACTTTGATGAGTTGTGGTGCACCTGAGCACTGTACACATATATGTATATTATTACTGTATGCTATTCATGTTCCTGAGACTAATACATTATTCTGTGTACTTGACATGAGACTTTGATGAGTTGTGGTGCACTTGAGCACTGTACACATATATGTATATTATTACTGTATGCTATTCATGTTCCTGAGACTAATACATTATTCTGTGTACTTGACATGAGACTTTGATGAGTTGTGGTGCACCTGAGCACTGTACACAATAAATTTCATTATTTATTAAAACTTGAATACTCATTACAGTTAGTCAATTTTCAACTTTCTTTTTAAAATCAAAATGGCTCAACCAGAGAAAGTTGGGTATTGGTATGATAAGTACTGACACCAAAAAGTAAGTTTCTAGCTTGCACCAATCTTTGAGCATTATTTTTTTTAAATCATCTAATATGAAGCCCCTTCAAAATCCTTGTTTTTGATACATGTACATAAGATATTGCTTAAAAATCTCATAATTTCAATCCAGAAAAATTTGTCAATTTATTTTATTCAAATAAAATGAATAAAATATATCGAAAGTAAGATTTAAAGTTAAATTATAACCCCCACCCCGACCTAACATCTCAGATAAGCAGCATTTTACGTCAGTAATAACATTGCAAGATATTATTGTTGCATCCTTTTTTTCACTGTAATCTTCCATGAAAAAAAGAACAATCATTAGTAAAAAATATTTAAATATATAGTAGTAATTGGTAATTTGCTTGAAGCATTGTTAAGTATGTTATTATATATTAATGATTTGAAGGCAATTACAATGCATATAAAAAATAAAAACAAAAAGATGTTTTTTTGTCTTATCGATTTCAAAATAAACTTTATCTTCAGAGACAGTTTTCAGAAATGGACGTGCGTCTTTTTTTGTGTGTCGTTATATTTTTTTTCTTTCTTTTTTCTCCTCTTCTTCTCTTTTTTTTCTTTTCTTTTCTTTTTTCTTTATGTTATGAATGAAATGGGCGGATAACTGTAGTTTCTTACTTTTTAAATATCTGCTGAGAATGGGTTTGAATTTTGTATCTAATATTGTCTGGTTAACTTCCGGTGAATATTGCTACATTGTAGCTATCTTGAATTCAAAATAAAAACGGTCATATACTTAGCTTTTATTTTCTTTCTTTTTTCTAATTTTTTTTTTTTTTTTTTTTTTTTTTTTCAGTTGTAAAATAAAATAAAATGTATTAATTTAATTAGATAGATCAGTAAATAAATAAATAAAAAGATTATCTTTAATTATATATTAGAAGGATTGATGAATATGATGATTAAATATATAAAAATCTTTGAAAATATATTCCACAAGATTGTGCATTTTGAAACATACATTTTGTTGATTTTATTATTTTATATTTCTTTTTCATGACATATTTGAAATAACATCAGCAGGAGCTTAAAGCTTCACCCACTTCCACACAAATCTTTTCCCGCTCTTTTTTAACGTTCTTTTTCAGCTTGGGAATAAATCTTTACCGAGTTTGTGTTCAAGCTCCGCTCTTTTCCATATTGTATATTCTTGTTTTTAACACGTTTTATTTATCCACTATGCAATACAAATATCCAAACTCAACACATTTTTAGATAGATGAAATCATTTTTTATTAATGAGAAAAATTTTATGTTCAACATGCCACTTTTTGGATGTTCACCTTTATTTCAATGTGAATAAAAATTGGTGAATTAAATCTGGGATAAGACCCTTTTTTCAAAGAAAATAAATCTGGGGTAAGACCCTTTTTTGAATCAATTCAAAGAAAGAAAACAAACAAACAAACAAACAAAAAACACTACACAAATCACTTTTTGAATTTTAAGAAAATAACTTTTAAATTTTCAAATGATTTTTTTCCAATGTTTAATTTTTATTTTGTCATATGTAAAAATTAGAGCCAGGAATTTTTTATTTTAATGATCAAAGTTTGAACCCTATTTAGTTTCTGGATTGATGAAAAAAAAAATTTATTATATTATTATTATTATTATTATTATTATTTACTCCTTTTGAGTTTTCACATCAGTGTTAGCTGATGGTCTTTCACTGGAGTCTGAGTGACAGCAAGTCTCCTCAGGTCTCCAGGACTCTTCTGAGTATTCTGGCAGATTGCAGCCGTGCAGTGTTCTGGATGGTATCAATTCTTCCTCTGATTTCCAGACTTTCCAAACCCTTTTCCAATCCTTTTGGGACCGTTCCAAGTGCACCAACTACAACTGGTATAACTTTGACTTTCATATTCCATAACTTTTTCAGTTCAGGAACAGATTCTGGTTTATGCATATACCATTTTGTTGTATGGTCAAAATTAAATTTTTTGCATAATTCCCAGTGGATCACTTTCCTAAACCAGTCGTGTCTAGTTTTGTACTCCCTTTGTGCTAGTTTGCTACATTCACATAGTACATGGTCTACAGTCTCATCTCTATTACCACATAATCTACATTTACTATTTTGTTGGGTCTTATCAATTTTTGCTTTGATATAGTTTGTCCTTATGGCATTATTGTGTGCAGCAATTATTAGTGATTCAGTTTCTCTTTTAAGGTTTGATTATTACTATTATTATTATTATTTACTCCTTTTGAGTTTTCACATCAGTGTTAGCTGATGGTCTTTCACTGGAGTCTGAGTGACAGCAAGTCTTCTCAGGTCTCCAGGACTATTCTGGGTATTCTGGCAGATTGCAGCAGTGCAGTGTTCTGAATGGTTCCAATCCTTCCTTTGATATCCAAACTTTCCAATCCTTTTGGGATCATTCCAAGTGCACCAACTACAATTGGTATCACTTTCCCTTTCATATTCCATAACTTTTTCAGTTCTCTGGCAAGGTCCAGATATTTTTCCATTTTCCTTTAGCTTCACATTGTGATCTGCTGGAACTGCGAAATCTATCAGTTGACAAGTTCTTTCTGTTTTGTTTATCAACACTAGGTCTGGTCTTCTTGCTGGGATAAGGTGATCCGTTTTTATTTCAAAGTCCCAGAGAATTTTATGTGTTTCATTCTCAAGAACAGATTTTTGTTTATGCATATACCATTTTATTGTATGGTCAAAATTAAATTTTTTGCATAATTCCCAGTGGATCACCTTCCCAACCCAGTTATTATATTAATAAGATAAGCTATTCATTATAAAATTAAATCATTTATGAATACAGTGGTCAGAATATCATTAAAATAGGAGAATTCCTTGATTTTTGGTAAATGTTTGAAAATTTTTAAAAATTAATTTCTTTTACTGCTTTCTGTTGTGATTATTTGGCATCCTTACTTATATCCAATTTTGCTAAAGGAAGGTAAAAACTTTTTTTTTTTTTATTTTCAATCAATTATAAAAAACAAGATGAAATTTTTAAAAAATTAAAAAGATTCTTTTTTTGTTTTTTCTAAAAAAAATTATTTGTAAGGAAAGCATAAGCAATTTATTATGCAATTAATTCCTTAATGAATAAAGGATTGAAATTTCATTAAAATAGGGCGTTTCCTGATTTTTTGTTGTTATTTTAAATATGAAAAACTTGTAAAAGATATTATTACACCACTTTATTTTTTAGGATATGCCTAAAATTAGCATTTGAGATATTTCAATTACTTTTTTGTTTTATCTTATTAGCAAATAAAAGTCCCTGTGTGGTTTTTCATGTATATTTACATTACATTTAAAACTTAAAATGACTCAATAAGAAGATGAATTATCTCCCTTGTTTTTGTCTTGATTGCAAAGGAACGACGCGTTTTAATTTAATCAAGCAGAAAACGTTAGTTTTATTGAAAATAGTACATTTTCCACCATTTCCCTAACCTTGTATAGCCACAAGGAAAAGAAATCAGACGAAAGAGAAAGAAGTAAGTATGACATTCTTTAATTATCTATTTTTACAAATAAAAAATACGTCAGGTTCAGGAAAAGTTTTTCAACTGACGAAGAAGTGAAAAAAGCTTTTAATATGTGACTACTTTATCCTCTATGGATATAAAGATATATGGAAATATTTAAAGAATAATCTGATTTTTTAAAAAATCTAATTCCTTTTAATATTTAATTGAGGTTTTATTTTCGCTACTATCCATGTTCATCGGTGGGGGTGACAAAACAAACATCTCCCACCCCATTGAAATCTTGGGCCGCTGCTAAGCCGATTAGATTTCCGTTAAATCTTTTTAAAACTATTTTATTATGAATAATGATTTTATCAAATACAAAACAGACCTTAACCATAATCATAAAACATTCATACATTTATTATAGGGACTGGCAAACTGAACCTAAAATGCGTTTTTGACAAAATGACTTTAGCCCCCCTACAGAAAATAATTTACCAAAAATCAGAGAATTATCGGGTTTTAATGAAATTTTCAGTGTTTATTTATCAATGAATGATCTTTATAATGCATTATTTATTTTATTTCAAAACTTTCTCATTTTTTTCAGGTCGCTTAATTTTGACCTCCCTTATGTTGGGGGCGTAAATGTTTTTCAAGTTGGTCATATATTGTACTAATTACTTTATAAATAATGAGATAAAACACCGAACTTATGAATAGAAAAAAATAAATTGTTTACAGTTGCGCTTCTATGAGAAAATAAGTACCGAAAATCGAAAAATAAAATGTAAAAAAATAATAAATAATTTCTTTTTTGGAGATTTCTTTTTTACTCATTTCGATAATTATTTAATTGGCTATTATTTTATAAAAGAAAAAATTATACATCGATGTTTTTTCTGCTTAAAAAGGGTAGGGGGTACATTTTCAATAGAGTTTTTCTTCAAAACGTATACTTTTTTCGAAAAAATAAGGTTTGCATTAAGTAGATATTTATTTTTAGAATCTAAAAATATAACATTTTAAACTTGAAATCCGAAAATTTTTATTTTAAATGAATTTTATATATTAATTTTTCATAGCAAAAATACTAAATTAAAGTTTTGAAATAAAATAACTGATGCATTATAAAATTCATTAATTGATAAATCAATACTGAAAATTTCATTAAAATCGGATAATTACCTGATTTTTGGTAAAAAAAATTTTCCATCACAAATGTTACGTTAAAATTGTAAACAAGTGCCTAAAACCATCGAAAAACAGCCAAAATGGCGGATCGAAATTGACCAAAACAAATAGTTTTAAATCTTTTAAAAATAAACTGCATATGTAATTATATTTTTCTTTTTTTAATGATGGTTATTATGTTACTACTTATCGATTTAGACAAAGTTTAACCTTAAATAATAGATTTAATTATTCTTAATTCGCTTTTAAAACTCGTAGTATCCGATTTTTTTGCCAGTCCCTTAGGTATGTCCACTAAAATGACGTAAGAACTAACTGTACCCAAAAATCGGCTAAGTTCATTTTGTCAAAAACGCATTTTAGGCCAATTTTGGGTATCCCTAGTAAGAACACTTTTTGTTAATTTTAAAACAATTACCAATGATTATAGAATGGTTGAATTTTAATGCGATTTTCCATGATTTATTAATTAATGGCTTAATTTTACCATGAATAGCTTATTTTATTTAAATTTTAATGAAATTTTTCCCGGAAATACTTTTTTGGTACTGCCACTTGCTCGAGTTCTGCTGATAACATCAGCTTTAGACACGCCCACAAATTTTTATGAAAACAAAATTCTCATCGCTTAACGAGTACAGCCAAGACCTACTTAGAAATGAAACAATTATTTTACTTTTAAAATGTAATATTTTTTAGCTTAGAAAATCTAATTCTTAAAATTTATCAAGTGAGGGGAAACATGAAATGATTGTTTGATTTCTAAAAAAAGAAAAAAAATGTAAAGATTTGTTCATATTAAAATAATTGTTAATAAAAATTTATTATGTTTTAAAAGTAAAATATTTGTTTAATTTCTAAGGATGTCTTGGCTGTACTCGTTAACCGAGAATTTTGTTTTCATAAAAATTTGTGGGCATGTCTAAAGTTGATGTTATTGGCAGAACCCAAGCGAGTGGCAATCTGGCAGTACCAAAAAAGTATTACCCAATTTTCCCCGATTTATTAATTACTGACTTAATTTTACCATGAATAGCTTATTTTATTGTTTAAAAAGGAAAAAAAAAACCAAAAAAAACCTAACTTTTCAATCAGTTAACATTATTTGGTGGTTTAAATTAAAAATGTTTAGTCTTTAATTTTTACATTTCTAGAAAGATGGAAACCAGAAGATATGTTAAAAACTACACATACACATGTATAAAAAAAAAAAAATCCAAACCCGAAAAATTTTTTAATCTATTTAAATCTCAAAGGTAAAGAAATTAGATGAAAGAAAAGAGAAAGAAGTAATTCTGTTATTATATTTCTTTTCAAAAAAAGATGTCAGGTTCAGGAAATCTTTTTTAACTGACAAAGAAGTAAAATAGATTTTAATTGGTGACAGTACTTTATCCTCTATAGATATAAAAAAAATATATGGAAACATTTAAAGAATAAACTAATTATTTTTAAAAATCTAATTCATTTCAACATTTAATTAGGGTTTTATTTTTATTTTTATCCATGTTTAGTCCTTAGCCTATTGAAATCCTAAACCAGTGGTTGCCGATTAGATTTTCATCAAATCTTTTTAAAACTATTTTATTATGAAGAATGATTTTATTAACTGAATACAAAATGAACCTTAGCCATAATCAAAATATTTATACATTTATAACATGTCCTATTTAATTAAAAAAGGATGTGAGAAATATTTTTCTGATTTTTTTTCAATTTTAAGACAATTACCAAAGATCACTGAATTGTCCAATTTCAATGAAATTTCAGCAATTTATACATTAGGGAATTAATTTTATAATGAACAGCTACTTTTATTAAAAAGAAACTTCTAGAAAGATAAAAACCGTAGCTAAGGCAAGGAGGAAAAAAAATTTTAAGTTGTTAGATTTAACCAAACATCATTATTATATAGGTTGGTGCAGAGACTGCAAAGGGAAATAAATTTAAAAAATAGCTTTAGAAAATAATAAAGTGACTCAAACTAAGGCAAGAAAAAACTCAATGTTGTTAGATTTAACGAAACATCAACTTTATTTAGGTATACACTGAGATTTCAAAGGGAGATAATTTTTAAAAGCTTGATAAAAGAATAATTTGACTCAAAATAAAATAAGGACAACAAACTCAATGTTGTTAGATTTAACAAAACATCAATTTCATTTAGGTAGCCGCAGTGATCGCAAAAGGAAATAATATAAATTTTGAAAAATTCTTTTTAATTTTTAAACTTTTACCAAAATTTAGGAAAGTGTTTTAATTGAATTTTTGCCAAATTATTAATCAATGACTTAATTTCATGTTGAATGGTTTATTTTATTAAAAACAAACTTAAAAATAGATTTTTTATTTTTAATCAATTCGGAATGTATGGGGTTGTTGACCATTGGTCATTGGAATAAAAAAATTTGCAGTCCCTAATTTTTACATTTCTAGAAAGTTCTAATCTTGAAAAATACATCAGATAAAAAAAATTCAATACCCAAAAAGTTACTTTTTTAAAGATTTTTAAGTTATTTTCTTAAAAAACCCAAATAATTAAGTAACTTTTTTTTTAAAGTTTTAAAAATAATATTTATCTTTGAATTGATGAAAAAAAAGTATTTTCTCTCATTAGTTGTCCTATTTTTATTCACTTTAAAATTTTATATTGAATTTTAACTATGTAAAATTGGCATGTTGAACTTGATATTTGAATTGTGGATCAGACTTTATTTCATCTTGTAGGATTATTCGTGTACAAATTGTGAAAAGTTTTCTCTGATTAGTTGTCCTTTTTATTCACTTTAGAAAATTATAGTGAATTTTAAATGTCTAGAAGTTGGCATGTTGAACTTAATATTTAAATTGTGGATCAGACTTTATTTCATCTTGTAGGATTATTCGTGTACAAATTGTGAAAAGTATTTTCTCTGATTAGTTGTCCTATTTTTATTCACTTTAGAAAATTATAGTGAATTTTAAATGTCTAGAAGTTGGCATGTTGAACTTAATATTTAAATTGTGGATCAGACTTTATTTCATCTTGTAGGATTATTCGTGTACAAATTGTGAAAAGTATTTTCTCTGATTAGTTGTCCTATTTTTATTCACTTTAGAAAATTATAGTGAATTTTAAATGTCTAGAAGTTGGCATGTTGAACTTAATATTTAAATTGTGGATCAGACTTTATTTCATCTTGTAGGATTATTCGTGTACAAATTGTGAAAAGTATTTTCTCTGATTAGTTGTCCTATTTTTATTCACTTTAGAAAATTATAGTGAATTTTAAATGTCTAGAAGTTGGCATGTTGAACTTAATATTTAAATTGTGGATCAGACTTTATTTCATCTTGTAGGATTATTCGTGTACAAATTGTGAAAAGTATTTTCTCTGATTAGTTGTCCTATTTTTATTCACTTTAGAAAATTATAGTGAATTTTAAATGTCTAGAAGTTGGCATGTTGAACTTAATATTTAAATTGTGGATCAGACTTTATTTCATCTTGTAGGATTATTCGTGTACAAATTGTGAAAAGTATTTTCTCTGATTAGTTGTCCTATTTTTATTCACTTTAGAAAATTATAGTGAATTTTAAATGTCTAGAAGTTGGCATGTTGAACTTAATATTTAAATTGTGGATCAGACTTTATTTCATCTTGTAGGATTATTCGTGTACAAATTGTGAAAAGTATTTTCTCTGATTAGTTGTCCTATTTTTATTCACTTTAGAAAATTATAGTGAATTTTAAATGTCTAGAAGTTGGCATGTTGAACTTAATATTTAAATTGTGGATCAGACTTTATTTCATCTTGTAGGATTATTCGTGTACAAATTGTGAAAAGTATTTTCTCTGATTAGTTGTCCTATTTTTATTCACTTTAGAAAATTATAGTGAATTTTAAATGTCTAGAAGTTGGCATGTTGAACTTAATATTTAAATTGTGGATCAGACTTTATTTCATCTTGTAGGATTATTCGTGTACAAATTGTGAAAAGTATTTTCTCTGATTAGTTGTCCTATTTTTATTCACTTTAGAAAATTATAGTGAATTTTAAATGTCTAGAAGTTGGCATGTTGAACTTAATATTTAAATTGTGGATCAGACTTTATTTCATCTTGTAGGATTATTCGTGTACAAATTGTGAAAAGTATTTTCTCTGATTAGTTGTCCTATTTTTATTCACTTTAGAAAATTATAGTGAATTTTAAATGTCTAGAAGTTGGCATGTTGAACTTAATATTTAAATTGTGGATCAGACTTTATTTCATCTTGTAGGATTATTCGTGTACAAATTGTGAAAAGTATTTTCTCTGATTAGTTGTCCTATTTTTATTCACTTTAGAAAATTATAGTGAATTTTAAATGTCTAGAAGTTGGCATGTTGAACTTAATATTTAAATTGTGGATCAGACTTTATTTCATCTTGTAGGATTATTCGTGTACAAATTGTGAAAAGTATTTTCTCTGATTAGTTGTCCTATTTTTATTCACTTTAGAAAATTATAGTGAATTTTAAATGTCTAGAAGTTGGCATGTTGAACTTAATATTTAAATTGTGGATCAGACTTTATTTCATCTTGTAGGATTATTCGTGTACAAATTGTGAAAAGTATTTTCTCTGATTAGTTGTCCTATTTTTATTCACTTTAGAAAATTATAGTGAATTTTAAATGTCTAGAAGTTGGCATGTTGAACTTAATATTTAAATTGTGGATCAGACTTTATTTCATCTTGTAGGATTATTCGTGTACAAATTGTGAAAAGTATTTTCTCTGATTAGTTGTCCTATTTTATTCACTTTAGAAAATTATAGTGAATTTTAAATGTCTAGAAGTTGGCATGTTGAACTTAATATTTAAATTGTGGATCAGACTTTATTTCATCTTGTAGGATTATTGTGTACAAATTGTGAAAAGTATTATCTAATTACACAAACCAAAATAATGAGGGGAAGTATATGTACTTTTAACCAAATTTATTAACATGCAACACAATTTGACACAACTTCACGTGTACCTGAAAGCAGTAATGTAACGAGATAATGAAGGTCCTGACTTTTGCAAGCCCTACTATAGAAAAAGGAGGAAGAAGAAATGAGACAAGGTGGAGGCTTTGTAAAAGCGTGGAGTAATGAACGATGATTTGACCGGGGTGTGACCCCTGAATAGAGAATTGAGTGTCAACCGGAAGATTCGGGTGTTGACCGGAACCGGAAGTCACGTGGTGACGTGGATTGACAAAGAAAAATACCGGCCTCTTTTTGCTTTGGGATGTCGTAGGGTACAGACCGGACTTTGGGTCCCTTGTGAGATCACAGTAACCTAGCAGTGTTCTCTCTCTCTTTCTCTCTGCCTTTCCTCCTCTCCAACACAGCCCACGAGACTAGCCCTGGAAATAAAAGCTGAGCAGCTTGTGGCGATATATTTCTCACGCTTGTACTTTTTTATCAACAAGATGACCGCCACATGGCGAACGCCTTTTTAGTGATGTGAATTTGGAGGCACATTGACAAGACCCGCTATACAATATATATCGCTAACGCCACGTTAGACATGCAACACAATTTGACACAACTTCATGTGTACCTGAAAGCAGTACTTATGTTCCCTCACTGATGTTTTATTTTCAGTCAGTTGAATAAGTGATGAGGTCTACTCCTCAAGATCTAGCCTGATTGAGAGGGAATTTTCACCACCAAACAAGGGATGTCAATTTCTAGTTTTTAAAATAGAAGTTTAAAAATGTACAATTTTACGGAACGTATTTTCCAAAATTTTTGTATATTTAAAAAATTAAAAATAACAATGTTTTTTTTATTTACGAAAGATTAAAAGGACACAATTTATAACACATTTTTTAAATTTTTTTTAAAGCTGGATTTTTTGTCTGGGAGTTATACTTGTAATGTTTTTATTTTTTCTTATGTGTTTTAGCTACCAGTGTAACTTTGTTGTTGGAAATTTTTTATACATGCAGGCTTCTATAACCTTGCCTAAATGAATTAATAATTTCCTATTCTGGAGGTGATACGAGTTATCTCCCATGTGCACATACCTATGCAAAAATTAGAACATAACCATGGTTGTGCAATGCCAGAGAAGCATCAGGTCATAGTGTCTGGAACAGATACTACACTTTGATCGTCTCCACCGAGACCAGGCAGCATTTTTGTGAAAATAAAATGAAAAATTATTACTAATCATTGTTGTCTTTCGTTTAAGCTGTATGAAATTGACACATATTCATTCTTATAAATATTCTCCATGCTCACTGACTCTTTAAAAATCTGAAAATATCATTTATCCCCCCTTAACCCTTATTTTTTAACATACCTGTATTTATTTCAAAGAATAGATATGTCAGTTGTTTTTTATATTTCTAAAATAATATTTGAATTTTTATTCTTTCACAGACATCAACTATTTTGGGGAAGACCAATTTAATCTAAAAGAAACCTTCATACATATACCAAAGGAAAAATGTATTCTTGTTAAACATATTGACAGCTCACAAGACAATTTTTATGTTGTTATTCAACATGTGCTTTCACTATATTCACACATCAAAGAACAACTGCAAAAAATTGGCACTAGTGAAACCCAACTTCACTTTAGAGATGAGATATTTCATATCATGTAGGAGTTGAAAACCTACATGGAAGTACACATTGAAGAAGAAGCATATTCTTGTAAGGTTTGCGAAACAACTTTTTCAGAGATTTCCATCTTAAAATCCCACATGCAAACACACACTGGAGAGAAACCTTTTTCATGTAAAATCTGTGGATCAGTATTTTCATGTAGTTCCACTTTGAAAACACACATGCGAACACACACTGGAGAGAAACCATTTTCTTGTAAAGTCTGTGGATCAGCATTTTCCGAGAATTCCAATTTGAAATCACACATGCGAACACACACAGGAGAGAAACCCTTTTGCTGTAAGGTCTGTGGATCAGCATTTTCACAGAGTTCCAATTTAAAACGCCACATGCAAACACACACTGGAGAGAAACCATTTTCTTGTAAAGTATGTGGATCAGCATTTTCACACAGTTTTTATTTGAATAGGCACATGCAAACACACACAGGAGAGAAACCATTTTCTTGTAAAGTTTGTGGATCAGGATTTTCGGATCTTTCCAGTTTGAAAACACACATGCGAACACACACTGGAGAGAAACCTTTTTCTTGTAAAATCTGTGGATTGGCATTTTCGGTGAGGTTTACTCTGAAAACACACATGCAAACACACACTGGAGAGAAGCCATTTTCTTGTCAAGTCTGTGGATCAGCATTTTCACGTAGTTTCAGTTTGAAAACACACATGCGAACACACACTGGAGAGAAGCCATTTTCTTGTAAAGTCTGTGGATCTGCATTTTCATATCTTTCCAATTTAAAAACACACTTGCAAATTCACACTGGAGAGAAACCATTTTCTTGTCAAGTCTGTGGATCAGGATTTTCACGTAGTTCGAGTTTGAAAACACACGTGCAAACACACACAGGAGAGAAACCATTTTCTTGTCAAGTCTGTGAATCAACATTTTCACATAATCGTAGTTTGAAATTACACATGCGAATACATACAGGAGAGAAACCATTTTATTGTCAAGTCTGTGGATCAGCATTTTCTGTGAGTTCCAATTTCAAAAAGCACATGCAAACACACACTAGAGAGAACTGTTAAAAGAAAATTAAAAAAAAAAAGAAACCATTTTCTAGTAAAGCTTGTCCACAAGCATTTTCTGATAGTTCCTAACAGTATGTGGATTTGTATTAATTAGACAAGTGTACATGCATTGCTTCACTGCAATGGCTTCAGAAGGCTTCCCACACATCCTGGAAAACCTTGAAAAGACAATATAAATTTTCCAGTACTGGAAAATTAGAATTATCTGAGATGAAATTAATGTTATTCTTACCACTAACAAATGAAATAAGTAAGATAACGAGGATAGTGTTTTTCATTTATTTCCTTTTCGTTTTTGTTTTTCTTTTAACACTCAATGAAATCTACCCAACATTTACCAAACTGGTCATGAATATTCATTAAACAATAAAAATGCTTCTGACAGGCTCTTTGTTGATTTCATCCAATGAATTTTTGCTTTCATCATGTAGCAATATTTTGACTTATTTTTAACTGCCCCATCTCCCTCATAAGATTTAGAATATCTAAAAAGAATTTTCAGTACTTGTATAGAATAGCACACACAAAATTTTGTGTGAAAATAAACAATTAAAAAAAAATTAATGTTTAGTCATCAAAAGTTTATTAAACATTTTTACTGAAAAGTAAAAATTTTCCTAAGTTGGTTCCATTTTAGTCAGATGTGGGGGTTGGGATCAAGTGACTATGACAACAATGTAGGGATTGGGAGTATCACTATTTTTAGTCCTGTTCATGGGGTGGGGGAACATACCTTCCTAGTAAGACTAAAAGCATGCGGCACTTGAACAAAATTTTCAGAGTTTTTCATCAAATGTCAACTTCAACTCAGTTAAAGTAAGTTTTCTTTTTAAGATGTAGATAGTGAACTCCCCACCCACTTCTGGAAATATTGGTTATTAATGTTTTCTTGTATCGGACTCCTGCCTTAATTAACACTATGTTTTTACTTCCTGGCATAAGACATAATTCTGGCCAAACATAGATATTTTCCGGGTCATGTATTTCGCATTTTATTAGCAAATTAATGTAGATATTTTACAATGCCCCCACCCCATCCTTGCTGTTCATTACCAAATCAATTTACGTATTTTACCCCCTGTCCACTACCAAAATCAAACAACACGTCTTGTTTAAAAAAATTTTTTTAATGAATTCATACAAAGCAATCCCTTCCCCCCTGTCTGCATTTTTGAGATGCCGCTTGATGGGAATAATTTTGATTTTTTGGATTGTTGTACTCCTCTATATTGTTATATGTATAAACATAAAGTTTTGGCTGCTGTATCCTTTGGCATTCCTCAGGTGTTCCCTGTGTATTCAAGTATAGTATAGATCCTTTTTTTTTATCCATGCTTATATCTCCCATATAAAATCTTCAACTAACCTTTTGAGTAGCTGACTGGTATTCTACTTGTATTTCTTCTATCGGTCTTCAGTACATACTTTCTTGTAGTCTTGTATCTTCATTACTTGGTCTTTGGTTCCAGGCAGTTTCGGCTAACTTCTCCTAACTTCTGGTTCTTAACTGGTGTCTAAAGATATGCCATGGTTGTCATAGTTTTTAGAGACAAATTCAAGGCATATAATTTTTGTGATCCCATTTTGATAAACTTAGGATTCTCAACCGCATGTGGGAGTCTGTCCCACCTTCACATCATGGGGTTCAGCAGTCAACTTACTAAAAGATTCTATTGCCACCATTTGCTTCATAACCAAAAAATCAAAGGATAAGCTAAGGTGATTGCATGTTAATAACTCTAATTGTTCAGATTTGAATTCAATAACACCCAGATTCAAATCTGTTTACTATACTAATCATTTTTAACAGTTTGACAGTTGATCAAATAGGTGTTGAAGAACTTTTGAAGATTTCATTAAAAAACAATGTCCATTGATTTTGTATGCCTATCATTCCGACGTGTCACGAGAAGAATCATGATCATTTAGAAAAATTTTATTAGTGTTTCCTGTCCAACTCAAGGCGTAAAATCTGTTCTCAGTCTTTTTAATAATTGGTTCCCTTCTTGTGTTCATCTCTATATTTGGTCTACTCAGTAGATTACTACAGTCAGACATATGCTTCTTTGAGATGTTTTCTTTTCCAATATTCTTCACTATCTATTATTTTAACTTTGAAATATAACTCTAATATATAATAGTATATAAAATATAATATAGATGTAAAGCGAAGGGGTATTGTGAAATATTTACATATATTCTGCCTTACTTGGCTGAGAAGCATCGACAGATAGTTTTAACCAAACGGTCTATGAGGACAATAAATGATTAAATAAAAACAAAAGAAGTAAGAATTTAAGACAATAGAATGAACGAGAATGATTTATACAGTGATGAACAATGTGAAATGCAAGAAAAAAAAAAACAATTTTACAAGGTGATAAAAAAGGAAAAAGTTTTAAGTTTTCAACAAACCGTTACAAAAGGTAAAAAAAAAAGTATTGCATTCTGAAGATGTTCGGGGATGTGTCTGTTCACTTTGGTGTTTGTGAAAGAGTCTGCCAAATGTTCCAAAGAGAAACTATTTTTTTGGTAAAGTCCATCAAAGAAATTTCCAGTTTGAAATCACTCATATAAACATACGTGTTAGCCACAGGCCACAGCCTCTTGGTTTCTAAAATTATTTAAAGAAAAATAACAAATCAATACATAAAATAAATGTTTTCATAATGTATGGTGTGGTTAATTTGCATACAAAACCGGATTTAATAAATAAATAATTGGTGCTATTGATCTCTATTATTGTTTCATTTTCCAACATATTAAAATCAATCCTATGAATGATTTTATATAGAAACCAATTGAAATAAATGTAATCTTTTTATATGTGTTCTTATTTAATTTTGTTAGTCTTTTTAATTTAATGTATTTCATTACATTAAAACTTGAATACTCATTCCTGGAGGGCACATATTCTTGCTATTACCTATACTAGGAATGTTGATAAAAAATTTAAAACTCATGTATTCACTGCAGTTTGGTTGCAATATTGATTTCCTGTCCGCAGAATGAAAATCCAGGCATTTTGAAGTGAAAATGAGAAAAATCCATTTTTCCCTTAATCAGTTTATTCTCTCATTAAATAAAAAGAACAATTCTTTGTAATAATTTTTTGATATATGAAGATCTCGGAAAATATATCTTGCAAAATGTTCTATTTTTTATAATACATTTTTAGATAGATTAAATCAATCTTTATTCATGACAAAAATATTGTCTGCAACATCCTACCTTCCAGACGTTTGAAATTCACAATTAAATTTTTAAAGTGAATAAAAATAGGTCAATAGAATCAGAAAAAGTCTTTTTCCATCAATTCAAAGAAAAATATTTTTTGAAGCAATGAAAAGAAAAAAAACACTGAAAGTGTTTCAGTTATAAAAGAAAGATAAACATTTTCAAATAACTCTTTTTTAGTGATGAAATTTATTTTAAAATATAATGGGATCTGATTTCAGCCATTCAAGAAATGTAACTATTTTTGGGATGAAGAATTTTGAAATCTAACAGACACTTACAAACACATACGAAAGGAAAAAAAATATTCTTGGTAAGTGTGTTAATCTGCATATTGACAGCTCATGAGCCAATTCTCTTTGTTGCAATGCATATATGAGTGCTTTCCCTTAATTCATATATCCAAGAAAAACTAAAAAAAATTGGCACTCGTGAAACTCAACTTTTCTTCACTATACAGATCAGATTTTTTGCATTTTGGAGGATTTGAAAACATACATGGAAACACATTGAAGGGAAAGCATTTTCTTGCAAAGTTTGTGGATCAAAATTTTCAGTGAGTTTCAGTTTGAAATATCATATGCAACACACACAAGAGTAAAAGCATTTACTTGTGAAATCTGTGGATCAGCATTTTCAGAGAATTCCCATTTGAAAAATGACATGCAAGTATACCAAGAAGAGAGGGCGGTTTAGGTCTCATTGAAAACAACCTTGCATATCATATACTATCTTTTTGCTACAAATAATGTTCAATATATGTGAAATAATAATAGAAAAATTAATGTTCAATATATGTGAAATAATAATAGAAAAAATTTTTGTGTTATATACAGTTGTTACATAATCTATGCAGTTGCATAAGATTATTGTCGGTCCCCTGTAATTCTGAGGGGATAACCCTTTTCATACCATGGCTGGGTTCTTCAATGGAAAATTACAGAAGCCCGCCAAAATACGTGAAGTCACATGGGACCTGTTCGGTCCCCAGTTTTCAGTTAGGCGTCAGGCAGAGTGGTCGGCCATTTTATGCTCAGCCTAAACTGGAACACACACGCGCTATGTTAGTCAGATATTTAGTTACATGAAATGTATAGTTAAGGAAATAAAAGTTGTATAATTAATATGTTCTTGTGGTTGATGAATGTCTTGGTAACAAGACTAAGAAATGAACCCAGGATGACCAGCCAGCAAGAACATAGCAAAAGAAAGTCCAGACCTTAGAAGATTCCAGACCAAGTCAAGATGTTAGAAGATATACCAAAGACGATCAGAATACTAAAGACGGCCAAGAAATAGAATTAAAGAAAGAGGTATGCAACACAGTGCCACATCGGGATATTGATTTTGCTATGAAAAAAATCAGAAATCATCAATAACTTAAAATTGGTTGAGATTTTTTTATAGCATTTTTGGATTTCTTGGGTAAAAATGCTTTTATAAACCAATTTTTAGGAGTAGGGAAGCTCAAGTTAAAGGCCATCATTTCGATTACATTTTATTTAAAAGTCAAATGTTATGGAATTTAGAATTTTATATATTTAACCTCTTATTGTCTTCTCTACTTTGTCATCTGTCAATTTTAAGAATTACATTAAATGAAACTTAAATATTGTTAAATAAGAAAAAAAAAGATCTGAATTATCTCCCTTGTTTTGTCTTGATTGCAAAAGAACGACACGTTTCAATTTTATTCAAGCAGAAAACGTTAGTTTATTGAAAGTCATAATTCTCCTCCTTTTCCCTAACGTTGTAGAGCCACATGGAAAACAAATCAGACGAGAGAAAAGAGAAAAAAGTAAGTATCACATTCTGTAATTATCTTTTTTTACGAATAAAAAATACGTCAGGTTCAGGAAGTTTTTCAATTGACGAAGAAGTGAAACAGCTTTTAATACGTGACAATATTTTATCCTCTATGGATATAAAAATATATGGAAACATTCAAAGAATAAACTAATTTTAAAAAATCTAATTCCTTATAATATTTAATTGAGGTTTTAGTTTCGTTATTATCCATGTTCATTGGGGTAGGTGGGGTGGGGGTGACATATAAACAAAGTCCCCACCCTATCGAAATACTAGGCCTGTGTTAAGCCGATTAGATTTCCGTCAAATCTTTTTAAAACTATTTTATCACGAATAATGATTTTATTAAATAAAGACATAAAATGAACCTTAACCATAATCATAAAACATTTATACATTTATTAGGTCTGTCCAATTTGACCAAAACGACGTAAGAATTTTTTTTTAATTCTATGACAGTTACAAAAAATTAGGTTGCCAACACACAAATAAAAAGTACGTCAGGTTCAGGAAAAGTGTTTCAACTGACGAAGAAGTGAAAAAAGCTTTTAATATGTGACAATACTTTATCTTCTATGGATATAAAGATATATGGAAATATTTAAAGAATAATCTGTTTAAAAAAATCTAATTCCTTTTAATATTTGATTGAGGTTTTATTTTCGCTACTATCCATGTTCATCGGTGGGAGTGACAAAACAAACATATAATAAACAAACAAAACAGTCTTCCACCCCATTGAAATCCTGGGCCACTGCTAAGCCGATTAGATTTCCGTCTAATCTTTTTAAAACTATTTTATTATGAATAATAATTTTATTAAATACAAAACGAACCTTAACCATAATCATAAAACATTTATACATTTATCATAGCTACTGGCAAAATGAGCCTAAAATGCGTTTTTGACAAAATGACTTTAGCCCCCCCCCCCATTCAGAAAATAATTTACCAAAAATCAGGGAATTATCGGATTTTAATGAAATTTTCAGTGTTGATTTATCAATGAATGATCTTTATAATGCATTAGTTATTTTATTTCAAAACTTTATAAATAAAGAGATAAAAGACCAAAGTTATGAATAGAAACAAAAAAAAATTTTTTACGGTGCCTATTCTATGAGAAAATAAGTACTGAAAATCGAAAAATAAAATGTAAAAAAATAATAGATAATTAATTTTTTGGAGATTTTTTTTTTTTTTACTCATTTCGATAATTATTTAATTGGCTATTATCTTATAACAGGAAAAAATTATACATTGATATTTTTTCTGCTTAAAAAGGGGAGGGGTACATTTTCAATAGAGTTTTATCTTCAAAACTTATTACTTTCTGTGTCTAAAATAAGGTTTGCATTAAATAAATATTTATTTCTAGAATCTAAAAATATAACATTTTAAAATTAACATCAGAATATTTTTATTTTAAATGAATTTTATATATCAATTTTTCATAGCAAAAATACTAAATTAAAGTTTTGAAATAAAATAACTAATGCATTATGAAATTCATTAATTAATAAATCCATACTGAAAATTTCATTAAAATCGGATAATTACCTGATTTTTGGTCAATTTTTTTGCAATCGCGAATGTTACAGTAAAATTGTAAACAAGAACTTAAAACCATCGAAAAAGAGGCTGAATGGCTGATCGCGTCGAAATTGACCAAAATAAATGGTTTTAAATCTTTTAAGAATAAACTGCATATGTAATGATATTTTTCTTTTTTTAATGAGATTATTATGTTACTACTTATCGATTTAGACAAAGTTTGACCTTAAATAATAGATTTAATAACTTTTAATTCACTTTTAAAATTCCTAGCAGACGACAAAAATGCTTATGCCTAATTTATTAGGTATGTCCAATTTAACCAAAATGACTAATTCAAAAACAATTACCAATAATCAGGCAATTGTCAAATTTTTATGAAATTTGGTATTATTTGCAGGCCTCCTGCCTTGAAAAACGCTAGCTTAAAAATGTATCGATAAAAACGCCTTTGTAGGGACTAGAACTCTCCTGTGCCTTCGGGGACAGGAAGTAGAAAAGGTAACATCCCTTGTCAGGTTGAGTGAAGAATTCTCTTTACGGTTTTGGTACCAACGCATAAGCCTCATGGAAGCGAGCCCTTGTCTCAGTCCCTTGTGACTGAAGGAACTTTCCTCTCAGTGAGGGAGTAACAACTGAAAACTCAACCTGAGCACCCCCCTCAACGAGGGGAATATATGAACTGTAAGTACTGCCTCTAAGTACTTGTTAGTTGAGTTTGCATGTTAATAAATAAGGTTAAAAGTACATGTGCTTTCCCTTTCGTCATTACATTCTGTGAACCTATATTTTGTTTCTTATAGACTGTAGGCAGCTATTCTTACACCTTCAATGAAATATTTAGATATTCTTGTTTATTTAAACTAACAGCAAGACATTAAACAAACATAAAAAAAATCTGAGTATTTAGATATTCTTTTATATTTTGATAAAAAAAAATGTCAGGTCATTTTTAATCTAAAAAGAAAATAATTTTATTGTAAAACAATCCTTTTTTTTTAACCACAGGTTCAATTTCTTTGTTGATTTTTTTTGCAGAATTCTGTATTCATTGTTCTTTTATTAAAAAGCTCTTGTATCGAAACTTATTAATGAAAAAATAAATTCACTGATCAATTGAACTCATTTTAGTCACTTAAAAATTAAATAGTGAATTTTAACCGTCTGAAAGGTGGGATATTGTAAATATTATAATTGAATCAATAAAAATTATCTAATCTATTCAAAAATGTATGATTAAAAGTATGTTGCTGGACCGATAAGGATGTTGACCCCAGAAATGTTGAAAATAATAAAGTGACACAAGCAAGGAGAACAACACACAAGGTTGTTAGATTTAACAAAACATCAATTTTATTGGTATGCAAAATTGACATGCGAGTTAAAACATGACAGAGAAGCATCAGGTTAGGCATTGCCTATTTATTCATTCACTTTCATTTTAAAAACAAATTAAAATTAATCAAGTCGATTATTTAAGGTGATATTTTTGGTTTTAGTTGAAAATTATTAACATAATGACCATGAGTAAAAAAAAAGGTAATATACATATGTAATTAATTTTTAATAAATTTAAAACCATTAAATTTTGTTAAAACATGAAGATTTATGCAGCGATCTAAACAGTCTTTATTTATCAGCCTCTTAAAACATTTTTAAAAGTTTCTTCTTAGAAATCAATAACACGAAACATTAAATACACTTTTTACAGATAAATGACCAACTTTTTTTTTTATATTAATTCAAAAGAAAACATTTTTTTCAAAACACGCAGAAAACTAAAAGAGTTACAAAGAAAATAAATATGCAATTTATGTTTACAAAAAACAGTGAGAAATATGTCAATGAATGGGGAGGCTCGGGTTGATTTAGATAATGTTGCCAAAACTCAGGAAAATATCTGACATAAAATTTTCAGATTTTCAGTGTTGTCTTATAAATCAGTGAATCAAATTATAAAAAGTAGATCATAATCAATATATATGCCCGAATGACAGAAAAATGTTATTTTATTTCTTTAAATTTCTAATGTGATGTGTAATTTATTAAAATAAGTGAATAAAATGAAGGAGATGTGTAACACAAGCAACTGTTACTTCACGAGCTACTTTTATGACATGACAGCAAACGAGGATCGCATCACAGCCAAGTCCTTTGGCTGTTGTGTCTTTGTGGCTTATATGTGTACATTAGGAAGCGCATGGTGTAATGGTTAAAGTCATGGGAAATGGACTCGTCGCCCCGAGTTCAAATCCTGGACATGGTAATTGCATTTCACTTAGCGCTAATACCCTTGGGAAAGGTATGAATCCTACTCTTCCTCCAGCTATGGGTAAATAGTAGGGCAGTCTGGGCTCTTTAACCTTGGTTAGGCAACCGGTCTAGGAGAAGGAAAACTCTGAATTCAAACCTGTTAAACTCCGCTTAAGAAATTGACCTTGTGTCACATCCTGCGTGTGCGGAGGGGTTGGTAAATATATATATGTGTACATTAGATGAGATGAGTAACACAAGCAACTGCTTTTTCACGAGCTACTTTTGCAACATGAATGACTAGCACTATTACATCATTCTGCTCTCAGACTCTCAACTCTGTCTCAGCAAATGAGGATTGCATGTTGTGTCTTTGTGGCTTATATGTGTATATTCAGCCACCACTATTATTATACTCCCTCGTCATAGACGTGTTTGGCTCACTCACAGTTTTATATGTCCGTGTAGGACACATTAAGTGCTAATCTTCTGATGTAGAACTTACATCTTGTCACCTTGACTCTTAAATCTTTGAGAACTCTTTTTCCTTCTTAGGTCTTTCGTTCTAGCAGTTTTGTATTGTTGTTAAACGTTGCTCGGACATTAAAGTCTGTATTTTGTTATGTACCTCTTTGTTAGAAGCATTTGTGTATATTCACATACATTCAGGGTTTTTTTCTGAGGCCTTCTAATGTATCGTAAGGACTGGTATCAGCTAATGAAGCTAAAACCTCTATAATTTTCATAGGAATATTTTGTATTGAAATGAATTTATTTTCTTCTTATGCTTGAATTACTCTTTGAAAGTATTATTATTATTATTAATAGTAGTAGTAGTAATAAATTACTTTTTTGATTCTTAAAGGTTTTTAAAGGCAAAAAAATTCACTTGAATCTGGTTTTTAAATATTATCAATAATAAGTCCTCTATCTTTAAACATAAAAAATCCATGTTCAATATCAGTTAAAATGCTAAAAGAGAAATACTGAATGTTTATAAAGTCTTGCAGCAGTTTTAAATCTTAAAACTTAATAACTCATGTTGTAAAAATTATAGAATCATTTAGTAAAAATCATATGAAATTTCAACTTGTGTACTTTAATTTTTATATACATTTTGATTATTCCATACTGCAGGAATTTATAGATAACCTGTATGTTAGATATTGTTGATTAGTGCATATTACATCACATTTATCTATTCATTTCTTTTTTTTTTTACCCTCAAAGTGAATAAATACTTAAAATTGTTTCAAGTTGATTTTCTTTTACATTTTTAACAATAAATATTTTCTTCCTTACATTCCACTTTTGTTGTACATGAGAAAAGTTATTTTGTTTTATATATTATGTTTGAGTGGAATGGAGTGTTTTTTTATATCAGATAATTATTAGTTTAAGAAAAATCTCAGTATGTTTTATTAAATTCCTTTAACTATATTTCATAAATTAATATAATGATATAATTCCAAAGAATAATTGTGTCATTTGTCTTTTACATGTTGAAAATAATATTTAAATTTTTATTCTTTTATAGACATAACTATTTTGGGGAAGAAGAATTTTGAAATCTAACAGAGACCTTCAAAAACATAACAGAGGACAAATGTATTCTTGTTAAGTGTGTTGATCTGCATATTGACAGCTCCCAATGCAATTCAATATTTGAGTATTTCTATAAATTCATATATCAAAGAACAAATTGGCAATAGTGAAACTGATTATTTTTCCTTTATTCAGATCTGATTTTACACACACGGAAATAGAAGAATTTTCTTGCAAACTTTGTGTATCAGCATTTTCAAAGAGTTCCAGTTTAAAAACACACATGCAAACACATACTGGAGAGAAGCCATTTTCTTGTGAAGTTTGTGGAAAAGCATTTTTAAGGAGCTGCGATTTGAAAACACATGTGCGAACACACACTGGGGAGAAACCATTTCCTTGTAAAGTCTGTGGATCAGCATTTTCACGGAATGCCCATTTGAAATCACACATGCAAACACACACAGGAGAGAAGCCATTTTCTTGTAAAATCTGTGGATCAGAATTTTCCAAGAGTTCCACTTTGAAAATGCACATGGGGACACACACTGGAGAGAAGCCATTTTCTTGTAAAGTCTGTGGATCAACATTTTCCCGGAATTCCAGTTTAAAAAGACACGTGCGAACACACACTGGAGAGAAACCATTTTCTTGTAAAGTTTGTGGATCCGCATTTTCCCAGAATTACAATTTAATATCACACATGCGAACACACACTGGAGAGAAACCATTTTCTTGTACAGTCTGTGGATCAGCATTTTCACTTTATTCCAATTTGAAAACACACATGCACAAACACACTGGAGAGAAACCATTTTCTTGTAAAGTCTGTGCATCAGTATTTTCACAGAGTTCCAGTTTGAAAACACACATGCGAACACACACGGGAGAGAAACCATTTTCTTGTAAAATCTGTGGATCAGCGTTTTCACAGAGTTCCACTTGCAATTCACACATGCAAACACACACTGGAGAGAAGCCATTTTCTTGTGAAGTCTGTGGATCAGCATTTTCACAGAGTTCCAGTTTGAAAACACATATGCGAACACACACAGGAGAGAAACCATTTTCTTGTAAAATCTGTGGATCGGCGTTTTCACAGAGTTCTACTTGGAATTCACACATGCAAACGCACACTAGAGAGAATTGTTAAAAAGAAAATTATTATAGCGGGACACAACCAGGGCTTACAAACATATCTTCCAAACATAAACAAGTCATAATCCAGTTTTGATTTAGCAATTCTCAAACTAAATGATAGTTAAAATAAAATTCAATAACAATTGCTTCAGAATAGGAAAAGTAATCCAAAAACTAACTCAACATCTTTCTTAATTAAACCTTACTTAAATACAAGAAATACAAATCTCCACTGTAATGATAAGGTATTTCTTGAAGTTTAATATCTGTGTGTTGTTGTCTATCTGACCCCACATCCATGTAGTATGTATATGTGTGTGTGTGTGTGTGTGTGTGAGGCCAGTGTAAATTTTACTTCTCCCTTTCAATGTGATTTACAACATTTTTTCCTGGGTAACATTTTTTTGTGGGGGGGGGGGCACTTGGAATGGAAGGGAATCTTCTCACGATACAGTATGAGCATTAGTGTACACAAAAAGAATAGTCATATATCTGCTTTACTAATTATAAAGTCAAATGGTTGATTAAACTTTGATATTTTTATTATTTTCAATGAAATCTTGTCACTGACTTTGATATAGAAATTTTCTATTGTTCTTTTGGTTTTTATAGCCAAATGATAATCTTGCTTTTTTTATCCAGATGAATTTGTTTTATATTCATCATACAAAAAGAATAGTCATATATCTGCTTTACTAATTATAAAGTCTAATGGTTTATTATACTTTGATATTTTTATTATTTTCAATGAAATCTTACTGACTTTAATAGAAATTTTCTATTGTTCTTTTGGTTTTTATAGCCAAATGATAATCTTGCTTTTTTTATCCAGATGAATTTGTTTTATATTCATCATACCTTTTCCACGCTGTGTCTTTGATCTCAGAAGATAATTATAGGACATGGTTGAAGGCATATTCAGGTGGAAGTAAATGTTATAATTGGAAGTATTAGCATTTATGGATACATAAGGAATAATATAAGTTTACAGTGATTTATAAAGTCTAATGGTTTATTAAACTTTGATATTTTTATTATTTTCAATGAAATCTTCTCACTGACTTTGATATAGAAATTTTCTACAGTTCTTTTAGGTTTTTATAGCCAAATGATAATCTTGCTTTTTCTATCCAGTGGAAATTGTTTTATTTCATAACATACCTATTGTATGCAAGCTTAGAAGGAAGAAATAATAAAGTTGCATTTTCTATTTCACTTTGACTTTTTGTTTACTAACAGAACCTTACAAACATAAAACACAATAAATACATAAACAAGTCAAAATCGATTTTCATTTTCATTTCATTGTCAAATTATTTCCATTCGACATATTTTTATCTGTACATCAGAATATAACACAAACTCATCTCAAATTTTGCAGAATTAAGCTCTACTGAAAGCATTTGTCATAGTCTTTTTTAATTTGACCAAATACCACTCGGTCATTCACAATGATGGCTGTCCTTTCTATGCTTTGAACGTATTTACTCATTCCCTTCTGAAAGATTTCAAAGGCACAATTCAAGCCAAATTGTAGTCTCAACCAGCAAAATTGCCTATAGCACATCTGGAAAGTAGATCAGTGGATGTGTCATCAAATTCTACATGTCCTGAAGATAAATGTTTTAGTGAATATAACAAGTTTGAATCATGTAAATTTCTGGTTCTATGAATATTTTTTCATTAGTTACAAATTTTATTTCTTCTTCCTCTGGTCACTAATGCTGTTGTAAGAAATCAGGGTTTAATAAAAGATTAATACTTCAATATATGTCTTGTCTTGTCTATCTCTTCCTTGTCCCATATACACATAACAACCAGCAAAATTGCCTATAGCACATCTGGAAAGTAGATCACAAGGTCCATTTTCAAGCAATGTCTAACATGTATGAATTCTGAGTTTTAGCTTATTTTATCAAGAAAGACTTGGGAGCATATGACCTTTAGGCACCCCTTTTGCTTTGCTGATTCATATGTACATTTTTTTCATTTACACTATCAACATCTGGTTGTCTGTTAGGGGTTAGATTTTGGGTTAGGGTTAGGGGTTAGTATTATAATTTTAAAAACTCTAAAAATCATCTGTTAACAAACAACCGGATGTTGACGGTGTAAATGAAAAATGTACTTATAAATCAGCAAAGCAAGAGGGGTGCCTAAAGGTCATATGGTCCAAGACTTGATACAATGTTTTGTATCAATTAACATTGTAAAGACGTTTTCGACCTTGTGTCAATTGAATTAAAAAAGATTCCTGTCCCGAATCTTTACATTTCTAGAGAGATCTAACCCTAAAGAACATAGGAAAAAAGACCCAAAAAAAAACAAAACACTTCAATACCTGAAGACATTTATTTAAAAATTCAAAAGTAATTTTCTTAAAACTTAAAAAATGTTTGTTGTAGTGCAGTCAGAAGTAGTCAGTACTGTTATAAACAGTGTTAGTAGCAAGCATATGGTGACAAGGAAAAACAAACAGATTTTGAGTTTTATCAATTGTATTAGAAAAACATGAAAGGGTTGTAAAGTTGGAAATGATTTTAAAAGAAAGTCTGATATTGGTGATAGTCAGTTGTGATGTGAGTAGCAAAGTCTGTGAAAGGTCTGGAGTTCGGTGGCTGAGTCAGTTGTTGTGGAGGTGGTGATGTAGGCAGAATTCCCAGTGATAGTGGTCAGATATTGGTTATATGTGGACAGAAGATCCGATGTTTTAGTAGTCGCGTATGATAGCGGTTTTGTATCGTGTGGGAAGAAAGCCAGTTGCTGGTTGGTGAGAGTTGACGGATGATAGTTGGCGTCAATTTGGTAAATTTATGATATAGAATTTGGTAGTTGTTCGCCTCTTTAAGACTGCCGGTTGGTCAGGAGGTTAGGGGTAGGTGAGAGATTTAGTTTGGCTGTCTTGTGGTGTAGCATTTCATTTTGCGGGCCTTCTCTTGTGATGGGAACTGCGCTGTCGCCACGATATCTCTGCCTGGTGGTCCTTCAAAGCTGAGTTTATATAGGCTGTCATTTGCCCATTTCGGATCAACTCAAACATTTTTTTTATTTCTGATTTAGATTGGACGAAAAATGCAAATTCTGATTTTATTCATAATTTTATTCATAATTTTAAGATTGCCTTATGTGTGGAGCCTGGTGCGCAGAGACGAGTTTTCGTCAATTGTTTGAACACCTCGGCCTGTTCACATCTGGTTGGCATTCTCTTTATTGCGGTGTGTGGGCGAATTAAATTTTGTGAATTTTGTGAATCGGGAGATATCTATATTTGTGTATATAACAAATGTGGGCAAGGTGAAGTGGTGGTGGTTTTGCTTTGAGAGATCACTTATTGATATCACATAAGCTCTTGGTATAATCTTCATGGTTTTCTCTCCATGTGGTAGCACGAGTGGGGTGTAATTAACAGTACAAAGAGTACTCAGATCAGCTCACAATAGCTTGCCTTCTAAATCACAACTCCCAACTGTCAAAAAATTTGGCTTATTTATGACTCCACTCCACTCCCACTAACCCCCTCATTTCCGGTCTGCACTCTTATAAAAAGAAATTAAATTTCGGGCACTATTTTCTTCACAGCCCAAGGTAAGACCAGTTTCATTTTTTATCTTAAATTACAGATATCACATAAGCTCTTGGTTTAATCTTCATGGTTTTCTCTCCATGTGGTAGCACGAGTGGGGTGTAATTAACAGTACAAAGAGTACTAACACGTACAACCCCTAAAAACTTTTATTTTCAATTAAAAAAAACAAAACAGAGACCTATTCATTATAAAAATTAAGCCCATAATGAATAAAGTAGTCAAATATCATTAAAATTAGACATTTCCCTAATTTTTCGCCGAGAATTTTAAAAATAGAAAATAAAAATCTATCTCCCTTAATTTAGATAAATTGTTATTCTTTACAAATATGTTATTTACAACATAATACACTTGAGACTTTTAAAATTCATAACAAAATTTCTAACTGAATTAAAATATGTCAATTAAAACAGAGAAAAAACTTTTTTTCTTCCGTCAATTCAAGATGGTCTCCTTGTTTTGATGTTTCTAGAACAATAGGGACTAAACGTTAACTGATAAAAAAAAATTAAAAATTCCAAGTATTTTATGGTGTAAGCTATTTATTATGCAATTAATTCCTTATTTAAATAAAATACTGAAATTTCATTAAGTAGGATGCTTCTCTGATTTTTAGTAATTATTTTTAAATTAAAAAAAAAAAAGCAGGCCATTATTTCGATTGCATTTTATTTAAAAGTCGAATTTTATTGAATTTAAAATGTTATACATTTAACTTATTATTGTCTTCTTCCCGACTTTGTCATCTGCCAATTTTAAGAATTAAATGAAACTTAAATATTAATAAATGAGAAAAAGGTCTGAATTATCTCCCTTGTTTTTGTCTTGATTGCAAATGAACGACACGTTTTAATTTTATTCAAGCAGAAAACGTTAGTTTTATTGAAAATAATACATATTCCGCTTATTCCTAACGTTTTACAGTCACAAGGAAAAGAAATCAGACGAAAGAAAAGAGAAAGAAGTAAGTATAACATTCTGTAATTATCTTTTTTTAGAAATAAAAACGTAGCAGTAGATAAATAAATAAAAAAGTGGGCTCTACGTCATCGTCTTTAATAGACGGAAGGTTGCCAACACACAAATAATAAATACGTCAGGTTTAGGAAATGTTTTTCAACTGAGGCAGAAGTGAAATAGCTTAATTTGTGACAATACTTTATCCTCTATGGATAATTAAAATTTAAAGAATAAACTAGTTATGTTTTACAATCTAATTGATTTCAATATTTACTTGATATTTTATTTTCGCTACTATCCATGTTCATCGGTAGGTTGACATAAAAAATGTTTTTTTTGTTTCTATTCAGAACTTCCGTCTTTTATCTCATGATTTATTTAGTATGGAATAATGACCAACTCGCAAAAATGTTACGCCCTCAACATAAGGGGGGGGGGTAAAAATAAGTGACCTGAAAAAAAAATGAGTAAGTTTTGAAATGAAATAAATAATGCATTATAAAGATCATTCATTGATAAATAAACACTGAAAATTTCATTAAAATCCGATAATTTCCTGATTTTTGGTAAATTATTTTCTGTAGTGTGGGGGGGGGGGGTAAAGTCATTTTGTCAAAAACGCATTTTAGGCTCATTTTGCCAGTAGCTTTGTTTATGTCACAAAGTCCCCACATCCCATCGAAATCCTGGGTCACTGCTAAGCCGATTAGATTTCAGTCAAATCTTTTTTTAAACTATTTTATTATGAATAATGACTTTATTGAATACAAAACGATAACCATTATCATAAAACATTTATTAGGTATGTACAATAGGGCAGGTTGATTTGTCACTTTTTTGGAAATTCAATACAGCTTTGATGGCGAAAGTTGCGGTTTGGTGTTATAAGAACTGACAGCAAAAATTAGATTCCTAACTTTAAAACTCATTTGAGCATTTCATTTTAAAGATCGTCAGCAAAAATATACACAAATACCCCATTTCCGCAGGATTTTGATGACAAAATGACTTCAAAATTTCATTATTTCAATAATAAATCCAAATAAAATTGATATTTTTCATTACATACAATGAATGGAAAATATATTCAATGTTTTAAATTTGCATTTTTTATTGAAAATTGTGTTAAAAGCTCCTAAACTATATAAATTATGTAACAACAGAACTGAATTGTTCTGTGTATTTTCCTTTCGAGGAAAATGCAGGCACAATGATTTGGTTATAATGTGCTTGTGCCTTGCTTCCTGTCCATACACAATCTGTGAAGCTTCTGTTGTTAATTTAACAGCTCTTTCCACACCTTGTGAGTGGGCAGGTAATTTTGGAAATTTCAGTTCTGTTCCATTCATTAGAGATTCTAAGAGTTCATTTGTGGAAAAATCTTCTGGAACTGCAGGTTCACAAATCCCTCTTTGTGAGAGGTCAATCAGAGATGACCAGTGTGTAGCTTCAAAATTGATTGAAGTAATTTTTTTCAATCTTTTCTTTGGCGGTTCACTACTTCTGAAAAAAAAAGAAAGAAAATTTATCCAAACTTGATTATATTTTTGCAATGTAATTTGAATAAAACTTATAATTATTCTTGCAAATTGACATAACTAATTAGGTATGAATAAATGTTAACTTACCGAATGGACAAAATCTTTTTGAGATTGTCATAATCTTGAATATGCTTCTGATAGCTAGCTACCTTTACTCTTGCTTTTTCCCTATCTATTTTAGATTAGTCTAAAATAATGTCTTTTAACGGAATACTTGGATTAAGAAGTCCCATATCCTGTAGATCTAACAGAAAGGCATTAGCAAGACAAGCCCCAAGATTTGATGATACATCACCCCTAATAAGTTCCATAGAATATCTTGGGACTTTTAAAAGACTGTAATGACCCTTCAACATTCTCCCTGGCTCAAAACTGTCATCCACGGTTTCTTCACTGGAGGACGTCTGTTGAAAAATATCAGACGTCGAGGATGCAACACATGAAGAATCTTGTTGCTGTCTGTCTAACCTTTCTGCATCCACTGAAATTTTGTCTTTGTATTTTTTGACAGCATCCTTGTCAATAGGTCCCAGCTGGAAACTGCCTTTTGGACCTGTTTTCTCTCTCTGATCTTTTATATATTCCCTCTCTTCAATGGGAACCTGAAATTTCAAAATTTGCATGTGTTTAATAACAGGTCTAGCATACATGACAAATATTAAGGAAAATATCATATCATTTACCAGAAAAAGGAATATTATCAGAGGTAAATTTAAATTTTAAAAATCGAGACATGAACTTGTTCAAATTAAACAAGTAAAAAACAATCAAGCATAGAATTAAGATTACCTTCTTGTTAGGAGGACAAGTGCAAACTATGTGCCTTGTTTAGCAATTTTCTTTGTTGCACTTCACAGCAAAGTCATCACATCTTAAGATGGGCAGTTTACAGCAACATGAAGAAATATCAAATAATCTGTCCAGCTGTTCCTCCATTCTTTTCACTTTGCGTGTGGTGAGAGATTTTCTGTTAACCTGTTTGGCCTTCTTGAAACAAAATATACCCACCTTCTGCCCTATATAATGTTCCCTTAACAAAGGCAATTGTGGGTTCACTGCTTGCCAAATACTAATTATTTCCTTTGCAATCAATTTGGAAATCTCAAAATTTTTCAAATGGGGATAGGTATTTTTTAAGAAAATAACTAAACTGGATAACTTGTCGTAAAGTTGGGGGTTCAGTCTTATCCAAAAGACAAGGTGCTCCAGAAAATTTTTTGGAACTGCTACTGCGGGTTAAAACTGAATGTCTTTTTACAGACATTTTTATCTGAAAATAAAAATAGAAATAAATGAAAAATTATAAATCAAACTGTTTTGGGCTATCTTCCAATTTCATATAAAAAAAGCCTGACAATTATGGTAAGGAGTTGGGTTTGGTTTGTGTTAGGATTAAGCTGGGGCTAAAATTTTGGCATGAAAAGACAGGACACCCCCTCCTCCAAATAGCCACTAATTTATGGTAAATTCAAAAATCAAATTGATTTTAAAATAATCCAAAAATTATAAGAAAATATATTTTTTCTTTTTTTTTTCATCGTGAGAGGTTGTGTAAAACACACTAGGTATATCCAATTTGTAGAAAACCAGTGTTTTTACAAAACAACCCCCCTCCCGTTTCAAAGAAATTTACAAAAAAATCAGAGAATTAACCGATTTTAATGAAATTTTCAGTGTTGATTTATCAATAAATTAATTTTATAATTCATTAGTTATTTGGTAATTCTTTTTCAATCAAGTGATAAATTTGTTTTGTAAACACGGATTTTACAACAGCAAATTGACTTAAAAATGTTTTAAATGTATTAAAAATAAATTACATGCATAATATTATTTTACTTTTTTTTTTTTTTTTTACTGATGCTCATTATGATACTAATTTTCAATTTAGACAAAAATTTGACCTTAAATAATCGATTTAATTAATTTTAATTCCTTTTTAAAATTAAGGCAGACGAAAAGTTGGGTATTATTCTTAAAACATACACACTCCCTTAGGTAGCTTAAAGGTTTCGTGTATAAAATAGTATCAGCTACACTTTTCACTATAAAACTGGAACATAACCGTATTTTAATAATTTCAAAGAGAAAATTTAATTTGAAACCAAACAAATAGAAAAAAAGAACCGGTTTTACTTACCAAAAGACAACTTCATCGCAGAAAGACAAAACTCGCGTTTTTTTTTTTTTTGTTGTTTTGTTTGAATTAAAGTCACTTAAAATACAAACTGATGTAGATTAAACAACCTTTTCTTTCCTTTCTTTTCAAATAATCAAGTATCTTGCATGAAAATAAAAAATACTAATTATTTTTACAATTTAAAACAAACAGTAGACGAATAACAGCATCTACGAAAGTCCGAGAACAGTAAAAACAAACTATATTTATTTTATTTTGACTAAAACGAAAAAAAAAATCTTAGTTTTATGGCGTTTTATTTATAATTAAATTATCTTTTTTCCTATTGAAAAATAACAAATCCTGAATGTTAGAGAGAGAAAAAAAGCGATTTTTTTCAGTTTAATCTCAAACCAAAACAAATCTAAACCTGGTTTGTTTTGGTTTAGTAAACCAAAACAAACAGTTTAATCTCCATTTCCTCTCTACAAGTAAATATTTTTTTATTATTTATAATGCTTATTTTTTTAATATAAATTATTGATATCAAAGAAAAGTTTCAATTGAAAAAGATACATTTTAAATGATATTTAAACATTTATTTCCTCCACAGTACATAATCTTTCGACTGCGGTAAATTCTCCCTACATCACGCACGGAAGCCACATTCCTGAGCCTTAATTTTCAGCCTTTAAATTCGTTTCCTCAAAAATTGGTAATGATTTGGAAAAAAATATTTTGTGTCGTTATTTATCATGTTAAACCCCAAATATCACTATTAGAGCTGTACCCCAGTTCCAAAATCGACCTTCCCTAATGTACAATAGGTACCACCAGACCGTTTATGCCATCTTGAATAAAACGGAAATAGATATTTCCGAACTTTGTTTATCAAAAATCTCGTAAAAAAAAAGATCGTACAGGGTTGTTATAAAGAAAAATAGTTAATTCAAAGATCAAATTATCCGATTGGGGAAAATTACATCGTTATCTTAAAAAATAAACAAACCTGCCCGAATTACATGCGAAAGGGTAATTTTCAGACCGTAATATAGACAGAAAAGTTACTAATTATTTCCCTTTTACGATAACCCGTAAAAGTATGGAATGAAAATTTGAATATTTTTTCTAAGAGAAAAACTGATAAAATAATCTATTATACTTACTTTTTATTTTAATTATTGAAAAAGGTTAAATAAAATAATTTTTTTCACGCTAACACTATCAGCCTAACAGGAACAAACTTTGGTTACTTAGAAGCGTCTCGTCTCTTTGTAAAACAAATGTCAGCAATGCTCTTCCGTACATTCTAAGGATCACACATTACTATTCAACAACAAAAAATACAAATTCTTTTAAAAATATTAATCGAGCTCGTATCGGACCAATGTTTAGTGCACCTGAATTATAAAATTCATATTTTTAAATATCCGTCAAAAATTCGATTTTTTTCCGCAGGAAAAAAAAAAAATTTAATTTATTTCACGCAGAAAATAAAAATATTTAATCACACAAAAGATTGAAAATCTCTTAAAAATTAATTTCTTTAAAAAAAAATTTTTTTTTTTGACAATTTAATAGAATATAGTACATACCAATTATAAAAGCAAAAAAAAAATTAAAAATATTAATATTATGACATTTTTTTGTACTTTTTATTTCCGATTTCATTAATTTTTCCCCCCCAAAAAACTAGACCTTGTACATTCATACAATTTCATTGATATAGTTATTTAGACTCTTATCTTTATAGAAAAAAGAAAAAAAAATTTTCTGACGCGTCATTTTTTTTTATCTCATAAAATAAAATAGGGGGGGGGGAATAGACCTCGTAAAAAATATTTCCCCTAATATATTTTAGAAAAAAACTATTTCATATGTATTTACATCCAATGGTAAACATTTATGGAAATTTTCGTGAAAATCAGATTATTAATTGATTTTTCATAGAATTTTTAAAAAATCCTCTTATCGTAACTTGTTTTTAACTACGCTAAATTTCAGTTGATTTAACAGTGCAAAAATGAAAACATTGTTTTTCAATCATAATTTTCATTATTTTCGTAAGCTGATAAAAAATTTTTAAAATCATCAGGAGTTTGTTTAATGTTTTTTCTTTCGAATGGAAAAAATCTTTTCAAGAAAATATTATTTTTTCTGCAAGTTTCATTGTGTTAAATGTAGGGGTGGGGGGTAAATTGCACAGGGTCAAATTGGTGGTACCTAATGTACAATTGAACTAAAATGATGTATCAGTGTATATAGTAGGCAGTAGCAAAAAATTCGGCTGCTAGAAATTTTAAAAGCGAATTAAAAATAATTAAATCTATTATTTAATGTCAAACATTGTCTAAATCAATAAGTAGTAACATAATAATCATAATTAAAAAAAGAAAAATATCATTACATATGCAGTTTATTTTTAATAGATTTAAAACTATTTGTTTTTGTCAATTTCGACGATATCAGCCAGTCAGCTTCGTTTTCGATGTTTTTAAGTGCTTGTTTACAATTTTACTGTAACATTCGCGTTTGCAAAAACATTTACCAAAAATCAGGTAATTATCTGATTTTAATGAAATTTTCAGTATTGATTTAACAATTAATGAATTTTATAATGCATCAGTTATTTTATTTCAAAACTTTAATTTAGTATTTTTGCTATGAAAATTTAATATATAAAATTCATTTAAAATATGAAAGTTTAAAATGTTATATTTTTAGATTCTAAAAATTAATATCTACTTAATACAAACCTTATTTTTGTTGACGAAACTAATAAGTTTTGAAGAAAAACTCGATTGAAAATGTACCCCTTCAGAAAAAACATTGATGTATAATTTTTCTTTTATAAAATAATAGCCAATTAAATAATTATCGAAATGAGTAAAAAAAAAATCTCCAAAAAATTACTTATTTATTATTTTTTTACATTTTATTTTTCGATTTTCGGTACTTATTTTCTCATAGAAGAGCAACCGTAAAAAAATTTTTTTGGCTTCTATTTATAACTTCGGTCTTTTATCTCTTTATTTATACTGTAATTAGTATCATGTAAGGACCAACTCGAAACAATTTTACGCCCCCAGCATAAGGGGGGTCAAAATTAAGTGACCTGAAAAAAATGAGAAAGTTTTGAAATAAAATAAATAATGCATTATAAAGATCATTCATTGACACATAAACACTGAAAATTTCATTAAAATCCGATCATTCCCTGATTTTTGATAAATTATTTTCTGAGGGTGGGGGGGCTAAAGTCATTTGGTCAAAAATGACTTTGAGGCTCTGTTTGCCAGTCCCTAGTATATAGGTACCACCAATTTTACCCTGTGAAATTTACCTCCCCGCCCCCCTATATTTAACACAAGGAAACTTTCAGAAAAATTAATATTTTGTTGAAAACTTTTTTTCCATTCGAAAGAAAAAACATTAAAAAAAAACTCCTGATGATTTAAAAAAAAAATTTTCAGCTTATGGAAATAATGAAAATTATGATTGAAAAACAATGTTTTCATTTTTGCTCTGTTAAATCAACCGAAATTTAACGTAGCTAAAAACAAGTTACGATAAGAGGATTTTTAAAAAATTCTATGAAACATCAATTAATTATCCGATTTTCACGAAAATTTCCATAAATGTTTACCATTGGATGTAAATACATCTGAAATAGTTTTTTTTCTAAAATATATTAGGGGAAATATTTTTTGGCCCCCACCCTATTTTATTTTATGAGATAAAAAAAAATGACGCGTTAGAAAAAAAAAAATTTTTTTTCTATAAAGATAAGTGTCTGAATAACTATATCAATGAAATTGTATAACGTACCGTGCTGTAGTTTTTTTTTTAGGAAAAATTAATGAAATCGGAAATAAAAAGTGCAAAAAAATGTCATAATATTAATATTTGAAAACTTTTTTTTGCTTTTGTAATTGGTATGTACTATATTCTATTAAATTGTCAAAAAAAATTTTTTTTTTAAGAGATTTTCAATCTTTCATGTGCTTAAATAATTTTTTTTTATGTTTAATAATGTTGAAAAATCTTTTTTGCGTAAAAAATCGAATTTTTCACGGGTATTTAAATATGTGAATTTTAGAATTAAGGTGAATTAAAAATTTGTTCGATCCACGATATATTAATATTTTTAAAGGAATTTGTAATTTTTATTGTTTAATAGTAATGTGTGATTCTTAGAATATACAGAAGAGCAAAACTGACATATTTGTTTTGTTTTTATACAAAGAGACGAGACGCTTCTCAGTAACTATTGTTCATTTCTCTTAGCGTATAAAAATCATTTTCAACTTTTTCTAGCTATTAGAATAAAAAGTAAGTATTGATTATTTTATCAGTTTTTCTCTTAGAAAAAATATTCAAATTTTAATTTTATTTTGTTTCATTTCATTTCATTTTCTATTTTAAAAATTAATACCAAAACCGAAGACTTTTTTTTTAAAGTCAATTTCACTGTGAAATTTTAATATTAAATTTTTTCAAGTTTTTATTCATTTTAATAGTAAATTTTAATATTAAAGTTTTTAAAGATTTTATTCATTTTAATAGTAAATTTTGTCTAAATTTGCAA
Source organism: Doryteuthis pealeii (assembly GCA_023376005.1). Taxonomy (NCBI): domain Eukaryota; kingdom Metazoa; phylum Mollusca; class Cephalopoda; order Myopsida; family Loliginidae; genus Doryteuthis; species Doryteuthis pealeii. Next base: position 96,777,039 of record CM042151.1, read on the forward strand.
ATCGGTTGGAAAATTAAAACATATTACAGGGTGACGCAGAAAAAACAGAACCCAAATTATTTATTTATTTTCCCATTAAACTAACCCTAAACCCCAACCCTAATGCTAAAGCCTAACACTAAACATATAAATATTCAATATGCACAAGAAAAAAATTATGTCTATACAGCCAGCATACATTTAGATGTATAATAGTAAAAGGGAAATAATATGTAATTTTTCTGTCTAAGTTGCGGCCTGAAAATTACCCTTTCGCATGTAATACGGATAAGTTTGTTTATTTTTTAAGATAACGATGTAATTTTTCCCAATCAGATAATTTGATCTTTGAATTAACTGTTTTTCTTTGTAACAACCCTGTAGGATCGTCAATTTTTTTTACAAGATTTTTGATAAACAAAGTTCGGAAATATCTATTTCCGTTTTATTCAAGATGGCCTAAACTGATCACATGACCCTTTTGGTGATACCTACTTCTCAGTATATTAACTATTGTTTGTTATTTTTAAGTTTAAAAAAATTATTTTTCAACTTTTTCTGCCTATTAGAATAAAAAGTAAGTATATATTGATTATTTTATCAGTTTTTCTCTTAGAAGAAATATTCAAATTTTCATTTCATTGACATTTTCCATTTTAAAAACCAAAAGCCAAAACTTTTTTAAAAAAATCAATTTCACTGTGAAATTTTGATATCAAATTTTTATTCATTTTAATAGTAACTTTTGGCTAAACTTGCAAATCGGTCGGAAAATTAAAGCATATTACAGGGTGACCCAGAAAAAACAGAACCCAAATTATTTATTTATTTTGCCATTAAACTAACCCTAACCCCTCACCCTTAAACACCCCTAGTTAAAATTTAGTTTTATTACAAAATTTGTGGGTTTGGTTTTGTCTGGGTCACCCTCCAGAAAAAACAGGACCCAAATTATTAATTTTCCCATTAAACTAGCCCTAAACCCCAACCCTAACCATAAACCCAAACCCTCCTAGTTAAAGTTTTATTACAAAATTTCCCATTAAAGCATATTACAGGATGACCCAGAAAAAACAACAATACGAGTACCTGACAGCAGTAATTACAATTAATTATCTCCTTCGCTGAGGGGGTACTCAGTTGGTTTTGTTTTTAGTCACTGTTGAACAAGTGACGAGGTTTACTCTTCGAGGTCTATCCTGATTGAGAGGGAGTTTTCACCACCAAACAAGGAATGTCAATTTCTAGTTTCCTGTCCCTTGGGGACAGAAGAATTCTAGCCCCTTAAATCTATTTAAAAATAGAAGTTTAAAAATGTACCATTTTGCGGAACATATTTTCTAAGATTGTTGTATATTTAAAAAAATCAAAAATAACAATAGTTCTTTTTATTTACAAAAGATTTAAAGGACATATTTTATCATTCATTTGAAAAAAATAGCCTAATTTTTTGTCTGGGGGTTACACTTGTAATGTTTTTATTTTTCTTATGTGTTTTAGCTACCTAGTGTAGCTTTGTTATTGGAAATGTTGTTATTTTTACACCTGCAGGCTTCCATAACCTTGCTTAAATGAATTAATAATTTCCTATTTTGAAGTGATAGGATTTATCTCCCATGTGCATATACCTATGAAAAACTTAGAACATGGACATGGTCATGCAATGGCAGAGAAGCATGAGATGTCTGGAACAGATACTACACTTTGATCTTCTCTGTCAGGACCATGCAACGTTTTTGTAAAAAAAATTTAAAAATTATTACAAATCAGTGTTGTCTTTTGTCATTTAAGCACTTATATTGTACTTATGAAAAATGTGTTTTTCCCCTCTTTACTTCAAAATACCTGAATTTTAACTCTAAGGAAAACCATGAATGTTGTAGTATGTGTGTCCCCCATGTTATCTTTTCTCATGTTTTTTGTTTTTTTTCTATTCAGTGTAACTCAGCTGTATTAAATTGACATGAGTTTGTCCTTATAAATATTCTCCATTGACCCTTTTAAAATCTGAAAATATTGTTTATCACACTTTAACTTTTATTTTGTAACATAACTGTATTCATTCCAAAGAATAGATGTTGGTTTTATATTTCTAAAATAATATTTGAATTTCTATTCTTTCACAGACATCAACTATTTTGGGGAAGACCAATTTAATCTAACAGACACCTTCAAACACATAAGGAAAAATGTATTGTTGTTAAGCGTGTTGATCTAGATATTGACAGCTCACAAGACAATGTTATTCAACTTATAAGTGATTTCTCTACATTCACACATCAGAGAACAACTGCAAGTGGAAGCACACATCGAAGGGGAAGCATGTTCTTGTGAGGTTTATGAAACAACTTTTTCAGAGATTTCCACCTTAAAATCCCTCATGCAAACACGGACTGGGGAGAAACCATTTTTCTTCTAAAGTCTGTGGATCAGCATTTTTACGGCATCCAAATTTAAAAATCCACATGCAAACACACACTGGAGAAAAATTTGAAACGCCACATGCAAACACACACGGGAGAGAAAGCTTTTTCCTGTAAAGTCTGTGGATCAGCATTTTCAGTGAGTTCCAGTTTGAAAACACACATGCAAACACACACTGGAGAGAAACCATTTTCTTGTAAAGTCTGTGGATCAGCATTTTCAGTGAGTTCCAGTTTGAAAACACACATGCGAACACACACTGGAGAGAAACCATTTTCTTGTAAAGTCTGTGGATCAGCATTTTCACAGAGTGCCCATTTGAAACGCCACATGCAAACACACACTGGAGAGAAACAAAAAAGTGAGAAACCATTTTCTTGTCAAGTCTGTGGATCAACATTTTTATATAGTTGTGGTTTGAAATTACACATGCGAACACACACAGGAGAGAAACCATATTCTTGTCAAGTCTGTGGATCAGCATTTTCCCATAGTTCCAGTCTGAAAAGACACATGCAGACACACACCGGAGAGAAACCATTTTGCTGTAAAGTTTGTGGATCAGCATTTTCACAGGGATTCCATTTGAAACACCACATGCAAACACACACTGGAGAGAAACCATTTTCTTGTATAGTCTGTGGATCAGCATTTTCACAGAGTTTCCGTTTGAAACGCCACATGCAAACACACACTGGAGAGAGACCATTTTCTTGTCAAATCTGTGGATCAGCATTTTTAGACAGTTACCATTTGAATAGACACATGCGAACACACACTGGAGAGAAACCTTTTTCTTGTCAAGTCTGTGGATTGGCATTTTCAGCGATGTTTACTCTGAAAACACACATGCAAACACACACTGGAAAAAAGACATTTTCTTGTCAAGTCTGTGAATCCACATTTTCACATATTTCCAATTTAAAAACACACATGCACAAACACACTGGAGAGAAACCATTTTCTTGTCAAGTCTGTGGATCAGCATTTTCACGTAGTACCAGTTTAAAATCACACATGCAAACACATACTGGAGAGAAACCATTTTCTTGTGAGGTCTGTGGATCAGCATTTTCACAGAGTTCCAGTTTGAAAACTCACATGCGAACACACACAGGAGAGAAACCATTCTCTTGTACAGTCTGTGGATCAGCATTTTCAGTGAGTTCCAATTTCAAAAGGCACATGCGAACACACACTAGAGAGAATTGTTGAATAAATTTTTAAAAAAAGAGAATGCATTTTCTAGTAAAGCCTGTCCACCATTTTCAGATAATTCCTGCAAGTATTTGGATTTGGATTTTCAAAAATCAGACATATTGCTTCATTGTAATGGCTTATAAATTTTCCAGGACTGGAAACCTGGAAAAAGTGGTGTTTTTTCTCAAAATTCCTGGAAAAATGTATTTTGTACTGCAAAATCATTATTATTATAACCATTAACAAATATAAATAGTAAAATAACAAGGACTGTATTTTTGTTTTGTTTTGGGTTTTTTTTTCTCGTTTTAACGCTCAACAGATCTACCCAATATTTACCAAACTGATTATGAATATTCATTAAACAATAAAAATTAACGCTCAACAAATCTACCCAACATTTACCAAACTGATTATGAATATTCATTAAACAATAAAAATACTTTTGACTGGCTATTTGTTGATTTCACTTGATAAAATTTTGCTTTCATCATTTAGCAATATTTTGATTTATTTTTAAGAAATAATTTGTCAGTCAGTCTACAGACTAAAGATATCAGATATTCATTAAAAAAGGTTAAAAGATAAAATTTCGCTTTCATCATGTAGCAATATTTTGATTTATTTTTATGCAACACTGAACATGAAGAAAACAAGAATTTGTCAGTCAGACTACAGACTAAAAGTAATGAGGTATTCATTAAAGAAAGGTTAAAAAAAAACAAATTCTGCTTTACAAAACTGCCCCATCTCCCTCATATGATTTAGAATATCTAAAAAGAATTTTTGGTACTTGTATAGAATAGCACACACAAAATTTTGTGTGAAAATAAACAATTAAAAAAAAAATTAATGTTTAGTCATCAAAAGTTTATTAAACATTTTTACTGAAAAGTAAAAATTTTCCTAAGACAAAGGTTGGTTCCATTTTAGTCAGATGTGGGGGTTGGGATCAAGTGACTATGTCAACAATGTAGGGATTGGGAGTATTACTATTTTTAGTCCTGTTCATGGGGTGGGGGAACATACCTTCCTAGTAAGACTAAAAGCATGCGGCACTTGAACAAAATTTTCAGAGTTTTTCATCAAATGTCAACTTCAACTCAGTTCAAGTAAGTTTTCTTTTTAAGATGTAGATAGTGAACTCCCCACCCACTTCTGGAAATATTGGTTATTAATGTTTTCTTGTATCGGACTCCTGCCTTAATTAACACTATGTTTTTACTTCCTGGCAGTAACACTGAACATGAAGAAAACAAGAATTTGTCAGTCAGACTACAGACTAAAAGTAATGAGGTATTCATTAAAGAAAGGTTAAAATATATATTTTGCTTTACAAAACTGTCCCCTCTCACTTGTAAAATTTAGAACATTTAAAAAGAATTTTCAGTATTTGAATATAATAGCACACACTCAAAATTTTGTGTGAAAATAAACTTTTTTAAAAATTACATTTAAGGGTTTCATAAAATTAATGTTCATTCAAAAAAGTTTATTAAACATTTTTGGAAGCACTGAAAAGTAAAAATTTCCCTAAGACAAAAGTTGGTTCCATTTTAGTCTTAGTGGTTGGTTGGATATGGGGGTTGGGATCCAGTGACTTTGTCAACAATGTAGGGATTGGGAGTGTTACTGTTTTTAGTCATGTTCCCAGGTTGGGGTTGGGGAGTATACCTTCTTAGTAAGGCTAAAATCTTGTGACACTGTACGGGACTCCTGACTTAATTATCCTAATATTTTTACTTGCTGGCATAAGACATAATTCTGGCCAAACATAGATATTTTCCAAGTCATTTATTTTGCGTTTTATTGGCAAATTAATGTAGATATTTTACAATCCCCCCCACTGCAACCTTGCTTTTCATTACCAAATCAATTTAGATATTTTACCCCCACCCCCAACCAAAATCAAAAACACATCCTGTATAAACATAAAATTCTGGCCGCTATATCCTCTGGCTTTGGTCAAGTGTTTTCCTGTGTATCCAAGTATAGTATAGATCCAACCTGAAAAATCATTTTTAACAGTTTGGCAGTTGATCAAATAAGTGTTGAAGAACTTTTGAAGATCTTGTTAAAAAAACAATAACCATTGTTTTTGTATGCCTATCATTCCAACATGTGTCACAAAAAGAATCATGATTCATTTAGAAAAAGTTTATAGGCGTTTCCTGACCAACTCAAGGGATAAAATCTGTTCTCAGTCCTTTTGATATTTTTATTCTTAAAGTAATTAACTTTAAAAACAAATTTATTTAGTCTTTTGATAATTGGTTCCCTTCTTGTGTTCATCTCTATACTTGGTCTACTCAGTAGATTACTACAGTCAGACATATGCTTCTTTGAGATGTTTTCTTTTCCAATATTCTTCACTATCTATTATTTTAACTTTGAAATATAACTCTAATATATAATAGTATATAAAATATAATATAGATGTAAAGTGAAGGGGCATTGTGAAATATCTACTTATATTCTGCCTTACTTGGCTGAGAAGCATCGACAGATAGTTTTAACTAAATGGTCTAAGCGGTCTTCAGGACAATAAACAATTAAATAAAAACAACAAAAAAAAGTAAGAATTTAAGACAATAGAATGATTGAGAATGATTTATACAGTGATGAACAATGTGAAACGCAAGAAAAAAAGACAATTTTACAAGGTGATAAAAAAGGAAAAAGTTTTTAAGTTTTCAACAAACCGTTACAAAAAGTTTTAAAAAATTATGAAATATGTATGCATATTCCTCCTATCACCTGAGGTGGAGTGATGGAGTACAACTGTCCTTTAGACATGGGGAATAGTAGTAATTGCATTCACATTCTTTTGCCACTAATACAGCCTGACTGAATAGCGAGTTCAATCCTTGCTGGATGCGCCATAAGCAAAACATCCTTATGTTAATCCGGCATGAAAAAAATAAATAAAAAGAAAAGAATTGATTGTTTTGTTTAACTTTGAGATTCATGGACATTTTTAAGAAGAATTTTAATGCTATGTAAATGCTATTTTAATTTTTAAATATCTTCATGAACATAAATAAAATCTTCATAATTTTTACACAGAAAACTAGACTCAGTAACAGTGAATGTGTATATATATTTACTTTGTCGTTAACTGTTTTATTTTTGTAATTTCCTCTGGACACACATACATACATACAAACATACATACATACTGCTCTTTATATATGTATACAGAAAGAAAATAGATATATGAAAATGAAAAAAGGTTTATTTCAATAATTTACTTACACAGTTGTCCCATCTATGGGTTAAATAGAAAAATTGTATTATCCATTAAGAATGAAATTATTTCAAAACTTTATCAGCATTAAATGACCCACTGAGGTTGATATGCCGTAAAAAAACCAAACCAAACCAAACCAAACTTACACAGTTGAGTATGCAGCCAAGGATGAAAGTTACTGATCATGAGGAATGTCAAGGCTTTGGCTGCTACCAGTTGGTAAGGCTAGAGGAGAGGTTTTGAATCACAATGCAAATACCAAAATGACGCATTACTTGTGTTTTTTACAAATAGAGTTTTCTTTTAATTCTAACATATATACTAGTTGATATACCAGTGATTCGTCACAATCTTTATTATTGTTTCATTTTCCAACATATTAAAATCAATCCTATGAATGATTTTATATAAAAACCAATTAAAATGTAATCGAAATAAATGTAATCTTTTTATGTGTTCTTATTTAATTTCGTTAGTCTTTTTAATTTAATGTATTTCATTACATTAAAACTTGAATACTCATGCCTGGAGGGCACATATTCTTGCTATTACCTATACTAGGAATGTTGATAAAAAATTTAAAACTTATGTATTCACTGCAGTTTGACTGTAATATTGATACTGGCTAAGAAGTTCAATCTTGTTTGAGCACTCATACTTATAGCCTTATACCAGACTATGTAGGACTCATCAAGTCTCCAGTATTATGATCTGATCTTTCTATATTACATTAGCACCACAAAAAGTTTAATGTGATCTATGCACTGCACTAAGAGCCATGGATCCATCTCTTGTACCAGCTGAGGGTAGAATGGACTCTGTAGTGGTGGTAGGCGAGTAGGAGAACAACAAATTTTATTTCAATCAAGCATGGGAAAAAGGAAATACATAAAGGCATATGTTCATCTCTCAGCTCTGGGTAAATAGTAGGAGGGACTGAATAAAAATGATTTATTAAAACAAAAAAAAGTATTTATCTATGAGCCTTTTTTTAGTAATTTTGTATCCCTGGTTTCTCTTCTGTCATAGTTGAATAAAGCACCTCTGTTGTTAGCATTTTTAGACAAGGTAAAAGCCATGTTATAAACAGGATTAGTAGCAAGCGTATGGTGGCAAGGAAAAAACAAACACAGATATAAATTTCAAAATTGTATTGAAAAGTAATATGAAAAAACAACGAAGAGTTGAAATAAATTCAAGAGAGCAACAGGTTTGAAAATTGATGAATGTTTATAGGTGAATAGCAAGTCCGTAAATGTCAGGATGGGTATCGCACAATTTTTGTGATATTTCTGGGTGAATATTAAGTTCGTAAAATGTCCAGCTTGATTGTGGTATTGGTGTGGTGATGTAGGCAGAATATTGTGTATGTGGAGGTAGGCGCGGACTGAAGTTCGCCCCTTAAGTTGATGATCGTAGAGAATTGGGGGTTGGGAGGTAGATAAGTTTACTCACTTGTGGTAGCACGAATGGGGTTTGTATCAGTCGGTGTGTCTCTTGTTGTTGTTATTGTTGTTGTTGTCGTAGGCAGAATATTGTGTATTGGTAGTAAGCGTCTTTGGTTTCTTCGGATGATGTAGAAATGTTCGCGTGTTGACTTGTTGATTTGACTGCCTGGTGAGGTCAGGTTTGGGTAAGTTGGGGATGTGATCCGCCGCCTTTTGATGTCATTCGTTTTTGCTAGCGCTCGTCGGCCTGCGTTCGTGATGGTGCCTAAAGCTCTGACTGTCGGTGCCTTTCAAAGCTGTTCGTTTTATAGAGATCGGCGGTCCCAGGTTGGATCAATTGGAGTTGTTTTCACTTTACCCGGGAATCGCTTTCATTGGATGATATTCGAATTTTATTTACCAATTTTTTTTTTTTATTTAACTTTTGGGAATTGACTATCAAAGCGGAACTCCGATTGGAGCCCATGCGCAGATATATGTTAAAATGGTCATTCCGTTTTAGGTAACGACAGAGGGCACTTCCGCCTTTGTCCGTCCCGTTGGCGAGTGTATGTAGCTTGTATTAGTGAATCGGAAGATTTCGACTTTTGCATATACAACAGAGCTCCCTCAGAAATTGATACGATTCACAATGGGTTTGGGTATGTATGTGTAAGTGGTGTTGGTGGTTTAATTCATAACAAAGTCCTTGTATCGTGTTGGCATTTGGCCTCGTGTTAGCCTGACTGGAAGTCGTTTTGAATTGCTTTGGTTTTGTTCCTGATTGTTGTTTTGCTCGCAATGTTGCGTTGCTGTATGTGTAATGGATGGTTCACGATCTGAGGACACTATGCGTGGTATTTCTCTGTGATGGAGAAAAAGTTGGTATAGTCCGCGGGCGGCATCGATTGCACGGTCCCTTGCACAAGGTATGGCAGTGAAATATCGACTGAAGCTGTCTAGGATGGTGAAGATATAGCGTTTTCCCTTAGAGTTTGGCATCATAACGAAATCTATGAAGACTATCTCGAATGGTCTTTTGCCTCACTTGCAGTGACCCATGGGCTGGTGTACACGCTTGCCGTAGTTCCCTTTACACTTTGCGCATGTGTTGCATGATTTAACATAGGCCATAATGTCCCGGTTTTTGAATTCCCACCAGTAGCTGGATAGGAGTTCACGCATACGGGTTACACCTGAGTGGTTGGTGCCTTCATGTGCTTGATGGAGGTATTTGGTCCGGAGCCTATACGGCACTACCAATTTTGGATAATGTGTGCTGTCCCTTATCATTAGCACGGAGGTGCCTTTCAAAGCTGTTCGTTTTATAGAGATCGGCGGTCCCAGGTTGGATCAATTGGAGTTGTTTTCACTTTACCCGGGAATCGCTTTCATTGGATGATATTCGAATTTTATTTACCAATTTTTTTTTTATTTAACTTTTGGGAATTGACTATCAAAGCGGAACTCCGATTGGAGCCCATGCACAGATATATGTTAAAATGGTCATTCCGTTTTAGGTAACGACAGAGGGCACTTCCGCCTTTGTCCGTCCCGTTGGCGAGTGTATGTAGCTTGTATTAGTGAATCGGAAGATTTTGACTTTTGCATATACAACAGCCAGTATTTCAAAATAAAAAAAACGCCCTCTGGGTGGCGTAAAATAAATATTGCCTGAGGGGATGGGAGTTGAAAATTTAATAGCAGAGAGTTTGTATCATAAGTATAGTAAAATCATCAAATTTATCAAAGGAGTAAAAAATATTAAAAAATTGAAATGGAAACTTAGTTGTGATAACTTTAAATATATATTAAAATAAAACAAACTATATATAGATAGATAATACCAGGTATGTATTTATTAAAACTTGTTTAAAAAACCAATGAGGACTGTTTAACATTGCATGCTCAAACTTTGAGTGTATTTATTCTACGTTATGACGTTTTAGGTAGTGTGACGTAATCAGTGACGTTGTTTTTGTTACAAAAACCGGAAGCGAATCTCCATTATTAATAGATAAGTGTTGTAAACAGGGTTAGTAGCAAGCGTATGATGGCAAGGAAAAACAAACACAGATTTTATGTTTTCTAAATTGTATTAACAAAAAGGAACATGAAAGGCGACGAAAAGCTGAAAGTGAATTTAAGAGAGAGGGAGTCTGATTTTGGTGATTGTTGCGACGTATGGTGATGAAGTCAGTGAAGGGTCCGGTGGCCGAGTCAGTTGTAGTGGGGTGGTGATGTGGGCAGAATTTTGTGTTTTGGTATTCTGAAGTCGATAGCAGGTTTGTATCGTGTATAAAAGTTGGCGTATTCTTGTTGCTAGATGATGTGGAATTGTTCGTCTGTTTGACTGCCGGTCGGTCAGATTTTGGGTAGAGGTAGGTGAAGATGTAGGTCGGCCGCCTTGTGATGTGCTCAGTGCTGTTGCCGCTGGTGTCTGTGTTGACGGTTCTTCAAAGTTGATTTATATAGCTTGTCGTGATCCTAAATCAGATGAACACAAGCCTTTTTTATTTTTTGCCGGAGAGTTTTTGATTGGACGAAAATGTGAGTTTATAATATTATTTTTTATTGTTTAGGAATTCTTTTCCAGACGAAAGTTCAGCTGGAGCCTATGCGTAGAACCGTGTTATTTTGGTCACTTCGTTTTAGGCTACCATTGTGTTAACTTCCGTCTGGCATCAGCAACTTATGTTTTGTTTTGTTGGCGAGTGTATGTATATTTATTGCGGTGTGTGTGCGAATTGAACTGCTGAATTAGTGAATCGAGAGATATCTATATTTGTGTATATACATATCAGATTTAAAATGTTACACATATAACTAGGTATGTGCAGTGTTAATGGGAGATAAGTCATGTTTTTCATGTGAAAAAAAAAAAGGTTAAAATTGGGGCAAATTTACAGAGGCCTGCACATGAACAATTCCATACAGGACAGTTACACTGTACAGTAAAAAAACGTAAGAAAAAAAAAACAACACAACTAGGACACGCATACTGAAACAATTATTTCCTGTCCTCAGAATGAAAATCCGGGCATTTTGAAGTGAAAAGGAGAAAAATCCATTTTTCCCTTAATCAGTTTATTCTCTCATTAAAGAAAAAGAACAATTCTTTGTGTTATATTTTTTAGTTTGAGTGGGGATGTTATATTTTACCAACTAAAATAGTTCTTTCAGCATATAAGGCATATATGTCATGTTACCAGAACTACATGATTACATTAGTACGCGACGACCACTGGCGCCATGAGAATTGGCGCGTATTTCGTTTTACCTTTGTCTCCTTGTATCATTCTGTTCCGTGAAGTAAAGCAACGTGTAAACACGTGTATTTTGTACCTCCGTTAAAATACGTCTTATATTCTCATTCTACTGACACTATGTGTCAACTAACCCACACCACTGCAAGTTGTCAGAGACCTTTAAGCTCAACACTTTGTAATAATTTTTTGTTATATGAAGATCTCAGAAAATATGTCTTGCAAAATTTCCTATTTTTTATAATACATTTTTAGATTAAATCAATCTTTATTCATCACAAAAATATTGTCTGCAACATCCTACCTTCCAGATGTTTAAAATTCACAATTAAATTTTTAAAGTGAATAAAAATAGGTCAATAGAATCAGAAAAAAAATACTTTTTCCATCAATTCTATTATACCCAGGATAGAGAAAATAAATAGATATGGTTGTAGATATTTAAAATGTATTCTCCTAAAATGAGTCCAATCAATAAAAATTAAAAATTAAAAAAGAGCAATGCTTTATGAAATTATCATAAAAAACAGACATGAAAATGTTAATACAAATGAGTTAATGAGTAATTTCACTTTTGCCTCAATGATTAAATGTCAGGCCTGCAACGGCAGCAGCAGCCGCATCATCCATCGGTCGTTTCTTTCTCAGTTTTGTGTACAAATACTCTTTCTTCTTCTTTATGGCAATCATTTTTTATAGTGATCTGTTGACGAATACCAGCCACCAGATGTTTCTGCTGGAACGGTAGGATTAGAAACAACAAAACCCTACCCAAACCAATCCTCCCCCTAGCTATATCTTCTCCACCGCCACCAATGCCAATGATTCACAATCAAAAGAATATATATTGCATGAAATTGTGCATTTTTAATAATACATTTAAATCATCAATAACTTAAAATTGGTTGAGTTTTTTAATAGTATTTTTGGATTTCTTGGGCAAAATGCTTTTATAAACCAATTTTTAGGAGTAGGGAAGCTATAGAACTTATTTTACAGACAAAAATAGATTAGAAAATGTTGCAATTTTTCGCGAACCCCACCAAATTTGGAGACCTTAAAATTGACATAACAAAGATATTATTTTAACAAATATAATATAATTAAATTTCTAATTGAACCAGAGAAAATACTTCTTTTTTTTTCTTTTTCTTTTTTTCATCAATTCGAGGTGATCTTCTTGTTTTGATCTTTCTAGAAAAAATAGAGACTAAATATTGACTGATAAAAAAAAAAAATAAAAAATCCCTTTTTTTCCAAATATTTTTTGATAAGGTAAGCTATTCATTATGCAATTAATTCCTTAATGAATAAAATACTGAAATTTCATAGGATGCTTCTGTGATTTTTAGTAATTATTTTAAAATTGAAAAAAAAAAATAAAAATAAAAAAAAAAAAGAATTATAAATAAAAGCCAGTTAAAGGCCATTATTTCGATTACATTTTATTTAAAAGTCAAATATGAAAAAAATCGAAAACCATCAATAATTTAGAATTGGTTGAGTTTTTTAATAATATTTTTGGATTTCTTCGATAAAAATGCTTTTATAAACCAATTTTTAGGAGTAGGGAAGCTCTAGAACTTATTTGACAGACAAAAATGGATTAGAAAATGTCGCCATTTTTTGCAAAACCCTACCAAATTAGGAGACATTAAAATTGACATAACAAAGTTTAAATAAATCTTTAAATAAATCTAGTTTAAATAAATCTTTATTCATTACAAATATAATATTTACAACATACACTTCAGAAGTTTAAAATTCGTAATAAAATTTCTCATTGAATTAAATAGGTCAGTTGAATCAGAGAAAATACTTTCTTTTTTTTTTTTTTTTTTGCATCAATTTGAGGTGATTCTTCTTGTTTTGATCTTTCTAGAAAAAATAGGGACTAAATGTTGACTGATAAAAAAAAAACATTTTAAGAATTAAATAAATGTAACTTAAATATTGCTAAATAAGAAAAAAAAGATCTGAATTATCTCCCTTGCTTTTGGCTTGATTGCAAAAGAACGACACGTTTTAATTTTGTTCAAGCAGCAAACGTTAGTTTTATTGAAAATAATAATTCTCCTCCTTTTCCCTAACATTGTAGAGTCACAAGGAAAACAAATCAGACGAGAGAAAAGAGGAAGAAGTAAGTATAACATTCTGTAATTATCTTTTTTTATTTTTACAAATAAATAATATGTCAGGTTTAGGAAGAGTTTTTCAACTGACGAAAAAGTAAAATTATTTTACTTATTCGTCAGTTGAAAAACTTAAAAAAAGGTATTGTCGCATATTTAAAGGTGCATTTTTAAGCAGTGTCTAACGGGTATGATTTTGGAGTTTTTGTTCTCTTAGACCAGTGTTCATACTACAATGTCATGTCTGCCCTGCTATTTACTCATAGCTGTAGCGAGAATAATTGGATTCGTACCTTTCTCATGGGTATTAGTTAGGTATGAGCAAAAAAGATAACTCATGAAAAAAATCTCATAACTTATTTCAAAAAATGGATTACAATTTGGCAAAGTAATTGAGGCCTACATGTATAAAATTTATACAGCAAAGTTACAATGCATAGCCAAAAATATTAGAAAAAATAACACAACAAGGACAGGTGTACTGAAAGAGTTTTTGCTATCCTCAGAGTGAAAATCAGTTATTTTGACTAAAAAGGAGTGACTGCCACTGTAATCTTCCATAAAGAAAAAGAACAATCATTAGTAATAATTTTTAAATGTATGAAAATCTGAGAAAATATATTCCACAAAATTGTGCATTTTTAGAGTGAATAAAGTTGGTCAATTGAATCTGAGGGAAGACCCTTTTTTGCATCAATTAAAAAAAAGAAAGCACTACACAAATAATATTTTGAGTTTTAAGAAAATAACTTTCAAATTTTCAAATAATTTTAATTGAATTTAATTCAATTCAATTCTTTTTTTCTACACGTTCTTCAGGAATTCATCTTTCTAGAAATGTAAAAATTAGAGACTGGAATTTTTATTTATTCAAATGATCAAAGGTTAAACTCTACTTAGTTTTTGAATTGATTAAAAAAACATTTCTTTTTATTCTTTTAATAAAATAAGCTATTCATTATAAAATTAAATCATTTATGAATACAGTGGTCAGAATATCATTAAAATAGGAGAATTCCTTGATTTTTGGTAAATGTTTGAAAATTTAGTAAATTTAATTTCTTTTATTGCCTTCTGTTGTGATTACTTGACATCCTTACTTTTAGGTATATCCAATTTTGCTAAAGGGAGGTAAAAAGTTTTCAATTTTTTTCAATTATTTTCAATTATGAAAAAAAAAGATAATTATTTTTTAAATTCAATACCTTCAAAAATGTATTTTTTTGTAATTTTTTTATCTATTTATTTTTATTTTTGTAAGGAAAGCGTATGCAATATATTATGCAATTAATTCCTTAAGGAATGAAGGACAGAAATGTCATTAAAATAAGGCGTTTCCAGATTTTTGGTTGAGATTATAAATTTGAAAAACTTCTAAAATATATTATTACACACCTTATTTTTTTTTTAGATATTTCAATTACTTTTTTTTTCTTTAAATCTTAGTAAATAAAAGTCCATGTCTAATTTCTCTTGTACATTTACATAACATTTAAAACTTAATATTACTAAATAAGAATCGGAATTATCTCCCTTGTTTTTGTCTTGATTGCAAATGAACGACACGTTTTAATTTTATTCAAGAAAAACGTTAGTTTTATTGAAAATAATACATTTTCCACCTTTTCCCTAACGTTGTATAGCACCAACGAAAAGAAATCAGACGAAAGAAAAGAGAAAAAGTAAGTATAACATTCTGTAATTATCTTTCTTTAAAAAAAATACGTTAGGTCCAGTTTTTTTTCAACTGATGAAGAAGCGAAATAGATTTTAATTTGTGACAAAACCTTATCCTCTATGGATAGGAAGATATATGGAAACATTTAAAGAATAATCTGATTATTTTTAAAATCTAATTCTTTTAATATTTAATTGATGTTAATCCTGGGTCACTACTAAGCCGATTAGATTTCCGTCTAATCTTTTTAAAACTATTTTATTATGAATAATGGTTTTATTAAATACAAAACGAACCTTAACCATAATCATTAGGGACTACCAAGTCTTGAATAAAAAGGATATAAATATTTCCGAACTTTGTTTATCAGAAATCTCGTAAAAACAATTAAAGATCGTACTGTAGGTACTACCAAACCGTTTATGCCATCTTGAATAAAACGGAAATAGATATTTCCGAACTTTGTTTATCAAAAATCTCGTAAAAAAAAGATCGTACAGGGTTGTTACAAAGAAAAATAGTTAATTCAAAGATCAAATTATCCGATTGGGACAAATTACATAGTTATCTTAAAAAATAAACAAACCTATCCATATTACGTGCGAAAGGGTAATTTTCAGGCCGCGATTTACAGAGAAAGAAAAACATATTATTACCCTCTTACGGTTAAGCATCTAAGTACGGATGGTTTGAGAATTTTTTCTTAAGAAATCTTTTAAGGGCATTTTGATATTTGTATTTTTAAAAAACATTGTAAATAGCGTTTATGCCTTGGCGGAATTTTTCCGGCAAATGTTTTAAAAAATTTGTATTTTTGACAGTTTAAATAGCGTTCGATGCAGGTGTTGATTTTTTACCCTTATTTGTAAAAATCGAATCTTTTTCCCGGCAAACGCTCCCCCCAAATTTTGTATTTTTGACAGTTTAAATAGCGTTCAATGCTGGTGAGAACGATTGCACTTGGCAAAAATAGAATCTTTCTCAGCAAACGCTAAAAATTTATTGAAATTTTGAAATAATAAACTGTGATTGGTTTATTGGGTATTGAGACGCGGCAATGATCCCTTTTTTATCGATGAACGGCGCGAGAATCGCCAGACAGAATTTATTTTTTAAAGTATCGAGTATCGAACTTTCTGTCTCCGTTAAAATTTATTTAACGTTAAAATGTTGAATATCCAGGTTTAACGAAAATTAACAAATTATTGAATTTGTTATAGTTATCCTGGATATATAAATTTATGAGACATTCATTAATGTCATTCACTCTTTAGAGAGATAAATTTAAATTTACTTAGAAGTAAATTTTTTATGTATATGTTGAGTAAGAGTCAACATTGTATTTTATTACAGGCTGGACGAAAATGGTTAAAATTTGTATATTTTAACTTAGTCCCCCTGTATGTATTTTCTTTATTTGAATTGTCAAATAAAGTATATTACTCAGAGTGAGTAAAATTGATTTAAATTAGTAAAATTCGATTTGAGACCGTTTTAATTTCTTATTCATTAAGAAAATATTTTTATTGTCCAGGCGTTTGAAACCTCTTGAAAGTAAAGAATAAAAGGAGAAATACATAGTTATTTCTCCTAATATAGTGATGTGCAAAGATTGGCAAGAACGCCTGTCTCTAAAGGTTAGAACTCTCCTGTTTTTTTTTACGATAGGTGAAAAAAGATATGGAGGCCCAATGTTATTTAGAGTGACATAATTCTATTTTGTGTATGTTTCAAATACACTCTCCTCTTCTCACAATATCCCCCAGATTTGAACTTCGTTAAACATTGTTGAATAATGAATTTAAAAGTATTGCGTCAATTATGATTAAAAAGTAAAGATTAATTTTTAGTTTAAGAAAAAAGCGCTAAGTGTTAAAAAAACAAAAAAACAAACACGTAAAATCAGTTTTTTCTTTTACTTTAAACGGAAAATGTTTAAATCATGAACAAAATTTATTTGTTAAGCACAACAATTTAAAAAAAGAATCAGCAAAATTAAAAATAATATCCGAATTTAATGAAATGATCGGTATATCAAGAATTAAGATCTTATATTTGAATAAATCTTTACTTTAAATTTTAATTTAAAGTAAAGATAAAGTGGTAGGTATTTTGGGTTTTTTTTTTTTTTTTGTAAAAACAAACACGAAGAAATGTTTAATTTTTTTTTTTTTTTTTTGAGGAAAATTAATTTATCATTTCTTGAATGAAAATTAATGACGAAACATATTTTTAAAAAATCGCCTGTTTATAAACTTTATGTATAAAGTTATATTTGGCCGAAAAAACAGAAGCCACAATTTTTTTTTTTTTTTTAAATCAACAAACTATTTTCTCTAAGGGAACTATTACAATGTTTGACCAGGTCAAAGGTATATTTATGATGACAAATTAAAATTAAAATATATTTATTAATTTCTAAATAAATCAGTGCATCATATTTAGCTGAAAAGCATCGCTCAGAATTGGTTATGTTATAAATTTGTCCCAAACAAAAAAAAAAAATCTAACTTAAAACTTCTTTTAAGTAAATTTTACAATGAAAATAAATATTCGCTATGCAAATTTAAACACGGCGACTTGAAAAAAAGTTTCCATCATCGTATGTCACCTCTGCTGAAAGAAAAAAAAACAAAAGTCAAGGAATTAACTGAATTTAATAAAATTTTCAGTGTTGATATATTAATTAATAAAATATATTATAATGCATTATTTTATTTCATTTAAAAACTTTGCATTTTTCAGGTAAGTTAATCACATACCATTCAGAATCTGTTTAACGCCTCAAAGATACGTGAAAGACTATAAAACTGTAAAAAGTTCTTAGATAAAATAACTGGTCCATTATTTTTTATTATTAAACACTGAAAATTTCATTAAATTCGATTAATTCCTGAGTTTTGGTATTTTATTTTCTTTCTGCGAGGTGAAAAAAACGATGGTTAAATTTAGATCGGTTGAGTTCGATTTAACCCGAAAATGTTTTTAACTTTAAAAAAATTCGGCCTAAATTAATATTGTAAATTGATATTTATTTAGTATTCCAATAAAAATTATGGTTTTAGCACCGGAAAAAAATTCCAGACTGACACATTACAGAATAAACGATATTAGGAAACTTTAAAAATTTCAATAGCGAATAATTTCATAAACAAAAAGAATTCATTTGCCAATATTTCTGTTACCCGCGAATGAAAATTTACATGAAACAGCCAATTTAACAAGACTTTAAGTGTTATTTGTTTGTGGTTGTTTGTTTGTTTGTTTTTGTTTTTTTTGTTTATTTATTATAACTACAAAAATGTTTAATAGTTAGTGTTAAAGTGTTATTTTTTGTGGTTGTTTTGTTTGTTTGTTTTGTTTGTTTTTTAAATATAACAACAAAATGTTTACTAGTTAGTGTCAGTATAACATAAAAATATTTGTGTAAAATATTTTTAAGAACATTCAGTTTAATTTCAGTGTTCAATAATTTATTTTTTTATTTTAATTAGATTAGGTATTAATTTCAGTTTACTATTTTTGAAAGGAATGTAATAAATAAATAAAAGAACAATGTACTTTTTGAAATAAAGTCTTCCTTTATGATGAATTATAATAGCTTGTGAGATGCGTTGAATTCGTTCACAAACTTGTGAGATGCGTTGAATTCGTTCAAAATCACGTGGTCAGAGAGCAAGATAATGGCTCTTTTAGGCTTCCATAATTTAAATTGACGATTTTTAAAAAATCATTTTAATTCTTTTAAAATATGTTGCCAGGTTATGCATGGTTTTTAACTTAGATTTTTTTCAAAGATAAAATTCTGGCTATCTTTTGGTTAAAATTGATAGTTAGTCATAATAATCTTGCACATATATAATGGACCTTGAAATTTTTAAGGTAGTGAAAAACTCAGTTTAACTTAGATAGAATAATTTTTTTTGCATCAATTTAAGAAAACTACATTTTTTAATACTATGAAAAAAAAAAAACTTGCTACATTATTTATTTTTTGAGTTTTAAGAAAATGAATTTTAAATTTTAAAAAAATCACTTTTTAGGTTATTGAATTTATATTTTTTATTTTTTTATTTCCTATATATTCTTCAGGATATGATCTTTCAAGAAATATAAAAATTAGGGACTGGGATTTTTTTTTCTTCAAATGGTCAAAGTCACCCCCCCCACATTCTGAATTTATAAAAAAGTATTTTTTCAAGTTTCTTCCATAAATAAACTAATCCTTATAAAATTAAGTCGTGGGAAAAATAATTTGGTGAAAATTTCATTAAAATCGACCATTCCTGATTTTGGTAATTGTTTTTAAAATTAAGAAATTAAAAAAAAAAAATTACCTCCCTTTAACACTTCTCTGCACATACTATCCTAATATATTAGTAAATTTGTGTCATTAGACACTTTGTTTTGTCTCGGCAATTTGTCGAGATATTTTTTTGATTGTAAAACAGGGATCGAAGAAAACAATTGTCGTCTGCAGCCCTTAACCATCAAGCAGCAGCAGCCCTAAGTAAGATTGTCTGAGGACAAGAAAGAAAAGAAATTTGTTTTTTTTTCATTATTTGCTGAACGCAAGTAAGTTTTTTAATATTTCGTAAATTTGTTAAAGTAAATTTTTTTTTTTTGTGGCTTCGTGCCTTTGATAATTTGAGCATGAAGGACATTTTATGCAAGACCACAGTTATTTGTTTGTTGATAAATTATTTTAAATTCAATTTTGTCTCCTATTTTATTTTTAAACTTTTCAACGTGACGAAGAAGGATAGTCAAAACGTCTTTTTTTTATATATTCTTCTTCGAGAAAATTGTGAAAAATTTTCGCTGACATTGGATATAACGGACAAACTTTTTTAGCCAATTTTTTCTTATTAAAATGAATAAAATCTTTAAAAACTTTAATATTACAATTTAAAATGAATAAAATCTTTAAAAACTTTAATATTACAAATTTAAAATGAATAAATATCTAAAAACTTAATATTACAATTTACTATGAATAAAAACTTGAAAAAATTTAATCTTAAAATTTCGCTGTGAAATTGACGTTAAAAATGTCTTCGTTTTAGTATTAATTCTTAAAATCAAAAATAAAATGAAAATTTGAATATTTTTTCTAAGAGAAAACTGATAAAACAATCATTCAATATATTATTTTTATTCTAATGATTGGTCGTAAAGCTAAATAAAATAATTTTTACGCTCAGAAAACAAACTTTAGTAACCGAGAAGCGTCTCGTCATATGTCAGTTTTGCTCTTCCGTATATTCTAAGAATCACACATTACTATTCAACTATAAAATTACAAATTCTTTTAAAAATATAATCGAGCACGGGTCGGACTAACTTTTAGTTCACCTGAATTCTAAAATTTCATATTTTTAAATATCCGTGAAAAATTCGATTTTTTTTACGCAGAAAAAAAAAAAAATTTAATTTATTTCACGCAGAAAATAAAAATATTTAAGCCCACAAAAGATTGAAAATCTCGTAAAATTGATTTCTTTATTTACCTGGTCTGGTGGCTACCCCACTAAAGCTCGCTACTGGCCCCTCCCCACTGCGTCGGTTTTGCTCTTCCGTACTATTCTAAGAACCATACATTACTATTCAACAATAAATTACAAATTCTTTTAAAAATATTAATCGAGCTCGGATCGGACCAACTTTTAGTGCACCTGAATTCTAAAATTCATATTTTTAAATATCCATGAAAAATTTATTTATTTCACGCAGAAATAAAAATATTTAAGCACACAAAAGATTGAAAATCTCGTAAAAATTGATTTCTTAAAAAATTTTTTTTTTTTGACAATTTAATAGAATATAGTACATATCACATTACATGAAGCAAAAAAAAGTTTTCAAATTTAATATATTAATATTATGACATTTATTTGCACTTTTTATTTCCGATTTCATTAATTTTCCTAAAAAACTATAGTTCGGTACATTATACAATTTCATTGATATAGTTATTCGCCTCTTACTCTATATAAAAAAAAAGTAACAAATTTTTTCCACGTCATTTTTTTTTATCTCATAAAATGAATGGGGGGGGGGTAATAGACCTCGTAAAAAATATTTCCCCTAATATATTTTAGAAAAAACTATTTCAGATGTATTTACATCCAATGGTAAACATTAATGAAATTTTTGTGAAAATCAGACCATTAATTGATTTTTCATAGAATTTTTAAAAAAATCCCTCTTATCGTAACTTGTTTTTAGCTACGTTAAAGATTTAACAGTGCAAAAATAAAACATTGTTTTTTCAATCGTAAGTTGATAAAAAATTTAAAAAATCATCAGGAGTTTGTTTAGTGTTTTTTCATTCGAATGGAAAAAATTTTCAAAGAAAAATATTAATTTTTCTGCAAGTTTCCATTGTGTTAAATGTAGGGGGGTAAATTGGCAGCAGGGTCAAATTGGTGGTACCTATCATACTGGGTTGTTACAAAGAAAAACTGTTAATTCAAAGATCAAATTATCCGATTGGGAAAAATTACATCGTTATCCTAAAAAATAATTAAACATATCTGTATTACATGCAGAAGGATAATTTTCAGTCCGCAATTTAGACAGAAAAGTTACATTTTATTTCCCTTTTACGATAACGATGTAACTTTTTCCCACATCGGATAATTTTGATCTTTGACATTAAGCAGTTTTTCTTTGTACACAACCCAGTATGATAGGTACCACCCATTTGAACCCTGTGCAATTTACCCCTACATTTAACACAATAGACTTGCAGAATTAATATTTTTTGAAATTTTTTCATTTAATGAAAAAACACTAAACAAAACTCCTGATGATTTTTTAAAGATTTGTTCACATTTTGGTAATAATTAGATTGAAAAACACTGTTTTTATTTTTGCACTGTTAATCTGATGAACGTAGCTAAAAAAGTACGATAAGAGGATTTTTTAAAAATTCTATAAAAATCATTAATGTCTGATTTCACAAAATTTCCGATAAATGTTTACCATTGGATGTAAATACACTGAAATAGTTTTTTTCTAACAAATATATTAGGGGAATATTTTTTACGAGGTCTATTCCCCCCCCGCATTTTCATTTATGAGATAGAAAAAAAAATGACGCGTCAGGAAATTTGTACTTTTTTTCTATATAGATAAGAGGCTGAATAACTTATCAATGAAATTGTATAAATGTACGATTAGTTTTTTTAGAAAAATTAATGAAATCTGAAATAAAAAGTGCAAAAATGTATATATAATATATTAATATTTGAAAACCTTTTTTTTGCTATGTAATTGTATGTACTATATTCTATTATAATTGTCAAACAAAAAAAAAATTTTTTTTTAAGAAATAATTTTTAGAAGATTTTCAATCTTTGTGTGCTTAAGTATTTTATTTTCTGAGCGGTGAAATAAATTAAATTTTTCATGATATTTAAAAATATGAATTTAGAATTCAGGTGCACTAAAATTGGTCGATCCGACGCTGTCGATTAATATCTTTAAAAGAATTTGTAATTTTTATTGTTTCTGTGAATGTAATGTGTTCTTAGACATATACGGAAGAGCAAAACGCGACGCCAGTGGGGAGGCCAGTAGCGAGCTTTAGTGGGTGGCCACCAGACCAGGTAAATAACAGAAATCAATTTTTACGAGATTTCAATCTTTGTGGGCTTACAATACTTTTTATTTCTGCGTGAAATAAATTACTTTTTTTTTTTTTTTCTGGCGGAAAAAAAATCGATTTTTTCTACGATATTTAAAAATATGAATTTTAACGAATTCAGGTGCTAAACAGTTAGTCGCGAACCCGTGCTCGATTAACTATTTTAAGAATAAGAATTTGTAATTTTTATAGTTGAATAGTTAATGTGTGACTTCTTAGAATATACGGAACGACGCACAACTGACATCTGACGAGAACGCTTGCTCGTTACTAAGTTTGTTTTTCTGAGCGTAAAAAATTACTTTTATTTAGCTTTACGACAATTAGAACTAAATAATACTATTGACATGATTGTTTTATCGTTTGTCTCTAGAAAAAATATTCAAATTTTCATTTTTTTTTGATTTTAATGACTTAACTACTAAACCGAAGACATTTTTTAACGTAAATTTCACAGCGAATTTTTAAGATTAAATTTTCACAGTTTTTTATTGCATAGTAATTGTTAACACTTTAACGTTTTAGATATTTTATCACTTAAATTGTAATATTCAAGTTTTTAAAGATTTTATTCATTTTAAATTGTATATTAAAGTTTAAAGAATTTTATTCATTTTAATAGAAAATTTGGCTACAAAAAGTTTGTCCGTTATATCCAATGTCGGCCGAAAAATTTTTCACAATTTTCTCCGACAGAGAATACTATAAAAAAGAACGTTTTGACTATCCTTACTTCGTCACGTTGAAAAGTTTAAATAAAATAGGAAGACAAAATTGAATTAAAACTAATTTATTCAACAAAGCAAATAACCTTGTGGTCTGCATAAAATGTCCTTTCAGCTGCAATTATCAAACGCACGAAGCCACAGAAAAAAAAAAAACTTTACTTAAGCAAATTTACGAAATATTAAAAACTTCTTGCGTTCAGCAAAATAATGAAATAAAACATTTTCTTTTTCTTTTCTTGTCCTAGAATCTTAACTTAGGGCTGCTGCTGCTGTGATGGTTTAAGGCTGCACGACGACAATTGTTTTTCTCGATCCCTGTTTTACAATCAAAAAAAAAAAAATTATTCTTCGACAAAAACAAATTGGGGGGCCGACGAAAAACCCCAAAAACAAAGTGTCTAATGACAAAATTTACTATTATTAAGGATGTGATGTGCAGAGAAGTGTCAAGGGAGGTAATTTTTTTTTTTTTTATTTCTTAATTTTAAAACTTACGAAAAATCAGGGAATGGTCCGATTTTAATGAAATTTTCACCAAATTACTTTTCCCACGACCTTAATTTACTAAGGATTAGTTTATTTTACATGGAAGAAACTTGAAAAAAATTACTTTTTTTTAATAAAACTTCAGAAACTGTGGGGGGGGGTGACCTTTGACCATGTTGAACGAAAAAAATCCAGTCCCTAATTTTTATATTTCCTTGAAAGATCATATCCTGAAGAATATATAGGAAAAATAAAAAATAAAAATATAAATTCAATAACCTAACAAAAGTGATTTTAACAAATTTAAATATTCATTTTCTTAAAACTCAACAAATAAATAATGTAGGCAGTTTTTTTTTTTTCATAGTATTAAAAAATGTAGTTTTTCTTTAAATTTGATGGCAAAAAAAAATATTCTATCTGAAGTTAAACCTGAGTTTTTCACTACCTTAAAAAATTAGGTCCAATTATTATGTGCAAGATTTTATGGACTTAAACTATCAATTTTACACCAAAAGATTAGCCAGACATTTTTATGCTTTGAAACAAATCTAAGTTAAACAACACTGCCTACCTGGCCAACATATTTTAAAACGATTAAAATGATTTTTTTAAAAAAAATCGTCAAATTTAACATTATGGAGCCTAACAGAGCATTTATCTTGCCTCTCTGACGCAGGTGATTTTTTGAACGAATTCAAGCGAATCTCACAAGTTTGTGAACGATTCAACGCATCTCACAGCTATTATAATCATTCATAAGGAACGAATTTTCAAAAAGGTAGCATTGTTCTTTTATTTACTTTTATTACAATTCCTTCAAATAGTAAACTGGAAATTAATACGCTAATGCTAACTTAAAATAAAAATTTAAATTATTGAACACTGAAAATTAACTGACATGTCTTAAAAATATATTTTACACAAAAATACTTTTTATTGTTATACTGATCACTACTAGTAAACATTTTTGTTGTTATATTTAAAAAAACAAACAAAACAAACAAACAAACAACCACAAACATAACACTTTTACACTAACTATTAAACATTTTTGGTAGTTATAATACATAAACAAAAAAAACAAAAACAAAGAACAAACAACCACCAAACAAATAACACTTAAGTCTTGTTAAAAATTTTGGCTGTTTTCATGTAAATTTTCATTCGCGGTTAAGCAGAAATTTATTGGCAAATGAATTCTTTTGTTTATGAAATGTAATTCGCTATTTGAAATTTTTTAAGTTTCTAATACTCGTTTATTTCTGTACATTGGTCAGTCTGGAATTTTTTTCCGGTGCTAAACCATAATTTTTATTGGGAATACTAAATAAATATGCATTTACAATATTAATTTAAGGCAATTTTTTTTAAAGTTAAACACATTTTTCGGGTTAAATCGAACTCAACGCGATCTAAATTAAACATCGTTTTTCACTGCGCAGAAAGAAAATAAAATACCAAACACTCACGGGATTCATCGAATTTAATGAAATTTTCAAAGTGTTTATGAATAAAAAATAAATGACGCAGTTATTTTTATCTAAAGAACTTTTTACATTTTTAGTCTTTCACGTATCTTTGAAGGCGTAAAACAGATTCTAATGGTATGTGATTAACTTACCCTGAAAATG
>CM042151.1:96802903-96835240 GCA_023376005.1 Doryteuthis pealeii
AATAGCGACAAGCTGAAACTTTCTCTTCCATCACTCTCGTCTTTCATTGTTATTTTTTCTAATTTAAGTATTTAGTTAAAAGAGGAAGTAAAGAATAAAATGACAGTTATTTTTTCTTGTTAATGGATTTCATTTAAGATTCATTGAAGAGACTTTTGCTTATATTCATTAAAATAAAACCAAACAGTTAGAAATAAATAGTACTAAGCACATATTTATTAAAATCAACTTTTTAATATCAATATGCAAATTAGCATTCCCGTTCACATTGTAAACCATTATTTTGTTGTATATATAAATATAATTGCATGTTAGTATATAGATATAGTTAACCGTATTAATAATGTATATCAATTTTATTAATAATTGAGGTTTAAATTGAAATAAAATCATTGAGAAAGGGACATTAATACCTAAGGGACTCGTGATTTGATTAGTAATATGGTTTCGGTTACAGACAGAAAAACACACAATCTCCATTATAATAAGATATAAGTTTCGATGCGAGAGCTTTCAGTAAAAGAACCGTGAATACAGAATTCTGAAAAAAAAAAAACCCAAAAAAACATCAAACGGGGTGGTTTTTTTTGTTTTTGTTTTTTAATTAAAAATGACCAGACATTTTTTTTAGATTTTATTTTATGTTTGTTTAATGTCTTAAATATTTCATTGAAGGCATTTTTAACGACAATTTTTTTAAGCTAACACCGCCTAGCGTTTTTTAAGGCAGGAGGCCGGGACGGAACTCTGCGAATACTACCAATTTCATTAAACTTCGACAATTCCCTGATCATTAGTTTTAAAATAAAAAAAATTAACAAAAAATGTTCTTACGTCATTTTAGTTAAATTGGACATCCCTAATAAACGTATAAATGTTTTATGGTTAAGGTTCGTTTTTTTATCTAATAAATTATTATTAATAATAAAAAAAAAAGTTTAAAAAAAGATATGACGGAAATCTAATCGGCTTGAACTGGCCTAGTATTTCGATAGGGTGGGGACTTCGTTTATATGTCAACCCACCGATGAACATGGATAGTAGCGAAAATAAAATATCAAGTAAATATTGAAATGAATTAGATTAAAAAAAATAATTAGATTATTCTTTAAATGTTTCCATATCCATATTCTATGGATATAAAGATATATGGAAATATTTAAAGAATAATTGCTAGTGACAATACTATATCCTCTATGGACCATAGAGGATAAAGTATTGTCACTAGCAATACCCATTTTGTCAACTACTACGAATGTTAAAAATGAATTAAAATGAATTAAATCTATTATTTAAGGTCAAACGTTTCTCTAAAATGATAAGTAGTAACATAATATCGGGAAAAATATGAGGCGCTTATCCCGACGCAGGGAGGGGCCAGTAGCGAGCTTTAGTGGGGTAGGCACCAGACCAGGTAAATAAAGAGGTTGTGAAATTTAGTGGGCTTTGAAGATAACCACTTCAAAAACGCGATCCACTGTTACTCGTACTGGTCAAATAGTTGAGAGGGGAGAAGAATGCGGAATGCACGTATAACCAACTCGCTTTCAGCTTGTACTACTGTCTTGTTCTGTGTCCACCCGCCTCGCAGCCGGACTTTTAAGGCCTTTAGGTACCACCAATTTGACCCTACTATATTTAACACAATGACAGAAAATTTATTATTTTCTTGAAAATTTTTTCCATTTTAAAGAAAAAACATAAAATAAACTCCTGATGATTTTTTAAAATTTTGTTCAGCATATGGAAATAATGAAAATTATGATTGAAAAACAATGTTTTCATTTTTGCACTGTTAAATCAACTGAAATTTAACGTAGCTAAAAAAAAGTTACGATAAGAGGATTTTTTAAAAATTCTATAAAAAATCAATTAATAATCTGATTTTCACGAAACTTTCGATAAATGTTTACCATTGGATGTAAATACAGCTGAAATAGTTTTTTTCTAAAATATATTAGGGGAAATATTTTTTTACGAGGTCTATCTCCCCCCCCCCTATTTTATTTTATGAGATAAAAAAAATGACGCGTCAGAAATTTTTTTTTCTTTTTTTCTATAAAGATAAGAGTCTGAATAACTATATCAATGAAATTGTATGAATGTACGAGGTGTAGTTTTCTGAGGAAAAATTAATGAAATCTGAAATAAAAAGTGCAAAAAAATGTCATAATATTAATATTTGAAAACCTCTTTTTTGCTTTTATAGTTGGTATGTACTATATTCTATTAAATTGTCAAAAAAAAAAATTTTTTTTTTAAGAAATTAATTTTTAAGAGATTTTCAATCTTTTGTGTGATTAAATATTTTTATTTTCTGCGTGAAATAAATTAATTTTTTTTTTTCCTGCGTCAAAAAATCGAATTTTTGACGGATATTTAAAAATATGAATTTTATAATTCAGGTGCACTAAACATTGGTCCGATACGAGCTCGATTAATATTTTTAAAAGAATTTGTAATTTTTGTTGTTGAATAGTAATGTGTGATCCTTAGAATGTACGGAAGAGCATTGCTGACATATTTGTTTTACAAAGAGACGAGACGCTTCTAAGTAACCGAAGTTTGTTCCTGTTAGGCTGACAGTGTTAGCGTAAAAAAAAAAAAAATTATTTAACTTTTTTCAATAATTAA
Organism: Doryteuthis pealeii; assembly: GCA_023376005.1. NCBI lineage: Eukaryota > Metazoa > Mollusca > Cephalopoda > Myopsida > Loliginidae > Doryteuthis > Doryteuthis pealeii. Next base: position 96,805,538 of record CM042151.1, read on the forward strand.
AATAAAAAGTAAGTATAATAGATTATTTTATCAGTTTTTCTCTTAGAAAAAATATTCAAATTTTCATTCCATACTTTTACGGGTTAATCGTAAAAGGGAAATAATTTGTAACTTTTCTGTCTATATTACGGTCTGAAAATTACCCTTTTGCATGTAATACCGGCAGGTTTGTTTATTTTTTAAGATAACGACGTAATTTTTCCCAATCGGATAATTTGATCTTTGAATTAACTATTTTTCTTTGTAACAACCCTGTACGATTTTTTTTTACGAGATTTTTGATAAACAAAGTTCGAAAATATCTATTTCCGTTTTATTCAAGATGGCCTAAACGGTTTGGTGGTACCTAAAGGCCTTGGTATAAACCACTACTAGGGGGTGTCAGCTTTAAAAGAGGGAAATGGGATAACCCAGTCGGTGACCACCTCACCAACTCGCTACCAAGTTATAGAAAGAGGGGGGGGAAATAATTCTCACAATAATGACCATCATTAAAAAAAAGAAAAATATCATTACAATAGCAATTTCTTTTTAATATATTTGAAACGATTTGTTTTGCTCAATTTTGTTCGCTGACGCCATTTTGGTTCTTTTTAAGTGGTTTTATTGGCTTGTTTACAAATTACTGTAACATTCGCATATTTTTCACATATTAAATGCTTTTTCACTTCTTCGTCTGTTGAAAAAATCTTCCTGGATCTGACTTATTTTTTTGTAAAAAAAAGATAATTACAGAATGTTATACTTACTTCTTTCTCTTTTCTTTCATCTGATTTCTTTCCCTTGTGACTGTAAAACGTTAGGAATAGGCGGAAAATGTACTATTATTAACAAAACTAACGTTTTCTGCTTGAATAAAATTAAAACGTGTCATTTGCAATCAAGACAAAATCAAGGGAGATAATTCAGATTTTTTTCATATTTATTAATACTTTAGTTTCATTTAATGTAATTCTTAAAATTGACAGACGACAAAGTAGAGAAGAAGACAATAAAAGGTTAAATGTATAACATTCTAAATTCAGGCCTTTAACTGGCTTTTATTTCTAATTCTTTTTTGTTTTTAATTTTTTACAATTTTAAAATAATTATGAAAAATCAGAGTAGCATACTACTTTAATTAAATTTCAGTATTTTATTTAATTAAGGAAATAATTGCATAATAAATAGCTTACACCATAAAAAATACTTGGAAAAAAAAAACTTTTTTTAAAATCAGTTAATGTTTAGTCCCTATTTATTACAGATTTAGAAATATCAAAACAAGAAGACCATCTTGAATTGACGAAAAAAAAAAAAAAAGTTTTTTCTCCAATTCAATTAACATATTTTAAAAGTCTCAAGTGTAGGAAGTAACATATTTGTAATAAATAACAATTTATTTAAACTAGGCATGTGCCCTTTATTTAAGGAAGATAGATTTTTCTTTTTAAGTTTTAAAATACTTGGCGAAAAATTAGGGAAATGTCTAATTTTAATGAAATTTGACTACTTTATTCATTATGGGCTTAATTTTGCTGGTTGATATGTGTATATGGAACAAGGAAGAGATAGACAAGACAAGACAAGACATATATTGAAGTATTAATCTTTTATTAAACCCTAATTCCTTACAACAGCATTAGTGACCAGAGGAAGAAGAAATAAAATTTGTAACTAATGAAAAAATATTCATAGAACCAGAAATTTACATGATTCAAACTTGTTATATTCACTAAAACAGATTTATCTTCAGGATATTGACATGTAGAATTTGATGACACATCCACTGATCTACTTTCCAGATGTGCTATAGGCGATTTTGCTGGTTGAGACTACAATTTGCCTTTGAAATCTTTCAGAAGGGAATGAGTAAATACGTTCAAAGCATAGAAAGGACCACCATCATTGTGAATGACCGAGTGGTATTTGGTCAAATTAAAAAAAGTGGGTGGAGTCTGAGCTCCTGCTGATGTCACATAAATGTCAAAGAGATAGACAAGACAAGACATGTATTGAAGTATTAATCTTTTATTAAACCCTGATTTCTTACAACAGTGACCAGAGGAAGAAGAAATAAAATTTGTAACTAATGAAAAAATATTCGTAGAACAAGAAATTTACATGATTCAAACTTGTTATATTCACTAAAACAGATTTATCTTCAGGATATTGACATTTGAGATGAGTTTGTGTTATATTTTGATGTACAGATAAAAATATGTCGAATGGAAATAATGAATGCAAACTAAGGTTATTGTAAAATTTAACAATGTTGAGGTTGGATATTCAAAGTGTTGCATAATGGAAATAATGCGTGAAATAACAGAATTTACAATAGGTAAAGATGAGGTGAGGAGATGGGCACACAAGGTAAAATAGATAATGTCAGGAGACGTTAACACGAGGTAAACTCAACAATGGTTTATTACGAACTGATTAATTTTTACAAGGGTTGAAAAAAGCGGGAACAAACCTTGGGCGGAAGTGGGCGGAGTCTGAGCTCCTGCTGATGTCACATCAAATATATTCATCAATAGAAATATGAACTTATAAAAATCTTAATAAACAAGAATGATTTATTGAAGACACCGAGTTAGAAGTTGCTTCTAAGCTCGCAGACGATCTATGCATAAACTGAACAAAACTTGAGCATCTCAAACATTTGAATATAAACAATTATGTAAAGGAAGCAACTCAGTCTATTTCATTAGATGTCTCTAACAGCATCATTTTCATGGGACATCAGATTACCAGTAACAGGATTCAAATAGATCCAGATAAGGTGCATACTATCAAAAACATAGCTAGTCCAGAAGATGTGGGAATCTTGCACAGATTCCTAGATATGGTCACCTATGTGGGTAAGTTAATTTCAAATAGACCTCTATTATCAAGCCTCTTCAAAACCACATAAAAAAGGATACTACATGGTTGGGATCAGATTCACAACAAGTGGCATTAAACTCAGAGAAATACTTAATCACTACTGTACCAGTCCTTACAATCCACAAGAAAACCTGTTATTGAAGAAGAATGATGCCTGGGAATATGGCCTGGAAGCTACTCTGATCTAAAGGAAGAGGCCTGTGGCATATGCAAGACCCTCATTGTCAGAAACAGATCAATAAACATCACTTTTCTGAGTTCTTGGCTGAGATGGTCAAGTCCATGTGTGAGGGGTGAACAGTATGGGTCTTTACTTTTAAAAGTTCATTAACATGAACGTGTATAAATCAAAGAAAAAACCTCACATAAGGAATTTTGTGGTTCCTACCAAATTCCTAGACAAGGTAGTTCATTAACATACATTAAGGCCTGCAAGGTGCATCATGAGATGAATCCCTTCCATTCCAAGTGCCCCCCACCAAAAAAAAATGGTACACAGGAAAAAATGTTGTAAATCACATTGAAAGGGGGAAGTAAAATTTCCACGGGTCTCTCACACACACACATATATATATATGTACTACATGGATGTGGAGTTAGATAGACATCAACATACATACATTAAACTTCAAGAAATACCTTATCATTACTGTGGCAGAGGAAATTTGTATTTCTTGTATTTAAGTAAGGTTTAATTGAGAAAGAGATTGGGTTAGTTTTTGGATTACTTTTCCTATTATGAAGCAATTGTTATTGAATTTTATTTTCACACTATCATTTGGTTTGATAATTGCTAACTCAAAAGTGAATTGTGACTTGTCTATGTATTTATTGTGTTTTATATTTGGAAGATATGTTTGTAAGCCCTGGTTGTGTCCCACTATAATAATTTTCTTTTTAACAATTCTCTCTTTTTTTGTTTCATTTTCTTATTAGTTTTTTTTAGAAGTCAAGGGGCCCCTGTCCTGGGGCTAACACTTGATTCCTTTACAAATAGTACTTGTATCCTAATGATCTTTTTAGGATGGGGCATGTTCCTTTGATGGCTGCTATTTGCACTTCACAGCAGCTTGGCTTCCCTGGTATTGATTCTAGGTATTTTTTTAGGTTTTGTTTCACCAGTCCAGTTGCCCCAACCACAACGGGTATGATGTCAATTTCTTTCAATGACCAAGTTGTTTTTAGGTCATTCTTGAGGTCCTGGTATTTTGTTATCTTTTCTCGTTCCGCTCTATTTAGGCCATAGTCATTTGGGACAGCTACATCAATAATAAGAGCAGTTTTTTTTCGTTTATCCCAGATGACAATGTCTGGTTTAATGGCTTTGTCTTTTATATATCTGCCTGTCTGGATTATTTTGTCATAGAACACAGTCACCTTTCCATTTGATGTTATTGGTGGAGGCTCATGTTCCCAGATGTACTGTCTTCTGTCAAGCTGCATTTCTCCACAGATTTTCCAGTGGAGGTATTTGCATACTTTGTTATGGCGGGCAGTGTAGTGTTTGCATGTGTGTTTTCAAACTGGAATTCTGTGAAAACGCTGACCCACAGATTTTGCAAGAAAATGGTTTCTCTCCCGTGTGAGTTCGCACATGTCTTTTCAATTTGGAACTCTGTGAAAATGCTGTCCCACAGACTTTACAAGAAAATGGTTTCTCTCCTGTGTGAATTTGCATGTGTGTTTTCAAATTGCAACAACGTGAAAATGCTGATCCACAAACTTTACAAGAAAATGGCTTCTCTCCTGTGTGTGTTCGCATGTGGTATTTTAAAGTAGAATCCTCTGAAAATGCTTTTCCACAGATTTTACAAGAATATGGTTTCTCTTCAGTGTGTGTTCGCATGTGCTTTTTCAAAGTGGAACTCTGTGAAAATGCTGATCCACAGATTTTACAAGAAAATGGTTTCTCTCCAGTGTGTGTTCGCATGTGAGTTTTCAAATTCAAACTGAGGGAAAATGTTGATCCACAGACTTGACAAGAAAATGCTTTCTCTCGAGTGTGAGTTTGCATGTGTGTTTTCAAAGTGGAACTCTGTGAAAATACGGATGCACAGACTTGACAAGAAAAGGGTTTCTCTCCAGTGTGTGTTCGCATGTGTGTTTTCAAATTGGAACTCTGTGAAAATACGGATGCACAGACTTTACAAGAAAATGGTTTCTCTCCGGTGTGTCTTCGCATGTGTGATCTCAAACTGGAATTCTGTGAAAATACTGATGCACATACTTTACAAGAAAATGGTTTCTCTCCAGTGTGTGTTTGCATGTGTACTTTCAAATTGGAACTCTGTGAAAATGATTTTCCACAGACTTTACAATAAAATGGTTTCTCTCCGGTGTGTGTACGCATGTGTTTTTTCAAAGTGGAACTCAGTGAAAATGGTGATCCACAGATTTCACAAGAAAAATGTTTCTCTTTAGTGTGTGTTTGCATGTGTGTTTTCAAATGAGAACTTTTAGAAAATGCTGATCCACAGACTTTACAAGAATGGGCTTCCACTTCCATATGTTTTCAAATCCTCAATGATGTGAAAAATCTGCTCTGTATAGTGGAGAAAAGTTGGATTTTAGTAGTGCCAATTATTTTTTAGATATTAGTTAATATATGAATTTAGGGAAAACCACATATGAATTGCAACAATAAGAATTGCCTTGTGAGCTATCAATATTCAGATCGACACACTTAACAAGAATAATTTTTTTTTCATATGTGATTGAAGGTGTTCATTAGATTTCAAAATTCATCTTCCCCAAAATAGTTGATGTCTGTGAAAGAATAAAAATTAAAGTTTTATTTTAGAATTATAAAAAAACAATTGACATATTTATTCTTTGGGATAATATCATTACAATCAATTTATATTTTAATTAACTGCAACATATAATTCATGTGAAATGAAAGAGTAAAATACATATTCTACTGTTCAACAAATACAAAGAAATAAGATACGGTATATCCAATTTGTTGAAAAATCCGTGTTTTTACAAAACAAATTTAACCCTCCCATTTGAAATAAAATAAGTGATGCATTATAAAATTCATTCATTGATAAATCAATACTGAAAATTTCCTTAAAATCGAATAATTCCCTGATTTTTGTAATTTCTTTTTCTACTGTTCAAAAAATACAATATATTTAATGGAATCTAATAAAATTTACTGTCATTTTTTTAGACAAGTACTTATCAGATATAAAATGACACTCCATTATATTTAACAAAGAAAACAGGTGTACTTGTAGTAAATATTTAATTATCTTAAAGTGAATGAAATGTAGGAAAAATAACTATTCTTATGTAAAACAAAAATGGAATGTAATACGAAAATTTTTGTTGATGATGTCATTGAAAACATTATTTATTATTTCACATCTATTACATTGGCAAATCTCCATGGAGCTATAAAAAGGCAAAGGTGTTTATGAGTTAGCATGCCAAAAACCTTTATAAATATAGAGTATAAAAAGGGACCACGTAAAGACACATGTATATGTCTTTAGTTGCGGGAGCAATTCCCCCAAAGTCCAAATTGGTGGGGACACAACAATCTAAATAAATCTCTGTAGAGTCCCAGATAGAAGAATTTGGCTGGAGTAGGTGGAGACCATTAACTCTTTATCTACCAGAGTGGACCAAACCCCCAGATGATCAAAATGCCCGAACCCCTCAAATCTTAGAATATGGTTTAAGTATATGCTGTATTGATTAAAAACTGCCATTTTCAAATAGTTAAATTCATTATAAAGACATGTATTGTAAGTTTTGCCAAAATAAGTATATTCTGTATTGATTAAAAACTGCCATATTCAAATTCAATTTAATAAGATATTCATCATAAAATTACGTCATTGATAAATTATTTGGTAAAAATTTTATTAAAAGATTCCCTGAATTTTGATAAGAGTTTAAAAATTAAAAAGAATTAAATTTCTTTTTATTATTTCCCCTTCAATCTCTGTGCATACCTAAATAAAATTGATATTTTGTTAAATCTAACAACTACTTTTGTTGTTCTTCTTGTCTTTACTTGTGTCACTTTATTCTTTCAAAATTTCTGGGGTCAGCATTATTATCGACGCTAAAACATATTTTTAATTATACATTTTTAAATAGATTAAATAATTTTTTATCATTAAAATATAATATTTACATCATTGCATCTTTCAAATTAAATTTTTAAGCAAATAAAATGAGATCAATTAATTCAGAGAAAATTTTTATTTCTTGAATTAAAAGAAAATATTGTTTTTGAAATTACAAAAAGACTCTTTTGCTTGTGTCTCTTTATTCTTTTCAACATTTCTGGGGTCGACATTCTTAACAGACCATCAACATCCAATTTTCATGAAAATTTTCAGAATGTTTTGATGAAAATATGTCTGAAAAAGTTATTTTCTAAAATATATTTGGGAAATATATTTTACTACCTACACCTATTTTATTTTGTGAGATATGAAAAAAACGAACAGGAAAAAAACGATTTTTACTTTTTTTTTTCCCAATAAAATAACTTTAATTTAGTATTTTTTCTATGAAAAATTAATATATAAATTCATTTAAAATATGAAAAGCCTGATGTTAAGTTTAAAATGTTATATTTTTAGATTCTAGAAATAAATTCTTATTTAATTCAACCCTTATTTTAGGTGCAGAAAGTAATAAGTTTTGAAGAAAAACTTTATTGAAAATGTACCCAGCCTTTTTTAAGTAGAAAAAATATCGATGTATAATTATTTCTTTTATAAGATAATAGCCAATTAAATAATTATCAAAGTGAGTAAAAAAAAATCTCCAAAAAATTAATTATTTATTATTTTTTTACATTTCATTTTTCGATTTTCGGTACTTATTTTCTAATAGGAAAACCACCAGAGATTTTTTTTTCTTGTTTCTATTCATAACTTCGGTCTTTTATCTCATTATTGATACTGTAATTAGTACAGAAAATGACCAACTCGCAAAAATACTACACAAATATACATAAGGGGGGGGGGGCGGTAAAATTAAGTGACCTGAAAAAAAATGAGAAAGTTTTGAAATAGAATAAATCTAAATGCATTATAAAGATCATTCATTGATAAATAAACACTGAAAATTTCATTAGAATCCGATATTTCTCTGATTTTTGGTAAATTATTTTCTGGGGGGAGGGGAGGCTAAATTCATTTTGTCAAAAACGCATTTTCGGCTAATTTGGGCCTCCCTAATATTATCTCTCTTTGACAATCATACATTTAAATATATGGGTGGCTTTATTTGATATAATTGTTTTCTTGTGCAGGTTCAATATTCAATAACCAATTATTGGTTTTCAACGATTCTTGAAAGATTTTTTTTTTGTATGTGGTAGTTTCAGAATAACCAGGAATATTTTTTAGTTGAAATTAGCGTGTAACTGAAGAAAAGACAATAAGTATTACAAATGTTGTCAGTTTTGCTCTTCTGTACATTATAAGAATCAAACATTACTATTCAACAATAAGAATTACAAATTCTCTTAAAATATTAATATATCATGGTTACCTAGTTTATTCAATATGGCAAGTGATCACGTGACCCGATATTTGTGATACCGAGTAAACAAGCATTTTATGATCGTGGTAACTTTCATTAAAATTTTACAATTCCCTGATCATTGCTTTAAAATTTTAAAAATTAATAAAAATATTCATACATTATTTTAGTTAAATTGGACATACCTAATAAATGTATAAATGTTTTATGATTATTAGGACCTTCAATTCGGACATGTGATCAGTTTAGGCCATCTTGAATAAAACGGATATAAATATTTCCGAACTTTGTTTATCAAAAATCTTGTAAAAAACAATTAAAGATCGTATAGGGTTGTTACAAAGAAAAATAGTTAATTCAAAGATCAAATTATCCGATTGGGAAAATTTACATCGTTATCTTAAAAAATAAACAAACCTATCCGTATTACATGCGAAAGGGTAATTTAAGGCCGCAACTTAGACAGAAAAATACATATTATTTCCCTTTTACGATTATACCACTAAAAGTATGGCTAGCTCTAATTGACATTTTTTTCTTGTGCATATTCAATAACTGATTATTTGTTTTCAACGATTTTTAAAATATTCTTTTTTTTATCTTGAAATATTATCTTGAAATTTTTTTGTGCATTCGTAAGAAGAAACATTTTTAAAAATCCTGATGATATATTTCAGCTTAGGAAAAAAAAAATTGAAAATCTTTAATATTAAAATTTAGGCTAAAGAGGCAAATTTGTCAGAAAATTAGGTTGACCCAGAAAAAACAGAACCCACAAATTTTGTAATAAAACTGTTAATTTCAACTAGGGAGTTTAACGTTAGGGGTTAGGGTTGGGGGTTGGAGTTTAGGGTTGGGTTTAGGGTTAGTAATGGGAAATAATTTGTTTCTGACTTTTCTGTGTCACCCTGTAATATGTTTTAATTTTCTGAACGATTTGCAGGTTTTCGCCAAAATTTACTATTAAAATGAATAAAATCTTTAAAATCTTTAATATCAAAATTTACTATTTAAAATTTCACCGTGAAATTGACGTTAAAAAAATGTCTTCAGTTTTGGTATTAATTTTGTAAATCGAAAATGAAATGAAAATTTGAATATTTTTTCTAAGAGAAAAACTGATAAAATAACCAATATATATTTACTTTTTATTCTAATAGCGTAAAAAATTATTTTATTTAACTTTTTTGACCAAACAAACTTCGGTTACTCAGAAGCGTCTCGTCTCTTTGTAAAACAAATATGTCAGTTTTGCTTTTCCATATATTCTAAGAACCATACATTACTATTCAAAAATAAAAATTACAAATTCTTTTAAAAATATTAATCGAGTTCAGATCGGGCCAACTTTTAGTTCACTTGAATTCTAAAATTCATATTTTTAAATATCCGTGTAAAATTCGATTTTTAGTGCAGAAATTTTAAAAAATTTATTTCACGCAGAAAATGAAAATATTTAAGTACACAAAAGATTGAAAATCTTTTAAAAATGAATTTCTTAAGATTTTTTTTTTTTTTAATAATTTAATAGAATTACAAAAGCAAAAAAAAATTTTTCAAATATTAATATTATGACATTTTTTTTGCACTTTTTATTTCCAATTTCATTAATTTTTCCTTTAAAAAACTACACCTTGTACGTTATACAATTTCATTGATATAGTTAATTCAGACTCTTATCTTTTATTTTTTTTAATCTCATGAAATAAAATAGGGGGGGGGGTGATTGACTTCGTAAAAAATATTTCCCCTAATATATTTTAGAAAAAACTATTTCAGATGTATTTACATCCAATCGTAAACATTCATGGACATTTTCGTGAAAATCGGATTATTAATTGATTTTTCATATAATTTTTTTTTAAAAAACCTCTTATCGTAACTTGTTTTTAGCTACGTTAAATTTCAGTTGATTTAACAGTGCAAAAATGAAAACATTGTTTTTCAATCATAATTTTCATTATTTTCGTAAGCTAAAAACATGTTTAAATAAATCATCAGAAGTTTGTTTAATGTTTTTTCTTTCGAATGGAAAAATTTTTTTCAAGCAAATATTAATTTTTCTGCAAGTTTCATTGTGTTAAATGTAGGGGGGTAAATTTCACAGGGTAATATTGGTGGTACCTAATGATTATGGTTAAGGTTCGTTTTATATTTAATAAACAAGGGACTGGCAAACGAAGCCTAAAATGCGTTTTTGACAAAATGACTTTAGCCCCCCTACAGAAAATAATTTACCAAAAATCAGGAAATTATCGGATTTTAATGAAATTTTCAGTGTTTATGTATCAATAAATGATCTTTATAATGCATTATTTATTTTATTTCAAAACTTTCTCATTTTTTTCAGGTCGCTTATTTTTTACCCCCCCCCCTTATGTTGGGGGCGTAAAATGTTTTGCAAGTTGATCATTTTTTATACTAATTACATTATAAATAATGAGATAAAAGACCGAAGTTATGAATAGAAACAAAAAAAAAATTTTTACGGTGGCTTTTCTATGAGAAAATAAGTACCGAAAAAAAAAAAAAAAAATTAATTTTTTGGAGATTTCTTTTTTACTCATTTCGATAATAATTCAATTGGCTATTATGTTATAAAAGAAAAAATTATACATCAATGTTTTTTCTGCTTTTTCTGCTGGGTACATTTTCAATCGAGTTTTTCTTCAAAACTTATTACTTTTGGCGCATAAAATAAGTTTTGCATAAAGTAGATATTTATTTTTAGAATCAAAAATATAAGATTTTAAACTTAACATCAGGATTTTCATATTTTAAATGAATTTTATATATTAATTTTTCATAGCAAAAATACTAAATTAAAGTTTTGAAATAAAATAACTAATTCATTATAAAATTCATTAATTATTAAATCAATACTGAAAACTTCATTAAAATCGGATAATTACCTGATTTTTGGTAATTTTTTTTGCAAACGCGAATGTTACAGTGTAAACAATAGGTACCACCAATTTGACCCTGTGCAATTTACCCCCCCCCCTACATTTAACACAATGAAACTTGCAGAAAAAATAATATTTTCTTGAAAAGATTTTTTCCATTCGAAAGAAAAAACATTAAACAAACTCCTGATGATTTTTTTAAATTTTTTATCAGCTTACGAAAATAATGAAAATTATGATTGAAAAACAATGTTTTCATTTTTGCACTGTTAAATCAACTGAAATTTAACGTAGCTAAAAACAAGTTACGATAAGAGGATTTTTTAAAAATTCTATGAAAAATCAATTAATAATCTGATTTTCACGAAAATTTCCATAAATGTTTACCATTGGATGTAAATACATCTGAAATAGTTTTTTTCTAAAATATCTTAGGGGAAATATTTTTTACGAGGTCTATTCCCCCCCACCTATTTTATTTTATGAGATAAAAAAAATGACGCGTCAGAAAAATTTTTTTCTTTTTTTCTATAAAGATAAGAGTCTGAATAACTATATCAATGAAATTGTATGAATGTACGACGTTTAGTTTTTTGAGGAAAAATTAATGAAATTGGAAATAAAAAGTGCAAAAAAATGTCATAATATTAATATTTGAAAACTTTTTTTTGCTTTTATAATTGGTATGTACTATATTCTATTAAAATGTCAACAAAAAAAATTTTTTTTAAGAAATTAATTTTTAAGAGATTTTCAATCTTTTGTGTGATTAAATATTTTTATTTTCTGCGTGAAATAAATTAAATTTTTTTTTTTCCTGCGTCAAAAAATCGAATTTTTCACGGATATTTAAAAATATGAATTTTATAATTCAGGTGCACTAAACATTGGTCCGATACGAGCTCGATTAATATTTTTAAAAGAATTTGTAATTTTTGTTGTTGAATAGTAATGTGTGATTCTTAGAATGTACGGAAGAGCATTGCTGACATTTGTTTTACAAAGAGACGAGACACTTCTAAGTAACCAAAGTTTGTTCCTGTTAGGCTGACAGTGTTAGCGTGAAAAAAAAATAATTTTCAATAATTAAAATAAAAAGTAAGTATAATAGATTATTTTATCAGTTTTTCTCTTAGAAAAAATATTCAAATTTTCATTCCATACTTTTACGGGTTATCGTAAAAGGGAAATAATTAGTAACTTTTCTGTCTATATTACGGTCTGAAAATTACCCTTTCGCATGTAATACGGGCAGGTTTGTTTATTTTTTAAGATAACGATGTAATTTTTCCCAATCGGATAATTTGATCTTTGAATTAACTATTTTTCTTTGTAACAACCCTGTACGATCTTTTTTTTTACGAGATTTTTGATAAACAAAGTTCGGAAATATCTATTTCCGTTTTATTCAAGATGGCATAAACGGTCTGGTGGTACCTAGTAAACAAGCACTTAAAAACATCGAAAACGGGGCTGACTGGCTGATATCGTCGAAATTGACCAAAACAAATACTTTTAAATCTATTAAAAATAAACTGCATATGTAATGATATTTTTCTTTTTTTAATTATGGTTATTATGTTACTACTTATCGATTTAGACAAAGTTGGCCTTAAATAATAGATTTAATTATTTCTAATTCGCTTTTAAAATTCCTAGAAGACGACAAAATCGCCTATCCCTATAATAAACCATTATTCATAATAAAAAAATTTTTTTTAAATTAGTTTTTTAAAAATTTGACGGAAATCTAATTGGCCCTGGATAACATCAATTAAATTTAAAAGAATTAGATTATTTTAAATAATCAGATTATTCTTTAAATGTTTCCATATATCTTCCTATCCATAGAGGATAAGGTTTTGTCACAAATTAAAATCTATTTCGCTTCTTCATCAACTGAAAAAAAAAAAACTCGACCTACGTCAGGTCGAGTTTTTTTTTAAATAAAGATAATTACAGAATGTTATACTTACTTCTTTCTCTTTTCTTTCGTCTGATTTCTTTTCCTTGTGACTATACAGCGTTAGGGAAATGGTGTAAAACGTATTATTTTCAATAAAACTAACGTTTTCTGCTTGAATAAAATAAAACGTGTCGTTCATTTGCAATCAAGACAGAAACAAGGGAGATAATTCATCTTCTTATTTAGTAATATTAAGTTTTAAATGTTATGTAAATGTACAAGAGAAATTAGACATGGACTTTTATTTACTAAGATTTTTTTTAGATTGAAATATCTAAAAAATAAAGTGGTTTAATTATTACACCACTTTGGCAAACGGAGCCTAAAATTCGTTTTTGACAAAATGACTTTAGCCCCCCTACAGAAAATAATTTACCAAAAATCAGGAAATTAACGGATTTAATGAAATTTTCAGTGTTTATGTATCAATGAATGATCTTTATAATGCATTATTTATTTTATTTCAAAACTTTCTAATTTTTTCAGGTCACTTAATTTTGACCCCCCTTATGTTGGGGGGCGTAAAATGTTTTGTGAGTTGGTCATTTTCGATACTAATTACAGTATAATAGGTACCACCAATTTGACCCTATGCAATTTACCCCCCCCCCCTACATTTAACACAATGAAACTTGCAGAAAAATTAATATTTTCTTGAAAAATTTTTTCCATTTGAAAGAAAAAACATTGACCAAACTCCTGATGATTTTTAAAATTTTTATCAGCTTACGAAAATAATGAAAATTATGATTGAAAAACAATGTTTTCCATAAATGTTTACCATTGGATCTGAAATATTTTTTTTCTAAAATATATTAGGGGAAATATTTTTTTACGAGGTCTATCTCCCCCCCCCCTATTTTTTTATGAGATAAAAAAAATGACGTGGAAAAAAAAATTTGGTACTTTTTTTTCTATAAAGATAAGAGTCTGAATAACTATATCAATGAAATTGTATAACGTACCGAACTATAGTTTTTTTTAGGAAAAATTAATGAAATCGGAAATAAAAAGTGCAAAAAAATGTCATTATATTAATATTTGAAAACTTTTTTTTGCTTATGTAATTGGTACGTACTATAATCTATTAAAGTGTCAAAAAAAAAATTTTTTTTAAGAAATCAATTTTTACGAGATTTTCAATCTTTTGTGTGATTAAATATTTTTATTTTCTGCGTGAAATAAATTAATTTTTTTTTTCTGCGAAAAAAAATCGAATTTTTCACGGATATTTAAAAATAGGAATTTTATAATTCAGGTGAACTAAAAGTTGGTCCAACCCGTGCTCGATTAATATTTTAAAAAGAATTTGTAATTTTTATAGTTGAATAGTTCTTAGAATACACGGAAGAGCAAAACTGACATATGACGAGACGCTTCTCGGTAACTTAAGTTTGTTTTTCTGAGTGTAAAAAATTATTTTATCTACCTTTTACGACCAATTAGAATAAAAATAATATATTGAATGATTGTTTTATCAGTTTTTCTCTTAGAAAAAATATTCAAATTTTCATTTCATTTTCGATTTTAAGAATTAACACTAAAACCGAAGACATTTTTTAACGTCAATTTCACTGCGAAATTTTAAGATTAAATTTTTTCAAGTTTTTATTCATAGTAAATTGTAATATTAAAGTTTTTAAAGATTTTATTCATTTTAAAAGAAAAAGTTTGGCTAAAAAAGTTTGTCCGTTACATCCATCCGTACTTAGATGCCTAAATCGCGGCCTGAAAATTACCCTTTCGCACGTAATATGGATAGGTTTGTTTATTTTTTTTAAGATAACGATGTAATTTTTCCAAATCGGATAATTTGATCTTTGAATTAACTATTTTTCTTTGTAACAACCCTGTACAATCTTTTTTTTTTTTTACGAGATTTTTGTTAAACAAAGTTCGGAAATATCTATTTCCATTTTATTCAAGATGGCCTAAACGGTTTGATGGTACCTACAGTATAAATAAAGAGATAAAAGACCGAAGTTATGACTAGAAACAACAAATTTTTTTACGGTGGCTTTTCTATTAGAAAATAAGTACCGAAAATCGAAAAATAAAATGTAAAAAATTATAAATAATTAATTTTTGGAGATTTCTTTTTTACTCATTTCGATAATTATTTAATTGGCTATTATTTTAGCTATAGGCAAATTTGTCATCTGCTAGGAATTTTAAAAGCGAATTAGAAATAATTAAATCTATTATTTAAGGTCAAACTTTGTCTAAATCGATAAGTAGTAACATAATGACCATCATTAAAAAGAAAAAATATCATTACATATGCAGTATATTTTAAAAGATTTAAAACCATTTGTTTTGATCAATTTCGACTCGATCCGCCATTTAGCCTCGTTTTCGATGATTTTAAGTGCTTGTTTACAATTTTGCCGTAACATTCGCGATTGCAAAAATTTTTACCAAAAATCGGGTAATTATCCGATTTTAATGAAATTTTCAGTATTGATTTAACAATTAATGAATTTTATAATGCATCAGTTATTTTATTTCAAAACTTTAATTTAGTATTTTTGCTATGAAAAATTAATATATAAAATTCATTTAAAATATGAAAATCCTGATGTTAAGTTTAAAATGTTATATTTTTAGATTCTAAAAATAGATATCTACTTAATGCAAAACTTATTTTAGGCGCCAAAAGTAATTAGTTTTGAAGAAAAACTCGATTGAAAATGTACCACCTCCCCTTTTTAAGCAGAAAAAACATCGATCAAAATTTTAATATTAAAATTTCACAGTGAAATTGGCGTTAAAAAAATATCTTCGGTTTTAGTATTAATTTTTAAAATCGAAAATGAAATAAAAAATTGAATATATATTTAAGCGAAAAGCCGATGAAATAATCAATCTACACTTACTTTTTATTCTAATTGGTCGAAAAAGTTAGAATAGAATAATCTTTACGCTACGAAAAACAAACTTTGGTTACTGATAAGCGTCTCGTCACTTTGTATAAAAACAAAACAAATTTGTCAGTTTTGCTCTTCCATATATTCTAAGAATCACACATTACTATTCAACAATAAAAATTACAAATTCTTTTAAAAAGTATTAATCTAGCTCGGGTCGGACCAATTTTTAGTTCACCTGAATTCTAAAATTCATATATTTAAATATCCGTGAAAAATTCGATTTTTTCACGCAGAATAAAAAAATATTTAAGCACACAAAAGATTGAAAATCTCTTAAAAATTAATTTCTTAAAAAAATATTTTTTTATTCTGCGTGAAAATATCGAATAATTCATCTTTTTTTAAGTTTTAAATCTTCTTTTAACTTTTAAATGTTATGTAAATGTACATGAAAAACCACACAGGGACTAATAAGATAAAACAAAAAAGTAATTGAAATATCTCAAATGCTAATTTTAAGCATTGCTAAAAAATAAAGTGGTGTAATAATATCTTTTACAAGTTTTTCATATTTAAGATAACAACAAAAAATCAGGAAACGCCCTATTTTAATGAAATTTCAGTCCTTTAAACCTTAAGGAATTAATTGCATAACAAAATACATATGCTTTCCTTACAAAAAAAAAAAAAAAGGAAAGAAATAAAAAAGTTTACAAAAAAAAAGAAATTTTTAAAGTTAAAAAAAACTTAAAAAAAAAATTGATTGAAAATAAAAATAAAAATTGAAAAGGTTTTATTACCTCCCTTTAGCAAAATTGGACATACCTAAAAGTAGGGATGTCAAGTAATCACTACAGAAGGCAATAAAAGAAATTAATTTTACTAAATTTTCAAACATTTACCAAAAATCAAGGAATTCTCCTATTTTAATGATATTCTGACCACTGTATTCATAAATGATTTAATTTTATAATATATTAGTAATTTGAAGGCAAATACAATGCGTATGAAAAATAAAAACAAAAAGATGTTATTTTTGTCTTATCGATTTCGAAGCATGAACTTCATCATCAGAGATTCGTATCAGAAATGGACGTGCTTACGTTTTTATTTGTGTGGTTATAATTTCTCTTCTTATTTCTTTTTCCTCTCCTTTTTTTTCTTTCTTCTTCTCCTCCTTTCTTTTTTTCACATGTTATGAATGAAATGGGCGAATAACTGTAATTTCTTTTTTTAATGTCTGTTGAGAACAAATGTATCCAATATTGTCTGTTTGACATCCGGTCAATGTTGCAAGATTGTAGCCATGTCAAATTCAAAATAAAAACCGTCAATAGAAAAATTTATATACTTAGCTTTTGTTTTTTCTTTTTTTTTTCTTTTTCCTTTCTTTTTTTTTTTTTTCCTTTGTTCTCTAATTTTAATTTTTTTTTTTCAGTTGTAAAAAATAAAATCTATTAAATAAATATATTAAGTAAATTAAATTATGTATTAGGATTGATGGGAAAATTTAAGAAAATATCTTTCATGAGTACTTTTTTTTTCTTTTGAATTTTAAATAGATTAAATATTATATATTAATTATATATTAAGATATTATATAATAATTATATATTAGGATTGATGCAATAATTAAAAAAAACAAAAAAAAAACTATGCATCATGAGTATTTTCTTTTTAAGTTTCAAATAGATTAAATATTATAAATCAAATATTTAAATTAGAAAAGGCATAGTGTTTTGTTTCAATTACTTATTCTATTTATTGTTTAATTTTTTATTTTGTTGTTATTTTAATTTTTCTTTTTTTTCTTTTACTTATTATTAGTTCTAGACTGACCGCAATCTTAAGAGCGTATTATGGTTTAAAGAAATGACGTCATGGTTTAAAGAAATAATGTCATGTAAAGAAGTTAATAAGTATGTCAATAATGTTGAATTAATTGTAATTAATTCTTTTTTCTTTTTTTTATATATTTAATTTCAATTTTCTAAATTTTTTTTTATTGTCAGTGCATGAAATGTTAAGGATCAATTGTATGTGCTAATAGATATCTATTATAGATGTATTACATAATTCGAATCCGTTATTTCAAGTGTCCACCTTGGACTTATTTCTTGAGGGAACAAAGTAAAAATATGCAAATAGTTTATTGTTTGTAGGTTTAAATTTGTGATAGGGAAAATTACATATATATGTGTAAAATATGTATACTAAATAAACTATAAGCATATATGGAACGTGTAATTTAGTTAACTATGTATTCCGTGTTTATTTCTAATCTATTGTTTATATTAGGACCTAATTTAGGTATTAATAAACTTTCTCTAATTCTGAGATTACCACTGTTGCGTATTATAGCCTCTATAGGAGTAGGGAAACACTAGAATTCATTTTACAGACAAAAATAGATTACAAAACGCCACCAAAAAAAATTTGGAGAGCTAAAAATTGACCGATAAAACCTCTGCCAATTATTGGAATTGGAAGCTCAAATGTTGGGGAATGTCAAATTTTAACATTGTAAATAACTCAGAGTATCTTCGTTGCAGCTGAAGCCTGATGCTCTAAGAGTGCCTATTTCAATTCCGTCCACAATTGAAGACAGAACTGAAGAGAATAACTAAAATAGGCATCACTGGAAAAGACAACAGCATGGTTTAATCAGCTGGTCACCACTAACAAGAAACATGCTTCACTAAGAATATGTTTAGACTACCATGAATCCAACAAGGCTCTCCTTAATCAACATTACACCATGCCTAACCTAGATGTTTTAAAAGACATAAAAAAAAATATTCACTAAGATATATTTATCTTCAGGATATTGACATGTAGAATTTGATGACACATCCAGTGATCTACTTTCCAGATATGCTATGAGTGATTTTGCTGGTTGAGACAAAAAATTGGTTTGAACTCTGCGTTTGAAATATTTAAGAAGAGAATGTAAAAACTTTCAAGGCATGAAAAGGACAGCCATCATTGTGGATGAACTAGTGGTATTTAGTCAAACTAAGAGACACTATTACAAATGACTTCAGGTGCTGCAGAAATGAAAAATACCAAAATATTCACTAAGACAGATTTATCTTCAGCATATTGACATGTAGAATTTGATGACACATCCACTGATCTGATTTCTAGATGTGCTATGGGTGATTTCGCTGGTTGAGACTACAATTTGGCTTGAATTGTGCTTTTGAAAGACTAATGAGGGATTCAGATAGATCCAGATAAGGTGCATACCATCCAAAACATACCTAGTCCAGAGGATGTGGGAATCTTGCATAGATTGCTGGGTATGGTCAACTATGTGGTAAAGTCCATTCCCAGCTTGATCTCCATCATCAAGCCCCTTCAAAATCCACAAAAATAGGGTACCACATGGATGTGGTCAGATTCACAACAAGTGATATTCAACTCAGAAAAACACCTAATCACTACTGTGCCAGTAATCACATATGATCCACAGGAGAACCTGTTACTGAAGAATGATTCCTGTGAATATGGACTGGAAGCTGCTCTGATCTTAAAAAAAAAAAGAGACCTGTGGAATATGAAAGATCCTCATTGTCAGAAACAGAACATTAAACATCACTTTCCTGATTTTCTGGCTGAAATGGTTAAGTCCACATGGAAGAAGAATTTCTATTATTCTCATATGTATGTTGGGTAAGGCAGAGACAGGAAGACAAGACATATATTGAAAGATTAATCTTGCTGCTCTGATCTAAAAGAAGAGACCTGTGGGATATGAAAGATCCTCATTGTCAGAAACAGAACATTAAACATCACTTTCCTGATTTTCTGGCTGAAATGGTTAAGTCCACATGGAAGGGGTGATTGATATGGCTCTTTACTTATCATAATGGTACAGAGGAATAAAAGTTTTGAATGAAATTAAAAGAGGGAAGAAGAATTTCTATTATTCTCGTATGTATATTGGGTAAGGCAGAGAGAGGCAGACAAGACATATATTGAAAGATTAATCTTTTATTAAAACTTGTCTTTTTACAAAAGCAGTAGTTGAGTTTGCAACAGAGATGTCATTGAATTGTGTAGCTTTCTTAGCTAACATCTTTAATTTTTGAATATTTTTCAAAACCCTTTTTTTAATCCCTATAACTTAGCAGAGATTTTTTACTCTTTGTTTTTCTTGTATCTCAGTAAGTTTTCATAATGAAAAATGTTGGGTTAGTTTTTGGATTACCTTTTCCTGAAGTAATTGTTATTGAATTTTATTTTCATACTATCATTTGGTTTGTGAATTGGTAACCCAAAAGTGGATTATGACTTGTTTATGTATTTACTGTGTTTTATGTTAAGAAGATTTGTTTGTAAGGTTCTGTTAAGTAACAAAAAGTCAAAGTGAAATAGAAAATACAACTTACATACAATATTTATTATGATATAAAACAAATCCCACTGGATAAAAAAGCAAGTTTATCATTTGGCTATAGAAACCCAAACAAACTGTAGAAAATTTCTATATGAAAATCAGTGAAAAAATTCCTTTGAAAATAGCTTCAACCTTATCATATTATCCTCTTTTGAGAAAATTGCATTGAAAATAAGAAAATATCAAAGTATAATAAACCATTACACTTTATAAACCACTGTAAAAATAATCTTTTTATTGTAAAGCAGATATCTGACTATTACATCTTTGACCTAAATGAACTTGTGAGTAAGCCCTGGTTTTGTCAAGCTAGAATAATTTTCTGTTTAACAATTATCTTGAGTGTGTGTTCTCATGTGCCTTTTAAAAGTGGAACTCTTTGAAAATGCTGATCCACAGACTTTACAAGAAAATGGTTTCTCTCCAGTGTGTGTTCGCATGTGTATTTTCAAATCGAAAGAGCGTGAAAATGCTGATCCACAGACTTTGCATGAAAATGGTTTCTCTCCAGTGTGTGTTCGCATGTGGTAATACAAATTGGAATTCTGCGAAAATACGGACCCACAGATTATACAACGAAATGGTTTCTCTCCAGTGTGTATTTGCATATGCCTTATCAAATGACAATTGAGAGAAAATGCTGATCCACAGATTTCGCAAGGAAATGGTTTCTCTCCTGTGTGTGTTCGCATATGCCTTTTCAAATCGAAAGAGCGTGAAAATGCTGATCCACAGACTTTGCAAGAAAATGGTTTCTCTCCAGTGTGTGTTCGCATGTGTCTTTTCAAATTGGAACTCACTGAAAATGCTGATCCACAGACTTTACAAGAAAATGGCTTCTCTCCAGTGTGAGTTTGCATGTGTGTTTTCAAATTGGAAGACTGTGAAAATGCTGAACCACAGACCTTACAAGAAAATTTTTTCAAATTATTCATGATGTGAAAAATCTGATCTGTATAAAGGAAAAATATTCAATTTTCCCAATTGTCCTTTGATATATGAAAAATATTCAATTTTCCCAATTTGTCCTCTGCTATGTGTTTGTAATTCACTGTTAAATTTCAAAATTCTTCTTCCCCAAAATAGTTGATGTCTGTAAAAGAATAAAAAGTTAAATATTATTTTCAACATATAAAATACAAATGACACATAAAGTAGCATGTGAAGGAGCAGTTGCTTGTGTTACACAATGTACACATATAAGACACAAAGACACAACCGCCCAAACAGACAAAAGTTGCTTGTGTTACACATCTCCTCCAATGTACACATATAAGACACAAAGACACAACCGCCCAAACAGACAATAGTTGCTTATGTTACACATCTCTTTCATTTTATTCACTTATTTTAACAAAATTTGATTGTTTAAAATGTATTAAAAATAAATTACATATGTAAAGTTATATTGCCTTTTTTACTCATGGTCATTATGTTAATAATTTTCAACTAAAACCAAAAATTTCACCTTAAATAATCGACTTGATTAATTTTAATTTGTTTTTAAAATGAAAATGAGTGAATAAATAGGCAATGCCTAACCTGATGCTTCTCTGTCATGTTTTAACTCGCATGTCAATTTTGAATACCAATAAAATTGATGTTTTGTTAAATCTAACAACTTTGTGAGTTGTTCTCCTTGCTTGTGTCACTTTATTATTTTCAACATTTCTGGGTTTGACATCCTTATCGGTCCAGCAACATACTTTTAATCATACATTTTTGGATAGATTAATTTTTATACATTAAATTGTAATATTTACAATATCCCACCTTTCAGACGGTTAAAATTCACTATTTAATTTTTAAGTGAATAAAATGAGGACAATTGATCAGAGATTTTTTTTCATGAATGGAAAGAAAATATTGTTTTTTTAAATTACGTAAAGACTCTTTTCGTAATTTTAAAAACAATATTTTCCTTCAAAAGTGAAAAGATGCGATAAAAATTACCTTTAACTAATAGATAATTTTTAACTTTTTTTGTTAGTATTATCTGCGTTATTCAGACTATTGTCCTCATCTTTATTGTTGTCTGTACCATGTTTCAGCCAATATGCCCTCCGACCTTTTTCATATATTTCTTGTCGGACTCGGGAACCTTCTTTTCGAACTTGGGAACTTTCTTGTCGTAATTGGGAGTCATCACGGAACTTTGGACCTAGGCCATGTGTCCAATTGGACACATGGTCTAGTGTATAAAGTAGTTAGGTTAAGACAGTTCTAAGTGATAGTTATCTCTGGATTCCAGATTCAATCCTGACAGGTGGCAGTTACATAGAAAAATATTTAACACAGCTCCTACCCCAGCTATGGTTAGCGGAATGAGAACAGGATACCCCGGTGGACTGAATAAAGTGTTAGGTACAAAGTTCTGTGATGGCTCCCAATTATGACAAGAAGGTTCCCGAGTCCGACAAGAAGGTTCCTGAGTCCGACAAGAAATACCTCAGGAAGGTTCGTGGGCATATCGACCAAACGTTGTTAAAGTGGTGTTAGCTTAAAAAAACTGTCGATAAAAACGCCTTTAATGAAATATTTAAAAAAATGAACCGACAAAAAATGATTTTTACTTTTTTTCTATAAATATTAGTTTGTATAATTATATTAGAAGGTTTTTATAAGTTTCGATGCGAGAGCTTTTCGGTAAAAGAACCATGAAT
This sequence comes from Doryteuthis pealeii, assembly GCA_023376005.1. Taxonomy (NCBI): domain Eukaryota; kingdom Metazoa; phylum Mollusca; class Cephalopoda; order Myopsida; family Loliginidae; genus Doryteuthis; species Doryteuthis pealeii. Next base: position 96,828,727 of record CM042151.1, read on the forward strand.
ACAGAATTCAGCCAAAAAAATAAATAAAACAGCAAAAAAATTAAACCTGTGGTAAAAAACAAAAAAAAAAGGACTGTCTTTTTAAGAATATCTAAATACTCACATTTTCTTTTATGTTTGTTTAATGTCTTGTTTAAATTAGCTACTGGCAAAATGAGCCTAAAATGCGTTTTTGACAAAATGACTTTAGCACCCCCCCCCCCGAAAATAATTTACCAAAAATCAGGGAATTATCGGGTTTTAATGAAATTTTCAGTGTTTATTTATCAATGAATGATCTTTATAATGCATTATTTATTTTTATTTCAAAACTTTCTCATTTTTTTCAGGTCACTTATTTTTTACCCCCCCCCCCTGTGTTGGGGGCGTAATATTTTTTTCAAGTTGGTCTTATATTGTACTAATTACAGTATAAGTAGAGATAAAAAAAAACGAAGTTATGAATAGAAACAAAAAAAAATTTACGGTGGTTATTCTATGAAAAAATAAGTTGGTTGGTTGGTTTATTAATTTTAACGGCATATCAACCCGTCCAGGGTTATATCATGCCTAGCGGTTGGGTTGTTATACATATTGTGTATTCATATATATACATTTAGTAATTGGTTTTAACAATGTGTTAGCATTATTGGGAATCATACTGTATGCCATTGATTTGTTTCATGTCTATATTCTATGGTATAATTTTATTTCCCTCAAAAAGGAGAAAATATCCTCTATGTTAACATTTTCAAATAGGTCCTTCATATTGTTTGCTTTAAAATAATGTTTTCTGATGTGAGCAAAAAATCTGCATTCCATCAATAAGTGTTTGATTGTCAGGGGTGTTTGACATGTTTCACATTGTGGTTGTTGTTCTTGTTTGAGTATATAAGAGTGTGTTAGTTTTGTATGACCAATGCATAATCGGGACATAATGACTTGTTCCTTTCTAGACTTCCTTAAAGTTGGTCTGCAGCCTCCCAAAGTCGGTTTGATTAGGAAGAGTTTATTGTGGATACAGTTATTCCAGTGTTGCTGCCATTTTGTATGAAGGAATCTATTAATTTTAGGTTTCAAATCAGTATATGGTATCTGGAACTTGTCAGGGATTAAATCTAGAGCCAATTTAGCTGCAGAGTCAGCTCTTTCATTCCCCCTCACTCCTATATAGCTTGGTATCCAGCATATAATAATCTCCTTAGAGTTAGACATTGAGTCTAATCTATTCAGGAGCTTAATGATGAGAGGGTCTTCCAGTTTTTTATTTCTTAATGATAGTAGGACTGAGAGCGAGTCTGAAAAGATGATATATTTTGTGTGTTTATTTTCAGAGATGATGTCAAGTGCTATATCTATTGCACGGGTTTCAGCTGAAAAAATGGAACTTTCGTTTGGAAGGGCTTTTCTTACAATTTTTTTTATTTAAAATAGCTGCACATGCCGTTTTGTCATTGTCCTTAAAGCCATCTGTAAAGATGTGGAGGTGGTTGGGGTAGCGTTCTAGAACATTGTGGAATTTGTCTTGGTAAGTGCTAGGATGGGTTTTTGTTTTAGGAAGTTCACTTAGCTCAAGGATCACTTTAGGTTTTTTAATGATCCAAGGTGGTGTTTTTGGTATGATGGTTTTATGGATATTTGTGAGAGGAATTCTAGATTCTTTGAGGATAGGTTCCATCCGGAGACCAAAAGGTTTTATTGATTTTTCTTTTTTTTCAAAACATTCTTTGTATCCTTGGTTGAAGGTGCAGTCATAAGCTGGGTTGGATGGGCAGGATTTGAGTTTTGTGTAGTATTGCAAGGCTAGTTTTTCGCATCTTAGCTGTAGGGGTGCCTCATAAGCCTCTACATATAGGCTGTCAACTGGAGAAGTTCTGAAGGCCCCTATGACTTGCCTTAAGCCTTCATGGTGTACTGAGTTGAGCTCTTTGAGGTAAGACCTCCTAGCAGATCCATATACAAAGCAAGCATAGTCAAGTTGGGAACGGATTAGTGATCTGTATAGTTTAAGTAGTGTTTGTTGATCTGCTCCCCATTCAGTATGGGCAACTACTCGTAATAGTTGTTGGGCTCTGGTACATTTATTTTTTAAATGTTTTATGTGTGGGATGAAAGTTAATTTTTTATCGAATATAACTCCCAGGAATTTATATTGATCAACAACAGGTATTTCACTTTCCTTAAGTTTGATGGTAGGGTCATTGTGCATTTTTCTTAAGGAACAGAAATGCACACATTGAGTTTTGGTCTTTGAAAATTTAAAGCCGTTGTCTGTTGCCCATTTGTTCACTTTGTTGAGGCCCATCTGTAATTGGCGTTCTATTTTGTGGATATCTGTGGATCTATAGCAAATGACAAGGTCATCAACATAGAGAGCGCAGTTGATTATAGGATTGAGGCTATTTATTATATCATTTATTTTAATGGAGAAGAGAGTTACTGATAGGATACTTCCTTGTGGGATGCCTTCTTCTTGAGTTTGGAGGTCAGAAAAAGTTGATCCCACACGTACCCTGAAATTTCTATTGGAGAGGAAGTTTTTTATAAATAGCGGCAGCCTTCCTTGTAACCCTAGATCGTACATGTCTTTCATGACACCATACCTCCAAGTAGTGTCATATGCCTTCTCCAGGTCAAAAAAGACTGCCACTACATGTTGTTTTTTTTATATATGCTTCCCTGATGTAGGTCTCTAGTCGGATCAGATGGTCTATTGTACCTCTCTTTTTTCGGAACCCTGTTTGGAGGTTTGTAATTAGGTTATTTGCTTCTAGATACCATGTCAGCCTTTTGTTGATCATCCGCTCCATTGTCTTGCAGAGGCAGCTTGTCAAGGCGATGGGTCGGTAATTTTGTGGATTAGTGGTGTCTTTGCCAGTTTTGGGAATGGGTATAATTGTTGCTTGTCTCCATGTTTCTAGGAATGTGTTACTTTTCCAAATATGATTATAAATGTTTAGGAGACATCTGAGAGATTCTTCTGGTAGGTTTTTTAAAAATTCATTGTGAATCTCATCAGGACCGACAGCTGTATTGTGTGATTTTGTTATGGAGTCATTAAGTTCTGCTATTGTGAAAGGCTTGTTGTAATCTTCAGAATTTTTTGAAGTAAAGTTTATGTTTCTCTTTTCTGCAATTTGTTTGGTTTTTTGGAATTTTTTGTTGGTTTGACAGGAAGAATTTTTTGAAAAGGTTTTAGCAAGTAAATCGGCAATAGCCTTTTTTGTTGTTACTTTTTCATTTCTTATTGAGAGGTGGTTTAATGGACTTGTTTTTCTTTTTCCCGCTATTTTTCTGATCATGTCCCACACTGTTTTTAATGTGGAGGAGGCATTTAGTTTATTTACGTAATTTTTCCATGAGTTTCTTTTAGCTTCTTTAATTGTTTTCTTTGCCTTTGCTCGATAGAATTTGAATGAAATTAGATTGGGGGTTGTGGGTTCAGTTTGGAATTTTCGTAGAGCAGTGCGTCGTAGTCGAATGGCCTCTTTGCATTCCTTGCTGAACCATGGTCTGTTTTGTTTGGTAGATGCAGTATTATATGGTATACATTTTTTTGCTATTGTAATTAGAGTTTGTGTGAAATGGTCAATTGAGCAAGTATTATCATTTTGTGTGAGGTATTTGCTGCATAGGGATTTGAATTTCTCCCAGTTAGCTTTCTTCAAACTCCATCGAGGTAGTTCTTCTTCCTGGGGGTGTATGCTTTCAATCACAATTGGGAAGTGATCACTCCCGCAGGTGTCCTCATACACATTCCAGGAGAAATCTAGGCAAATTGAAGGGTCGCAGATGGTCAAATCTATGGCTGAGTAGGTAGCAGAAGATGAGTCAAGGTGTGTTGAAGATTTTGTGTTGAGAAGGCATAGGTTGTTATTGTTGATTATGTTTTCCAGTGTTCTGCCTCTTTGATTTGTGGTTTTACAGCCCCATAGAGTATTGTAGCTGTTAAAGTCACCTAGTAAGATATAAGGAGTAGGTAGTTGTAGTAGTAGATTGTTGATTTCTTCTTCCTTGACTGGATCATGTGGCGGGATATATAGTGAACAGATATTGATTGTTCTATGTAGAGTTGCTTTGACAGCAACTGCTTGGAGTTCAGTTTGAAGGTTAATTTTGCTTTGTGGTACATCATTTCTTATCAAGATTGAGACTCCCCCAGAAGCCCTGTGATTATTTTTATGTATGTAGTTGTAGCTTTCAAAGTTTTTGATATTTATTTTGTCGTTTTCTTTGAGAAAAGTTTCTTGTAGGCAGATTATAGCAGGATGTATTTCCGTTTGTAGTAAAAGTAAATCGTTAAGGTTTGCTTTGATTCCACGACAGTTCCATTGAATAATGTTTTGACCCATGTTTATGTTTTGTTTATTTGTTTTTGAGTGTTTTCTGTGATTTATGTCTGCTAGGTTGGGGTTTTCTTTAGTTTCCATTTTTGTTAGTATATTGAATATGTTGTGAGTTTCTAGAGATTCATTGGAAGTTTTATTTTCTTGTGTTTTGTGTCGGGATTGGGATCGTTGACGTGATTTGTCTTGATGCTTTTGTTTAGTTGGGGTTCTCTCTTTTGGTGTCGGTGAGGTTTCCATAGAGAGGGATTGTTTTGTTGGAGATCGTGATGGTCTCTGTTTTGAAGGGTCTTTGTTGCCTTCAGAGGGTTTTTGTGATTGGAGGGATGATGGTGTCATTTGCTCTTTTTGAATAGGATTTACTGTTAGGGTTGGATTTGAAGGTGGAGGTTGTTTAGTTTGGGGTATGGAATTCTGCAGTTCCTTAATAAGAATTGGGAATTCTTCAGGTTTCAGATTTAGCAGTTTTTCTATTAGGGAATTGCATTCATGCGAGGCCACCGATATAGAAGGCCCGTTCTTTGGGTGTGTGACGTCACAAAAGTAGGCCCAACTTAGAGCAAGCGAAATAGATACCGTTGTCTTGTAAAGACAGTAAATAAACAAGTGTTATGTTTCATTAAACTTTAATAACTGAAATTCGTTCATAATTTTATTTATTTCAAATTTGAAAACAACTTTTATAAATGATAACAAACATTGTTTTGATTTGCATGTTTTTTATTTTAATTTTAAAAAAACTTGTAAAGGCAACGTTGAGGTACATAAAAAAACAAATACCATTACATTAAACTTTAATAACTGAAATTCGTTCATAATATATATTTTTTTAAAATTGAAAACATTTTTTATAAATGATAAGCAACATTGTTTTGATTTGCATGTTTTTTAATTTTAATTTTAAAAAAACTGTAAACTGAATTATGAATAAATGAACAATCAATTATTAGATAAACAAACAAACAAACAAATATAAATAAATATACTAAATATAAATTTGATAAGTTTAGGTAAATTATAATCAGCATGGTTTTGATTTGCTTTTTTTTTTAAATTTCATGATTATTCTGTAAATTTACAATATTGTAATTATCAAGTGATAATTACTTAATACAGGAACAACTGAATTATGAATAAATGAACAATCAATAATTAGATATAAACAGACAAACAAATTACAATAAATATAAATAATATATTAAATATGAATTATAATCAGCATTGTTTTGATTTGCTTTTTTTTCAATTTTAATGATTATTCTGTATTTTTACAATATTATATTATATATAAACAGACAGATTACAATAAATATATTAAATATAAATTTGAAACCAAGTTTAGATAAATTATAATCAGCATTGTTTTGATTTGCTTTTTTTTTTTCAATTTAAATGATATTCTGTAATATTACAATATATACTGAATTATGAATAAATGAACAATCAATAATTAGATATAAACAGACAACAAATTACAAAATCAAATAATACTTATTGAAAAATAGGTTATAGATAATAAATTCAGCTGAATGTCTGAAGTTTTCTTTTTTTGCTTAACTTATTAATGATGTTATCATTTTCTCTAGAACAAAATTATTTAAAAGAGCATTTGTAGAGCTTAAGATAAACATCTTTTCTATTTTTTAAATATTATGACCTTCATCACAAGTGTCAACATTAAAAAGTAGCTCATGGTCTGAATACATTCAATGTTATATGCATGGCTAATTTCCTTTGATTTACTGAATGAAGAAGAATGATTTATATTCATTGAAAATTTGCAGAACTAAATTAACATTTTGCCTTTCAAGACTAGTAGGATAAGAGCTTTTGAGGTCAATTATATAACAATATTTCAAAATTGACTGAGATTCCAGGGCATGAAGTTTCTGTAAGGTACAAAATGGGGCACTTTGGATACTATTTAATTCATGATTTCCATTATGAAAAATTTTGGAAAGAGCATGCATTTAGTTGCATCTTTTTGACCAAGCAATTGTTTCTAATGCATTTTAATATATGGACTGAGTCAAATAGAAAGAAGAGGCTGAGACTTAAACAAATGGGTGTGGATATACAATCGAAAGTTTGGTGGATTGCAAAAGTAAGATATAGCTTTTATTTATTGCATTATTATCTGTTATGATTGATAATACTTGAAAGCCTATCTCCTCTAAACCAATATAATA
>CM042151.1:96835250-96948651 GCA_023376005.1 Doryteuthis pealeii
GAAGAGAGAGATTAACATGCGACACATACAGGGAGAAAACATTTCTTGTGAAGTTTTGCCAAACTGCATTTTCTACGAAGTCCAGTTTGAAAAACATTTTCTTAAACACCGTTTTGTAACTCACCGATTGTAGCAGATCATTCTTAATAAGGTTTAAAAATGGGGATTGATTGGTCACTTTTGTTAAGGCTTCTTTTAAGAAGAAGTTTTAGAATATCTAATTTAATCACTTAGTCATCATCTTTTTTGTTTTTTGATCAGGAGGGGGTTACGCAATAGAGCCATGTTAAAGTGGGAGGAGTTATGCACTGAAGCAAAATTCAAAGTCAATCGGATTTACAATAAAAAGAACTATATTTATTTTCTGTGGTTAGCAAATGTGTTCTTTAACACCCGGCCTGCATTTAAAACATTTTAAAAGCAAAGGTGATATATTGATCACCATTATTATACTGGAATTCAAAAATAACCATTCATTGAGTTGTCGGGTCTGGTTTTTTAAATGTGCTTGAAATACTTTGTAAAGCTTCAGAAGTTTATAATAATGTTATAAACTTGTTGAAACACAACAAACTTCCGACACGTTGTGGGACACAAACATTTTAATACAACATCAGCAGCAGCCTACCTAAATTTTTGTCATGTGGTAAACTTATAAAAGGCCATGACAGGGCTACTACCTCTTTTAGGCTGTAAACCTTAAGGGTTTACACCTCTTCTAACAGCATCCATTGGGTGACTGTTAGATTTCAGCATACTCATGGTCTACAGGGTTAGTGCTTCATGCAGCACTCCTTTTCTTATGAACTAGGATTTGGATAGAATAAACCCTAGAAAAAAACGGAAAATTCCCCCTGCGCCATAGCCCCCCCCCTGCTTTGGACTTTGAGGACTACTTATTTTTGACTCTGAAAGCCGATAGTAATCACCTATAACAACTAAGGACCAACAATAAGATGGCAACCTTGGACAAGCTTCACCCTTGAATACCAAACAGCCGAAAGGCTGTTAGCAGGATTAACTTTTTGCAACTCCAACAACTAATAACAGCTATACGCTTCGAAACAGGTGCGTTACCTAACCAAACCATAACTACGGCTTAGACTTACGGTGCTGTGAAACATAAACTAATTACGGCTATACCGAACTTTGTGCTGTTTGACTTAAATGAACTCCTCTACTAAACTTCGGGTCGCTTTTGTCGACCTAAACTATGAACTTTCCTTCTCTTTGTTGTAGCCGCCTTTTTTAATGGTGCATTATATTTGTATAAAACCTGTTGCAATTCATATCGTCGTTAACTTGTTCTTGACCGTCATAAATCCCGTTAACCCCACGTTAATTTATAGTACATAACTAATGTTGTATATCCTTTCTTTACTTACTTTACTTCTAATTCTTCTTTCTGGCGTCTTTTCTTCTTACACTGCTTCTTCTAATAACGTTGGAGACTTCTCTTGGGGACTTCTGTCTGGTCTTCCATTGGGGATTTTCTTTATCAGAAGGCCCTGTGTCATGGAGTTTTTAATAATACACAAGACTTCCGATTAACTTAGATCATATTTATTTCGAAATCTCCACGCAGACTACCTGCGCAAGATCAAGTCGGCCGCATGCAAACACGCTTACACAGTCGTGATCTTGCCGATCTGACTAAAAATCTAATTTTTCTAATCTAAACCGAAGAGGGGTCTCCTCCACCGATTCTCACCGGTATCCACCGGAATGGATCAAGGATGAGGTCAAGCCTTGTCACTCATCCTTCAAGCCGTGGGGCTGCAACTTATAACAGCCATTTTGATTTCTACACTACTTTACATAAATATAAGAATCTATAATTATGTAACACTAAAAAAAGTAAGCCATCTTGTTGTATCCCTGCAAGATTGTTTTTTAAGAAAAAGAACTGCACATTAAATAGATAATGTTATTTCCTATTTTCTTCAAATCTTAAAACAAAAACAAAAATTATCAGTCAGCAATCCATACATTATGAATGTTAATGGCCGAACCCGGTAAATAATGAATATAAGAATGAAAATAATAAAAACTGGACATCTAAATAAAAGCTAGATGAAATGAAAGTATAGATATTTAATTTTAAAATCTAATGTAATATTAGTAATATTACATTAGATTTAAACAAAACAACAACAATAACAAAAAACAAAACACAAAGAATTTTTTTAAGTGTCGTTTTTAAGAGTTTAAAACTAAATGCTAAAACATTTATTTTTTTTTTTAGTTAAAGTATAAAAGGTATTTTCTGCAACAATATTATCCTTTGAATTTTATTAATTATTAAAAGAAACCGATTCATTTTTTTTTTAATATTATTTAAAATAATTAACATTAGGTGGGTCATTTTTTCAGCAGGGAAAAAATATTCTAGCAATAAAAAGGCAATCAAATTTCAATTCTTCAAAAATAATGTCATGGTTTTTTATTTTAACTATTATTTGATATTTTTAGAAGGAAAAATCTAGATTTTTTTAAAACGAGTTATTTTTGCAATACAAAAAAAACTTACTTCCGACCCTACTCACCAACTTGGTGCCTATAAGATTATATCTATGTTGGTTTATATTAAGCAAATATACCTAATGATGAAAACAAGGAATCTTTAAAACATAATATCCTCATTTTTTGTTTGGTCACTTTGTTAATGACGTCTGCAAAATCAAAGAAGCTTAGATATCTGATTTAATCCACTTATATATCAAGTATTTCCATAGCAATTTTATTTCATCTAACTGATGCAACTAATTGAGTTTGGATTTATCCTATTTAGAGAAATCTTTGAGGTTCCAGAATTGGATAGTTATTAATTAATTTAGGACGTATTCAAGTAGTTCCTTTTTTTTTCTTTAATTCATAATCCCATTAATCTAAGATTTCCATTTTCAAAATATAGATTTCTTAATCCCATCAAGAAAATTGATATATCATTGTCTCCGGTTACAAACACTGATCCTAGAATCAGGCGCCTCAAATTTCGTAAAAGTCATTTCCGCACTTTTTTTCTCCATCTGTAAATCAACGGCATCAGAATCCATGAGAAAAAACATAAAATCGATAACGTGCTTTTCATTACAAAAATACATAGACTATTAATGGCTGAAAAAATGGCCTTTTGTGGGCAACTTTGAAGCCCCGTATCTCCCCCAATTTCTCAACAGAATTCAACCATCTTTTAGTATATGATATTCCTCATCGAACTCTATCAGAAAATCATATTAGATGGTCACTTTATTTTTGCATGAAATTGGCCATTTTTTACCCACTCTCAAGGCCTCAAATTTCACCTAAAAGTCCAAATTGAGCACTTTTTTCCTCCATTTGTAAATCAAATGCATCAGAATCCATGGAGAAAAAACAATAAAATCGATAACGTAACATTTCATCAAAATATGATGAGGAATGTTAATTTAAAGAGCTTTAATAATAATTATTTGTGGAAGAACCAAGAATTTTTAGTTACATGTTATCTATAGTGGAAAGTTACTTCAGACTTGAGATGACAATGTAAAGGCTCCCTACTGGTTTTTGATGGTCAGCACAAGGCAAATGAGGCTTAAGAGAGAGAGAAGAGTTGGGAGTCTGGACTGAGTTTTTTGAAGTGAACACGGTACATAAAGATGAGTTCTGTTTCTCCAAGGGCATTTTTACTTGGGGGTAATAAAATTGAGCTTTGGAAGAAAAAACAAGAACATCTTGCATTTTGGTATTAAAAAACTAAGCAATGACACAGACGATCCAAGTAATTCAGAACCCTTGAAGAACAGTGAGAAATGTCATTCAGCCCAACAACAGATTCCACAATGGATACAGGCAGACCCAGCTACTCTGATCGAGAACCGCAAAAAACCAACCAGATCCCAGTCCAGAGATAAGTAAGAAACTGTAATATGAGAATATTACAATTTACACTCCTACTCTCTCAAATTAAACCAATTCTAAAATGGATTTCATCATGTCCTTAGATATTTACTACAATGTGGTTTCTTTTAATTGTTACCTGGTATTCTCAGAACAGACTCAAACTTGCGATTAGCAAGTGCCAATGTTCTAGCCACAACAAAAAATACCTTTTGTAAGTTTATTTGCATTTTATTATCATTGTTTCGCATAAGTATAATTGATCATTTCCAAGGGATAACAGCACTCAACAAAATAAAACATTTCTTTTTGTCATGTACTTATTACAAACAAAGTATCATAAATAAATGGTATTGTGGAGCGGTTATTTTCGTATTTGCTCTGGGAGTTTGTCTGGCTGTTTAATGTCACTGGTCCCCCTAGGGGGCCCTCATGTATTTAAGCAGAGCTGTTTTGAATTTTCTCTTCCTTTGGCCTGCCCCCTGCTCAACCTATGAGACACAATGAGGTAGTCTTATGATACCCCTTTCTTGTTGGGGGCTTGGCCCCACCTTACATTACTGTAAGTGATTTCCCAGCATGGACTATTCTTAGTCTCATGTCTGTTGCATTTATGTTCATATTACTATTGTATACGTATGTATGTTTCATGTACACTTCTATGTAATTTATGTTCCTTTGTGTATTCATGTGCTGTAACATATTAATGTTTTGTCCCTCAACCTTTGTTGGAGTTTGTGTTTCAATGAGTTATGACTTTTTCATAACTTTGAATCTTACAGTATGAAAGTTCCACAAATAATGTGTGGGCTCTTGTTTTTTAGTCTTACATATTCTGAAAAAATATAAGTTATATGTAAGATAACATTTTATTGCGCACAATTGTGTATACATATTATTTTCATTGCATTTCTTTTCTTTTCTGACGTTCTTTTATATTCACCTTTTGCTGACATGTGATGCAACTAAGTCTACAATTTTTAAAGAAATATCTGTTGGTAGACTCTTCATTGGACCTCCTTGCTTTTTGCTCTAGTATTCATATTGAGAAGACTTTCTGGACTTCCAATTAATTTGATGTCATCTTACAGTGAATTAGTATCATTGAATTAATGATTCATTTTTGAGCATCTATACACATATTTTCACATAGCTCTGTTGGTCAGAGCTGTAGAAATATGTTGGACTGCACATTATTAATTCATATATCTAATGTATAAATTTAAAATTAGGGACAGGAATTTTTTATTATTCAAATGACCAAGGGGCAACCCCACCTAAATCTGAATTGATAAAAACTTTTTTTTCAATTTTTTAAATGAAATATGTGGTTTATTACAAAATTAAGTCATTAATGAATAAAGTGGTGAACATTTCATTAAAATCGGAACAATTCCTTGATAATTTTGTAATTGTTTTGAATATTTTAAAAAAATTTTATTTTGAGATTTTTGGTCATTCCTATACTCCTGTCATATATTTATTAGAATAAACAACTAAAACTTGGCAAATATAAAAAATGTGTTTTATTGGCAGTTTAGTTATGTTGTACCTTTTGGGACAACTTTTCAATAAATTCAGTAATTTGATAAAAATAAAAAATAAAAATATTTGCATTTCCTTCTTTTTTTTTTTTAATGATTGTTGTTAAAATACTAATTGAATTTTTGTCAATTTAGTAAACTAAAATTGAATGAACAGGATGAGAAACTTTAATGAATATTTCAAGAAATATTTGATAAGGATTACCATTTCCATATATATATATTTACCAACCCCTCCGCACGAGCAGAATGTGACACAAGATCAATTTCTTAAGCGGAGTTTAACAGGTTTGAATTCAGAGTTTTCCTTCTGCTAGGCCGGTTGCCTAACCAAGGTTAAAGAGCCCAGTCTGCCCTACTATTTTATCCATAGCTGGAGGGAGAGTAGGATTCATACCTTTCCCAAAGTGAAATGCAATTACCACATGCAGGATTTGAATTCGGGGCGACCAGTCCATTTCCCATGACTTTAACCATTACACCACGTGCTTCCTACATTTATTCATTTATAAATAAAAATAAGTATCCATAATTTTATCAAAGAAAATTTGGCACAAATAATTTCTATTTCAATTGTTTTTGGAAAATTTAAACTACAATTAATATAAGAAATTAAGAAAATATATTTCTTTCTGTTTTCTCGTTTATTCAGCAAAATCAACACCTATTACTTCCACATCATTTTTAGATTCACATATATAAAAATATTTCACCTAAATTCTTCTTTATGAATAAAAAACAAAAAAACTTCCTTGCAAATGACTAATGAAAGAAAATAATAGAACATTATATTTCCATCTGATTTCTTTTCCTTTGAGCAATGCAACATAAGAGAAATGAAAGAAAATGTGAAATTTACTCAGTGATTAGATTAGACTAAAAAATACAAAACTGTCATTCAAGGGAGATAATTCTGATTTTTTTCTACAAATCTTTTTTTTTTTTTTTCAACAAAAGATATAGCCATTTTCAAACCAGCCAATCACTGGCCTGCAATTTTTGGTGCCAGAAATCAAAAGTATCATCCTCTTTTCAAACAACATCTCAAAAACAGTGGACATCAAATTGTTGCAGAGAAGACACGAGGAGTCACATATAAGTATGTTAAACTATTTACCAAGGACTTTATTTATGTGGACTAATATTTTATGTTTCATATAATACAATATAGCCACAAACAGAACAATTTGTTTGTAACTGAAAATATTGACACACTGTATTTTCTTTTATAAGACTATGATATAACATTATTTGAAACTCCAAGTTGTTCCATGTGCTTCCCATTACTAACTTATGTTATCACCTTAACTATTGTATTTTGTGGCTTAACTGTTTTAGCTTCGGTTCTGAGCAAATATCAAACAATCTTTTTGGTACAAATAATGTTTAATATAAGTGAATTAATAATAGAAAAAAATGTTGTCATGTCGAGATATTCATCTTGCTAGGAAAAAATCAGAAATCATCAATAACTTAAAATTGGTTGAATTTAAAACTTTTTGATAGTATTTTTGGATTTCATGGCAAAAATGCTTTTATAAACCAATTGTTAGTAGTAGGGAAGCTCTAGAACACATTTTACAGACAAAAATGTTACAAAAAGTTGCTATTTTTCACTGACCCTACCAAATGTGGAGAGCTAAAAATCGACATAACTAATTTTTTTGAATTGGAAGCTCAGATTTTGGGGATTATCTAATATTAACATAGTCCACAACTAGGTTTCTATAAAACAATATTGGCAAAAGAATGGTAATTGCAATATATCTTAATGTTTAACAAACTTTAAATATTATCTGATTTATCTGTATAACTATCTATTCATCTAATATTTATATTTGAGTAATTTATTTAATATTTATTACAATTTTTATTATTTATTTTACTTATTTATCTATTTTATTTGTTTATTTTACTTATTTATTTATTTATTTTTAATTTAAATTTTTTAATTTAAATGTTCGTGTATTGATACTAGTTTACCTTACAAAATAATATCTTATATACATTGAAAGTTCTAAGCAAAATTGTATTAAATCCAACACAAGTAGTATAATAATCAATTTTAAGATATGTCTTAAACAAGAAAAGCTTCAACAGGTTGTTAGTTAATATTAGCAATTTAAAATTAAAATTAAAATCAAAACATGCTTACGGCACCGGTGTAACAGAAAAACAAAAATGTACTCACACATTTAAACATACTATCTTTCAATTTAACAAACTTTAAATATTATAGGTTATTGTATTATACCTTTTGGTTGGGTAGGTATGGTGTGGGATTGGCGCCCTTTTTTTCCTTCCTTCCACCCCCCCCTGATTTATCTGTATAATTATCTATCCATTTAATATTTATATTTGAGTAATTTAATGTTTATTTTTTGGGAAATGATATTTGGTGTAATAAATTTGGAAATTAAAATATTTTATTGAACCTATTCACATAAGCTTACCTGAAACTTGCTCGTACCTCAAATTTTAGCTCTCAACACAAAGCAATTATTAACTGAGTGATGTCTCGGAAGATTCGGAAGTTGGAGTACTCGTAAGGCAGGTAACCACTGTACATGTACCCTGAGACATAGTGTAGGAAGATGCGGGCAATAGTTTGGGGGTATTTTGATAGAAAACCAGGGAAGTTAAAAGAAATTGCCCATTATTACACAATGTGAGAATCAGAAATTTGGGTTATCTGCCCCTATTAGTTCCTGGAATCAGACGCCAGGGGCAGACCCTTAAAAATCGACAGACAGATCCGGCAGTCACTAGCAGAACTGGTTTTAAGGTCAGCAAACACAGTCTATGGCACCCACAGGGATAAGACCAGACACCATAACAGAAATTCTACAGGCAGAGACCAGGTCTCTGGCAAATTAACAGAAATAAAAGTAGACAGGGTAGTAACGATACTAATAAGACTGTAGTTAATGCTGTTATGAAGGAAGGGTACAAGGCGAATATATGAGTATATTCGGGTTAATAGTTCATTGAGTGCAGTGTGAAGATGTGTGCTAATTTCACAAAATGTATTTCAGGAAGAAGTGTTAAAGGTGTATGTGAGAGTTTGTAAATGGTTGCCAGAGACATTTGCTCGGCAGGGATATATATTTGTTATACAAAGTACAAGGAAACTTACCTTGTGTGTATTTGCTGCTTCTGGTCTCTGCCAATAGAATTTGTCATGTACTTGTCTGTTCTTTTAGTTCATCTGGTCATACACTTTAGGTGCCAAGACAGTGTTTGCTGACCATATTCAGACGCTACTTAAAACCGGTTCTTCTCCCAGTGCCAGCCAGATCTGTTCTGTCGAATTTTAGGGGTCTGCCCCTGGTGTCTGATTCTAGGAACTAATAGGGGCAGATAACCCAAATTTCTGATATGAGTTGTTGAGGGAAAAGAGTATTTGGTGGCCTCTCAACTATGAGTGTCTTCCTGTGTGCTTGAAAATGTGGTTCATTTAATAATAATACTGCTGGAATAATGGAATTGTCTCATACCTATATGCTAACATGCGAGACAATAAACTCACAAAATGTAGACTTGTTTCCTGACTTAAATAAATCTCATTTCAAACCAGTAGATTTGTAAGGCCTATTGTCATTTAGAATGGACATGGTGATATGAGTTAAAACCATGGATGAGACTCTTTGAATTTTATACAGAGCTACTACCTTTGGTAAAGGTATACAACCAACTATTCCCACTCCCTCCATCTATGGGTAAATAGTAGGGCTGACTGGGCCCTTTAATTTTGGTATGGCAACCATTTGGGGAGAAAGAAAACTCTGAATTCAAATCCGTTCAACTCCGCTTAAAAATTAATCTTCTATTGAATCCTGCTCGTGCAAAGGGGGTGGTAAATATTTACTTTCAACCATTACCTATGTCACTGTTTATATCACAATACCCTCAGGAATTGCATAAGTTTATAAATGAGTATTTAATCTATAGTCAAAATCATTAATACATAGAATAACTCTTATTTATTAACAATGTCTATGAAAATCTGAGATTTGCCACAAAACAGCCCATGTTATTAGTGCGTCTAAAATCCTGTAATATGTCTTATATATCCTTAGAAATGAAGTTTTTAATAATATATGGCGTGGTTAATTTGCATACGTGTTCTAACAAAACCAGGTTTAATAAATAATTACTTGGTGTTATTGATCTCTAATATTATTGTTTTATTTTCTAATGTATTAAAATCAATCCTATGAATCATTTTATATAGATACCAATTAAAATATAATCAAAATAAGTGAAATCAATTTATATGTGTTCTTATTTAATTATGGTTTTGTTTTGTTTTATGGTAACTGAGCCAAAATTATTTTAGCTTTCAGAAAAAATAATTTTCTACGCGGTATGCTGGGCAATTGATTGATTGATTGATCAATGATAAATAAAAAGAACAGAAAATCAACAAAGTTAATACTTTTAGAAATATATTTCCAATTTTAGATTATATGTATGGTTGTGGTACTTCAGAACTATACAATTTTTTAAAAACGTGGCACCTGTGGGCTGGCAGGTAGTACTCCACAGACCAGCACTGGTCTGGCAATAAGAAGCACTGTTCTAAAGCTTATATTGAAACCCCCCAAAAATCTATAGAACATTAAAATCCACAAAACACATTTGCTCTGTACCTATTAGGATATGTAACTCACTAAAATAAAACTTAAATTTTCTGCAGTTTATCTTCTTTTATCTTCTGTTAATGCTGACTCATTATTATTTTATAAAGTATTAGCTCAGTAAATTACAGCATCCACTTTGTATCATCATCATCATGTCGCGCATGCACCACGGGTATCCATGACAATCTTTCGCCAACCTTCCCTATCATTCATTACACCTGGAAGCTCCTCTGCGGAGCAGCCAGCATCTTCACATAGCTGGTCAATGTAGGTCCTTGCTGGGCACCCCACACTTGCACGTCCATGTGTTGGCTTCCACAGAAGAACTTTGTATAATACTTTTCAATTCATGGAACGATGTTCCGGCACAGTATCACAGTCATTTTATCGGGGTGTATGGTGATACGGGTAACTTAAATGATGCTTGAACCTGCCCGTTCGGACCTCCTGTTCTTTTGTTGTTTGCTGATCAACAGGAAGGCTGAAAGATAACTGGGTTTGTACTTTTTCAACTCGGTTGGGTTGGATGATGACCAAATTATCCAAAGCTGTCAAGAGTCAACAAAACAAATAACCACAAACACTTATTAATGTTTATATACAAAAAATACCTTTATTAATCATACAATGATGGATGTCTTGTATGACGACAAAGGAGCGTGAATGTCGAAGTTGGTTTCTTTTCTTTAGTTAACTGGCGATCTACAGCTAGATTTTTATGTCTAAATGGTCAATTCGGTACCAAGTGGCAAGATGTTGGAGTGCAGCAGCAAGTGGTGACAAGGGATCAGACTTGTAGCGAGCTTTCGATCTCTGTGTGTCTGACTCCGGCTGATGGTCTGATGTTCCAGCTTCGGGTCTTCTTTTTATTGGGTCCAGACCCCCCTCCCCCCAAACATACGTCTCTGATTGGCCAGCCAATAGAAGCGCTGGACCAATGGCCTTGCAGCATAAACATTGGGGAGGAGTAAAAAGACTCCCCACTTTTCTTTGATTGGTGAGTCGCTTGATAACATTGACCACCTGTATAAATGGTCTTGTGCCAGTCTTAGTTGTAATTCTCCTTTAGTTTTCCAACTGCCACAACTCAAGGTTAACCATTGTTTTATTTATAAAATTTTGGAATTCTTGACCAAATTTCAAAATTTTTAGGAATTTATTTTTTGACAACCCAAGGTCAATTATCGTTTTATTTATTACCTGACTGACTGACTGACTTCCTTCAATAAGTTGGTTAGATTTTAAGGCATGTCAACCATTAATGGGTTATTTTAAACATTTGTTTCATTTATTCTTGATAGGTATTGAAAATTCTTTTTAAAACTCATTTTTTTTCTATTTAACCTATAAATAGGACCCTAACAGTTACTACCACTCTGGGTCAATGTGGACCTGGGAGTAATAATGATGAAGGAGTACTCTACACTCTGTGAAGCTCCAAAATTGGAACTTCACCATTAGATAAAGTTTAACATCATACTTATGACAAAAAGACCCTCAGCCACCACCTTCTAGCACATACATAATAAAAAGGATTTTAATGTCATAAGAATATAGGTGCTAGGCCTTGATATAACCAGCCAACTGATCGGAGAAGGTGGTTCGACTGCCTGTCTAGCCTAAGAGCCAAATTAAAGTGTTGAATGTCATGGACTGCTCAGCCACCAGGGCTCCATCCTTAACCCTCACTGGTGGCCCCATCACTCTTCAGATATGCAGTTAGTTTATTCTAAAGCCCCGCTGACAAGATTCATACAGTGAAAGGAAAGACTGAAAAAAGGATGATTGAAACATGGTTTAATCAAATGAGGTATATGGATTAACAATAAATTTTAAACACTATTGTTCAATATAGTAAGTCCACAATTGTTCTTGTTCTGCTCGATGCTGTGTTACCTGCTGTTTAATTCTTAGCTGGTGGATGAAAATGGATTCTCTCCTATGTGTGTTTGCATGTGGATTTTCAAATCAGAACTCCTGATGAATGCTGATCCACACACTTCACAAGAAAATGGCTTCTCTCCAGTGTGTTTTCGCATGTGTATTTTCAAGCTGGAACCCTGTGAAAATGTTGATCCACACACTTCACAAGAATATGGCTTCTCTCCAGTATGTATTCGCATGTGTGCTGTTCTATGAGAACTACAATAAAATGCTGATCCACAGACTTCACATGGAAATGGTCTCTCCCCAGTGTGTGTACGCATATGGCCCTTTAAATTGGAACGGTCTGAAAATGCTGATCCACACACTTCACAAGAAAATGGTTTCTCCCCAGTGTGTGTACGCATGTGTGTTTTCAAACTAGAACGTACTGAAAATGCTGACCCACAGACATCACAAGAAAATGGTTTCTCTCCAGTGTGTGTTCGCATGTGGATTTTCAAGCGGGAAGCCACAGAAAAGGTTGATCCACAGACTTCACACGAAAAGGGTATCTCACCAGTGTGTGTTTGCATATGGCCCTTCAAATTGGCAGGATCTGAAAATGTTGATCCACACACCTTACAAGAAAATGTTTTCTCACCAGTGTGTGTTCCCATGTGTCTTTTCAAATGGTAACGAGTAGAAAATGCTGATCCACACACTTCACAAGGAAAAGGTTTCTCTCCAGTGTGTGTTTGCATGTGTGTTTTCCTATGAGTACGAGTATAAAATGCTATTCCACACACTTCACAGGGAAATGGTTTCTCTCCAGTGTGTGTTCTCATGTGTGTTTCAAGCTAGAAACCCACTGAAAATGTTGATCACATACTTCACAAAAAAAATGGTTTCTCTCCAGTGTGTGTTCGAATGTGGATTTTTAAACCAGAATAGTTTGTAAAGGCTGGACTCGCAGACTTCAAAAGAAATGTTTTCTCTCCAGTGGTGTGTTCGCATTGGATTTTCCCAAACTGGCACCACTGAAATATCTGATCCACTGAAACTTACCAAGAATATGGCTTTTCTCTCCAGTGTGTGTTCGCATGTGTTTTCTGAAATTGGAAGAATCTGAAAATGCTGATCCAGCAACTTCACAAGAAATTGGTTTTTTCTCGACATGTGTTTGCATGTGGCTTTCATATGGGAACTTTGTGAAAATGTTGAACCACATAATTCACAATAAAATGGTTTTCTCTCCAGTGTGCGTTCGCATATGTCTTTTCAATTTGGAACGGTCTGGAAATGCATAATCACACACTTCACAATAAATGGCTTCTCTCAGTGTGTGTTTGAATGTAGACTTTTCAAATTGGAACTTCTAGAAAAAGGCTATCCACAACACTTATATTCAGAAGGAAACTCGTATTCTCTGATCCAGTGGTTTCGCATGTGGGTTTTCAAGCTGGAACTCTGTGAAAATGCTGATCCGCAGACTTCAACAAGAATATGGTTTCTCTCCCAGGTGGTTTTGCTATGCTGCTTCAAATACTATTCTCATAGGAAAATGTAGATCCAACAGACTTCAAAAAATGTTTTCCTTTTCCTTGTATGTGTTTGCTGTGTTTTTCAAAATTGAAACGGTGCAAAATTTTGAGATCCAACAACACTTCAAAGAAAATGGTTTTTCTCCAGTGTGTGTTCGGCAAGTTGTCTTCCTGAAATTGGATATCTGAAAATGTTGATCCAACATAGTTCCACACAGAAAATTTGTTTCTCTCCAGTATGTATTTGCATGTGGGTTTTCATATAGGAACGATCTGAAATGCTGAATTTGGCTTGCCGCACACTACGACAAGAAATGGTTCTTTCCAGTGTGTCTCTCTCGCATATGTGTTTTCCAACATGAGACTCCTAGAAAATCTGATCTGGCACACTTCACAAGAAAATGGTATTCTCTGCCAGTTGTATCCTCATGTTCTTCTCAAATTGGAATGTTTTGAAAATGCTGAATTTCACAAACTTACAAGAAAATGGGTCTCGCTCTCCAAGTGTGTGTTTGAATGTGGCTTTTCAAATGGGAAATCTTAGTAAATGTTGAATCCACAGACTTCACAAGAAAATTGTTTATTTCCATCGTGTATTTGCATATGTGTTTTCAAATTGGAACTATCAGAAAATGCTGAACTGCAAACTTTGCAAGTATATGCTTTTTCTTTGGTCAGTGTTTCCATGTCTTTTTTCAATTCTGAACTTTGTGAATATGCTCATCTGCACAATGGAGGAATAGTGGTTTTCAATCGAGTCTATTTTTCCAGTTATTCTTTGAAAATTCAATTAAGAGAAAATACTCATGTACTGAAGAGCAAGATAAAGAACTGTCAGATGTCAAATGCTGATCAACACAAATGTGAAGAATAATTTTGTCCTTTGGTAACTTTTTGTGCAGTTGTTGTCTGCAAGTTGAATAAAAATAATGTAAAACAAGAGTCCTCTAATTATAATAAAACATCAGTTTTATTTCCAATTAAGCTAACACTGTCATATATAATTATGCTAAGTCATAAAATTGTTATTCTACTGAACTTTTTGGTAAAAAAAAGGATATGCATATAACAATTGAAGGAAATATAGAATTCCCTGGTGTACAACAAAAATTGGAGACATAATAACAAGATTTTATGAAAATAAATATAAATATTATAAATAGATAATAAAATATAAATATCATAAATACAAAGATTTATGAAACAAACACCTGCAAAAGAAATAACCCTAAATTGTTTTAAGTAATTCACTTTGTTGAGGTTAACCTTTATTACCAGAGACCTCCCAAACATGGTCCCCAAACTATCAGAATACTGGGACAACCCCATAAATATTACAAGACCACAGTCTTAGAAATGATTTGATTTAAAAAAAAAGAGAAATGAATTAAATGAATACATTTCTATTCATAGTAAAGGATCAGCGTATGATACTAGCTAGTCAACCATTTATGACATGGTCGCTTTTACAGAAAAAACAATACAGATAAATTTTATTTCAAACTATTTAAAAATGCAAGTGAGTGAATTCAACTTGGAAGTAAAAACTCGTAATGAGTTTAGCATTTACTCAGTGGAGATGTTAAACTACCCCATCTGCTTCCTAGAACAAAAAGAATTGGAGGAATATTGCTTCGTATACAAAAACTGTTTTTTACAAGTATAAGCAACAGAAAAGTAAACTGAGCAGGGAAGACTGCCATAGTGTTGTATGTATTGCCAACCCCCTCCGCACAAGGCCAGGCATGTGAACACAAGGTCAATTTCTTAGTGGAGTTCAACAGGTTTGATTCAGGAGTTTTCCTTCTTCCCTAGACCGGTTGCCTACCAGGTTAAGAGTCCAGTCTGTCCTACTATTTATCCATATCCAGGGAGAGTAGGATTCTACCTTTCCCAAAGGTATTAGTGCTAAGTGAAATGGCAATTACCACGTCCAGAATCAATATAAGCAGGATTTGGGATGCGGGGCGATTGAGTCCATTCCCATGACTTTAACCATACACACCGCTCCCACGCTACTTAGGTCCAGATAAGGAAAACTCTGAATATCAAACCTGTTGAACTCACTTAAGAAATTGAACCTTGTGGCACATCTGCTTGTGCGGAGGGGTTGGCAAATAATACACATATGCAGTCTTTCCCTGCTCAGTTACTTCTGTTGCTATACTTTGTAAAAAACAGTTTTTGTATACAGAAGCAATATCCTCCATTCTTTTTGTCTAGGAAGCAGAGGGGGTAGTTTAACATCTTCCACTGAGTAAATGCTAAACTCATTACGAGTTTTACTTCCAAGTTGAATTTCTACTCACTTGATTTTTAATAGGTTTGGAATAAAATTTATCTGTATTTGTTTTTTCTGTAAAAGCGCCATGTCATAAATGGTTGACTAGTTAGTATCATATCGCTGATCCTTTACTATGGAATAGAAATGTATTCATTTAATTCATTTCTCTTTTTTTAAATCTAAATCATTTTCTAAGAGCTGGTGGTCTTGTATATTTATGGGTTGTCCAGTATTCTGATAGTTGGGCAGTTTGGAGGTGCTCTGGTAGATAAAAGGTTAACCTCAACAAAGTGAATACTTAAAACAATTTAGGGTTATTTTCTTTTGCAGGTGTTTGTTTTCATAAATCTTTTGTTATTTATGATATTTATATTTTATTTATCTATTTATAATATTTATATTTTATTTTCATAAATCTTTTGTTATTTATGTCCCAATTTTGTTGTACACCAGAGGAATTCTTATATTTCCTTCAATTTAAGATGATATCCTTTTTTACCAAAAGTTCAGTAGAATAACAATTTTATGACTTAGCATGAATTATATATGACATGTGTTAGTTAATTGAAATATAAACTGATTGTTTTATTATAATTATGAGACTCTTGTTTTACATTAATTTTTATTCACTTGCAGACAACAACTGCACAAAAAGTTACCAAAGGACAAAATTATTCTTCACATTTGTGTTGATCAGCATTTGACATCTGACAGTTCTTTATCTTGCTCTTCAGTACATGAGTATTTTCTCTTAATTGAATTTTCAAAGAATAACTGGAAAAATAGACTCGATTGAAAACCACTATTCCTCCATTGTGCAGATGAGCATATTCACAAAGTTCAGAATTGAAAAAAGACATGGAAACACTGACCAAAGAAAAAGCATATACTGCAAAGTTTGCAGTTCAGCATTTTCTGATAGTTCCAATTTGAAAACACTATGCAAATACAACGATGGAAAAATAAACAATTTCTTGTGAAGTCTGTGGATCAACTTTACTAAGAAGTTGCCCATTTGAAAAGCCACATTCAAACACACAACTGGAGAGAGACCATTTCTGTGAGTTGTGAAATTCAAAGCATTTTCAAACATTCCAATTTGAGCAGACACATCGAGGAGATACACACTGGAGAGAAACCGATTTTCTTGTGAAGTGTGCAGATCAGCATTTTCTAAGGAGTTCTCATTTTGAAAACACATATGCAAGCACACACTGGGAAAGAAACCATTTTCTTGTGAATGTGCGGATCAGCATTTTCCAGATCGTTCCTATATGAAACCCAATGCAAAACATCTGGAGAGAAACCATGTTCTTGTGAACATGTGATCAACATTTTTCAGATATTTCCAATTTTCAGGAGACACTTGCGAACACAACTGGAGAAAAACCATTCTTGTGAAAGTGTGTGGATCTAAATTTTTGCACCGTTTCAATTTGAAAAAACAACATGCAAACACATACAAGAAAGAAAACATTTTCTTGTGAAGTCTGTGGATCTACATTTTCTATGAGAATATATTTGAAAGAGCATATGCAAACACACATGGGAGAGAAACCATATTCTTGTGAAGTCTGCGGATCAGCATTTTCACAGAGTTCCAGCTTGAAAACCCACATGCGAACACACACTGGAGAGAAACCATTTCCTTGTAATGTGTGTGGATCAGCATTTTCTAGAAGTTCCAATTTGAAAAGTCACATTCAAACACACACTGGAGAGAAGCCATTTTATTGTGAAGTGTGTGATTATGCATTTCCAGACCGTTCCAAATTGAAAAGACATATGCGAACGCACACTGGAGAGAAACCATTTTATTGTGAATTATGTGGTTCAACATTTTCACAAAGTTCCCATATGAAAGCCCACATGCAAACACATGCTCGAGAAAAACAATTTCTTGTGAATTTGGGATCAAGCATTTTCAGATTCTTCCAATTTCAGAAAACACATGCGAACACACACTGGAGAGAAGCCATTATTCTTGTGAAGTCTGTGGATGCAGCATATCATGGGTGCAGTTTGAAAATCACATGCGAACACACACTGGAGAGAACCATTTCTTGTGAAGTCTGCGAGTCACTTTACAAACTATTCGGTTTAAAAATCACATTCGAAACACACACTGAGAGAAACCATTTTTTTGTGAAGTATGTGGATCAACATTTTCAGTGGGTTCTAAGCTTGAAACACACATGAGAACCACACTGGAGAGAAACCATTTCCTGTGAAGTGTGGGAAATAGCTTTTTATACTCGTACTCATAGGAAACACAATGCAAACACCACTGAGAGAAACCTTTCCTTGTGAAGTGTGTGGATCAGCATTCTACTCGTTACCAATTTGAAAAAAAACATGGAACACACACTGGTGAGAAAACATTTTCTTGTAAGGTGTGTGGATCAACATTTTCAGATCCTGGGCCAATTTGAAGGCCATATGCAAACACACACTGGTGAGATACCTTTGGTGAAAGTCTGTGGATCAACCTTTTCTGTGGCTTCCCGCTTAAAAAAGAAAATCCACAATGCGAAACCACCTGGAGAGAAACCATTTCTTGTGATGTCTGTGGTCAGCATTTCAGTACGTTCTAGTTGAAAACACAAATACACATGCGTACACCACTTGGGGAACCATTTCCTGTGAGGTGTGGATCAGCATTTTCAGAAACCGTTCCAATTTAAAAGGGGCCATATGCGTACCACCTGGGGAGAGACATTTCATGTGAAGCTGGGATCAGCATTTTATTGAGTTCTCATAGAACAGCACAAGTGCGAATACATACTGGAGAGAAGCCATATTCTTGTGAATGTGTGTGGATCAACATTTTCACAGGGTTCAGCTTGAAAATACACATGCGAAAACCACACTGGGAGAGAAGGCCATTTTTCCTTGTGAAGTGTGTGGATAGCATTCTCAGGAGTTCCTGATTTGAAATCCAACATGCAAAACCATCATAGGAGGAATCCATTTTCAATCCCAGCTTAAGAATTAAACAGCAGGTAGCACAGCATCGAGCAGAAAAGAACAATTGTGGACTCTATATTGAACAATAGTGTTTATAAATTTATTGTTAATCCATATTACCTCATTTGATTAAACCACATGTTTGCAATCATCCTTTTTTTCAGTCTTTCCTTTCACTGTATGAATTTGTCAGCGGGGCTTTTAAGAATAAACTAACTGGCATATCTGAAGAGTGATGGGGCACAGTGAGGTTAAGAATGGAGGCCCTGGTGGCTGAGCGAGTCCATACATTCACACTTTAATTTGGCTCTTAGGCTAGACAGGCAGTCGAGACCACCTTCTCCGATCCCCCAGTTTTTGGGCCCTTTGTGGTTTTAATTTATCAAAGGCCCTAGGCACCCTATATTCTTATGACATTAAAAATCCTTTTTTATTATGTATGTGCTAGAAGGTGGTGGCTGAGGTCTTTTTGTCATAAGTATGCATGTTAGACTGCTTATCTAAGGTGAAAGTTCCAAAATTTTGGAGCTTCACAGAGTGGTAGGAGTAACTCCTTTCATCATTATTACTCCCAGGTCCACATTGACCCAGATGGTAGTACTGTTAGGGTCCTATTTATAGGGTTAATAGAAAAAAAATGAAGTTTAAAAAGAATTTTCAATACCCTATCAAGATAAATGAAACAAATGTTTTAAAATAACCCATTATGGTTGACATGCCTTTAAAATCTAGCAACTTATTGAAGGAAGTCAAGTCCAGTCAGTCAGGTAATAAATAAAACGATAATTTGCCTTGGGTTGTCAAAAATAATTCCTAAAAATTTTGAAATTTGGTCAAGAATCCAAAATAATTTTTAAATAATAAAACAATGGTTAACCTTGAGTTGGTGGCAGTTGGAAAACTAAAGGAGAATTACAATCTAGAGACTGGCAAGACCATTTAATACCGGTGGTCAATGTTATCAAGCGACTCACCAAATCAAGAAAAGTGGGGAGTCTGTTTTTACTCCTCCCCAATGTTTATGCTGCAAGGCCATTGGTCCAGCGCTTCTATTGGCTGGCCAATCAAGAGACGTATGTTTTGGGGGGAGGGGGGGTTGGACGCCAATAAAAAGAAGACGCGAGGCTGGAAACGATGCAGACCACCAGCCGGAGTCAGTACACAGCTGCGAGAGATCGAGAAGCTCGGCTGACAAGATCTGATCCTTGTCACCGACTTGCTGCTGCCTCCTAACATCTGCCACTACTGGTACCGATTGACCATGTTAGACATAAATCTTGTAGATCGCCAAGTGTAACTAAAGAAAAGAAACAACTTCGACCATTCACGTGCATGCTCTTTGTCGTAAAGTAAACGACATCATTTGTAATGATTAATAAAGGTATTTTTTGTATATAAACATTAATAAGTGTTGTGGTTATTTGTATTTGTTGACTCGTTGACAGCTTTGGATAAACTTTGGTCATCATCCAACCCAACCGAGTTGAAAAAGTACAAACCCAGTTTATCTTTCAGCCTCCTGTTTGATCAGCAAACAACAAAAAACAGAGGTTCCGACGGGCAGGTTCAAGCATCATTTAAGTTTACCCGTATCACCATACACCCCGATAAATGACTGGTGATACTGTGCCGGAACATCGTTCCATGAATTGAAAGTATTATACAAAGTTCTTCTGTGGAAGCCAACACAGTGAGTGCAAGTGTGGGGTGGCCCGAGCAGGACCTACATTGACCAGCTATGTGAAGAGTGCTGGCTGTCCGCAAGGAGCTTCCTAGGTGTAATGAATGTAGGGAAGGTTGGCGAAGATTCGTCATGGGTACCCGTGGTGCATGGCGCGACATGAGGGAAGGAGGACGTGGGGTGAAAAGGGAATTTGTGAAAATGATGATGATACAAGTGGATGCTGTAATTTACTTGAGCTAAATACTTTATAGAATAATATGAGTCAGCATTAGAAGATAAAAAAGAAGAATATAACTGCAGAAAATTTAGTTTTATTTTAGTGAGTTACATATCCTAAATAGGTACCAGAGCAAATGTGTTTTGTGGTTTTAATGTTCTATGATTTTTGGGGGGTTTCAAAATATAAAGCCTTTAAGAACCGTGCTTCTTATTGCCAGACCAGTGCTGGTCTGTGGAGTAGCTACCTGCCCAGCCCACAGGTGCCACGTTTTTAAAAAATTGTAATAGTTCTGAAGTACGCAAACCATACATATAATCTAAAATTGGAAATATGATTATCTAAAGTATTAACTTTTGTTGATTTCTGTCTTTTTATTTACATTGATCAATCAATCATCAATATGCCAGCATACGTAGAAAATTATTTCTGTAAAGCTAAAAATAAATTTGTGGCTTCAGTTTACCATAAAACAAAAACAAAACCATAATTTAAATAAGAACACATATAAAATTGATTTCACTTATTTTTGATTATATTTTAT
Organism: Doryteuthis pealeii; assembly: GCA_023376005.1. Taxonomy (NCBI): domain Eukaryota; kingdom Metazoa; phylum Mollusca; class Cephalopoda; order Myopsida; family Loliginidae; genus Doryteuthis; species Doryteuthis pealeii. The sequence continues at coordinate 96,856,420 of CM042151.1, forward strand.
TGGTATCTAATATTAAAACTGATTCATAGGATTGATTTAATACATTAGAAAAATAAAACAATAAATATTAGAGATCATAACACCAAGTAATTATTTATTACCTGGTTTTGTTAGAACAGCGTATGCTAAATTAACACGCCAATGATATTATTAAAAAACTTTCATTTCTAGAGGGATATATAGACCATATTACAGGATTTTAGACGCACTAATTCTAACATGGGCTGTTTGTGGCAAATCCAGATTTTTCATAGACATTGTTAATAAATAAGAGTTATTCTATGTATTAAATGATTTTGACTATAGATTAAATACTCATTTATAAACTTATGCAATTCCTGAGGGTATTGTGATATAAACAGTTGAACATAGGTAATGGTTGAAAGTAAATATTTACCACCCCCTTTGCACGAGCAGGATTCAATAAGAAGATTAATTTTTAAGGCGGAGTTGAACGGATTTGAATTCAGAGTTTTCTTTCTCCCCAAATGGTTGCCATACAAAATTAAAGGGCCAGTCCAGCCCTACTATTTACCCATAGATGGAGGGAGTGGGAAATAGTTGGTTGTATACCTTTACCAAAGGTAGTAGCTCTGTATAAAATTCAAAGAGTCTCAATCCATGGTTTTAACTCATATCACCATTGTCCATTCTAAATGACAATAGGCCTTACAAATCTACTGGTTTGAAATGAGATTTATTTAGGTCAGGAAACAAGTCTTACATTTTTGTGAGTTTATTGTCTCGCATGTTAGCATATAGGTATGAGACAATTCCATTATTCCAGAGTATTATTATTAAATGAACCACATTTTCAAGCACACAGGAAGACCTCATAGTTGAGAGGCCACCAAATACTCTTTTCCCTCAACAACTCATATCAGAAATTTGGGTTATCTGCCCTATTAGTTCCTAGAATCAGACACCAGGGGCAAGACCCCTAAATTCGACAGAACAGATCTGGCTGGCACTGGAGAAGAACCGGTTTTAAGTAGCGTCTGAATATGGTGCAAACACTGTCCTTGGCACCTAAAGTGTATGACGCAGATGAACTAAAAGAACAGACAAGTACAATGAACAAATTCTATTGGCAGAGACCAGAAGCAGCAATACACACAAGGTTAGTTTCTTGTACTTTGTATAACAATATATATCCCTGCCGAGCAAATGTTCTCTGGCAACCATTTACAAACTCTCACAATACACCTTTAACACTTCTTCCTGAAATAAATTTTGTGAAATTAGCACACATCTTCACACTGCACTCAATGAACTATTAACCCGAATATACTCATATATTCGCCTTGTACCCTTCCTTCATAACAGGCATTAACTAAGTCTTATTAGTAATCGTTACTACCCTGTCTACTTTTATTTCTGTTAATTTGCCAGAGACCTGGTCTCTGCCTGTAGAATTTCTGTTATGGTTGTCTGGTCTTATCCCTGTGGGTGCCATAGACTGTGTTTTGCTGACCTTAAAACCAGTTCTGCTAGTGACTGCCGGATCTGTCTGTCGATTTTTAAGGGTCTGCCTGGCGTCTGATTCCAGGAACTAATAGGGGCAGATAACCCATTTTCTGATTCTCACATTGTTTAATAATGGGCAATTTCTTTTAACTTCCCCTGGTTTTCTATCAAAATACCCCCAAACTATTGCCCGCATCTTCCTACCACTATGTCTCAGGGTACATGTACAGTGGTTACCTGCCTTACGAGTACTCAACTTCGAATCTTCCGAGACATCACTCAGTTAATAATTGCTTTGTGTTGAGAGCTAAATTTGAGGTACGAGCAAGTTTCAGGTAAGCTTATGTGAATAGGTTCAATAAAATATTTTAATTTCCAATTTATTACACCAAATATCATTTCCCAAAAAATAAAACATTAAATTACTCAATATAAATTTAAATGGATAGATAATTATACAGATAAATCAGGGGGGGGTGGGAAGGAAGGAAAAAAAGGGCGCCAATCCCACACCATACCTACCCAACCAAAAGGTATAATACAATAACCTATAATATTTAAAGTTTGTTAAATTGAAAGATAGTATGTTTAAATGTGTGAGTACATTTTTGTTTTTCTGTTACACGGTGCCGTAAGCATGTTTTGATTTTAATTTTAATTTTAAATTGCTAATATTAACTAACAACCTGTTGAAGCTTTTCTTGTTTAAGACATATCTTAAATTGATTATTATACTACTTGTGTTGGATTTAATACAATTTTGCTTAGAACTTTCAATGTATATAAGATATTATTTTGTAAGGTAAACTAGTATCAATACACGAACATTTAAATTAAAAATTTTAAATTAAAAAATAAATAAAATAAGTAAAATAAACAATAAATAGATAAATAAGTAATAAATAATAAAATTGTAATAAATATTAAATAAATTACTCAAATATAAATATTAGATGAATAGATAGTTATACAGATAAATCAGATAATATTTAAAGTTTGTTAAAACATTAAGATATAATTGCAATTACCATTCTTTTGCCAATATTGTTTTATAGAAACCTAGTTGTGGACTATGTTAATATTAGATAATCCCCAAATCTGAGCTTCCAATTCAAAAAAATTAGTTATGTCGATTTTTAGCTCTCCACATTTGGTAGGGTCAGTGAAAAATAGCAACTTTTTGTACATTTTTGTCTGTAAAATGTGTTCTAGAGCTTCTACTACTAACAATTGGTTTATAAAAGCATTTTTGCCAGAAAATCCAAAAATACTATCAAAAGTTTTAAATTCAACCAATTTTAAGTTATTGATGATTTCTGATTTTTTCCTAGCAAGATGAATATCTCGACATGACAACATTTTTTTCTATTATTAATTCACATATATTAAACATTATTTGTACCAAAAAGATTGTTTGATATTTGCTCAGAACCGAAGCTAAAACAGTTAAGCCACAAATCAATAGTTAAGGTGATAAACATAAGTTAGTAATGGGAAGCACATGGAACAACTTGGAGTTTCAAATAATGTTATATCATAGTCTTATAAAAGAAAATACAGTGTGTCAATATTTTCAGTTACAACAAATTGTTCTGTTTGTGCTATATTGTATTATATGAAACATAAAATATTAGTCCACATAAATAAAGTCCTGGTAAATAGTTTTAAACATACTTATATGTGACTCCTCGTGTCTTCTCTGCAACAATTTGATGTCCACTGTTTTTGAGATGTTGTTTGAAAAGAGGATGATACTTTTGATTTCTGGCACCAAAAATTGCAGGCCAGTGATTGGCTGGTTTGAAAATGGCTATATCTTTTGTTGAAAAAAAAAAAAAGATTTGTAGAAAAAAATCAGAATTATCTCCCTTGAATGACAGTTTTGTATTTTTTAGTCTAATCTAATCACTGAGTAAATTTCACATTTTCTTTCATTTCTCTTATGTTGCATTGCTCAAAGGAAAAGAAATCAGATGGAAATATAATGTTCTATTATTTTCTTTCATTAGTCATTTGCAAGGAAGTTTTTTTGTTTTTTATTCACAAAGAAGAATTTAGGTGAAATATTTTTATATATGTGAATCTAAAAATGATGTGGAAGTAATAGGTGTTGATTTTGCTGAAATAAACGAGAAACAGAAAGAAATATATTCTTAATTTCTTATATTAATTGTAGTTTAAATTTTCCAAAAAACAATTGAAATAGAAATTATTTGTGCAAATTTTCTTTGATAAAATTATGGATACTTATTTTTATTTATAAATGAATAAATGTAGGAAGCACGTGGTGTAATGGTTAAAGTCATGGGAAATGGACTGGTTGCCCCGAATTCAAATCCTGCATGTGGTAATTGCATTTCACTTTGGGAAAGGTATGAATCCTACTCTCCCTCCAGCTATGGATAAAATAGTAGGGCAGACTGGGCTCTTTAACCTTGGTTAGGCAACCGGCCTAGCAGAAGGAAAACTCTGAATTCAAACCTGTTAAACTCCGCTTAAGAAATTGATCTTGTGTCACATTCTGCTCGTGCGGAGGGGTTGGTAAATATATATATATGGAAATGGTAATCCTTATCAAATATTTCTTGAAATATTCATTAAAGTTTCTCATCCTGTTCATCTAATTTTAGTTTTACTAAATTGACAAAAATTCAATTAGTATTTAACAACAATCATTAAAAAAAAAAAAAGGAATATGCAAATATTTTTATTTTTATTTTATCAAATTACTGAGATTTATTGGAAAAGTTGTCCCAAAAGGTACAACATAAACTAAACTGCAATAAAACACATTTTTTATATTGCCAAGTTTTTAGTTGTTTATTCTAATAAAATATATGACAGGCAGTATAGGAATGACCAAAAATCTCAAAATAAAATTTTTTAAAATATTCAAACAATTACAAAATATCAAGGAATTGTCCGATTTTAATGAAATGTTCACCACTTTATTCATTAATGACTTAATTTTGTAATAAACCACATATTTCATTTAAAAAATTGAAAAAAAATGTTTTTATCAATTCAGATTGTAGGTGGGGTTGCCCTTTGGTCATTTGAATAATAAAAAATTCCTGTCCCTAATTTTAAATTTATACATTAGATATATGAATTAATAATGTGCAGTCAACATATTCTACAGCTCTGACCAACAGAGCTATGTGAAAATATGTGTATAGATGCTCAAAAATGAATCATTAATTCAATGATACTAATTCACATTGTAAGATGACATCAAATTAATTGGAAAGTCCAGAAAGTCTTCTCAGTATGAGTACTGGAGCAAAAAGCAAGGAGGTCCAATGAAGAGTCTACCAAAGATATTTCTTTAAAATTGTAGGATTTAGTTGCATCTACATGTCAGCAAAGGTGAATATAAAGAACTTCAAAAAAAAAAAAAGAAATGCATGAAAATAACATGTATACACAATTGTGTGCAATAAAATGTTATCTTACATATAACTTATATTTTCAGAATATGTAAGACTAAAAAAACAAGACCCACACATTATTTGTGGAACTTCATACTGTAAGATTCAAAGGTTATGACAAAGTCATAACTCGTTGAAACACAAACTCCAACAAAGGTTGAGGGACAAAACATTTAATATGTTACAGCACATGAATACACAAAGGATACATAAATTACATAGAAGTGTACATGAAACATACATACGTATACAATAGTAATATGAACATAAATGCAACAGACATGAGACTAAGAATAGTCCATGCTGGGAAATCACTTACAGTAATGTAAGGTGGGGCCAAAGCCCCAACAAGAAAGGGGTAGTCATAAGACTACCTCATTGTGTCTCATAGGTTGAGCAGCAGGCAAAGAGGAAGAGAAATTCAAAACAGCTGCTTAAATACATGAGGCCCCTAGCGGGGACCAGTGACATTAAACAGGCAGACAACTCCCCAGGCAAATACGAAAATAACCCCACAATACCATTTATTTATGATACTTGTTTTGTAATAAGTACATGACAAAGAAAATGTTTTATTTGATTGCTTTATCCCTTGGAAATGAATGCAATTATTACTTTATGGTAAACAATGATAATAAAATGCAAATAAAACTACAAGGTATTTTTGTTGTTGTGGCTAGACACATTGGCACTTGTATCGCAAGTTGAGTCTGTTCTGAGAATACCATGTAACATTAAAAGAAACCACATTGTAGGTAAAATATCTATATGGGACATGATGAAATCCATTTAGAAATGTGGTTAATTTAGAGGAGTAGGAGTGTAAATTGTAATATTCGTCATATACAGTTCTACTTATCTCTGGACTGGATCTGGTTGGTTTTTTGCGGTTCTTGATCAGAGTAGCTGGGTCTGCCTGTATCCATTGGTGGATCTGTTGTTGGGCTGAATGACATTCTCACTGTTCTTCAAGGGGTCTGGAATTACTTGGATCGTCTTGTGTCATTGCTTAGTTTTTAATACCAAAATGCAAGATGTTCTTGTTTTTTTTCTCAAAGCTCAAATTTTATTTTACCCCCAAGTAAAAATGCCTTGGAGAACAGACACTCATCTTGTACCTGTTCACTTCAAAAACTCAGTCCAGACTCCCAACTCTTCTCTCTCTCTTAAGCTCATTTGCGCTTTGTGCTGACCAATCAAAAACCAGTAGGGAGCCTTTGACATGTCATCTCAAAGTTCTGAGTAACTTTCCACTATTAGATAACATGTAACTAAAATTCTGGTTCTTTCCACAAATAATTATTATTAAAGCTCTTTAAATTAACATTCCTCATCATATTTTGATGAAAATGTACGTTATCGATTTTATTGTTTTTTCTCATGGATTCTGATGCATTGAATTTACAAATGGAGAAAAAAGTGCTCAATTTGGACTTTTAGGTGAAATTTGAGGCCTGAGAGTGGGTAAAAATGGCCAATTTCATGCAAAAATAAAGTGCCAATCTAATATGATTTTCTGATAGAGTTCGATGAGGAATATCACATACTAAAAGATGGTTGAATTCTGTTGAGAATTGGGGGAGATACGGGGCTTCAAAGTTGCCCACAAACGGCCATTTTTCAGCCATTATAGTCTATGTATTTTGATGAAAATGTACGTTATCGATTTTATTGTTTTTTCTCATGGATTCTGATGCGTTGAATTTACAGATGGAGAAAAAAAGTGCTGAAATTGGACTTTTACGTGAAATTTGAGGCCTGATTCTAGGATCAGTGTTTGTAACTCAGGAGACAATGATTATATCAATTTTTCTTGATGGGATTAAGAAATCTATATTTTTGAAAATGGAAAATCTTTAGATTAACGGGATTATGAATTAAGAAGAAAAAAAAAGGAACTACTTGAATACGTCCTAAATTAATTAATAACTAATCCAATCTGGAACCTCAAAGATTTCTCATAAAGTAGGGATAAATCCAAACTCAATTAGTTGCTCATCAGTAGATGGAAATAAATTGCTATGGAAATACTTGATATATATAGTGGATTAAATCAGATATCTAAGCTTCTTTGATTCTTGGAGACGTCATTACAAAAGTGACCAAACAAAAAATTGAAGGATATTATGTTTAAAGATTCCTTGTTTTCATCATTAGTATATTTGCTTATTGATAAACCAACATAGATATAATCTTATAGGCACCAAGTGGGTGAGTAGGGGTCCCGGAAGTAATTTTTTTTTGTATTGGCAAAATCACTCGTTTAAAAAAATCTAGATTTTCCTCTAAAAATATCAATTAATTAGTTAAAAATAAAAACCATGACATTATTTTTGAAGAATTGAAATTGATTGCCTTTTTTTATTGCTAGAATATTTTTTCCCTGCTGAAAAAATGACCTAATGTTAATTATTTAAATAATTATAAAAAATAAATGAATCGGTTTCTTTTAATAATTAATTAAAATTCAAGGAATAATATTGTTGAGGAAAATACCTTTTAGTACTTTTAACTAAATAAAAAAAATTTTAAATTGTCTTTAGCATTTGTTTTTGAACTCTAAAAACGACACTTTAAAAAAAATCTTTCGTTGTTTTTTGTTTTTTTGTTATTGTTGTTGTTTTGTTTTAAAATCTAATGTAATATTACTAATATTACATTAGATTTTAAAATAAATATCTATACTTTCATTTTCATCCTATCTTTTATTTAGATGTCCAGTTTTTATTATTTTCATTCTTATATTCATTTTATTACCGGGTTCGGCCATTAACATCATAATGTATTGGATTGCTGACTGATAATTTTTGTTTTTGTTTTAAGATTTGAAGAAAATAGGAAATAACCATTATCTATTAATGTGCAGTTCTTTTTCTATAAAAACAATCTTGCAGGATACAACAAAGATTGGCTTACTTTTTAGTGTTACATAATTATTAGATTCTTAATATTTATGTAAAGTAGTGTAGAAATCAAAATGGCTGTTATAAGTTGCAGCCCACGGCCTTGAAGGATGAGTGACAAGGCTTGACCTCATCCTGATCCATTCCGGTGGATACCGTGAGAATCGGTGGAGGAGACCCTCTTCCGGTTTAGATTAGAAATAGATTTTTAGTCAGATCGGCCAAGATCACGACTGTGGTAAGTCGTGTTATGCATGCGGCCGACTTGATCTGCGCAGGTAGTCTGGTGGAGATTTCGAAATAAATATGATCTAAGTTAAATCGAAGTCTTGTGTTATTATCTAAAAACTACCAATGACACAGGGCTTCTGATAAAGAAAATCCCCAATGGAAGACCAGACACGAAGTCCCCAAGAGAAGTCCAAACGTTAGAAGAAGATGTAAGATAGAAAAGACGCCAGAAGAAGAATAGAAGTAAGTAAGTAAAGAAAGGATATACAACATTAGTTATGTACTATAAAAATTAACGTGGGTTAACGGGATTATGACGTCAAGGAACAAGTTAACGACGATATGAATGCAACAGGTTTTAATACAAATATAATGCACATTAAAAGGGTACAACAAAGAGAAGAAAGTTCATAGTTTAGGTCGGACAAGCGACCCGAAGTTTAGTAAGAGTTCATTTAAAGTCAACAGCACCAAAGTGTGGTATAGCCGTAATTAGTTTAGTTCACAGCACCGTAAGGTCTAGCCGTAGTTATTGGTTTGGTTAGGTAACAGCACCTGTTTCGAAGGTATAGCTGTTATTAGTTGTGGAGTTGCAAAAAGTTAATCCTGCTAACAGCCTTTCGGCTGTTTGGTATCAAGGGGTGAAGCTTGTCCAAGGTTGCATTTATCTTGTTGGGTCCCTTAGTTGTTTATAGGTGATTACTATCGGCTTTCAAGAGTCAAAAGATAGTAGTCTCTCAAAGTCCAGAAGCAGGCTATGGCAGAATCCGTCTAGGGTTTTATTCTATCCATAATCCTAGTTCATAGAAAAGGAGGTGCATAAGCACTAACCCTGTAGACCATGAGGGGTATTGCTGAAATCTAACAGTCACCCAACGGGATGCTGTTAGAAGAGGTGTTAACCCCTTAAGGTTTACAGCTAAAAGAGGAGTAGCCACTGTCATGGCCTTTTATAAAGTTCACCACATGACTAAAAATGTTAGGGTAGGCTGCTGCTGATGTGTATATAAAATGTTTTGTCCCACAAACGTGTCGGAGTTTGTTGTGTTTCAACAAGTTATAACATTATTATAAACTTGAAGCTTACAAAGTATTCAAGCACATCTTAAAAACCAGACCTGACCAAACTCAATGAATGGTATTTTTGAATTCAGTATAAAATGGTGATCATATATCACCTTTGGCTTTTGAAAATGTTTTAATGCAGGCCAGGGTAAAGAACACTTTGTAAGCCACAGAAATAAATATAGTCTTTTTATTGTAAAGCCGATGACTTTGAATTTTGCTTCAGTGCATAACTCCTCCCACTTTAACATGGCTTCTATGTAACCCTGATCAAAAACAAAAAGATGATGTGACTAAGTGGATTAAATTAGATATCTAAACTTCTTTCTTAAAGAAGCCTTAACAAAAGTGACCAATCAATCCCCAAATTTAAACCTTATTAAGAATGATCTGCTACAACCGGTGGAGTTACAAGGTGTTTAAGGAAATGTTTTTTCAAACTGGAACTCGTAGAAAATGCAGTTTGGCAAACTTCACAAGAAAATGGTTTCTCCCCTGTATGTGTTCGCATGTGTCTTTTCAAATGGGAACTTGTACAAAATGCTGATCCACAAAATTCACAAGAAAATGGTTTCTCTCCAGTGTGTGTTCGCATGTGGATTCTCAAAGCAGCTGCATCAGAAAATGCTGATCCACACAATTCACAAGAAAATGGTCTATCACCAGTGTGTGTTTGTGTATGTTTTTTCAAAGAAGTACTTCTAGAAAATGCTGATCCACACACTTCGCAAGAAAATGGTTTCTCTCCAGTGTGCGTTCGCATGTGTCTTTTCAAATCAGATCTTGCAAGAAATTTTGATCCACACACTTCACAAGTAAATGGTTTCTCTCCCATGTGCATTTGCATGTGGCTTCTCAAAGCAGATCTGTTTGAAAATGCCAATTCACAGACTTCACAAGGAAATGGTTTCTCTCCAGTGTGTATTCGTGTGTGTATTTTTAAAGAAGAACTTAAAGAAAATGCTGATCCACAGACTTTACAAGAAAACGGTTTCTCTCCAGTGTGTGTTCGCATGTGTGTGTTCAAATAGGATCTTGTAGAAAATGCTGACCCACAAATTTCACAAGTAAATGGTTTCTCTCCTGTGTGTGTTCGAATGTGTGATTTCAAACTGGAACTGTGCAAAAATGCTGATCCACAGACTTTACACAAGAATGGTTTCTCTCCAGTGTGTTTTCGCATGTGTGTTTTCAAATGGCAACTCCAAGAAAATGCTGATCCACAGACTTTACAAGAAAATGGTTTCTCTCCAGTATGTGATTGCATGTGAATTTTCAAATGGAAATTCTGGAAAAATGCTTTTCCACAGACTGTACAAGTAAATGGTTTCTCTCCCATGTGTGTTTGCATGTGTGATTTCAAATTGGAACTATGTGAAAATGCTTTTCCACAGACTGTACAAGTAAATGGTTTCTCTCCGGTGTGTGTTTGCATGTGTGATTTCAAATTGGAACTCTGTGAAAATGCTGATCCACAGACATTACAAGAAAATGGTTTCTCTCCAGTGTGCGTTCGCATGTGTGTTTTTAAATGGGAACTCGTAGAAAATGCTTTTCCACAAACTTTACAAGAAAATGGTTTCTCTCCAGTGTGTGTTCGCATATGTATTTTTAAATTTAAATGCTGTGAAAATGCTGATCCACAGACATTACAAGAAAATGGTTTCTCTCCAGTGTGTGTTTCCATGTGGTACTTCAAACCAGAACTCTCTGAAAATGTTGATCCACAAAGTTTGTAAGAAAATTCTTCCATTTCAGTGTGTGCTTCCTTGTATGTTTTCAAATCCTTCACGATATAGTATAGTAGAGAAAAGTTGGGTTTCACTAGTCCTAATTTTTCCAGTTGTTCTTTGATGTATGAAATTAAGCAAAACATTCACATATTGAATTGCAATGAAAGAAATGTGAGCTGTCAATATGCAGATCAATGTGCTTAACAATAATATATTTATCCTTTGATATGTGTTCGAAGGTGTCTGTTAGATTTCGAAAGTGTTCTTCCCCAACGTAGTTGATGTCTGTGAAAGAATAAAAATTCAAGTATTATTTTAGAAATAATAATGAAATATACTGTAATGTTTCTTAGACAAATATTTATCAGATATAAAAGGATACTTCATTCTACTCTGATATTTATAAAAGAAAACAAGTGTACTTTTAGCAAAATCTTTATTATCTTAAACTGAATGAAAAACAACTTTTCTTGTGTAAAACAAAAGTGGAATGTAAGTAAAAATAATCTTCATTGAAAAAATGTCAAAGAAACTCAACTTAAAAGAATGTAGAGTATCTATTATAATGTACATATAAAAGTACACATATTTGTCAGAGAAAGGTTCCTCAAGTCCAAATAGACATATACACAATGATCTATTACATCCCTGCAGAGTCCCAGAAAAAAGAGAGAGAATTTGGCACAAAGCTTGAATAGGTGGAAACCATTAAACCTTTATGTACCAGAGCACCCCAAACTGCCCAACGATCAAAATGCCTGAGATCCACAAATATTAGAAAATGGTTTAGTTAAAAAAGAAAAATGAATTAAATATATTTCAATTCAGTAGTAAAGGATCAGCTTGTCAGCCATTTTCACCACTTAGTTAAATATCTAAATTTACATAGAAAGATGTGTATTGCAGGTTTTGCAAAAATAACCTTTAAAAAATGTTTTTTTAAACAGGATGGGTTGTAAAATATCTAAATTGATGTGCCGATAAAAGGTGGGGAGATTGTATATCTACATATATTTGTTGATAATGGTACATATTTGATAGCTACCACCAATTTGTGTGCTCATTTTCATTTTGAAGACAAATTAAAAATTAATTAAATTGATTATTTAAGGTCAAATTTTTGTTTAAGTCGAAAAGTATAATGAGTAAAAAAAAAAGAAAATGTGTGAAGTAGTTACAGACTAAAACACCCACATTATTTTAAGACTTATAACAGTTAGAAATCAATAATAAAAACATTAAATACACTATGTACAGAAAAATGATTGATATTGATTTAAATGAAATATCTTCTTTTTTTTGTTCTTTGATTAAAAAAAACAAAAAACTCCTGTATAGAGACTTATAAAAATCTTCTGATATAATTATTCAGACTCTTTATAGAAAAAAAGTAAAAATCTTTTTGTTGGTTCTTTTTTTTCATATTTCATAAAATAAAATAGAGAGGGCAGGGGAGAGGGTAGACCTCGGAAAAAAAATATTTCCTCTAATATATTTTAAGAAAAACCTATTTCAGACATATTTTCATCAAAAAGTATGTAATTATGGAAATTTTGGTGAAAATAGGACCATTAATTGATTTTTCATAAAATTTTTAAAAAGCCTCTAGTCGTAACTTGTTTTTGTCTCTGTTAAATTTCAGTTGATTTAACAGTGCGAAAATGAAAACATTGTTTTTGTTCATAATTTTCATTATTTTTTAAGATGAAAAATCTTTTTAAATCATCAGGATTTAAAAAAATTTTTCTTCTTTCGAATGCACAAAAACTTTTCAAGATAATATTAACCTTTATGCAAGTTTCATTGTGTTAAACATGGGTGGGGGAGTAAATTTCACAGGGTAAATTGGTGGTACCTAGAATCCGAGCTGACAAAACATTAAAATTACCAATATTTTTCAGGTGGCAGTGGGGAGTTCGTTATCTACATCGTAAAAAGGACTGAGATGAAATTGACATTTGATGAAAAACCCCCAAAATTTTGTTCAGCACCATATGATTGAAGCCTTACTAGGGGGTCCGGAAAATTTTGCTCAAATTTTGCTGTAGCTGGTGAGTTATGGTGATATCTGAACATTAAATTTTAAATAAAATTTCAATTGTAAAAAATTATTTAGTAATAAAACTATATTTTGGATGTGTATTTGGATTAATTTGTTCCTCCTACCAACACCCCTAATCCCTAGATGGTCATTTAGCCCCCACCAACCACCGAGACTAAAATGGAACCAATGTTTCTCTTAGGAAAACTTTCCCTTTTCAGAGCTTCCAAAAATGTTTACTAAAAACTTTTTTGAATTAACATTAATTTTATATAATTCTTAAATGTTAGTATTACATTACTGCGTATTGTTTGTTTTTTTGTTTAAAAAAAAAATTTTATTGTTCATTTTCAGTCAAGATTTTGCGTGCGCGCTATTACAAGTACAAAACATTTTTTGATTTTCAGTAGGTACCACCAATTATCCCTGTGAAATTTACCCCCCCCCCATATCTAACACAATGAAACTTGCATAAAGGTTAATATCTTCAAAATCTTTAGTCCATTTGAAAGAAGAAACATAAAAAAAAATTCCTGATGATTTTTTAAAAAAATTTCAGCTTATGGAAATAATGAAAATTATAAACAAAAGACAATGTTTACATTTTTGCAGTGTTAAATCAATTGAAATGTAACATATTTAAAGTTATGACTAGAGGCTTTTAAAAAAAAATTCAATGAAAAATCAATTAATGCTTCGATTTTCACAAAAATTTCGTTAATTACTAACATTTTAATGAAAATATGTCTGAAATAGTTTTTTCCTAAAATATATTAGAGTAGGGACTGACAAACAGAGCCTCAAAGTCATTTTCGACCAAATGACTTTAGCCCCCCTACAGAAAATAATTTACCAAATATCAGGGAATTATCGAATTTTAATGAAATTTTCAGTGTTTATGTGTCAATAAATGATCTTTATACTGCATTATTTATTTTATTTCAAAACTTTCTCATTTTTTTCAGGTCACTTAATTTTGACCCCCCCCCTTATTGCGTAAAATTGTTTTGAGTTTGTCCTTACTTGATACTAATTACAGTATAAATAAAGAGATAAAAGACCAAAGCTATGAATAGAAACAAAAAAAGATGTTTTACGGTGGCTTTTCTATGAGAAAATAAGTACCGAAAATCGAAAAATAAAATGTAAAAAAATTATAAATAATTAATGTTTTGGAGATTTCTTTTTTACTCATTTTGATAATTATTTAATTGGCTATTAGTTTATGAAAGAAAAAAATTATACATCGATGTTTTTTCTGAGGGGGTACATTTTCAATTGAGTTTTTCTTCAAAACTTATTACTTTCGTCAACAAAAATAAGGTTTGCATTAAGTAGATATTAATTTTTAGAATCTAAAAATATAACATTTTAAACTTAACATCAGCATTTTCATATTTTAAATGAATTTTATATATTAATTTTTCATAGCAAAAATACTAAATTAAAGTTTTGAAATAAAATTCATTAGTTGTTAAATTAATACTGAAAATTTCATTAAAATCGGATAATTACCTGATTTTTGGTAAATTTTTTTGCAAACGCGAATGTTACAGTAAAATTGTAAACAAGCACTTAAAAACATCGAAAACGAGGCTGACTGGCTGATATCGTCGAAATTGACCAAAACAAATACTTTTAAATCTATTAAAAATAAACTGCATATGTAATGATATTTTTCTTTTTTTAATTATGGTTATTATGTTACTACTTATCGATTTAGACAAAGTTTGACCTTAAATAATAGATTTAATTATTTCTAATTCGCTTTTAAAATTCCTAGCAGATGACAAATTTGCCTATAGCTATATTAGAGGAAATATATTTTTTTATGATGCCTACCTCCCTCCCTATTTTATTTTATGAAATATGAAAAAATGAACCAACAAAAAACGATTTTTACTTTTTTCTATAAAAGAGTCTGAATAATTATATCATGATTTTTCTAAGTTTCTATGCCAGAGTTTTTTTTTAGTAAAAGAACCATGAATACAGAATTCTACTAAAATAATATCAATAAAGAAATGAACACTGTTGTAAAAAAAACGGACTGTTTTACTTATTTTTCAAGATAACGGTGAGTAATTTTCCTCCAATCAGATAATTTGATCTTTGAATTAACTGATTTTCTTTGTAACAACTCTTTATGTTCGTTCTTTTATTTGCAAGATTTTTTTTTTAAAGTTAAAAAATATTTACATTTCTTTCTTCAATATGGCCTAAACTGATCACTTGATGTATTTTGGTGGTACCTTTCAGTAACTATTTTACACGAGTGCTATTTTCGAAAAAAAAAATTATTTTAGCTCATTTCTTCAAATAAACTTTATTTGAGCATCTTAAACTTAAATAATGGTATGTGTGACAAAAAAATTAAAATTATGTCAATTAAATTGTGGTGATGTTTTTTTTATATCAAATTTCTGTGAAAATTATTTGACTTACAAACAAAATATTCCTATAAAACACATTTTAAGCCTTGCTGAAATATTTACTTTAAAATCATTTTAATCGATTAAACACTGCTGAACATGATTATAAAGAAATTGTTAAAATTAAATGTTCTGAATTTTACGTCTTGTAAAATGGAATTTATTTTTTAAACCTTTAACAAATATCTCATCTTTGAAGTAGTCTGACACCGATAGATTCTTGTCTTGTTTAAGTTCAGTGTCACATAAAAATAAATCAAAATATCGCTACATGATGAAAGCAAAACTTCATCGGATGAAATCAATGAGTACCCACCTAATCAGAAGCATTTTTACCGTTTAATGAATATTCATGACTAATTTGGGAAATATTGGGTAGATTCAGTGAGTGTTAAAAATAAAAACAAAAAAATCCGTCTTTGTTATTTTACTAGTTATATTTGTTAAGTGTAACAATAACATTAATTTTGTCTCAGATAATTCCAATTTTTCAGGACAAATGACAAAATTTTTCCAGGATTTTCGACAAAAAACACCCCTTTTCCAGTACTGGAAAATGTACATTTTGTTTTCCAGGACGAGTGGGAACCCTAAGAGGATTATGAATTATCTTGTCTATACAGAGTATTATGAATTATCTTGTCTATATAGATTATGAATTATCTTGTCTATACAGAGTACTATGAATTATCTTGTCTATACAGAGTATTATGAATTATCTATATATGAATTATCTATATGAGTATTATGAATTATCTTGTCTATATAGATTATTATGAATTATCTTGTCTATATATATAGATTATTATGAATTATCTTGTCTATACAGATTATATGAATTATCTTGTCTATACAGAGTATTATGAATTATCTTGTCTATATAGATTATGAATTATCTTGTCTATACAGAGTATTATGAATTATCTTGTCTATATAGATTATGAATTATCTTGTCTATACAGAGTATTATGAATTATCTTGTCTATACAGAGTATTATGAATTATCTTGTCTATATAGATTATTATGAATTATCTTGTCTATATAGATTATTATGAATTATCTTGTCTATACAGATTACTATGAATTATCTTGTCTATATGAATTATCTTGTCTATATAGATTATGAATTATCTTGTCTATACAGAGTATTATGAATATCTTGTCTATATAGATTATTATCTTGTCTATATCTTGTCTATATAGATTATTATGAATTATCTTGTCTATACAGATTACTATGAATTATTATCTTGTCTATATACAGAGTATTATGAATTATCTTGTCTATAGATTATGAATTATCTTGTCTATACAGAGTATTATGAATTATCTTGTCTATATAGATTATGAATTTCTTGTCTATACAGAGTATGAATTATCTTGTCTATATAGATTATTATGAATTATCTTGTCTATATAGATTATTATGAATTATCTTGTCTATACAGATTACTATGAATTATCTTGTCTATACAGAGTATTATGAATTATCTTGTCTATATAGATTATGAATTATCTTGTCTATACAGAGTATTATGAATTATCTTGTCTATATAGATTATTATGAATTATCTTGTCTATACAGAGTATTATGAATTATCTTGTCTATATAGATTATGAATGATTATTATGATTATCTTGTCTATACAGAGTATTATGAATTATCTTGTCTATATAGATTATGAATTATCTATATAGATTATTATGAATTATCTTGTCTATACAGATTATGAATTATCTTGTCTATACAGTCTATATATATGAATTATCTTGTCTATATAGATTATGAATTATCTTGTCTATACAGAGTATTATGAATTATCTTGTCTATATAGATTATGAATTATCTTGTCTATACAGAGTATTATGAATTATCTTGGTCTATATAGATTATTATGAATTATCTTGTCTATATAGATTATTATGAATTATTGTCTATACAGATTACTATGAATTATCTTGTCTATACAGAGTATTATGAATTATCTTGTCTATATAGATTATGAATTATCTTGTCTATACAGAGTATTATGAATTATCTTGTCTATATAGATTATGAATTATCTTGTCTATACAGAGTATTATGAATTATCTTGTCTATATAGATTATTTATCTTGTCTATATAGATTATGAATTATCTTGTCTATATAGATTATGAATTATCTTGTCTATATAGACTATACAGAGTATTATGAATTATCTTGTCTATATAGATTATATAGATTATTATGAATTATCTTGTCTATACAGAGAATCTTGTCTATACAGAGTATTATGAATTATCTTACATACATTTTCTTACACATCATTTCTTTTTCCTTACAAATCTAGCACTCCGACACAAGGGGTGTAGGTAAAACCTGCGGTACCCTATGTTGGTCTCCACATGGGGTGGTCAGTGGGTACCACAAAAATACCTTCAAAATGCCTTTTCTTGTTTAAAAATCTAGAAACAGTCATCGAATTTTGTTTTGATTACCTGATGCAAATAACTTTCCTCGAGAATCGAGGAACAAAAAAGGCAAATTGTTATTACGATTCACTTCTCACATGGTTGCCTGAGTTCTAAATATGCATCAATGCAGACCAGTGTACAAACGAATCAAGGGGATTCCCTCCTGGTCAGCACTTTATCTAGGTACCCCCAGACCACCCCACGTGGGCCCCACATGAGGTACCCCATGTTTGGTACTATTCGCAGAGTTCCGTCTCAGCCTCCTGCCTTAAAAATGCTAGGCAGTGATAGGTCAAAAAACAAACCCACTTATGAATGAAGTCCCTAGCTGAAGTGGTGCCTGCTGTATATGAAAAAATAATTTGTAGATTGAAGGTGTTTTTATCGACAAATTTTTTTTTTTTTAGTGGTTTGAAGGCGTTAAAAGTAAGCCATATTTTTGAAAATATTTAAAAAAAAAAAAAAAAAAGGGCTTAAGGAATTTTTCCCAAAAAGTTAATGCAATATTTTACCACCTCCAGTCTTTTTTTTGACAAATAAATGTAAATATTTGAACCTTTTAAATATATGGCTTACTTTTAACGCCTTCAAATCACAAAAAAAAAAAAAAAATTGTCAATAAAAAGGCCTACAATCGACAAATTATTTTTTCATATACAGCAGGCACTGCTTCAGCTAGGGACTTCATTCATAGGTGGGTTTGTTTTTTGACCTATCACCGCCTAATGTTTTTTAAGGCAGGAGACCGGGACGGAACTCTGTGAAGTACCCCAGGTTTTACCCACACCCTAATAAAAGTGTCTAAAAACAGATATGGTTTAAGTGTGTTTGGTGCACTTTAAACCACAGTAAATTCAATTCTTAAAGTAGTTTTGAGTTATAAGCAATAGAAAAAATGTTGCCTCGAGTTATGGCTTTTGTGGCGAAGGAAATGGGAATTTGTATTTGCTTTATGATATTAATATGTGATTCTTAGTGAAACCGGGTGTGCCTTGATATTAGCTCAACAAATAACTCAACGGAGACTGTCACTTCGATTGAGAGTAATAAATTTATTTAACAAAAATAAAACAGCAAATGATTTAACAAAAAAAAAAGAATTTGGTACGACCTGCGTCTGTCCTTTTTCCGTGTTTTTCTTTCCTTCTCCGGCTCTGAACTTGTTCTTTCTCTTTCTCCGTTCTGTTGTTAATTATTCCGTCTTCTCTTTCTCTTCGTTTTTTATTTTCTCTTCACTCGCTCATTCTATCTTATTTGCTTGCTTTCCCTTTAACCTGTCTTCGCTTCTGTATATACGTTCCTCGTCGCTTCACTCGTTCTTCCTCGCTTCTCCCTGTTTACTTTTCTGTTGTCTCACTGTTCCTTTTTCTGTACGCTTGCGCGATATCCACAGGTACCTCCCAAAACACAGAATCGTCAATGCCATCAATGATGTGTTTCAACACAAGCATCCTGACATTGAACTGCACCTCATCCACTGATAACGCCACGGTGGTAGACCCCCTGCAAGTGACTCCTCTCCCATCAACTGCTTTTATGAGTGTCCTTCCACTCCAACTTCTCATCAACGAAGGAGTTACCAGGGTTGTGTTACATCCTGTATCCACCAGAGCTCTTGCCTTTATTTCATCCACCTTTACATTTATAACTGGCAAGTTTCGATGTCACGCCGATGTTGATCTAACGGGGTAGCTATTGGCGCAGAAACTCCCCACTGCTCACTTCACTGGGGACAAAATCTAGCAATATGTCCCTTCTCTCCACACCCATAGCAAGTCACAGGTGGTTTTGGTCGTTCTCTGCCGTCCCTTAACATGTGAGGCCCACGGCACCGAAAACACTGTCCGACAAATTTCCCGTTTTTCTTAACATCTGGTCTACTAGCACTTTGACTTTCAGCTACAGTACCTATGCCACGGGATTCATCTCTCCTATTGACAGTCAGCACTCTGGCAGCAGTGATTAACTCACTCATTTCTTTGGTTTCTACGTGGGGCAGTAGTTGAAGTGCAATTGAAATTTTTTCAGGAAATCCATGCACGAAGGCCAGCCTCACAATATTCTCAGCATCCACTCCCACCAATCCTGCTAACCCTGCCAATCGTCTGATATTGTTCGCATAGACATCAACGGATTCGCCCGTCCATTTCATCTTGGTTAATTTCCTATAGGCGATGAACGGTCCTTCCGCAAACGCTTTTATCTCATGGTCCTTTCTGTCCATCTCACTCATTTCCAAATAAAGAGCCAATGTGTCCCCCTCAAGGTAGAGTGGTATCAGTTTCGACAGGTCGGTTACACACTGTAATTCAGCAACCATATTTATCTTCGTGAACCATGCCACTACATCACCCTGTCCATCGAAGGGTCGAATCACATCTAGGCTACAGTCCCAGGCATCAAAAGAGGCTTAGTTTTTGAAAACTGTTGCTGGTACACCTAACAAAAATAATTTTAATGTAATTATTAATAAAAATCAAAAAAGATTTTTACTCAATTTTTGCAAATAGGTATATTCTTTAAAATAATAAACAAATTACCATTTAAACAGATTAATTCGTATTAAAATATGTATAAAAACTAAGTAGTTCCGAAATGAAAATTAGCCAATGAGAATCGTGTATTCGATATATAAACAAAGTAAAAAATGGCGACTTTGAGTGAAAAGGAACAACAGTGCTTAACGAAAAGAAAAAAGTTTTTATGTTCATTTTACCTTCAAAAAAGTATAAAATTGCATCATTTTTTAAGAAAACGTGGACTTGCTTTTTAGAATATGTCCATAAATGGAAGAATTTGGACGGTACATAAGCATTAATTGCGAAAAATTATCTCCAAAAATCAACATCTGAACATATAAATAATAATAAACAATTATTTTTTGTACATATGTGTTTGTTTCATTTTATTTAACATATGCTTTTACCAATAAATTGATGAATAAAATTACTGAGAAACATTGGCTGAATAACTGTTGACTAGATGATAAAAATCATATACCCGTATTACTGAGATTCCTCCCTGATGAGAAAAATGCAATGATAAACTGCTGTAATTTGTTTTATTGATAGAATATAAATGTACCTACATCCAAATATTTAAAAAAAAATGATAAAAAATCTGAGCTCCGAAGTCAAGATTAGCCAATGAGATTAGTGATTTTATCCATGCATTTCCAGATCGCTGTCAGTGGCGGAAGGCTCTCCGTAGCGGACTGTTCATGTCTGAAACCACCCTGGTGCAACACCATGAAGCCAAAAGTTTACAGATGAAATGGTACTAAAAGGTAAAAAAGAAAAAGGTGTTTTTCCCTTCGAAAAAAGTACAAATATGATTTTCACTGAAAACATAAACTCGCTTTTTAGAATATGTGGTTAAATAGAAGAAGATACATATGCACACACATATATATATATATACACACGGATATATGTACATGTATGTATGTATGTATGTATATATATATATATATATATATGGAACTAAGATGAGGAAATTAATACAATGAAAATTTATTCATACATGTATGTATGTATGTATATGTATATATATACATACATGTATATATATATATATATGTATATATATACATACATGTGTATATATATATATATATATATATATATATATATATATTAAGGAGTAATGTTTATTTCGCGTAGCAAAATAAACAATACCTTATAATAATCCCTTTACTAAACCAAACAAATTTTCTTTCTTCAGGAAAAAATTCAAAATATCATCATTTTTAATTAAAAAAAGAACTGGCTTTTTAGAACAAATAAAATATAATAGTATTTCGCATACATGTGGCAAGTCACACTTCTAAAAAACGTAAATATTTATTGTTTAAACAATCTAGTGCTTCGATCGCGTAGATAAAATCAACACTATGAAATTGTGTTTTTCAATTTTTTTATATTACATATAAATTAATAGTGTGTATGTTCATATGTGTGTAAGCAATTCTTGGATATAGATAAACAATAAACATTTACGTTTTTAAGATGTGTGATTTGTCACATGTATACGAAATACTATTCATTTTTTTTCTGATTTTCTAAAAAGCCAGTTCTTTTTTAATTGAAAATTATGATATTTTGAAATTTTTCCCGGAGAAGAAAAAATTGTTTGGTTTAGTAAAGGGATTTTTTTTGTTTTGAGGGTTGCTCTACATTTATTTTTTTTATTTCATAAACACATATAGGCTACAGTCCCAAGCCGATTATCGTTCAATTGTGTCGGATGTAAAAAGTGGCCGAATAAATTGTCCTTTATTATTAAAATGATATCACCCCAAAATTCCAATTTTTTTTTCGCGCATGTTTATTGTCGCAAGAATTAATAAAATAAGTTTTAAGTGATTAAAATACGTATAGAACGAAAATAGCTCCGAATTCAATTAGCCAATGAGATTACAGATTTTATCTGGAATGTAAACATCAGCTGGTGTTCTGTGTTTATGAAATAAAAAAATGACCCTCAAAACACCCCCCAAAAAATTCCTAATAATATGCTTTAGTAACTCAAGCAAACAATAATCATGCTTTAGTAACTAAAGTAAACAATTTTTTTTTCTTCAGGAAAAATTTCAAAATATAATTTTCAATTAAAGAACTGGCTTTTTAGAAAAATTTTTAAAATTTTTTAATGAACCTAAAAAGCGTAAGACTTTAGCCCCCCTACAGAATATAATTTACCAAAAATCAGGGAATTATCGGATTTTAATGAAACTCTCAGTGTTTATTTATCAATGAACGATCTTTATAATGCATTATTTATTTTATTTCAAAACTTTCTCATTTTTTTCAGGTCACTTAATTTTGACCCCACCTTATGTTGGGGGCATTTTCGATACTAATTACAGTATAAATAAAGAGATAAAAGACCGAACTTATGAATAGAAACAACAAAAATTTACGCGATATGCGAAATACTATTATTTTTTTATTTTTTCTAAAAAGCAAATTCGCTTATTACTCATTTTATTTACGTGACTTGTTGTCACATGATGCGAAATACTATTTTTTTTTTTCTAAAAAGCAAATTCGCTTATTACTTATTTTATTTACGTGACTTGTTGTCACATGATGCGAAATACTATTATTTTTTCTAAAAAGCAAATTCGCTTATTACTCATTTTATTTACGTGATTTGTTGTCACATGATGAGTCCACGTTTTCTTAGAAAATTTTATGCTTTTTGGAAAATAAAATGCACATAAAACATTTTTTGTCGCTAACAACTGTTGCTTCTTCTTCGCTGGAGGTGGCCATTTTTTACTTATTCGTATTCCGAACACACGATTCTCATTCGCTTATTCCGTTTTTGGAGCTACTCCATTTTCATTCGTATTTTTTTACAAAGTAGTCCGTTTAAATTTTACTTTTCGCATAATATCAAGATATGCCACCGATTGCGAAAACTTTTTATTAGCCTTTTTTGATTTTTAATTAATAATTACGCTAAAATTATTACCGCTAATTGTAGAGCATCGTAACTCGAAAACTAAGCCCTTTTTGACGCCTGGGACTGTAGCCTAATATCATCAGCTGATGGTTACATTCCAGATAAATTCTGTAATCTCATTGGCTAATTTGAATTTGGAGTTATTTCTGTTTTATACATATTTTACTCATTTATTTGATTAATTATTGAACCAAAAACCTATGCACGAAAAAAAAATTGTACTTTTGGGGTGAGTTTATTTTACTAATTAAGGACAATTTATCTAGACCTTTTTTACATCCGACAGAACTGAACGAAAATCGGCTTGAGACTGTGGCCTAATCACTGCAGGCTCGAATTCTATTTCTTTCTTCCATGGTTAATAGCGAGATAGCTTGTGCCTTGATATTAGCTCAACAAATAACTCAACGGAGACTGTCACTTCGATTGAGAGTCACTAATTCATTTGACAAAAATAAAACAGCAAATGATTTAACGAGAAAAAAAAAGAAGAATTTGGTACGACCTGCGTCTGTCATTTTTCTGTGTTTTTCTTTCCTTCTCCGGCTCTGTACTTGTTCTTTCTCTTTTTCATTCGGTTGTTAATTATTTCGTCTATCTTCTCTTTCTCTCCGTTATCCTTTTTTATTTTCTCTTCGCTCGCTCGTTCTCTCTTATTCGCTTGCTTTCTCTTTAACCTGTCTTTGTCTCCGTATATACGTTCCTCGTCGCTTCACTCGTTCTTACTCGCTTCTCCCTGTTTACTTTTCTGCTGTCTCACTGTCCCTTTTTCTGTGCGCTTGCGCGATGTCCACAGGTACCTAGCAAAACATAGAATCGGCTTACCGAAGCAAAATTGGGCCTTTTCCTTTAGGGGATTTCGTATACTAGAAAATACTTTTCACCATACCAGGTAAAAAAGAATGGCATACTCAAGAGAGTCAATCAATCCAATATAAACTTCATATAAAGCTGATAAAAAAAAGCACTAAATGCTTAAACCGCTGTATCCACATTCAAACTCAATAAAAACAAACACTGTGTCTAAACTTCGAAAATGTGAAAAATATTTTGTTCAAATCTAGTATCATCTGAATAAGCAGCTTCTTCAACTTTCTCTTGCTCCTGGGTATTTTGATGTCAATTTCAGCATGCTAGAATTCTAAATCAAGCAGAATTTCTTAAAAAAAAAAAAAAAAGACAAAGAAAGGGTTTCCTATGCCTTTCTTTCTCCTTAGTTTCACCAATTCTTAAAGCATCAGAAAGTAAATGATTAATAGGTACCACCAATTTTACCCTGTGAAATTTACCCCCCCCCCCTATATTTAACACAATGAAACTTGCAGAAAAATTAATATTTTCTTGAAAATTTTTTTCCATTCGAAAGAAAAAACATTAAACAAACTCCTGATGATTTTTTAATTTTTTTATCAGCTTACGAAAATAATGAAAATTATGATTGAAAAACAATGTTTTCATTTTTGCACTGTTAAATCAACTGAAATTTAACATAGCTAAAAACAAGTTACGATAAGAGGTTTTTTAAAAAATTCTATGAAAAATCAATTATCTGATTTTCACGAAAATTTCCATAAATGTTTACCATTGGATGTAAATACATCTGAAATAGTTTTTTTCTAAAATATATTAGTGGAAATATTTTTTTACGAGGTCTAAATTAGTGGAAATATTTTTTTACGAGGTCTAAATTGTAATATTAAAGTTTTTAAGATTTTATTCATTTTGATAGAAAAAATTTGGCTAAAAAAGTTTGTCTGTTACACCCATCAGTACTTAGATGCATAACCGTAAGAGGGTAATATTATGTATTTTTTTCTGTCTAAATTGTGGCCTGAAAATTACCCTTTCGCATGTAATATGGATAGGTTTGTTTATTTTTTTAAGATAACGATGTAATTTTTCCCAATCAGATAATTTGATCTTTGAATTAACTATTTTTCTTTGTAACAACCCTGTACTATTTTGTTTTTTTACGAGATTTTTGATAAACAAAGTTCGCAAATATTTATTTCCGTTTTATTCAAGATGGCCTAAATTGATTGGTGGTCTCTATTGATTAACCTTACAAAGTTACAGGTAATTCCAAGTCAAATCATCCAGAAAAAGTAAAATTGTCACCCACACCCTTCAATTTTTCTGAAATTTTTTCCATGTGTTCAGCATTTTTGGATTCCTTGGGCAAAATGCATTTATAAACCAATTTCTAGTAGTAGGGAAGCTCTAGAATTCATTTTACAGACAAAAATAGGTTACAAAAAGTCATCATTTTTCGTGACCACCCCTCCCTCAAATTTGGGGAGCTAAAAATCGAAATAGCTCCGCCAATTTTTAGACTTGGAAGCTCAAATTTTAGGGATTGTCTAACTTCATTATAATCCACACTTGGACAAACTTACAGAAAAATTGAAGGGTGGGTGACATGGCCTGGATGATTTGACATGGAATTACCGTTACATTATTTCCAGTTCATTTATGTAAGCACTTCTCTTAGGACTATGCATGAGAAATTCTTCTGCAAATTATTTCCAAACCACCCCTAATAACACATAACTAGTTTTAGTCAAAATAGGAGCTGCAATAATAAAAATGGAGAAATAAAGAAAGTAAATATTGGTCAATTTGGTCATTTTTGCTAATTCCACTGGACTATTTGTCTTAGCTTGTGTCAATTTATTCTTTTCAACGTTTTGGGGGTTAACATCCTTATCAGGCTAGAAACATACATTTTTAGATAGATTTTTATTTTATTTATTGGTCTAATATAGGGACTGGCAAATGGAGCCTAAAATGCGTTTTTGACAAAATGACTTTAGCCCCACTACAGAAAATAATTTACCAAAAATCAGGAAATTATCGGATTTTAATGAAATTTTCAGTGTTTATGTATCAATGAATGATCTTTATAATGAATTATTTATTTTATTTCAAAACTTTCTCATTTTTTTCAGGTCACTTAATTTTGACCCCCCTTATGTTGGGGGCGTAAAATGTTTTGCAAGTTGATCATTTTCGATACTAATTACAGTATAAATAATGAGATAAAAGACCGAAGTTATGAACAGAAACAAAAAAATTTTTACGGTTGCACTTCTATGAGAAAATAAGTACCGAAAATCGAAAAATAAAATGTAAAAAAATAACAAATAATTAATTTTTTGGAGATTTCTTTTTTACTCATTTTGATAATTATTCAATTGGCTATTATTTTATAAAAGAAAAAAATTATACATCGATGTTTTTTTCTGCTAAAAAAGGGGAGGGGGTACATTTTCAATAGAGTTTTTCTTCAAAACTTATTACTTTCGTCTAAAAAAGTAAGGTTTGCATTAAGTAGATATTTATTTCTAGAATCTAAAAATATAACATTTTAAACTTAACATCAGGATTTTCACATTTTAAATGAATTTTATATATTAATTTTTCATAGCAAAAATACTAAATTAAAGTTTTGAAATAAAATAACTGATGCATTATAAAATTCATTAATTGATAAATCAATACTGAAAATTTCATTAAAAAAGAAAAATATCATTACATATGCAGTTTATTTTTAAAAGATTTAAAACCATTTGTTTTGGTCAATTTCGACTCGATCCGCCATTTAGCCTCGTTTTCAATGATTTTAAGTGCTTGTTTACAATTTTACTGTAACATTCGCGTTTGCAAAAAAATTTACCAAAAATCAGGTAATTATCCGATTTTAATGAAATTTTCTCATAGAAGCGTAACCGTAACATTTTTTTTTTTTTTGTTTCTATTCATAAGTTCGGTCTTTTATCTCATTATTTATACTGTAATTAGTATATAAAAATGATCAACTTGCAAAACATTTTACGCCCACAACATAAGGGGGGTCAAAATTAAGTGACCTGAAAAAAAATTAGCAAGTTTTGAAATAAAATGAATAAGGCATTATAAAGATCGTTCTTCAATAAATAAACACTGAAAATTTCATTAAAATCCGATAATTCCTTGATTTTTGGCAAATTATTTTCTGTCGGGGGGCTAAAGTCATTTGGTCAAAAATTAGTTTGAGGCTCCGTTTGCCAGTCCCTAAAAAAGAGGCTGAATGGCGGATATCGTCGAAATTGACCAAAACAAATACTTTTAAATCTTTTTAAAATAAACTGCATATGTAATTATATTTTTCTTTTATTAATGTTGGTTATTATGCTACAACTTATCGATTTAGACAAAGTTTAAGCTTAAATTTAATTATTCTTAATTCGCTTTTAAAACTCGTAGTATCCGATTTTTTTTTTGCTACATCATGCCACTTTTGAGACGGTTAATGAAAGGAGGTTAATCGAATCAGTGAAAAAAAATTTTTTTTCCCTCGATTGAAAGAAAATATTGTTTTTTAAAGTACGAAAAGAGAAAAAACGATAAAAAAAATTATTTTTGAGTTTTAAATAAATATCTTTTAATTTTCAAGAACTTTTTTCGGGTTTTGACATTAAATTATTATTATTATTATTATTTTATTTTATTTTTTTGTCATTTTTAATGTGGTCTTCTGGTTTTTCTCTTTCTAGAAATGTAAAAATTAGTGACTGGAATTTTTTTTTATCTAAATTACCAAAGGTTGAAAATCTCCCTACAATGATGAAAAATATTTTTAATAAAATAAGCCATTCGTAATAAAATTTATTAAAATTGGACAAATCCCTGATTTTTCGTAATTGTTTTAAGATAATTTTAAAAAAAAACTTCTTATGCCCTATTGGTCAAATTGGACGGACCTAATAAATGTATAAATGATGTTTAATGGTTATGGTTCGTGTTGTATTTAATAAAATCATTATCGATCTGACGGAGATCTAATCGACTGGCAGTCAAAATTCAACGTAAACATTAATTTAAAACACGATTTCAGGAAGTCTATGATATGAAATAGTTTTCTTTTAAAAAAAATAAAATAAGCTATTCATTTTAAAATGTATTCCCTAATGAATTAAGTGCTGAAAATTTCATTAAAATTAGACAATTCCCTGGGGTTTTTTTTTTTTGGGGGGGGGTAATTGTTTGAAAAGAAAATTCTAACTTTTTTATATATAAAATATTTTATTATACCTAATAAATGTATAAATGTTTTCTGATTATGGTGATCACAGGTTTAAGATTTCGATAGACTTTGTTTATGTCAACCCACCAATGAACATGGGTAGTAGCGAAAATAAAACATCAATTAAATGTTGAAATGACTTAGATTGTAAAAAAATAATTAGTTTATTCTTTAAATATCCCCATACATTTTTATATCCATAGAGGATAAAGTATTGTCACATATTAAAATCTTCTTCGTCAGTTGAAAACGTTTGCCTGGAACGGTGAACCTGATGTATTTTTTGGAAAAAAATATAATTACAATGTAATTATATTTTTTCTGTAATTATTACAGAATGTTATACTTACTTCTTTCTCTTTTCTTTCGTCTGATTTCTTTTCCTTAGGGTTATACCATGTAAAGGAAAGGAAAATGTATTATTTTCGATAAAACTATCGTTTTCTGCTTGAATAAAATTAAAACGTGTCGTTCTTTTGCAATCAAATTTTTTTTTAAAATCGTAGTAAAGAAGGGAGATAATTCGTATCTTTCTTTTTAAACGTTTTTTTTTTCTTTTATAATTATCGAAAAGAGTTTTAAAAAAATGATCTCCAAAATTATTTTATTAGTTTTTATTTTAAATTTATTTCGGTACTTTATACTGCTAGGCATGTGCAAAATGCGGGTTTTCGAAATGCCCGCATAATTGTTAAAAATATTTTAAAACGTCAATAAAAAATGGAAAATTAACTTTTTAATGTTTTCTTTTACGTTTAATATAGCCATGTGCAAGGAAGTGCAAAGGGAGGTAATTTTTTTTTTTTTTAATTTCTTAATTTTAAAACAATTACCAAAAATCAGGGAATTGTCCGATTTTAATGAAATTTTCACCAAATTATTTTCCCACGACTTAATTTTATAAGGATTAGTTTATTTTATGGAAGAAACTTGAAAAAATACTTTTTTTATAAATTCAGAATGTGGGGGGGGGGGGGTTGACCTTTGACCATTTGAAGAAAAAAAATCCCGGTCCCTAATTTTTACATTTCTTGAAAGATCATATCCTGAAGAATATATAGAAAAATAAAAAAATAAAAAATATAAATTCAATAACCTAAAAAGTGATTTTAAAATTTAAAATTCATTTTCTTAAAACTCAAAAAATAAATAATGTAGCAAGTTTTTTTTTTTCATAGTATTAAAAAATGTAGTTTTCTTTAAATTGATGCAAAAAAAAATTATTCTATCTAAGTTAAACTGAGTTTTTCACTACCTTAAAAATTTCAAGGTCCATTATATATGTGCAAGATTATTATGGACTAACTATCAATTTTAACCAAAAGATAGCCCAGAATTTTATCTTTGAAAAAATCTAAGTTAAAAACCATGCATAACCTGGCAACATATTTTAAAAGAATTAAAACGATTTTTAAAAAATCGTCAATTTAAATTATGGAAGCCTAAAAGAGCCATTTATCTTGCTCTCTGACCACGTGATTTTTGAACGAATTCAACGCATCTCACAAGTTTGTGAACGAATTCAACGCATCTCACAAGCTATTATAATTCATTCATAAAGGAAGACTTTATTTCAAAAAGTACATTGTTCTTTTATTTATTTATTTATTTTTTACATTCCTTTCAAAAATAGTAAACTGGAAATTAATACCTAATCTAATTAAAATTAAAAAATTAAATTATTGAACACTGAAATTAAACTGAATGTTCTTAAAAATATATTTTACACGAATATTTTTATTGTTATACTGACACTAACTAGTAAACATTTTTGTTGTTATATTTAAAAAAACAAAAGACAAAACAAACAAACAAAACAACCACAAACAAATAACACTTTAACACTATTAAACATTTTTGTAGTTATAATAAATAAACAAAAAAACAAACAAACAACCACAAACAAATAACACTTAAAGTCTTGTTAAATTTTGGCTGTTTTCATGTAAATTTTCATTCGCGTTAACAGAAATTATTGACAAATGAATTCTTTTTGTTTATGAAATTATTCGCTATTGAAATTTTTAAAGTTTCCTAATATCGTTTATTCTGTAATTGGTCAGTCTGGAATTTTTTTCCGGTGCTAAAACCATAATTTTTATTAATTAACAGTATTATTAAAAAATTTGTGGCTTCTGTTTTTTCGGCAAAATATAACTTTATGCATAAAGTTTATAAACAGCGATTTTTTAAAAATATGTTTCGTCATTAAATTTTCATTCAAGAAATGTAAAATTAATTTTCCTCAAAAAAAAAAAAAAAATTAAACATTTCTTCGTGTTTGTTTTTACAAAAAAACAAAAAAAAACAAAAACAAAATACCTACTACTTTATCTTTACTTTAAATTAAAATTTAAAGTAAAGATTTATATCAAATATAAGATCTTAATTCTTGATATACCGATCATTTCATTAAATTCGGATTATTATTTTAATTTTGCTGATTCTTTTTTTAAATTGTTGTGCTTAACAAATAAATTTTGTTCATGATTTAAACATTTTCCGTTTTAAAGTAAAAAAAAAAAATGAAAACAAAAAAAATGATTTTACGTGTTTGTTTTTTTGTTTTTTTTAAACACTTAGCGCTTTTTTCTTAAACTAAAAATTAATCTTTACTTTTTAATCATAATTGACGCAATACTTTTAAAATTCATTATTCAACAATGTTTAACCGAAGTTCAAATCTGGGTATTTGAAACATACGAAATAGAATTATGTCACTCTAAATAACATTGGGCCTCCATATCTTTTTTCACCTATTGTAAAAAAAAACAGGAGAGTTCTAACCTTTAGAGACAAGCGTTCTAACCAATCTCTGCACATCCCTATATATATATATATATAAATAAACTTCCCTTACTCCCACTTGGTATCTTCAAGAGAAAAACAAATATTCTCAAACTAACATTCAAATATCTTTTAAACTAATTTGATTTTACTTGCCTTTTAAACTGGTAATTTTACTTTTGAATAAATTCATCCTTTTCAAAGTTGTTTTATAAATCACTATATAGATGATAACAAAAAGTTCCTTCTTAAGAGATTTAATTTGTTTAAATCCTGATTAGTTGTCACTTGAATATCAAAAAATATGTCATTAATTTATTCAGTATTTGTATTTCCTAACAAAGGGCATTCTTCCAAATGAACCACAAAAATTGATTTCTTTGAAGAATTATGTTTATATTGGTTTGACAGTTGGTCTTAAAGGCAATCATAATGAAAGTGTAAAGAAAAAAATGAGGTAAATATGATGTTGTTTGTTTACCTTTGATTTATTCTCTTAATATTTCAGGCTAAAAAATCTCTTTGTCAGAAGATTTCTGAAAGCAGGAGCCCAGGAGGGAAGCTGTTAAGTTGTCACTAGAATCTGCTGATATAGTTGTGTAACATCTGAATTCTTTGTGTATATTTATGTGTGTGTGTGTGTGTGTGTGTATATATGTGTGTGTATTTCAGGGTTTATGTGTGTATGTTTGTTTAATAATGTCTTAGTATCATTTTAGTTATTTTTCCCCTTGTGTATGTGTGTGTGTCTATGTGCATGTGTGTATGAGCATGTGTGTTGATATTTCCTATGTATGTCTGTGTGTTGGTATTTCCTATGTACGTCAGTGTGTTGGTATTTCCTATGTACGTCTGTGTGTTTTTATTTTGTTTACTTGGTGGGGTGGTTGGGGTGATTTGGCCTATCAATTTTCAAGTGGCACACTTTCAAAACCAAAGAAAACCTTTGTGCTGTAGCAGCTCCTTGATGCCTTTTCTGTTGATGAAAATCAAAACACAAGACTCAACAGATGTTTAAACAAACAGAAATTTTATTACACTTCTGAACACCATTACATATTGTAATAAAAAGTGAGGGGGGACAATTAATAACTTTATAATAACGGGTCTGTAGCAGAACTGATCAGCATGACAAACAGCCAGCTATCTCCGATGAGTCAGCCCATCTTTGTCATTCAAAAAGACAACGGGTGGTGTGCAGCATATGCAGGCATCGTTTAGTCTGACGTGAACTCTGATCAATTTGATTACAAAGACGGGCAGTCACGGCACTGAGGTTACATATGCAAATTGAGCAATGGTTCCATGGTAAATAAAAGGAGACGGATTTCTCTGAGAGGGGTGACCTGCTAGCACTTGCTGAGTTACCCATTTGTGCAACCAAGAGGAAACCTGATTACCAGTGTTCATTTCCCTGTTATAGGGTCTTACAAATTCCAGCAATTTCATAAGAAAGTATGATCTTTTTTGCCGGGCACCATGTATTTTCCCAGGTAAAAAGCTAGGCAATTAAATTCAAAGGAAAAAGACAACAACAAATGAAGATAAAAACATATATTCAGAAAGGTACAAATTGCAAACTTAATGGTGTTTGCTGCTAGACTTATCTGCTGAGTCCTTTAAGTTTTGGGAGTGACTGGATTTTTACATCTTGCTGCTGTGAGCTCAATACTACAAGTAACTAGTCATGGAATTCAATTTGGGTGCCAATCTATGGTATTGGCTGATTTGCCACCTCATGCCAACAGCAGATGATTAATCCCTAATTTTTCCAATAAAAGTTGGAAAAATAAATTTACCTGTGCACTGTAACCAGTGTTAAGGGACTACTAAGAACAATTCTTTATAGAACAAATTTCCATCCAAATATTTTAACTACTGCTAGCCTAGGCAGAAGTCACATTAGGATCTCTAATAGAACTCACAGGGCTAGAAAGAAGTTGTATTGTATTTTTATTCATTTATTTATCTATTCTGACCATGTTTGTCCTCAATCATAGTATCACATACTTTTTTACATTCTCACTGATCTTTTTCTTATCATTTCATTTCTTGTCAATGCTGTTTCATTCATAAATGAAGGACAAGTCTATGTTAACAAAATAAGGTAGAGAAGGTTGGCCAGTAAATGGCATAATTTGTCATCAAGTTTGCCAATTGAGACATCCTATGTGCCCCTACATATAATATTAATTTCTTTCAATTACCAAGTTGTTTTCATGTCATTCTTGACGTCTTGATATTTTGTAATTTTTTCATGCTCAACTCTATTGATGCCATAATCATTTTTTCCAGATGACAATATCTGGTTTAATTGTCTTGTCTTCTATATATCTACCTGCCTAAATTACTTTATCATAGAACACAGTCACCTTCCTGTTTGATGTTATCAGTAGAGGTTCATGTTACCAGATGTACTGTGATCTCTCAAACTGCATTTCTCCACAAATTCTCCAGTAGAAATATTTATATACTTCGTTATTACAGACAGTGTAGTGACCTTCTGCCAAGAGGATCTGGTATCAAGATATTAGGTGGCTTAAAATTTCAGTGGCTGAGTGGAAGAATCTGCATTCATCATCTTTCCAGTGTGTGTTTGGATAAGGGCCTTCAAATTGGAAGGGTATGAAAGTTCTGATCCACATGCTTCACAAGAATATGGTTTCTCATGTTTTTTTTTATTTTCCTTTAACAATTTCTAGAATACAAGGGGATAAAACTTGATTCCTTTATAAATAGTATTTGTATCTTAAGTATCGTTTTAGAATGGAGCATGTTCCTTTGATAGCTGCTATTTGTACTTCATAGCAGTTTGGTTTACCTGGTATTGTTTCAATGTATTTTTTCAAGTTTTGCTTCAACAGTGTGTTTTTGCATGTCTTTTCAAACTGAAACTGTATGAAAATGCTGATCCACATATTTCACAAGGAAATGGTTTCTCTCCAGTGTGTGTTCTCATGTGAGTTTTCAAGCTGGCATGCACTGAAAATGAAAATCCACACACTTCACAAGAAAATGGTTTACCTCCCATGTGCGTTTGCATGTGGATTTTCAAGCTGGTACCCGATGAATATGCTGATCCACAGATTTCACATGTAAATGGTTTTTCTCCAGTGTGGTTTCGCATATGCATTTTCAAATTGGAACTGTTTGAAAATGTTGATCCACACACTTCACAAGAATATGGTTTCTCTCCAGTGTGAGTTCGCATGTGGCTTTTCAAATGAGAATGTGTAGAAAATGTTGATCCACATACTTCACAAGGAAATGGTCTCTCTCCAGTGTGTGTTCGCATATGGACCCTCAAATCAGCAGGGACTGAAAATGCTGATCCACATACTTCACAAGAATATGGTTTTTCTCCAGTGTGTGTTCGCATGTGTACTTTCAATTGGAAACGTGTAGAAAATGCTGATCCACACACTTTACAAGGAAATGGCTTCTCCCCAGTGTGTGTTTGCATATGTCTTTTCAAATTGGAACAGTTTGAAAACTCTGATCCACACACTTCACAAGAATATGGTTTCTCTCCAGTGTGTGTTCGCATGTGTTTTTTCAGGCTGGCACCCACTGAAAAGGCTGATCCACATACTTCACAAGAAAATGGTTTCTCTCCAGTGTGTGTTCGCATATGTTTTTTCAAATCAGAATATTGCAAAAACTCTGAGCCACACACTTCACAAGAAAATGGTTTCTTACCTCTGTGTCTTTGCATGTGTCTTCTCAAATTGGAATGATTTGAAAATGCTGATTCACATACTTCACAAGGAAATGGTTTCTCTCCAGTGTGGGTTTGCATATGTCTTTTCAAATGAGATCTCTCAGTAAATGCTGATTCACAGACTTCACAAGAAAATTGTTTATTCCCAGTGTGTGTTTGCATATGTGTTTTCAAACTGGGACTATCTGAATATACTAAGCAGCAAACTTTGCAAGAAAATGCTTTCTCTTTGGTTGGTGTTTTCATGTCTTTTTTAAAAACAGAACTTTGGTCTGAACAGTGGAGGAATGTTGGCTTTCAATAGAGTCTATTTTTCCAGCAATTCTTTTAAAATTCAATTTAGGGAAAATACTCATGTACTTCAGTGCAAGATAAAGAATTGTGAGACATTAATATGCAGATCAAAACATGGGAGGAATACTTTTTCTTTGTCGACTGTTTAAATTTCAAAAAACTTCTGTCTGTACAGTTGGTGTCTGTGAATGAATAAAAATTCATGTATTATTTAAAACATAAAAATTGGAGCCTCATAAATCATTTGGAATTATAATAATACAATCATTTTTATATTTCAATATTAAGCTGCAAACTTTGCCAGAAAATTTATATTTCAATTAACTAAAATGTGTCATATATAATTCATGTTAAGTCATAAAATTATATATCTGCTGTACTTGTGGTTAAAAATGGTATCATCTTAAATTGAATGAAACAGGAAACATAACAATTAAAGTGTAATAAAAAAAAGGTAATTCAGACGTAACAAAGAAATCAATTTTTTTCAATACAAAGTAAAACAAATTACTCAAAGCAATATAATTATTTTTTCAATAATTTACCTTTTCTAACACTTGATGTTCAATTTATATTCATTTAATTAGATAAACTAGTACAAAATAAAAAACACACCCCGGACGATGTAAAAATAGATTTTTGAAACATATAGATTTTTGAAACATATAGGGTGTGAGTAAAAAATTCAATGTCAACAAGTTTGTACCCTAAGTAAAATCATCAAATTCATGAAAGCATTAAAAAATAAAACAATTTGAAATGTAAACTTTAAATATGTATTAAAATAAAACAAACTATATATAGATATATAATACCACTCATGTATTTATTAAAACTTGTTTTAAAAAGTATGGTCATGCTACCAAGTCTATATATGTAACAGGGCGATGTGGGTTTTACAGGCCAACTCAAGTTGTAGTAGTCGTCATTAGTAGAGAAACAATACATGCGGGTTGTATAATCCCAAGGAATTGTTTATTACTTGGACGCACATGGGCTCTTTTCAGAGAGAAGGAAAAACAGAAAAAAAGTATCATCAAATTATCCTATCTTCATTGTATCATGGTTTGTACTGCTGTCCCACACCCATATGAGGTACCAGAAGCATGTCTGACTCCCACTCTAGCCGAAAGGAAAGGAGAGCAATTTTCTTCTTCCGTTACTCATCTCGGCATCACATCCGCTTCCGGTCAACACCCGGAACTTCCATTTTTATTTTTAAATCTATTTCCGGTATCATTCTACGGTCAAGTTACTGGCACCCAGCTGTGTGTTCACTCCTCCAAATTTTAACCTTTGTTTGTTCTTATTTCTTTTTTCTCTATTTCTCTAGAAATCTGAATACAGTTTTATTTGTAATCCAAATTCCAGTGGACCCCAATAATTACGCTGCACTTTCTAATCAATACTAGTTCTGGTCTTCTGGGATAACAGAGTTCTGTCTGTATCTAAAAGTCCCAGAGATATGTTTCATTTTCAAGAACAGATTCTGATTTGTGCGTTTAGCATTTTGTTGTATGTCCAAAATTTAGTTTCTTCCAGAATTCCCTGTGGATCATCTTTCAAACCCAGTCATGCCTAGCTTTGTATTTTAATTGTGCTAGTTTTGCTTATTACATAGTTGATTATCTCATCTCTGAAGAAAAAAAACAAACAGAGCAAACGCTAAGTCGCGAACTAACTCTTCCCTGATGGAATGCTTTAAACCGCCTATATAAACATCTTCCACCAGGTCAGAAACAAAAAAAGATAAGAATTGAAACCCAATACCATCACAGGGATCACGAGAAATATAAACTTCAGAATTTATCTGTATATCATTTTCAATTTAGTGGCCTGATGAAGCTCATGGGTATATTCAGACACCTCTGAGTGGAAATGGTACCATAACCGCAAAATAGTCGATTTTAAGCCAGAGAATTGAAAAAACTGTGAAACATGAGAATGAAAGTGATACTAATTGTACTTGGTGTCACCGGAACAATCTCCAACATTGTTGAGATCAGCAAGAATACTCAGAAGAGTAGTGGAGACCTGAAGAGACTTGCTGTCACTTAGACTTCAGTGAAATAACATCAGCCTACAAAGTGAAAAGGGTCACGTTAGCTCAGTCGGTAGAGCGTTCAGCTAAAACCACAAGGTTACTAGTTCGATACCGGCCCTTGCCAACTCAGTGTATGAGTAGCACAGGGATCTGTGTGGTAAAGTAAGGAGCTGATGGTAGGTGTGGCGCTCCACCCCAGATGCTAAAAACAATCTCCTTGATCTAGTGCTATTGAAAAGGGGATAGACTCCCTCGCTGATTGGCTAATACCAGCTTTAGGCTACCCCGACGACCCTTACACAGTGAAAAACTGTTACGTAGTGCCTATATGTTGCATACCTCTTTACCGGCACTATATATCTATATATGTTATATACCTTCTTATGTCTTACTCTGGTCGTCTATTCTTCTGGCCAGATCTGGTATACCTTCTAAGGTCTCGTCTGGTCTTCTATTGAGGGTTCCAGGTCTGGTTTCTGTTGCTAGGGATCATTCCTTATCAGAAGCCTTGTGCTATTGTTAGCTTTTAGTAATAACAACAAGACTTCGATTTACAATGATGTTACTTTATTCCATAAACCCCCAGACCAGACAATGCGCGCGGAGACTCACATCTTGCTAGCTTCGCATCTTGCTAGCTTCGCTTCTAAGTTCTAACTCCTAACTGACTGACTTGCCTACCCCTTAAACTGGAAGGGGCTTTCTATCGGAGTTCCGTTTCTCACGGTTCTCCCCAGAACGCAAGGTGAGAGTGAGGTCAAACGCTGTCACTCACTCTCAAGGCCATCAGCTGTACTGATCGCCATAAGGATTTCTATACTACCTTAAAAAGATATTAGGGGTCCATAATTATGTAACAAAACTTCCAATGAGTGAAAAACTAAGAATGAGGATAATCATTAGGATTAATCCAAGGAATATTTATGATATAACAAGCAAAAACATTAATTTATTTCAATATAGGTATGTCGAAAAAGGTAAGTTAAAGGGAGATAAATGATGTTTTCACACTTTGACTTTCTGAGTGAACATGGAAAAAATTTATAGAAGCTTACAACTTGTCAATTTTATACAGAACATTTAAACTGTTGACCAAAAAACATAAGAAAAAATAACAATACAATGAGGACATTTAAACAGTTGTTGCTGTCCCCCATCCAGAGTGACAATCTGGGTATTTTTAAGTAAAAAATGGAAAAAAAACATTTTCCTTAAGGCTTCGTTTGTCTTCCATAAGCAAAACAAAAAGTTAGTAATAATTTTTAAATATATAAAAATTTCAGAAAATATGTTGCACAAAATTTTACTCATACATAGATTAAATAAATCTTCATTCGTCTCAAAAATATTATTTATAATAGGTATACCCAATTTTTCGTCTGCTTTTCATTTTAAAAAACAATTAAATTAAGGTCAAATTTTTCTCTAAGTCAAAAAGCAAAAATGATTAAAATGAAATGAGTAAAAAAAAAAAAAAGAAACAAAATAACGTTATACATGTAATTTATTTTTAATACCTGTAAAACTATTTTTTCGGTCAATTTTTCTCAATTAACTGTCCCGATTAAAAAAAATTATCAAAAATCAGGGAATTATCCAAATTTAATGAAATTTTCATGATGTCATGATATCATGATGTTAAGTTTAAAATGTCATATTTTTAGATTCTAAAAACATATTTATTTAATAACTACTTTACCATATTTTCGAATTCTAAGAATTATTTGACGAAAACTCTATTGAAAACAGAAAAAAATCGATGTATATTTTTTTCTTTTATGAAATAATAGCCAATTAAATAATTATCAAAGAGTAAAAAAATATTTCCACAAATTATTTTTTTAGTTTTTATTTTCATTTTATTTTCTGATTTTTGGTACTTATTTTCTACCTGGATATCAACCTTAATTTTTTTTTCTTCTATTCACACCTTCGGTCTTTTGTCTTTTTATTTATACTGTAATTAGTTTCGAAAGTATATAAACCTACCTACCAATATTTTGCGCCCCAAAAATAAGGGGGGTCAAAATTAAATGACCTGAAAAAAATTAGAAAGTTTTGAAATAAAATAAATAATGCATTATAAAGATCATTCATTGACACATAAACACTGAAAATTTCATTAAAATCAGATAATTCCCTAATTTTTGATAAATTATTTTCTGTGGTGGGGGGCTAAAGTCATTTGGTCAAAAACGCATTTTAGGCTCATTTTGCCAGTCGCTATTTTCTCATAGAAGAGCAACCGTAAATTTTTTTTTGTTTCTATTCATAACTTCGGTCTTTTATCTCTTTATTTATACTGTAATTAGTATCAGGTAAGGACCAACTTGAAACAATTTTACGCCCCAGCATAAGGGGGGTCAAAATTAAGTGACCTGAAAAAAATTAGAAAGTTTTTAAATAAAATAAATAATGCGTTATAAAGATCGTTCTTCGATAAATAAACACTGAAAATTTCATTAAAATTCGATAATTCCCTGATTTTTGGTAAATTATTTTCTGTAGGGGGGCTAAAGTCATTTGGTCAAAAATGACTTTGAGGCTCTGTACGTATGTAAATTGTGTATACACACTCACACACAGATGGGCGCCAATTTTTTAAAAATAAACTTCCGTTTGTTATCTAGTTATGCCAATCCCTATATTAAATAAAAACCATTGTTAACAATAAAAAGATTTGACGGAAATTAAATCGGCTAAAACTGACCTAGGATTTTGCTGGGAAATAAAATATCAATCAAATATTGAAAGGGGTAATATTTGAAAAAATAATAAAAATTTTTTGTATCTATTTAATAAAATTATTTTTTATGATAAAATAGTTTTATAAAAATTTGACTGAAATTTAATCGGCTTTTTACACTGGTCTAATGTTTCGATGGGGAAGTACTGTTTCTCCACCGATTAACATGGATTATAGCAAAAATAAAATGTCAAATAATGTTGAAAGGAATTAAGATTTTTTTTTAAATAATTGAATCAGTTTTCAAAAGATTCCAAATATTCTTTACATCCATAGAGAATAAAGATAAACTATCATCATATATTAAAAAAAAAATGTTTCACCACTTCTTCGTCAGTGGAAAAAACAATGTTTTACTGAAAATTACGTTTTTATTTTTTGTTGTTTATTTATTTTTTTGTAAAGAAAAATAATAACAGAACGTTATACTTACTTTTTTCTCTTTTCTTTTGTCTGATTTCTTTTCCAGCGAAAAGACGAATCTAATGTTTTCTGAGTGAAAATTAAACAGTCATTAATTTGCAGAAAGATTTTTTAAATGGTACACAAGGGAGATAATTCCGATCTTCTCAGCAAAAATTAAGATTCACTCAAAGTAGGTAGGAATGAAAAAAACTTTTTAAATCTTTTAAATTTTCAAACTATTACCAAAAATCAGTGAATTGTACGATTTTAATGAAATCTTCACTACTTTATTCATTGATGACTTTATTTTATAATTAATAGCTTATTTTATTAAAAAAGATTGAAGAAAAAAAGTTTTTTATCAATTCACAATATAGGTGGGGAAGTTTGCTTTTGGTCATTTAAAGAAAAAATGTTTTCAGTCCCTATTTTTACATTTCTAGAAATTTGATCCTATCCTTCAAGCTGAAAAGTTTGAAAGACCGACACAGCAGATTCAGAGGGGACAGTGCTAAGAACACAGACAACAGACAGCCGAGAACACATATGTCTGAAGTTGGTATTTTTCCAAACCTCTGCCAAGGATAGGATATGACACAAGGTCAATCTTTTTAAGCAGAGTACAGCTGGTTTGAACACAGAGCCTTACTCCACTATATACAGCTGTCTGAAATTTGTATTTACCCAACCCCTCAGCCATGGACAGGATGTGACACAAGGTCAATCTTTTTAAGCAGAGTACAGCTGGTTTGAACACAGAGCCTTACTCCACTATATACAGCTGTCTGAAATTTGTATTTACCCAACCCCTCAGCCATGGACTTATATTATGTGTGGGTCGATGTATTGTGCGTAGGTGTCAGTGATAAGTCAAAGGAGCCATTAAATTAGAGACCAGGGGTCTAGTTTTGGGGTAAATTGAAAATCATCTGGATGTCACATAAGCAATAAAGTTTGACCCAGTTAGAACAAAGACTTTTCAAATCACGTGGGGTTTTGGAAATCTCATGTGAATGACTTGAATGAGATTTGAGACATCTGGGAAATTTGAAAGTCAGTTAGGCAGTTGAGGTCTTGGGGCCCAAAGGGACAGACCATCATTAGTAGCAGAGAAGACAACCTTAGCAGAAGTCACTGATTGGTACAGGGTGGGGATTTTCCCCACCCCCTTGGCCCAGCCTTACATAGTTGGAAAGAATGAATGTGAGTATACACCATCCCTTTTACCAATTTTGATGTTCACCTAACTTTTTCTTGTCTTTGTTCTCTCCTTGTTGTTGATTGTAGACCACCTGGAGGGGAGCCCTTAAGCATTGTTACGGACACAAGTGAGGGTCAAGCAAGCAGACAATCACAAGACGACGGCCAGTAAGGTTGAAAGTTGAAAAGTGCAACAAATTCAAGGTGCTTGGAGATGCCTCAGCCACTGAGGGAGGTTCACACAATGGACGATGCCCCTTACATGGAAC
Source organism: Doryteuthis pealeii (assembly GCA_023376005.1). Lineage (NCBI taxonomy): Eukaryota > Metazoa > Mollusca > Cephalopoda > Myopsida > Loliginidae > Doryteuthis > Doryteuthis pealeii. Next base: position 96,898,180 of record CM042151.1, read on the forward strand.
TTTTCTGACATACCGCTTATAGGCTAATTTTCAATGTGTGCCATGTAATCATTATTTTACATGAGCCAAAAAAGGAATTCTTCGGCGGGATGACATACGGTAGTGGAATTTATGTCCGTTAAGTAGGATTTAACCGATTTGATACCTTATAAAAACAAGGTTTATTGCAGATATAATAATGAAACTGAAATCGAGAGGATTGGTTGTTGATCTAAGATTTCAGACCAGATAGACTAACAGAATTGGAATCAAAATGAAGAGAGTTCACTTATAGATAAGGACAGTAATCATATAAAAATACATTTGTATTAGAATGAATGATGTATAAGATAATAATGGATTACTCTTAATTACATCTCTTATCATATAATTCAAGTTTTAGACCAGATACGATAAATGGGCATCAAAATGAATTGGGTTGATTGTTAATAGTGTAGTTGATATAAAACATAATTTAGAATAGATAGGAATAAAAATACAGAAATAAGGCTGATCACTACTAGTGCAACGTCTTCTATTTCATATTGCTGTTTTACTTCTTTTCTTCTTTTTGTCAGCTGATTTTCTCACCATTGTAATTACCATGATCTTCTTAAAAAATCAGCTGCAAAATGTTAGACACTAAAACACATTAAATCTTTTTCTTAGACAAAACCTTTTTTTAAGATAATGATTTACATATCACATTAAAAATTTAGTTTTCTTTTTTGTTGTCTTCTTTGCCGAACTTTGTTAATATTAACACATTTTTATTTTATTATCTTTAGTTTTTTCTTCTCTTCCTTACACACCTTTATGGATAATTACATATCAAATCTGAGCCAGCAAGTATGGGATAATGCCAGCCTTACCAAGAGAACCAAAATGCGCATCTACAGAGCGTGTGTTCTCAGTACTCTCCTATATGGCAAGGAAGCCTGGATCACGTACTCACGTCACATGAGGAAACTGGACAGCTTTCACATCAGATGCCTATGCCGCATTCTACGCATTCGCCAGCAGGACAAAGTGCCCAACACAGATGTGCTGGAATGAGCAAACGTAAACAGCATGCCCGCCATCACCTGCGAGAGATGCCTACACTGGCTTGGCCATGTCAGGAGGATGGACAAAGGCCGCATCGCCAAAGACCTACTGTATGGTGAACTAGTGGAGGGCACCCGACCAGCAGGGAGACCATGCCTATGCTTCAAAGATGTCTGCAAGAGAGACATGACCACATGCCATGTCGACATGAACACGTGGGAGGCTTGTGCAGAAGACCGTGCAACCTGGCGCCTCTTCGTCAAACAAGGAACAAAAAAAAGTGAAAAAGAGAAGAAAGAAGCCGCCACAGTAAAGAGAGCTAAAAGAAAGGAGAGACAACAACACCCCCAACACCTACAGAAAGCATCCCCTTTTGTTTGCAATCACTGCTCCAGAGACTGCCATTCAAGGCACTCATGTAGCTGTAGATAATAATTTAAAAAATAAAAAAAAAAAAAAAAATGGACACTACGCCATCGTCTAAAATAAACGGAATGTTGCCAATCACATATCAAATCATCCAGGCCATGTCACCCACCCCCATTAATTTTTCTGAAATTTTGTATAAGTGTGGACTATGTTAAATTTAGACAATACCCAAAATTTGATCTTCCAATTTCAAAAATTGGCAGATTTATGTCGATTTTTAGCTTGAAAAATTTGGGGTGGGGTTGGTGAAAAATAGCGACTTTTTATAATCTATTTTTGTCAGTAAAATGAGTTCTAGAGCTTCCCTACTCCTAAAAATTGGTTTACAAAAGCATTTAAGCAAAAGGAATCCAAAACTGCAATAAAAAATTCTTAAAGTCCATCAATTTTAAGTTATTAATGATTTCTGATTTGCAAAATTTCAACTGATGTTGTAGCTTCGGTTCTGAGCAAAAATCAAACTATCTTTTTGGTATAAATAATGTTACATATATGTGAAATAATAATAATAATAATAAAAAATTTGGCATAGATACAGTGCCACATTGGGATATTGATCTTGCTATGAAAAATTATCTCAAAAATTCAGAAAAATAATGTGCAATTGTGTTATTGTAATGTTTTGGTCTTTAATTATATCAAGTATTCCCATCTAATACTAATACTATGATTTCAAGTATTCCCATCTAATACCAATAATATAGTTTCATGTATTCCTATCTAATACAGTAAATAAAATAAGTAAATCATATAATTTTTAATTCAAATTATTTTTATTAGATAGGAATACTTGAAACTATATTATTAGTATTAGAAAGGAATACTGGAAATCATAGTATTAGTATTAAAAAAAGAATACTGAAACCATAAATAAAATAAGAGATGTTGTAGTTTTCATTAGCTTGTTGTAGGAAATCTGCATTTTGACTGCCCTGTCTACATTTCCCAGAACTCCATTGCTATTCGGTGTGTGCTGTGCTCAGTCAAAGTATTTGTTATTATCCATCCATATATAAAGGGCAGTTGGTGTGTACGGGTGTATGACTGGAAGAAACTACAAAAATAAAACAATTAACAACAAAGTAAATATATATACATATTCACTATCACCAGACCTTGCTCTTTGAGCAAAAATAATGAAGATTTGATTTATATTTGTGAAGATTATTAAAAATTAAAAATTAAAATAGCAACAGCATGGATTTTTTAAATTTAATATTTTAAATAAGATACATTAATTTTTTCTTTTCAGAGTGTCTATGCACTTTGTTTTTCTGATGCCCCCCCAGGCAGGATCAACGCAATTTTTTTTTTTTTTTTTTGTGAGGATCTAACTAGTGATTCAGTAATAACAGATCTGCAAGACTAAATTTCACACCCTTTTCTATCCAGATGATGCTGGGTATCTGCTTTTAGTTTACATATATAGCATAGAAATGTAAGAATGTATTATGTTTTAAATGTTTTGAGAAGGGACTTTGAATTGCCGAAATAAAAACAGAGAGAAAAAGATAAAATAGGATAGTTTATTAACTTATGCAGACCTTGGAAAAATGATATTACATTTTTAGTATTATTTGTATTATTCGGACTATTGTCCTCATCTTCATTGTTATCTGTACAGTATTTCAGATGATGTGCCCTCTGGCCTTCTTCAGGTATTTCTTGTCAGACTCCCTAGTGGATAAAGGAGTTAGGTTAAGACAATTCTAAGTAACAGACTACAGGTTCAATCCTGGTCAGAGGCAGCAGAAACATAGAATAATAATTAACACAGCTTAACACCTATACCCCAGCTATAGTAAGTGGAATGAGAACAGGATACCACTGTGGACTGAATAAAGATTAAAGTTCCGTGATAGCACCCGATTATGACAAGAAGGTTTCTGATTATGACAAGAAGGTCCCGAGTCTGACAAAACGTTGTACAGATAACAATGAAGATGAGGACAATAGTCCGAATAATACAAATAATACTAATTATCAAGCCTCATCTAAAAAATTCAGAGAAATATGACATTTTTAGTGATTTTGTAATTCTAATACTTCTGATGAACTGTCACAACTCTTAGTGGTCATGTAAAAACAGGAGCAGTAACAAGGTGTGTTCATAAATATCTTTTCAAATGTGAGTTTTATGAAGATGCACTTTGCACACTGCACAAGAAATTTGTTTCTCTCCAATGTCTTCGCATGTGTTTTCTCAAGTTAGAACGATCTGAAAATGCTGATCCACATTCTTCACAAGAAAATGGTTTCACACCTGTGTGTATTCGCATGTGGCTTTTTAAATCACACATCTGCAAAAACGCTGATGTACAGAATTCACAAGAAAATGGCTTTTCTCCAGTGTGTGCTCGCATATGTCTTCTGAAATTGGAACGATCTGAAAATGCTGATCCACACACTTCACAAGAAAATGGTTTCTCTCCAGTATGTGCTTGCATATGGGTTTTTAAATGGGAACTCCTAGAAAATGCTGATCCACAGAATCCACAAGAAAATGGTTTCTCTCCAGTGTGTATCCGCATGTGTCTTCTTAAATTGGAATGGTTTGAAAATGCAGATTCACAAAATTCACAAGAAAATGGCCTTTCTCCGGTGTGTGTTTGAATGTGGCTTTTCAAATGGGAACTCCTAGAAAATGCTGATCCACAGACTTCACAAGAAAATTGTTTATTTCCATTGTGTGTTTGCATATGTGTTTTCAAACTGGAACTATCAGAAAATGCTGAACCGCAAACTTTGCAAGAAAATGCTTTCTCTTCGGTTGGTGTTTCCATATCTTTTTGAAATTCAGAACTTCTGAATATGCACAACAGAGGAAAGATGTTTCTTTAACAGAGTCTATTTTTCCTGCAATCGTTTGAAAATTGAATTCAGGGAAAATACTTGTGTATTGGATTGCGAGAAAATTATGAGATGTTGATATGCAGATCAGCACACATGGGAAGAATACATTTTTTCTGCTTGAATTTCAAAACACTACTGTGTGTGCAGTTGGTGTCTGTGAATAAATAAAGAATGTATTATTGAAAACATAATAAAACAGGAGCCTGAAAAAATTACATGGAATTATATTACAATCAGTTTAACATAATTATGATAAACAATCAGTTTATGTTTCAGTTATTTGGAATATGGCTTATATTTCATGCTAAGTCATAAATGAAATTGTTATCCCACTGAACTTTTGGTAAAAAATGGTATCATCTTAAACTGAATGAAACAGGAAAAAATAACTTTTATTGTGTACAAACTAGAATGTAAAAAAAGTAACTAATAATTCACATGTAACAAAACCTTTATAAAAAACAAAATAAAATCACCCTAAAATATTTAAAGTACTAGCAAGAATATGCACCCTCCGGGCATAAGTATTTAATTTTTAATGTAATGAAATATATTAAATTAGAAAGACTAAAAAAAAATTAAAGAACACATATAAAAAAAAAAATACATTATTTTAATTATATTTTAATTGGTTTCTATACAAAAATCACTCATAAGATTGATTTTGATATGTTAGAGAATAAAACAATAATATTAGAGATCAATAATACCAAGTAATTATTTATTAAACCCGGTTTTACTAAAACCTGTAAGCGAATTAAGCACACCATATATTATGTAAAGTTTTATTTCTTAGTGATATATAAGGCACATTGCAGGATTTTAAACACACTAATAATAACAGGCTGTTTTAAGGCAAGTCTAACTTAGATTTTCATAGAGACATTGTTGATAAATAAGACTTATTATTCTAAGTATTAATGATTTTGACTAGACATTAAATACTTATTGATAAACTTATGCAATTCCTGACGGTATTTTTACATAAGCAGGGATGTAGTTTTGGTTACAGACAGACACTGAATCCTTCATTATAATAAGATTTATTCACTTTTATACCAAAAGAAATACAGCTGATGTCATAGTTAAATGCAGCCATGTCAGCTGGAACTTTAGAATACACCAACTGCACCTCTGCAGAGGGGTAAAAAAACAAACAAATGGGGCCACCTGTTGGCCATGGGTGCTGGCCCATGATGCTTATGGATGGAATCCTGGTGGCTGAGCTGTTCATGACATGCAACACCTCACTTTAGACCTTACTTAGGCTAATCAATCGGCTGGTCACGTCAAACCATAGTACCTATATGATTGTCCTGACCCTATAGCCCTTATGGTAAGCCCCAACTCTTTTTATCATATATGTGCTAGAAGACAGTGGCTGAGAGTCTTCATGTCCCGAGTATGACGTTAAATATCTAATGGTGAAGTTCTAGTTTTGGAGATCTGAGGAATGTGGAGCACCCCTTTATCACCATTGCACCCAGGTCCACTCTGGCCTGCTGTGGTAGTACCTATTAGGGTCCCATCTATGGGTTAAATAGAAAAATGTGTTTATAAAAAAAATTTGAGTATCTATTAAGAATGAATTTATTTCAAAACTTTGTTGGCATTAAATGATCCACCAAGGTTGATATGCCGTAAACAAAAAACAAATATTTTTCTGAATTTTTGAGACGAGGCTTGATGATTAGTATTATTGGTATTATTTGGACTATTGTCCTCATCTTCATTGTTATCTGTATGTTTCAGCCGATTTGCTCTCTGGCCTTCTTTAATTGGACACATGGCCTAGGTTCAATCCTGGTCAGGGGCAGCAGTAACATAGAATAATAATTAACACAGCTTAATGCCTCTACCCCAGCTATGGTTAGTGGAATGAGAACAGGATACCCCCTTGAATAAAAGGTTAGGTTCAAAGTTCCGTGATGGCTCCTGATTACGACAAGAAGGTTCCTGAGTTTGAGATGGTTCCTGAGTCTGACAAGAAATACCTGAAGAAGGCCGGAGGGCACCTAGGCCGAAACGTTGTACAGATAACAATGAAGATGAGGACAATTGTCCGAATAATACAATACTAAAAACATAGTTAAATGTGCTCTAATATGCATTCATCAGGCTCCTGATTACAACATGAAGGCTTCTAAGTTCGAAAAGAAGGTTGCCAAGTTCAAGGAGGGGTTTCCCGAATTCAAGGAAGTTCCCCAAGTCCAACAAGAAATACCTGAAGAAGGCTGGAGGCCACATTGGCCGAAACATTATGCAGATAACAATAAAGATAAGGACAATAATCCAAATAATACATATTAAATGCTAATTATAATCTTTCACTTCTGCATAAATAGAAGCATCAAAATCATCATGGACTGCTGTTAAAATGGAAAGCCAACAAGTTCAAGGGTTGTCTAGTATTTCTAGGATTTTTTATTAAGAAAATCTACAATTTAAGTGTTCATTTTTATAGTGTGTGAAAGGGGGAGACACTGCACATAAAAATGACTGTAGATTAAAATTTTGTTATTTTGAATTTATATATTAGCAAAAAAAACCTGTTTTAATAACACAGGTGGAAAAACAGTTGATTGCCAGGGTATTGCAAAAATAAATGCCTGGCAATGGTTGATGAATGCATATTAGAGCACTGTACTCATCTTCATTGTTATCTGTACAACGTTTTGGCCAATGTGCATTGCCAGGCATTTATTTTTGCAATACCCTGGCAACCAAGATCCAATATGGATTTCTGCTTTTCTTAATCTCATTGAACTTAATCCAAACAAACAATAGAATTAAAGGATTTAAAAAAAAAAGTTTTTGCTGTTACAGAGATGCTGATAGGTATGCATCCTGTGTCCCTGGCACACAAATCTAAAAGGATGCAATAAAATCATATGCACATGTCCCAGTATTTTAAGAGATATTTGGGACTCTTAGAATTTCCCGGTGGTAAGCAAGTAATTTCGGATGAAAGAAGATGTGAACAATATATTCAAAAGGTACAAAAAGGGGGTTGCAAATTTGTGGCATTTGCTAGCCAGACTTATCTTGCTATGGGTGAGGTAAAGGTTGTGCTGGATGAAACCACTCACTGGTTGATAAGGTCAAGGTGAGCGCTTGAATTATTATTCCACTCGCTGGTTGACGATAAGTGCTGAGGGTGATGGTGAAGGTAAAGGAAGCACTTGAAAAATGCGACTCGCCTGGTTGACCGCCCCTTGATAAGTGACTTTCATCAAGAAAGTTTAATTTTGGCACCAATATCATATATTGGCGTTTAACCCTCTGGTGCCAGGGGGAGATAATTCAACTACAATTTTTCTGATAGTTGTTTTTCTTTTCTTCCCTTACCATTTCAAGCTAACTGTAAATACATTTCAATAGTTTCTTAGAAATGAATTACACAGGATAGGTTACAAGGTAGGAGCTAGATGGCTTTAGTTGTGACTCACAAATTTTCCCAGAAACTCATTCAAAGCAAATATGTGCGTCCCAGGATGCACTAAATAAAAAAGCTATCAGCATCACTGCGGTTATTGTTAAAAGAATTAATTTCTTTTTAATTCAAGTGACAGTGTTTTTTTTCTTTGCTTTTAAGTTTGAAACATTTAAAATAGTTCTTTAATACTAATACTACTACCACAACTAGTAATAATAATCCCAATTAATAATTCAGGTGTAATATCGGTAATCTGATAGTCAAGTATCTTCCCCTGCTGCTAGAGGAATCGCCATCACGGTTGGCGGGAGAATCAAAGTCCATTCACTTATCAGGAAGCAGTTACCAAGGAGAGACGCAAAACTAAGCGCTCCCATCACCTAGCCATAAAACCAGCAAACTTTCTAAGGCTGTCACAATAGCACACTAACAGAACTAAAAGCCCATAAAAAGGGTAGTTACCCAGGCGTGTAGCTTATAATAAGCACTACGCTTTTACCTATCATACGAGAACTGACCAAAACGGACGCGTCTCTACAGAAACTCTACAACCAGCAAGTAGAATCACCTTTTCTAGTGCACTTCACCAAGAACTTTTTATTGTACCTCTCAGATAAATCTGGTAGCAAATTCCAATAAAATTTGCAACAATTCTGTACTTTTTGATAATACATGAGTCTGTAATTTATATTCGTGTTTGTTTCCTTCTTTTGTCCAAATAATAACCAACTACGGAGAATAAGGGCTCCATCGAAAACCCCGTAAATACTCTTAGTAACAAAGAAAATAATTTATTTCAATACAAAATAATACAAAGTGGAACAAATAATTTAAAGCAAAATATTCTTTTAATGACTTACCTTTTATGATACTTGATGTTCAATTTACATCTATTTCATTAGATAAATATACTTCTAAATTGGACCCTCAATTTATGTTCATCTTTGTAGAAATATATCTGAAGCAAAAGAAAATTATTTATGCAAAAATATGAAAAAATAGACAATTTTTACCAACAACATAACCAAATTGTTATTTCTCATGAAAATAAGAGATTTTTATCACCAAAACAAAATTTTGAATTGAAAAAGAGATTAGAATTTTATAAGAAAACAGTTCAGTTAGATTTTGTAAAGAATAGATAACGACACACCCAAGGCTTATAAACAAAACAGAGGCTTTATCGTAGCAAGACAAAGTTATACAATACAATACAAATACAATACAATACAATACAAATACAATGTAAGTTGGTACAAATGTTTGTGTAAGTTTACAATGTGTAATGTTTGTAAATGTTCAAATTGTGAATAGTTGCGATCTGATACTTATCGCGGACTTGTCTGAAATCCTGGTAGGATGTCTTGCTAGTTCATTAGTTGCTTTTCACGCGGCAGCAGCCCTCCAAGCTGTTCTAATGACTCCATCGTCCGACGTCTATGGTGTATAAAACCACACGTCGTGCTTTGACCAGGGTCCCAGCTAAAAGAGGAGCCTCGTAATGTGTGCTCTGATTGGTCGCCGACAAAGGCCCTTAGCCAATCGCATGAGTTTTCTCATCAGTTTATGGCTAACTCTAGGGCCCTGTTGATATAGACAAAGGGAGATAATTGCTTAAATGATATTTCTAATAATTTTAAATATCATTCATAACAAGAATTACAAGATCATATCTCTATTAATAATGGAGATTCACTCCCGGTTTTTGTCTGTAACAAAGATTACGTCACTGCTTATGTCACATTACCCAAAATTGTCATAACATAGAATAAATACACTCAAAATTTGAACATGCAACATTAGAGAGTCCTCATTGTTTTTTAAAACAAGTTTTAATAAATACATGACTGGTATTATATATCTATATATAGTTTCTTTTATTTTAATACATATTTAAAGTTTACATTTCAAATTGTTTTATTTTTCAATCATTTGATGATTTTACTTACTTAGGGTACAAACTCGCTGACATTGGATTTTTTACTCACACCCCTCAGGCAATATGTTTCAAAAATCTATTTTTACATTGCCAGGAGCGCATTTTTTTATCTTGTACTAGTTAAATCAATGAAATTTAGAACACTTAAAAAAATATGTAAATATCTTTACACAAAAGACAGGTGACATAAAATAACAGTTCAATAGTACATTAGTACCCTTGCAGTATATAGAGAAATTAAATTGAATATCTTGTGTCATAAATACAAAGACATCTAGTTTGCCATTATATTATTCATAGGTGATACTGTATTTTTGCAAGCTTAGTCTGGCACAAGGCCATTTATTTATAGACGAATTATATGGTATTGCTCTCTCTGTTACACTATCCACAAACTAAGAATGCATGTCACCATTAGGCACTTCCTTGAACTATATATAGATATTTTGGGCTGACTTCTGATTTAGGTCGGAAATTAAAACAGAAAGTTTTTTGGTGTTACCCAATGACAGTTTAACTACAGTCTATGAATTAACATTTTGCGAATTGGGTTACGGTTTTAGGGGATTAAGGTTGTTTTTAATTACGTATTGCTTAAAAAAAACAACAACAAAAAACCCAAATTACTATACATTTAATTAACCATTGAAATTAATTATTGAATCTATTATTAAGACAGTTGTTTGTGTTAGTATTGCAATGTATAATTTCAATTAAACTTAGTTTAAAAAAATATTTTTCAATATTAAATGTATAGTAATTTGGTTTTTTTTTATTGTTTATTTTTTTTTAAGCAATACGTAATTAAAAACAACCTTAATCCCCTAAAACCATAACCCAATTCGCAAAATGTTAATTCATAGACTGTAGTTAAACTGTCATTGGGTACCACCAAAAAACTTTCCGTTTTAATTTTTCGACCTAAATCAGAAGTCAGCCATATTTTGAATGATTTGAAATAAAATAAACATTTCTGTTAATGATTCACTAAAATTCCAATCAGATCTCGGTTTTTAAAAAATCGAATAATGTCCCTTTTGAAATTAAGTCCTATAATAACTTAGTGGTAGTAGTCTAAAAGAAAGCGAAAAATCTTGTTAAATTAACTAACTTAATCGGTTATGAATGTATTGTATAAGTATTTTTTTCTCGTTAGGGTTAATGTTTTGTTTATCAATGTTTATAAATGAAATAGTTAATAAAAGATTTGACACATAGTTAATCAGGCCTGAGATTTCGATGGATGACTTCGTTTATGCCACCCCACCGATTAACATGGATAGTAGCAAAAATGAAATATTAATTAAATGTTGAAATTAATTAGATTAAAAAATAAAAATAAATAATCGAATAAGTTTTCAAAAGATTCCAGATATTTTTATATCTATAGGAGATAAAATATTTTCAGAAATTAAATATTTCACTTCTTCGTCAATAAAAAAAAAAGTTTTCCAGCAAATTACGTATTATTCATTTGTGATGAAAGACAATAACATAACATTGTACTTACTTCTTTCTCTTTTCTTTCGACTAATTTCTTTTCCCTGGTGCTATAAAACGTTAGAGACAAGGGGAAGATCTAATATTTTAAATAAAACTAATGTTTTCTGGTTAAATGAAATTAAAACGTGTCATTCTTTTGCAATCAACACAGAAAGATTTTCTAAACAACGGAAAACAAGGGAGATAACACAGACTTTTTTTCTCATTTAGCTAAAAATTAAATTCATTCAATGTAATTCTTAAAATTGAAAAATAAACTAAAATTTGAAAAATTAGCTAGAATTAAAAGGAAGAATTAATTTAGATTAAATTGAGCTAAATTTAATTTAAAAATAGCTAAAATTAAATTTATTCAATTGACAAATGACAAAGAAATGACAATAATAATACATTTTTTTTAAAGGTTGGGAAAAGGTTAAACGTTGCCTTTAGTGAAACATTTTAAATTCAATATGATTTGATGCTTAAATCTTATAATAATGGAGATTAAGTATTTTTCTGTCAGTAACCAAACTATATTACTACTCAAGTCACAATTCCCTTAGTAATTTACGTCACATTCTCCATGATTTTATTTTTATCTAAACCTCTAATAATAAAATAGTTTTACTTTATTAATATTGGTGGCCATATTTTCATACAAATGACATGCAATTGTATTTATATATACAACAAAATAGTGGTTTACAGTGTGAATGGGAAGGCTAATTTGCATATTTATATTAAAAATTTAATTCTAATAAATATGTGCTTGGTATTATAGATTTCTAATTGTTTGGTTTAATCCTAATAAATATGAACAAAAATCTCAGGGATAAATCTTAAAAGAAATCCATTAACAAGTAGAAATAACTGTTATTTTATTCTTTACTTCCAAATTTAACTAAATAGTTAAATTATGAAAATTTAGCAATGAAAGACAGGAGTGATGGAAGAGTAAGTTTCAGTTGTTCTATTTTTCGATTATACCCCCCCCCCCTCTGTTTCAAATCTATTTATCCGCGTTCTAATTTGGTAATTTTCATCTTTAGTTGTTAAAATTCCTAGCGAATAAGGCAATTAGAGTAACCTCCCTTGACTTTCACTTTGAACTAAGCCAGTAGCTATTTTGAAAGTCTCAGTGTGAAATAAACAAATCTTAGAAACTTTTTCGAAAACAATACAACCGTATGCTTTAACACAAAAATATCATAAAATGTTTTCTTAATAACAATTAAGTTCATTTCAGATAATTTTATGCTAGGAATTTAGCCAACTGACTTTCACTTTGAAACAAGACGGTAACCATTTTGAATGTGTCCATGCAAAATATACAACAATACAACTGCATGTTTTAACACAAAAATATCATAAAATGTGTTCTTAATAACAAATAAATTCATTTCAGATAATGCACACGCACAATTTTATGCTAGGAATTTTAACAACTAAAGGTGAAAATTACGTCTAATTTAATATAATATTAAATTATATTAAAACTTAATTAGTTACATTTTGATAGTAAAAGTAAATATGTGATTTTAAATATACGGTCCCACATTTGGGGTGCTGGTGGTTGTTGTCAGTGATGTAATCTGCATGGGTCATTGAGAAGTTTCGGGTCTTCCAGCATCAGACTTCCCTCGCCATGCTGACCCTATCAGAGGGGATCAAACTCTATCAAAGTACCCGCACCAACATTAGACACTAAAAGATGTTTGACTTTTTATTCTTTTGGACGATTGTAAAATTCTAATCCCACGCATCTGATTAATCTGTAGTGATGTGATAAGAAGCAAACCAGAAGTTAATGCATTGAAAGCAGAAATGAAATGACGAAAGTAAGCAATCTGCACATAGGATCAGTGCAGGTAGAAAACAAAAATAGAAATAATAAAAATGATAATTTTGGACCAATCAGAGGCCTTTGTGCCTAAAAAAGAAGTTTTCAAAAAAGACTGAATCTAGAGCCTATGTTTGTATATTTAAAGGAAGGTTTTCAAGTAGAAGTTCAGAGAGACTGACAGATGCCTGACTACACTTGCAATGTGAATCACTACATATATTCAGGAACAGGACTAGTTAATTGGATTTCAATAAAAATCAATTGTAGTGATATGATAAGAAGCAAGCCAGATGTTAATGCATTGAAAGCAGAAATGAAATGACGAAAGTAAGCAATCTGCACATAGGATCAGTGCAGGAAGAAAACAAAAATAGAAATAATAAAAATGATAATTTTGGACCAATCAGAGGCCTTTGTGCCTAAACAGAAGTTTTCAAAAGACTAAGGTAAAACCTATTTAAAGGAAGGTTTTCGAAGAGAAGTTAAGAAAGAACAACTTATGCCTTAATACTCCACGTCACTTAACTTAAAACTATTTGCCTGCTACTAAGGTACAACTTATTTTACCCTCTCTAAAATTTCCACTGCTGATTAGACAGTATGCTTTTTCTTTACCCTTTCTTCCTCTACATTACTGAACTTTAAAAAAAAACATATTCTGCTAGATCTTGAACAGTACATTTTGACTACTGTAATTTATTTGTTTTAATACATATATTACTCGTTAAATTTATGAGTTATTTGTTTTAAAGGAAGGTTTTTGAAGAGAGTTCAGAAATATGCTTGAATACTCCAGGTCATTCAACTTAAAACTATTTGTCTGCTACTAAGATACAACTTATTTTACCCTCTCTAAAATTTTCATTGCTGATAAGAAGTTATACACTTTACCCTTTCTTCCTCTATTGGACTGAACTCAATTCTTTCTTCCTCTACATTACCGAACTTTTAAAAAAACGTATTCTACTGGACTTTGAACAGTACATTTTGACTACTGTAATTTATTTGTTTTAATACACATATTGCTCGTTAAATTTATGAGTTATTTGTTTTTCTATCTTTATATATGTGACGTTATTGTGTGTTTGTCGTAATTACCAATATATATATATATATATATATATATATATATATATATAACTTCACTCAAGACAACCACCATAAATCAATGACATGAAAATAAATATTCTTAAAACCTTGGAGATTGGAAGACACTAATATATCATTCATGTTTGTTGTTTTGTATTTTATATTTTAAAAACCTTTTACAATTAATTTCAGTGATAATAAATATAGGTATATAATATATAACTGAATTATATGTTACCACCAGTTTTTGCACCCCCAAAATAAGGGGGAGTCAAAATTAAGTGGCCTGAAAAAAATCAGAAAGTTTTGAAATAAAATAACTGATGCATTATAAAATTAATTCATTGATAAATCAACAACATTTCATTAACATCTGATAATTCCCTGATTTTTGGTAATTTATATTCAATCAGTAGGGTTACATCATAATTGGAAATACCTATATAATTCCTATTGTTTTGTGCTTTTAAAATTTAAAGAAATTTTTTTATATAGCTATATTTTTTTAGATGAAAATCAATGATATATGAGTGTCATTTGTGGGGATTAAAAAATAAGAATAATACTAAATATAACCAAATAAAATAAAACAAAAGTAAATTGAATAAAAAAGATAAAAAAAGACACAAAAAGTAACAATCTTTCAAGAGGCATTATACAGGAAGAGCCTTTTCAGCATGTGCATAAAAATGCCCCTTTCCCAGCACCAAAAAAGGAATTTTCAAGATAAAAATCAATGATATATGAATGTCATTTGTAGGGATTAAGAAAATAAGAATAAATAAAATAAAATAAAACAAAATGAAATAGAATAATAAAATAAAAATAAAAAAAGACACAAAAAGTAATAGTCTCACAGGACTATATCTGAAGTGAAAGAAAATTATTTTTGCAAAAATATGAAAAAAAGAAAAAAAAGATAGACAATTTTACAAACAAAATAGACAAATTCTTATTTCTCATGAAAATAAGAGAAGAATTTTAACACCAAAACAAAATTATGGATAGAAAAAGAGTTTATTACTATTATAAACATTATTTATAACAAGAATTACAAGATCATATTAAATCAATAAATTTAGAACATTTAAAAAAATTATGTAAAAATTATCTTTGCATAAAAACAGAGGATACAAAATCAGGGTCTAGTTCAGCAGTTCAGCAGTACATTAGTACACTTGCTGAATAAAGAGAAATTAAATTGAATATCTAATAACAGGAAGAGCCTTGTGGGCATGCACAGAAAAAAAGGTTCCTTTCCTGGCGCCAAAAAAAATGCATCTTTTTCTTTTAGACCATGAACATGGGTGCACATGCTAATAACTGGCTCAGGAGAATATCTCCTCTCCAAGAAATAGTTGTGAATCTATGAATATAAGTCTAACTCTGAAAGTATCTTTGTCTTTTCTCTTCTTTCCCTTATTTCCTTTTAAGCTTGAATGTGTTAAGTATCTGGCAGCCATCCTTAGTTCCAGATGTAGTGAATAAGTAAGCAAGCCAATAAGTATCCTGTGTTATAGCATTCTTTGTAAGTCCGTCGTCCAAGATGGTCTGAGTGTCAATGACATAAGTTTAGAATCAGACCTCTATTAATACAACAGAAGCAGCAGCAGCAGTGCCAGTGATTAGACAATAGGAATCCTTCTCAGGTCACGTGCTTATAGGCGAGTCTATAAATAGAAGTGACCATTTGCCTCATGCCTTATATCTATATATATATAGAGTGAATGGAATGTTTTGGTGACTTTTGTGTGAACGAGTTTTATGGTGAATGGAAAATTGTTGGATGAATCGGTCACGAATGGGAATAGTTAAGTTAAAAGATAGGATAGTGAAGACCAGTCTCTTACCCCACTCCCCCCTTTAGGCCCTGTGCCACATTTATGTATTTTTTGCATAATAAATATATATATCAGAAAATCCAACAGACTGCCCACAAGGACATCAATAGCAATGGATCCTTTCATGTCTCAGCATGACCTTGTTTACTGACTACTACACCCAAAACTTTTACTTTACCAGAGAGTCAGTGTATTTCCACTCTGGAACAGAACCTAAGTTAAATGTAACATCAAACGGATGTTGGCCCGACAACTAGCTCTAAACGAAAGGAACAAAACAAGTGTTCCACGCATAGACTCCACCCAGGCTGTTGCATATAAACAATTAAAAGTATTGTTGCATAGGGCCAAGTTCAAGTTGTAGCAGTCGTCATCGTTAGTTCAGAAACAACATACTCTAGTCGTAAGTCATACGGCTGTTTATTTATTTATAGGCTCGTGGGTTCTTTTTTAGAGAGAGAGAGAGAGAGAGAGAGAGAGAGAGAGAGAGAGAGAGAGAGAGAGAGAGTATGGTCAAATTACTCTATCTTAAATCATGTTCGGTACGACTATGCAACTATGCGTTACCCATATGGGGGAACCAGGAAAGCCCCTGTCTGTCTCTGACCAAAGCCCATCCGAAAAAAGACTGATTTCCCTCTTCTTCCATTTCTCGTCCCAGGGGGAGAGGGTTACCCAACTTCCACCTCCGGTCAAAACCCAAAACTTTTGTTTTTATTTTTAAATCTTATTCTGGGGTAATTCGTTGGTCAATTCATGTTGAGGGTTTTCCCTTCTAAACTTTAACCTCTCTTTGTTCTTATTTCTTTTTCTTCACTTTCCCCAGAAATCTGAACACCATCCCCCTTTCAATCCCAAATTCCCTGTAGACCACTACAAATATCACTACAAATTAAATGTCTTTCAACCAATCATAAATTTTCCCCAAAAAACCTTTCAAAGCATTTTTTGAGCTTGCTGACAAGTGTAAAAACAGTTTACTTAAAGTCAATAAGGCAGTTTACACAATGTCGCTCCTACCAGGCAAGATCAAAACGCTACCAAACCCTGAACCATACCACATCCCTGTGTCACACAGAACCAAGTCGTCAGCCTTCCAACAGACTTCCCCACACCAACCCTCAATTCACCAAACAAAGAAAGAATTATCATCTCAACTTTTGTTTATTGTTTTAGCTAAACGAAATTAATCCAAATTTTCTTGTCCATTTTTCTTTTACTATCATACGCTTTCTTGTGATATTTCAAGGTTCATAGCAGCAAACCCATGTTTAGCGAATTTGTAAATATTTTTTTTACTAAAACATGCTTCTCTGTACACATCACACATTCTTTTGTAAATTTCACATGGTTTGCACTTCTCAGCCACCTAAACTTTGCTGACAGACCTCTGTTCAAGCCTCGAGCACTCTGTTTGATTTGCTACCATTTTAAATGGCCACAAAACAAATATTTTTATGTGATCAAAATAATTTTTGCTGTATGCCAATTCCAAATAATGCAGAGTTTACATTTATAGAAAAAAATTGAACCAAGTAACCAATAGGCACCCCAAATCATCAACTTAATGAAAGGTTCATACTTAACATCACCCGTAACTCCTGCTTCTAAATTTTTTGCAAACAAATGATTTTAATCAGAAGTTTATGAAGATGTTGAACTCACAATAAATTAAATAAATAGCATCACACAATTTGTAAAATTTGTTTTGGTCAGATACAATATAATTGCAAAAATCGTCTGTTCATTTATTTTCAAATATTTGAAAGCAAAACTTACCAGTGATGAGTTAAAATATGAACCTTTCATTAAGTTGATGATTTGGGGTGACTATTGGTTACTTGGTCCAAAAAATACTTAAAAAAAATCATTTTGCTTTTTTAAAAAAAAATTCCCATTATTTAATGAATGACCGTTATATATAATGTAACACTTGTTTGTTGCTTACTGTTTTCTAATTTAAAAAATGAAAAATAAAAATTATAGCTAATTTTTTTTCTTTTTTAAAGGAAAATTGGGACCTTAACACCAATAGGCACCTCAGCCCAAATGCGTTTTGAAAGGAACTGAATTTTGCTTTTCACCGGTTGTTAGTAAACAAAACAGCCAGCCGATAAAAACCAGTAACATTTTTATACTAAAATAGTTTTTGATTTAAATTTTTTTTTAAATTAGTTATTTCAAGTTGGTGTTGGTAGCTAATGTGAAAAATTTAATTTGCAGTAAAAATAAACAAATATTGTTATTTAAAAAAAAATAAAACTTAAAATGAAAGACATGTTTATTTATTTTCCATGTGCCTCGACAGATAGTTAATATTAAAAAGTAATTATTTAAACAAAAATTTTGCTAGGGTTAGTGTTAGGGTTAGGGTTAGGGTTAGCAGTTATCATTATAACCTTATAATATACTTTTTATACCTTTAACCATTCCCGTGTTAAACATGTCAAACGTTAAAAGTTTTAAATAAAAAAAGAGAATTGCTTTTGAATTAACAACATGAAATAAGTAAAAGTATCTTTAATATAAAAACATGTCTTTTGTTTATAGTTTTATAATTTAAAAAAAGCGCATCTAAAAATCGTCTGTTAACAAACAACCAGATTTAAACGATTTAAACATATCCTTTTGAATCTAGGTCGCATCTGGGGTGCTTAATGGTGTCTTGGTCTGAAAATTGTTTTTCTTTTTTAAAGGAAAATTCTTTATTGTTTTTTGTCAAATGGCTACAAATTATAAGTTTTAATTGCAAAATTTAGATTGAAAAGTTAAGTTTTGGGTCAATATTAGGTTAAGTGGTTAAAAACTATCACTAACCTGATTTTGACCCTTTATCTTATTGAAGATGAAAGATGGGATTAGTTATAAGGGGTTGGGTTTGATTATGGTTGAAATAAACCGTTAAAATTCATTTTTTTACACCTTGATTTTTTTGCCTCAGTTTCAAACAGTGGATTGAAGTACTGAAGTCTAAGTGACAACAAGTCTCCTCAAGTTTTGTGGACTCTTCTAAGTACTTTAGCTCAACGTGTCGGAGTTTGTTATGTTTCAACTAGTTATGACTTTGTTATAACCTTGAACCTTACACTTGTGTAATGTGTATGAATGGTTCATTACAACATTTTTTTTCCTAATATTCCGTTGCATTCCTGGAAATCTTTGGCAGTGATTGTGTCAAGTGCCTGAGATTCTGCTTAACTATTCTCAGTCCTATATAAATTAGAAAGAAAAAGTTTTATTTACTTGGAATTTTATCTAGGTTGCTTGGTAGGTTGGTTGGTACCTTTCTGTCTACTAAGGACGTATAAAATAACAAGACACGAAGAAATGACGACTGTAATCCAAATTTGCAAATATAGAGGTAACCACGAGTGTGGCAGAAAGTTAAAGAGTTAAAGAAATAACCACACAACTAGAATTCGAATAAATGCATGTATTACATATAACAATAAGGTTGCAAACTTTATGGTTTGTCTGCACAAATGTTTATAATTTGTAAAAACTTAGCTGAAATCCTGAGATAGGGTATTATCAGAGCCCCTTAGCTATGGCCATCTGATAGTTCGGATATGATAGAAATTCTATTTTGACGTCCGACTCCGATGCTGGTTGTTGAGGAAGAGATGGAGCGACCCTTTTTTAGGTCTGTCTCCGTTGAAGGCTGAATCGGAAGAGGGTGGAAGAATTTGCCTATTTGGCTTTGCTGCCAAAGTATGCTGGGTCATGATTGGTTGGTTTGAAACAGAGGCTCGTAGACAAGGACAATAATCCCCATACCTCAGAATTCTCAAAAGACGTAGTGTAGTGTCCCCCCAAAAAATTATCTGCATCTATGCAAGTAACTGTGCAGGCCAATTCTTGAGTGACAGTCTTTGGTGCACTGACTGCACACAAGGTGTGATACTTTCTGTGGCTTCTGTATTTTATCTAGGGGAAACCAAAATAAAATCCACTGGAGGTGACATCAGGTGAGTGAGGGATGACTGATATATTTCTGAATGTGAGAGGATTGTTGAACAATGATTGTTGTTGTGTGGGTGGCTTTTGTTGTGAGATCTTTGTGTTTATTATCCTCAACTTGTTTGGATGTTTGGACTGTGGATGGTCCCCTTGGTTCACCTTTTCAAAATCTCACTAGCAAAATCCATGTATTTGTATATATTTTCACTTTCTTTAATTTTCACTCTATGGTCCATTGAAACAGCAAAATCCACTTGTTGATAAAATCTTTTCTTCTTGTTAAGTAATACAAGATCTTGTCTTCTGACTGAGATTTGGTGATCTGTTTGTATCCCTTTAAATAACAGGCATTCAAGTTGTAGTTGAATCAGTGCTACTGTATGGCTGCACCACTTGGACCCTAACAAAATGCCTAGAAAATAAGTATGATGGGAGTTGCACTGGAATGCTGCGTGCGGTCTTAAACAAATAATTTCTCAGTCTTATTATCTTTCTAATCTTTACTTTTAAATTCATGACACAAGGCCAATCTTTTAATGTAGAGTACAGCTGGTTTGAACGGAGAGCTTGACTCTACTATATACAGCTGTCTGAAGTTTGTATTTACCCAACCACTCATCCATGGACAGAATGTGACACAAGGTCAATCCTTTTAAGCAGAGTACAGCTGGTTTTAATTCAGATTTTTCCACCCCTTAGACTGGTTGCCTTATCAAGACTAAATAACCAAGTTTGCCCTATTATTTATCCACAGTTTGGGAGAAGAAATGGGTTCATGCCTTTCCCAAGTGCATAATCCTGTTGGCTCATTTATTTAGTTGGAAGAAGAAGAGATAGATTCATGCCTTTTCCAAATTAAATTTGTAGATCAGCATTCCACAGTTCCAGTTCCAAAATCCATACAGAAATACACATGAAAATAAACTATTGTAAATTATGTGTGTCTAGATTTTCATGGAGTTCCTGTAAAAAAAAAACCATCTGCTTGGTAACATATTCCAAGTTTATAGATCAACATTTTCTACAAACTGAGTAAGAGGTGAGGGGAAATTTGTGGGGAGGTGGTGATCAAGAGCTGCTTGGATGGAACAGCACAAAAGGGAGAAAGAGAGAGAGAGAGAGAGAGAGAGAGAGAGAGAGAGAGAGAGAGAGAGAGAGAGGGGTAGCGAAAGTGCTAGCAGAAGTGATAATGCTAATCTGTTTCAATGGATTAGAATGAAGAGAGAGAGAGAGAGAGAGAGAGGGGGGGGGATTTAAATCAAGATCAAATGAGTGAAAAGAAGAGAAGAATGAAACCGAAACTATATTACTACTCTAGTCACAATTCTCTTAGTCATTTGATGTCACATTCTCCATTATTTTTTTTTATCTCAACCTCAATTATTAATAAGATTATTTTACATTATTAATACTGTTGACCATATCTGCATGATATTTACCGCGTACCCCACTTGTACGGGTCAGGCACAAAGTCCCTATTAACGTGGGACCACCCACAAGCCGAAGCTCATGGAGTGGCAGGTGAAAAAATTGCGTCGATCCCGTCGGCATTCCCCCTCAAGGGGGGCGCCTCAGGCACTGGGCAATAAACCCAGCCCTGCCCCTTTAAATCGAGGGGGCAGGTGTTGCCTGGGGGGATGGCCCCCTGGGATCGATAATGTTAATTATATCAATGGTCCAGAGGCCGAAGCCACTGTTGACCATATCTGCATACTAATAACATGCAATTGTATTTATATATACAACAAAATAGTGGTTTACAGTGTGAACGGGAAAGCTAATTTGCATATTGATATTAAAAATTTGATTTTAATAAATATGTGCTTAGTATTATTGATTTCTTATTGTTTAGTTCTTGGGACAAATCTTAAAGTAAATGCATTAAGAAGAAGAAATAACTAATTTTATTCTTTACTTCCTATTTTAATTAAATAGTTAAATTAGGAAAATTTAGCAATAAAAGACGGGATTGATGGAAGAGTAAGTTTCAGTTGTTCTATTTTTTTTTTATTATACCCCCACTGTTTCAAATCTTTTAATCAGCATTCTTATTTAGTTTCATTAGCCTTTGTAATTTAGTTCAATATTTTATTAAAACTTAAATATTTGCACCTGGATGGTGTATATATTTGCTAGTTTATATATATAAAAAAAAACTGTAAAAGAAAACCAAGCTCTAAGTATTTAGAATATTTGTTCACTTTGAATTTAAAGTTTTTATTCACTTAGAAGTCCCCCCCCCCAAAAAAAAGCATCTGATGTCATAGGTAAATATATTCTAATATACACTCACCAACCACAACAGTAGTTTCTGGATTATTTCCTAGTTGAGTAACATTATATTACAGGGTGACCCAGAAAAAACAGAACCCAAATTATTTATTTTCCTATTAAACTAATCCTAAACCCTAACCCTAAACCACCCTAGTTGAGTAACATAATATTACAGGATGACCCAGAAAAAAGAGAACCCACAAATTTTGTAATAAAACTTAATAATTTTGTAATAAAACTTAATAATAATTTTAATTGTTTTTAAAAGTTTAAGTCCAACAAGGGTTAGGGTTAGTTTAATGGGAAAATAAATAAATAATTTTTGTTCTGTTTTTTCTGGTTCACTCATGTTACTCAACTAGGAAATAACTAGTTTCTGTTTTTTTGCCTTTCATTGAATATCAACAACCTGATATTTGGTAAATTTTTTAAATTAAAAAAATTGAAAAAAAAAAAATTTACTATCTCCCTTGGGTAAAATTAAACATACCTATTATTTCCTGATTTATTGAATAAATGGCATATGCATAACAGTTTTTCTTGTTTAAAATACACTGACTACAGTGAATATATATTTTTTGTTGTGCTATTTTTTCACCTGTCTTTTTCGTCTGTGTAATTTTTACCAGTGCCATTTTTATCCATTCTACTTTTACCTGTGTTATAATTCACCTCATTAACCAATTAGGTTTTTTGCAAATAGAGTAATATATTTTTGGAACAAATTGTTTAATCAGATAAAAAAAAACAGCAATAGTGAATGAAACAGGAAAATAACTTTTCTCATGTAGAACTAAAGTGGCATGTAGGTAATGAAATAATTATTTAAAACAATTTGTTCACTTTGAGGGTCCTAATAGAAATGAAGCTGATGTCATAGTTAATTGTACGTTAATATAGCTACATCAGTTAGAATTTTGCAAATCAGAAATCATTAATAACTTAACATTGGTTAACTTTAAGACTTTTTTTTATAGTATTGTTGGATTCCTTTGGCCAAAATGTTTTATAAACCAATTCTTAGGAGTAGGGAAGCTCTGGAACTCATTTTACAGACAAAAATAGATTACAAAAAGGTGCCATTTTTCTCTCATTTGGAGAGCTAAAAATCAACATAACTCCACCAATTTTTGGAATTGGAAGCTTAAATTTTGGGGATTATCTAATGTTAACATAATCCACACTTGGTCACAATTTCAGAAAAATTGAAGTGGGTGGATGACATGGTCAGGATGATTTGACATGGAATTACCCTTTCGTCTGATTTATTTTCCCTTGGGCAATGCAACATTAGAAAAAAGAGAGAAAGTGTAAAACTAATATTCCTTCAATTGGTTGGATCAAACTAAAAAATACAAAACTATCATTCATTAATGATTTAAAAAAAAAAATTGTTTTGGTTCTTAAATTAATGAACATAATAATTTTAAAAGTTTAAATAAAACTTGAAATAGGAATCCAAATCAGTCAGAGTAGAATAGAAATTATACCACCACATGAATATATTAAGATGAATTAAGAAAATACACAGAAAATATACATAAAAAAGAAATTATACCACCACATGAATATATTAAGATGAATTAAGAAAATACACAGAAAATACACAGAAAAAAGAAATTATATGACCACATGAATATATTAAGATGAATTAAGAAAATACACAGAAAAAAGAAATTATATGACCACATGAATATATTAAAATGAATTAAGAAAATACACAGAAAATACACAGAAAAAAGAACTTCAATAACTAATTTTCATTGATATAAAAAATTCGTTTTTTATTTTCAAAGGAAATTTATTTTTATTAATGATAACAAAGGCAGTTGAATGTCCTTATTTTTCTTTTGTACATAAAATGAAATTGTCGATAAAATCATATATGAGTCACATCTGAGAGTATTACACAATACAACAAAATTTTAAAAATGCATACATCTTATTGATGCACTAGGGAAAAGGTATAATTATCAGTAAAAAAGCAAGTCAGACTCGGCCAAAAAATATTAACCTATCTTGAATTTTTTTTTTTTTTAATAGTGCAGCTCACCTGATGATGGTTCATGTCTCACGCACCCAACTTCCTTGAAAAAGGTTCTTCATGTCAGGTTTAGATCCATCAAAGGTTGGATTAATCTATGGATCAAATCTGAGACAATTCTTCTCTGCTTCAAGTGCTTTTTATGATGATTAATATTCTTGGGATTTTTAAGTGAATTCTTTATTCAATACACAATGGCAGACTGTTTCCGCAAGCTGTCCACTAAATAAACTTTTATTTTGTACATAAAATTAAATCATGGATATTTTCTAATAATTTTTAAATTTCATATACTCACAATAGGATAATGTTTGGTGAACTTACTCTAACTAAACATTTGTAAGGTTGTCACTTGATCCCAGGTGACAAATGAAATGGATAAAGACCCATTTATAATTTTCACCTTTATTGATATTTTAATAAATAAGGTAAGCCATCTCAGTGGTTTTCCAAACTATCTTTTATATGGAGGAGGAAACATGGACAACCGGTGATTCATCCAGTATTTAGCCTTGGATGGAGCTTACCACAGAGGCTGACAGGAGGCTTATCATGTCACCACTCATAACCTGGAGTTTGTGAGTTCAATCTCTGTAGCCTCCAGTTACAAAATCCATAAGTTCTGTTACTCTCAGGATATGCAACCAACTAAAATAAAAACTAAACTTTTCTTAGGCTTGTTTTAATAGCGGTGACCTTTAAAGTAAAAATGTTGTGTGAATTTGGGTTCCACAAATAGTAGAAGTAATTCTTACAGGGTGGAGTTGTTAAGCCAGAGGTTGAAGAAATATGACTGGAATTTTTGTTAATTTGAAAGTAATCCCCATTAAAAGCAATGGAGCAGAAGCTAGTCCTTAACCTTACCATGGACTGCAGTTCGTAGGATGTCTGTTTCTTGACCATGTGGGGCATAGATATTTCTGATTAGGTGAAATAGACAAGCAACCATACAGCACATACACATAAATATATATAATATAGTATGCTATATTTACAAGTAAAGAGTCCACATAAAAGACGATGAAACCTAATGTGACATTACGCAGAATAACTCCTAAAATAAAACATCTTAATTTATATCCTTATCCAAAATATGGGAGGATTGTTGTATACATTGAAGGGGATTAACTCCTTAGCTTGGCTAAAGAGTTAGTTCTGGTACTGTGGGTTCAGAAATAAAGCTTTATAAACAAATAAAGGGAAGAAAAACCTTGAGATTCCTAGGCAAGTGCTCCACCAACTGAGCTAAACCATAGACCAATTTTGATTTTAATCTGGATGCTACAAGTAAATCATTTCAGGCCATCTGCAGTGTTTCATCTGTGATGAAACCTAACATCTGTTTCCAGTTTACAAAACTCTAACAAACGTCAATTAAAGTGTCCCTTTCTTGTGTCAAATATGATAAGTCCATCCACAATTTTCTTCCAGCAAAATTTCATGGAATTTTTAATTATGATTTTTTATTAACATTCATTTTAACAGCTTTAGAATAAGAAATGGTATTTCCATATTTTTCTAGATAAATGGCATGAAAATCTTGATAATTCTAGATATAATTTGAAACAATTGTAGATACCAAATAAAAGGAAAACATAATATCACGTGAGTCATTTAACTCTTTATCTACCAGAGCATCCCAGATCAAAATGCCAGGCTCCTGAAAACACCCTAGGTCGTCAGCTCTTAGAAAATGGTTTAGAGTTGAAAAAGAGAAATGAATTGAATGTATTCATTTCTATTCAATAGTAAATGATAAGTGATAAGAGACAAGCTTGTCAACCATTTCACCATGCTATTGTGGATGGCAGTGATAAACGGTTAATTGAGTTAGGAAAAATGTCTAAATAATCTAATGAGCTGGATTTGATTACCATATTTGCTGGCTATATATTTTTACAAATTTCTTTTGAATTGATTTATCATAAATAAATAAATGTTATATTTACAAACTCCCAATTGAGTTAACCACTGTAATTGTAATTGATACAGAATTTAAAAAAAAAACATCATATTTCTTTAATTTTCTGTTTTGAATTTTTGGCGAAATGAATCAATGAATCCTGTAAACAAATATATATATATATATATATATATATATATATATATATCACTGTCTAGGGATATGTATCACATTAAACTTACTAACAGCTAGACCTTGATTGTTATAGCTGATTAGCAGTTTATACATACATATATATGAGAGAGAGAGAGAGAGGTGTTCTTTAATAAATCAATTTCCTTTTAACATATTTAGGAATTTTGTGAAGAATTATTTTTCTTAAATTGAGTTTATGATTTGAATATAGAAGCCAAATTTCCAAAAGGAAAATACAACTATACATTTACTCTATTAACTAAGTCCTACATACTTCACAAGGAAATGGTTTCTCTCGTGTTTGGGTTTGCATGTCTTTTTATTTTTATGGTTTTCACAAGAATAGGTTTTCTACCGAGTGTGTATTTGCATGTGAGTTTTCAAGCTGGAACCCTGTGAAAATGTTGAACCACATAATTCACATGCATATCGTTTCTCTCCTGTGTGTATTCGTATGTGCCTTTTCAAACCAGAGGAGTCTGAAAATTTTGATTCACACACTTCACAAGTAAACGGTTTCTCTCCAGTGTGTGTTTGCATATGTCTTTTTAAATTGGAACTGACTGAAAATGTTGAAGAGCAGATTTCACAAGAAAATGGTTTCTCCCCAGTGTGTGTTCGCATGTGAGTCTTCAAGCTGGAGCCCATTGAAAAGGTTGATCCACATAGGTCACAAAAAAATGGTTTTTCTCCAGTGTGTGTTCGCATGTGTTTTTTGAAACCAGAAAGGTCCGCAAATTTTGATCCACACACTTCACAGGGAAATGGTTTCTCCCCAGTGTGTTTACGCATGTGAGTTTTCAAGTTGGAACTTACCGTAAATTTTGATCCACACAATTCACAAGAAAATGGTTTTTCTCCAGTGTGTATTCGCATGTGAATTTTCAAGCTGAAACCATGTGAAAATGTTGAGCCACATAATTCACAAGCAAATGGTTTATCTCCAGTATGTGTTAGTATGTGTTTTCTCAAATATGTAAAGTCTGAAAATGTTGACCTGCAAAATTCACAAGAAAATGTTTTATCTCCTGTGTGTGTTTGCATGTGAGTTTTCAAGCTGGAACTTGTAGAATATACTGATTCACATATTTCACAAGAAAATCCTTTCTCTCCAGAGTGTGTTTGCATGTGAGATTTCAAATTGGAACTCGTAGCAAATGCAGATTCGCATAGTTCACAAGAAAATGGTTTCTCTCCGGTGTGTGTTCGCATGTGAATTTTTAAATCACACATTTGTACAAATGCTGATCCACATACTTCACAGGAAAATGGTTTTTCCCCTGTGTGTGTTCGCACATGTCTTTTGTAACCAGTACGGTCCGAAAATGTTGATCCACATATTTCACAAGAAAAAGGTTTCTCTCCAGTGTGTGTTCGCATGTGGGTTTTCAAATAGGAACTGGTAGAATATGCCGATCCACATATTTCACATGAAAATGGTTTTTCTCCAGTGTGTGTTCGCATGTGAGTTTTCAACCCGTAAGAGTCTGAAAATGCTGACGTGCAGACTTCACAAGAAAATGGTTTCTCTCCTGTGTGTCTGCGCATATGTCTTTTCATGTTGAAACGCTCTGTAAATCTTGATCCACATATTTCACAAGAAAATGGTTTCTCTCCAGTATGAGTTCGCATGTGTTTTTTCAGCTTGGAATGGGCTGAGAATGCTGAACCACACATTTCACAAGAAAATGGTTTGTCTTTAGTGTGTGTATCCATGTGAATTTTCAAACAGGAAATCTCAGTAAATGCTAACCCACAAGCCTGGCAAGAAAATGTTTCCTCTGCAGTATGAGTTTCCATTTTTAAAACACTGCTCTGCACAATGAAGATAAGTCTATTTTCTCAAAAACTGCTCTTCCTGATATAGTTGATATCTGTGAAAGAATAAAAATTCAAGTATTACTAAAAAAACTAAAACAACAGGATATTCATACATTATTTGAAATTATATCATTATAATCAGTTTATATTTCAATTTACTCCAACATAATTTGTGATAAGTTGTTATAAAATTGTTATAGTGTTGTTCAACAAATTTAATGAAATATGAAATCATCAAACTGCACAATGAAGGCAAGTTGGATTTCAATCGAGTCTATTTTGTATTATTTGGATTATTCAGACTATTGTCCTCATCTTGAGCTGAGGACAATAGTCCAAATAATACAAATTATCAAGCCTCATCTCAAAAATTCAGAGAAATAGTTTATTTTCTCAGTTGTTCTTTGAAATATGAATTTAGAGAAAACAATTATGTACTGAATTGCAACAAAACGGATATCCTATTGTGCAGTTAAAATTCAGACCCAAGCATATTTAAAAAGATCCTTTTGCATTTGTTTAAATGTGTCTCTTTAAATTTCAAAACTGTTCTTTCCTAAACAGTTGATATTGGTGAAAATAAAAGTCATTTATTATTTGGAATTATATTATTATAAACAGTAATTGCAACACATAATCAATAAATTTGGTGGTGTAGCTTATTGTCGGTATCAGCTGAACAGAGACAGAGTTTATCCCTTTTTTACTAGCTCTAGATCAGGAAAATTTTTGCCTGAGGTTGAGTGCCACACCTGCCGTCTGCTCCCCACTTTACCGCACAAATCAGATTACTCAAGCTGCGCTACTCATCATAACTGCAACTTATATAAAATAAAGTTGGTGGTGTGACCTATTGTCGGTATTAGCCAAAGAGTTTATCCCTTTTTCATTAGTGCTAAACCAGGGAAATTTTTTTCTGAGGTGGAGCCCTACAATCTTCCATCAGCTCCTCACTTTATTGCACAGATCAGATTACTCATCATATGGTAACTGCAACTTATAATCAATAAAATAAAATTGGTGGTGTGACCTATTGTCGGTATTAGCCAAAGTGTTTATCCCCCATTCACTGGTGTCTGTTGTGGTATGTATGTGTTGACTTATATCTTTAAAAAAAGAGATATCATTGACCATTAAAATTGTGCATACACATAAGTTTATAATAAGGAAAAGTACAAAATTTTATTTTATTTTATTTTATATAGTAATATAATTCAATTTTTAAAAACATTGATTGATTTCTGGAACTCTTCAAAGTTTTTCATAAGGAAGTACAAAAACTAGACTTTTTCTGAGAAAAAAAAAAGCTAAAAAAAAAGCATATCAATTAGGAATGGTATCACAATTTGTTCAGGAAGGTAACTGTAATAAATTTAACGAAAGACTTCAGTCAGATGTTTGCACCTGAGAGAGTATCCTAACATGTTATTTTATTGACAAATAACAATGGTGAAACTGGTACTTCCATTTTTTTTTGTTTTTACACAATGCTAGAAACGGCACTTCTGGTGAACATACCGGCCGCCGCGGACACTCGGTTAAGAGCACCCTTGGAGGAGAAATTTTTTGCTGAGGTGGAGCCCTACACCTTCCATCAGCACCTCACTTTATTGCACAGGTCCGATTACCCAAGCTAATATAATGTAAAATGTAATTGGCCGGGACCTGTATCAAACCAGGGACCTTGCAGTTCTTAGGTGGGTGCTCTACCGACTGAGTTAAACTGTCTCTTTTACTTTACTTTATATAATCTATAATTATATCATGAGTCATAAATAAAATTGTTGTAATGTTGTTTAATAAATAATGAAATATATTTAATGGAATTTAATATAAATACAGTCATCTTTTACTTTTAAACTAAAAGAACATTCCATTATTAAGAAAAAATATGAGAATTTTTTACCATTAGCAAACCAAACAAGAATACTTGTGGCAAACATTTTTTCATCTTAAAATGAACAATACATAGGAAAAATAATTATTCAGGCAATAGAATTAAATAAATAATTTTTCAAAGATTATTATTAATATTATTATTATTAACAGAATAAGAATAAAAATAAATTCAAATGAAAGTTGCTTTTTATCTTTGCTTT
Source organism: Doryteuthis pealeii (assembly GCA_023376005.1). Taxonomy (NCBI): domain Eukaryota; kingdom Metazoa; phylum Mollusca; class Cephalopoda; order Myopsida; family Loliginidae; genus Doryteuthis; species Doryteuthis pealeii. The sequence goes on from CM042151.1 coordinate 96,928,417, forward strand.
GAAATTTTGAACAACGGAAATACTTTTACTACTACTAATACTACTGCTACTACTACTACTACTAATAATAATAATAATGTTAGGGCCAGTTTAGCTCAGTCGGTAGAGTGTTTGGTCGGGAACCACAAGGTTCCTGGTTTGATACCGACCCTCGCCAACTCAGCCTATGAGTAGCACAGGGCTCTATGCAGTAAAGTGAGGAGCTGATGGTAGGTGTGGCGTCAGATGCTAAAAACAATCACCTTGGTCTAGCACTAGTGAAAAGGGAATAGACTCCCTCGCTGCCTGGCTGATACCACTCCAACGACTTTACTATATATTGATACTCGTATTCCTTAAAAGTACAACCATTATCATCTTGCAACTATCATCTTGAGACTGTCCAAATCTTCAAAGATGAAATGCAAAAATGTAAATCCTGATTATCTTGTGTTGCTTATTCGCCAAATTCTATTTTTTTTTATAAGTATTGTCAGCTCAGCTAAATAATAGACAATTCTGTTTTTATTATAAACAAATAAAGGGAAGAAAAAGCATATGCTACACAGAAAAAATATAAGAAAGAAAGAAAAGACAAAGAAAAAGAGTAAGGGAAAGATAGAGAAAAGGGTTAAGTGTGTAGAACCAATAATGCTAATGAAAAGAGAGAGAGAGGGGGGGAGAGAGAGAGAGAGAGTTAAATCAAGAAAGAAAAGACAAAGAAAAAGAGTAAGGGGAAGATAGAGAAAAGTGTGCAGAACCAATAATGCTAATGAAAAGAGAGAGGGAGAGAGAGAGAGAGAGAGAGAGTTAAATCAAGATTATTATATTTTTTACATATTGAAGTATTTTACAATAGCTCTTAAGCAAACATATCAAATGTTGTAATAATTAAATTATCATATATATCCACAGGTCCTGCTTGTGATATTTTATTATTGCTAAAATCGAGGGTGTTTTTTAAAGACCAAAAAACCTATACATATTCTTTCAAAGTCAACACTTCAGCTACAAATTCTTCTGAGTATTGGGAATATCATAATAGTAACCAATTTCTATGATAACAATTGCAAGAAATAATTCAGACATAACAAGCAAAGAAATTAATTTTTTAAATACAAATCATTTAAAGCAGCACAAATAATCAAAGGAATCTTTTATTCAAATAAATCATTAGTACTGGATTATCAAATTTGATACTCGCTGGATGCCCAATACTTGCGACTTTGTGTCACATCCTATCTGTGGCAAACGAGTTGGGTAAAAAGTAAAGAGAGAGAGAGAGAGAGAGAGAGAGAGAGTGAGAGAGAGAGGGCATCTAATCTTGGTGTTATATTTTGCAAGCTAGTCTCACAGATCCACTGATACTGAATTTTATCCTTACTGGGTGCACCATACTTGCAACCTTGTATTATATCCTACCTGTGGCAAAATATATTTTCTCATATATATATATATATATATATATATATATATATATACTGTAGATTAAAGAGCTCAATGCCTGTAAGTAAAGCCAATATAAAATCTAAAATGTTCAAAGGTTCACAATGTTAAATATTGTCGACGCTCGAAGTATGTAATCTCGGAATAATATAAATACATATGATGCTAATGTATCTCCTTGTATGACTCCAGCGACAATGTCAAAGAAATCTGTATCACCATCAGGTGAACGGCCCTTTACTTTGGTGTATTTGTAAAGGATCATTACAGTTGGATTTGCACCATCTTTCCTCTGTATATGGAGTCAATTGCCTTGGAGAAATAACCATTATCATCTTGCAACTATCACTTTGAGACTGTCCAAATCTTCAAAGATGAAATGCAAAAATGTAAATCTTGATTATATTTTGCAAGCTAGTCTCACAGATCCACTGATACGGAAGTTTATCCTTACTGGGTGCACCCTACTTGCAACCTTGTATTATATCCTACCTGTGGCAAACAGATTGGTTAAAAGCAGGGGCATCCCATTGTGATATATGGTTAGCAAGGTAGTCTCACAGATCCATTATTACTGAATAGCAAATTTGATCCTCGCTGGATGCCCTATACTTGTGACCTTGTGCCACATCCTACCAGTTTGACGGATCTAATTGAAGGGACATATAATTTTCTCTTTCTCAAGAAACATTAAAAAGTGCAAATGTGTATCTAATTGTTTGTTTCAAGTGATGACCAAACGCAATTGCTATAATCAATTTCTTCAACCGTAAAAGTCCCTTCTCACCGTATTTTGCTGTCAACACTCACAGTAGTCCTTGCTCAATCCGTCAAAAGTTCACTCACTCAAACATATGTCTCACTTCACTTTAAGAAGATCAAAACACGACAGACCAACGTGTGTGAAGGTAGGACTTAAATAATAAGTAAATTCCCTCCCCATGATCTTACATTTTAAAAAAGAAAAATAAGGACATCACATTGACTTTATCATTCTTAATGGGAACAAAAAAGAGTTTTGAAACAATTAAGAACATTCTTGATTCTCAGAAGACACAAATATTGAAATAATTTAATGTACTGAGAAATCTGCAATTTTGTAATGCTTGAAGTTATTTCCTTTGTATAGGTGTAATTATTTCACAATGGAATAGTGTGTGCATATATATATATAATGTCTAAGTGTTTGTTTCAATTGGCGACTGAATACAATCACTATAATCAATTTCTTCAACCGTAAAAGTCCCTTCTCACAGTAGTCCTTGCTCAATCAGTCAAAAGTTCACTCACTCAAACATATGTCTCACTTCACTTTAAGAAGATCAAAATACGATGTGTGTGAAGGTAGGACTTAAATAATAAGTATTAGTAAATGCCCTCCCCACAATCTTACATCCGGGCTCATCACCCGCTGCCCGACTCGTGCGGAATTTGCATATTCAACAGAGGTGACAGCAGTCTGTCTATGAACCACACCTCACAACAAAGAGGCTGCGAATTCAATATCTCAAGTCAATCTCTACACTTCCACTCCCCTCGTACAGGCCAGACATATACGGACTCGCTTAGTCCTTGGAGGTAGGGAAATCTCAATTCTACATACCCCATTTCGTCCATTCACCTCGTGTTCTCTGTCACAGTGTGAAATGGATTTAAATTTGGGGCTCAATTTACAACCAAAATATGATGCTAAACATGACATCAACTTAGTGACTGTGTTTATTACAATAATAATTATTTTAGTAATAATTTTTAAATATATAAACATCTTGGAAAATATGTTGCACAAAATTGTGCATTTTTAATCACCCATTTTTAGATTAAATAAATCTTTATTCAAGAAAAAAATATTGTGTACAACATGACACCTCCGAAACATTTAAAATTCTCTATTAGAATTTCTAGTGAATAAAAATATGGCAATTGAATAAGAGAAAACACTTTTTTCACATCAATACAAAGAAAAATATTGTTTTTAAAACTAAAAAAAAAAAAACAGGTGACAAAAATTATTTTTGAGTTTTAAATAAATAACTTTTAATTTTCAAGCAACTTTTTCACGTGTTGACATTTTTTTTGTGGTCTTCCGGATTTGGTCTTCTAGAAATGTAAAAATTAGAAAGTGGAAAATGTTTTTGTTCAAATTACCAAAGATTAAATCCCCTCTGCAATCTTAATTGATAAAAAACATTTTTTTTTTACATTTTTTTTATAAAACTATTCATTATAAAATTAAATAAATAAAGTGCTAAAAAGTTCATTTGTTTTAAAATTTTAAAAATTAGACCTTTTCTTACCTCCCCTGACTAAAATGCACATACTTATGTTTAGGCTTTTTGTGCTAATCATGGTCCGCTTTGTGTGTTTGATTATAATTTTCAAATTAATGAGAACAATTTTTCTTCAAAAGATTATGAAAATTTATTTCATTTAAGAATACTATTGGAATTTATTTCTTGCAGTCAAAAATATAAATACAAATTTTGGCAATTTCCTGATTTGCCTTGGTTTAGTAAATCTGACATATCTTATAAATTTTTTTAGCCTGGTCTGCAAGATTTAGTGCAAATATTTGGTGTCTAGAAATTCATTTTCCTTGTAATAATTTTTCATATGAATTTTTCTTGTTTTTTTCTTTTTTGTAAAAGCACCCAATGGTACATTGTTTTTTGTATATAATAATTTCTTATATAGTAAAGAATTCTATCAAATAGGCTAGCCTGCCAGTCCTGGTCGAATAGACAAACCAACTTTTAGGCTTATTATGCTGGTCTCGTAAAATAAACAAACCTAACTCTATACTAATATTATTGTCACTGTAAATATTTTGTTTTATTATGAATGCAAGTAATGTTAAAAATATTTTGTGAAGGATAAAGATACGAAAATTCTTCTAAATTAAAAATAACGAATAGGGGTAATTCCATATCAAATCTTCTAGGCCATGTCACCCCCCCCCCCTTTAATTGTTCTGAAATTTTGTCCAGGTGTGGATTTATGTTAAGTTAGACAATTTTTGCTTGTTTTAAAAGTTAGTATCTGGATATTTCACATTTAATTTATTTCCTTATAAAAGGTAATGTTGGGGTTAGGATTATAATTTTATGTTTTAACATTTGATAGTGGAAAATGCAATTTTACCACTTTGGAAAAAATTCATGATAGTCAAATTTACCCTCATCATATCCTTTAATTCATTCACTTGCTAGATTACAAAATTATTAATGGTATCTATATAGTCATGTTCAAAAAGGAACATAACTCCTATTTTGTTTACACTGGTTTATCTCTCTTAGATCATTTCTTTTCTTAGCCTCTGAAAAAAATTTTTATGGTTGCCCGAAATTGTTATTTTTTTACTCTCGTATGTTTTCACATCTGGGTATTTCGAAATAAAAGATAAACATTGGAATTTCTATCCAATATCTTAAAAAATATTTATTCTTGGAAGTGTAGCCAAAAAGACTTTTCTCTGTTTCGATTGACATATTTATTTAGACTGGGAGAGAATTTGGCCCATTTTGTCATCCACAGTTGAAATTGACGATTTTTTTTTTTTTTTTAAATCTTGAAAGATATGCAGCACATGAGAGCATATTTTTAACTTGGATTTTTTCAAAGATAAAATCCAGGGCTATCTTTTGTTAAATTTTCAAGCTAATCATGGATATTAATCTTTCAAGATTTTTAAAAATTTAAAAAAAAAAATCGACATGTAAAATTGACCTTGAAATTTTTAAGGTAGTAAATTTAACTTAGATAAAATAATTCTTTTTGCATCAATTTAAAGAAAAATATTTTTTTAAATTACAAAAAAAAAAACAGACTACATTATTTATTTTTTGAGTTTTAAGAAAATAACTTTTAAATTTTCAAATCAATTTTTTAGCGTACTAAATTCATATTTTTTTTTTATTTTTCTATATATTCTTCAAGATATGATCTTTCAAGTGATATAAAAATTACGGACCCATTCTGAATTAATAAAAGAATTTTTTTTTATCAAGTTTCTTTAATAAAATAAGCTAATCATTATAAAATTAAATGAAAAATAATTTGGTGAAAATTTCACTAAAATTTGACAATTCCCTGATTTTTAGTAATTGTTTTAGAATTAAGAAATTTAATTTAAAAAATTAATTATTTCCTTTGGCAAATTTTGAACATCACTATATTTTTGATTTAGAAGAATTTTTGTATCTTTATCCTTCACAAAATATAAATATAAAATTCTTTTAAATTGTTTACATAACCTTTAAAAATTAAAGTCGTTAAACGTGAAACGTCCGGATGCCAGCTTTGAAATTAACGAGAACCGGCATAATAAGTCTAAAAGCAGGTTTGTTTATTAGACCGGGACCGGTATGATAGCCTCTTCCGAATTTTATTCATACAAATTTATTGAATTTTTGGTAAAATGATTTTATATTTGTCTTAGCCTACAAAAAATATATATTAGTGTTTACTTATTAGGCTTAAGGTTGTTTATAATAAAATATTTGACAAACATATTTGACAAAAATCCAATCGGCTAATATTGGCCTACGATTTCGAAGGCGAGGAGACTTTGTTTATGTCAACCCACCAATTAACACGAATAGAAGCGAAAATTAAATAGGATCGAATCAATTTTCAAAAGATTCCAGATATTTTCATATCCACAGATGATAAAGTGTCGTCACAAATTAAAAAAATATTTCACTTCTTCGCTAGTGGAAAACAAAAGAATTCTGCCAATTACGTTTTTTGTTTGTTTTTGTTTTTTTTTGTGTGTGTAAAGAAAGGTAATAACCAAACGTTATACTTACTTCTTTCTCTTTTCTTTGGTCTGATTTCTTTACCTTCGAGCTCTACAACGTTAGAGAAAGGAGTGTGAAGTAATTTTTAAATAAATCAGACACATAAGAAAAGAGAAAGAAGTAAGTAAACGTTTGGTTATTACCTTTCTTACACACACAAAAAAAAACAAAAACAAACAAAAAACGTAATTGGCAGAATTCTTTTGTTTTCCACTAGCGAAGAAGTGAATATTTTTTTAATTTGTGACGACACTTTATCAATCTGTGGATATGAAATATCTGGAATCTTTTGAAAATTGATTCGATTCCTATTTAATTTTCGCTTCTATTCGTGTTAATTGGTGGTTGACAAAACAAAGTCCCTCGCCTTCGAAATCGTAGGCCAATATTAGCCGATTGGATTTTTGTCAATATGTTTTGTCAAATTTTTATTATAAACAACCTTAAGCCTAATAAGTAAACACTAATATATATTTTTGTAGGCTAAGACAAATATAAAATCATTTTACCAAAAATTCAATAAATTTGTATGAATAAATTCGGAAGAGGCTATATACCGGTCCCGGTCTAATAAACAAACCTGCTTTTAGACTTATTATGCGGTTCTCGTTAATTTCAAAGCTGGCATCCGGACGTTTCACGTTTAACGACTTTAATTTTAAAGGTTATGTAAACAATTTAAAAGAATTTTATATTTATATTTTGTGAAGGATAAAGATACAAAAATTCTTCTAAATCAAAAATATAGTGATGTTCAAAATTTGCCAAAGGAAATAATTAATTTTTAAATTAAATTTCTTAATTCTAAAACAATACTAAAAAATCAGGGAATGTCAAATTTTAGTGAAATTTCACAAAAATTATTTTTCATTTAATTTTATAATGATTAGCTTATTTTATTAAAGAAACTTGATAAAAAAAAAATTCTTTTATTAATTCAGAATGGGTCCGTAATTTTTATATCACTTGAAAGATCATATTCTTGAAGAATATATAGAAAAATAAAAAAAAAATATGAATTTAGTACGCTAAAAAATTGATTTGAAAATTTAAAAGTTATTTTCTTAAAAACTCAAAAAATAATAATGTAGTCTGTTTTTTTTTTTGTAATTTAAAAAAATATTTTTCTTTAAATTGATGCAAAAAGAATTATTTTTATCTAAGTTAAATTTACTACTTAAAATTTCAAGGTCAATTTTACATGTCGATTTTTTTTTTAAATTTTTAAAAATCTTGAAAGATTAATATCCATGATTAGCTTGAAAATTTAACAAAAGATAGCCCTGGATTTTATCTTTGAAAAATCCAAGTTAAAAATATGCTCTCATGTGCTGCATATCTTTCAAGATTTAAAAAAAAAAAAAAATCGTCAATTTCAACTGTGGATGACAAAATGGGCCAAATTCTCTCCAGTCTAAATAAATATGTCATCGAAACAGAGAAAAGTCTTTTTGCTACACTTCCAAGAATAAATATTTTTTTAAGATATTGGATAGAAATTCCAATGTTTATCTTTTATTTCGAAATACCCAGATGTGAAAACATACGAGAGTAAAAAAATAACAATTTCGGCAACCATAAAAATTTTTTTCAGAGGCTAAGAAAAGAAATGATCTAAGAGAGATAAACCAGTGTAAACAAAATAGGAGTTATGTTCCTTTTTGAACATGACTATATAGATACCATTAATAATTTTGTAATCAGCAAGTGAATGAATTAAAGGATATGATGAGGGTAAATTTGACTATCATGAATTTTTTCCCAAAGTGGTAAAATTGCATTTTCCAACTATCAAATGTTAAAACATAAAATTATAATCCTAACCCCAACATTACCTTTTATAAGGAAATAAATTAAATGTGAAATATCCAGATACTAACTTTTAAAAACAGCAAAAATTGTCTAACTTAACATAAATCCACACCTGGACAAAATTTCAGAACAATTAAAGGGGGGGGGGTGACATGGCCTAGAAGATTTTGATATGGAATTACCCCTATTCGTTATTTTTAATTAGAAGAATTTCGTATCTTATCCTTCACAAAATATTTTTTAACATTACTTGCATTCATAATAAAACAAATATTTACAGTGACAATATATTAGTATAGAGTTAGGTTTGTTTATTTTACGAGACCAGCATAATAAGCCTAAAAGTTGGTTTGTCTATTCGACCAGGACTGGCAGGCTAGCCTATTTGATAGAATTCTTTACTATATAAGAAATTATTATATACAAAAACATGTACCATTGGGTGCTTTTACAAAAAGAAAAAAACAAGAAAAATTCATATGAAAAATTATTACAAGGAAAATGAATTTCTAGACACCAAATATTTGCACTAAATCTTGCAGACCAGGCTAAAAAAATTTATAAGATATGTCAGATTTACTAAACCAAGGCAAATCAGGAAATTGCCAAAATTGTATTTATATTTTTGACTGCAAGAAATAAATTCCAATAGTATTCTTAAATGAATAAAATTTTCATAATCTTTTGAAGAAAAATTGTTCTCATTAATTTGAAAATTATAATCAAACACACAAAGCGGACCATGATTGCACAAAAAGCCTAAACATAAGTATGTGCATTTTAGTCAGGGGAGGTAAGAAAAGGTCTAATTTTTAAAATTTTAAAAAAATGAACTTTTTAGCACTTTATTTATTTAATTTTATAATGATAGTTTTATAAAAAAAATGTAAAAAAAAAATGTTTTTTATCAATAAGATTGCAGAGGGGTTTAATCTTTGGTAATTTGAACAAAAACATTTTCCACTTTCTAATTTTTACATTTCTAGAAGACCAAATCCGGAGACACAAAAAAAATGTCAACACGTGAAAAAGTTGCTTGAAAATTAAAAGTTATTTATTTAAACTCAAAATAATTTTGGTCACCTGTTTTTTTTTTTTTAGTTTAAAACAATATTTTTTTCTTTGTATTGATGTGAAAAAAGTGTTTTCTCTTATTCAATTGCCATATTTTTATTCACTAGAAATTCTAATAGAGAATTTAAATGTTTTGGAGGTGTCATGTTGTACACAATATTTTTTTTCTTGAATAAAGATTTATTTAATCTAAAATGGGTGATTAAAAATGCACAATTTTGTGCAACATATTTTCCAAGATGTTTATATATTTAAAAATTATTACTAAATAATTATTATTGTAATAAACACAGTCACTAAGTTGATGTCATGTTTAGCATCATATTTTGGTGTAAATTGAGCCCAAATTTAAATCCATTTCACACTGTGACAGAGAACACGAGGTGAATGGACGAAATGGGGTATGTAGAATTGAGATTTCCCTACCTCAAGGACTAAGCGAGTCCGTAATGTCTGGCCTGTACGAGGGGAGTGGAAGTGTAGAGATTGACTTGAGATATTGAATTCGCAGCCTCTTGTTGTGAGGTGTGGTTCATAGACAGACTGCTGTCACCTCTGTTGAATATGCAAATTCCGCACGAGTCGGGCACGGGGTGATGAGCCGGATGTAAGATTGGGGGAGGGCATTTACTAATACTTATTATTTAAGTCCTACCTTCACACACATCGTATTTTGATCTTCTTAAAGTGAAGTGAGACATATGTTTGAGTGAGTGAACTTTGACTGATTGAGCAAGGACTACTGTGAGAAGGGACTTTTACGGTTGAAGAAATTGATTATAGTGATTGTATTCAGTCGCCAATTGAAACAAACACTTAGACATTATATATATATATGCACACACTATTCCATTGTGATAATTACACCTATACAAAGGAAATAACTTCAAGCATTACAAAATTGCAGATTTCTCAGTACATTAAATTATTTCAATATTTGTGTCTTCTGAGAATCAAGAATGTTCTTAATTGTTTCAAACTCTTTTTTGTTCCCATTAAGAATGATAAAGTCAATGTGATGTCCTTATTTTTCTTTTTTAAAATGTAAGATCATGGGGAGGGAATTTACTTATTATTTAAGTCCTACCTTCACACACGTTGGTCTGTCGTGTTTTGATCTTCTTAAGTGAAGTGAGACATATGTTTGAGTGAGTGAACTTTTGACGGAGCAAGGACTACTGTGAGTGTTGACAGCAAAATACGGTGAGAAGGGACTTTTACGGTTGAAGAAATTGATTATAGCAATTGCGTTTGGTCATCACTTGAAACAACAATTAGATACACATTTGCACTTTTTAATGTTTCTTGAGAAAGAGAAATTATATGTCCTTCAATTAGATCCGTCAAACTGGTAGGATGTGGCACAAGGTCACAAGTATAGGGCATCCAGCGAGGATCAAATTTGCTATTCAGTAATAATGGATCTGTGGACTACCTTGCTAACCATATATCACAATGGATGCCCTGCTTTTAACCAATCTGTTTGCCACAGGTAGGATATAATACAAAGGTTGCAAGTAGGGGTGCACCCAGTAAGGATAAACTTCCGTATCAGTGGATCTGTGAGACTAGCTTGCAAAATATAATCAAGATTACATTTTTGCATTTCATCTTTGAAGATTTGGACAGTCTCAAAGTGATAGTTTGCAAGATGATAATGGTTATTTCTCCAAGGCAATTGACTCCATATACAGAGGAAAGATGGTGGCAAATCCAACTGTAATGATCCTTTACAAATACACCAAGTAAAGGGCCGTTCACGCTGATGGTGATACAGATTTCTTTGACATTGTCGCTGGAGTCATACAAGGAGATACATTAGCATCATATGTATTTATATATTCCGAGATTACATACTTCGAGCGTCGACAATATTTAACATTGTGACCTTTGAACATTTTAGATTTTATTATGGCTTTACTTACAGGCATTGAGCTCTTTATCTACAGTAATATATAATATATTATATATATATATATATATATATATATGAGAAAATATATTTTGGCCACAGGTAGGATATAATACAAGGTGCAAGTATGGTGCACCCAGTAAGGATAAAATTCAGTATCAGTGGATCTGTGAGACTAGCTTGCAAAAATATAACACCAAGATTAGATGCCCTCTCCTCTCTCACCTCTCTCTCTCTCTTCTCTTCTCTCTTTACTTTTTACCCAACTCGTTTGCCACAGATAGATGTGACACAAGTCGCAAGTTATTGGGCATCCAGCGAGTATCAAATTTGATAATCCAGTACTAATGATTTATTTGAATAAAGATTCCTTTGATTATTTGTGCTGCTTTAAATGATTTGTATTTAAAAAATTAATTTCTTTGCTTGTTATGTCTGAATTATTTCTTGCAATTGTTATCATAGAATTGGGTTACTATTATGATATTCCAATACTCAGAAGAATTTGTAGCTGAAGTGTTGACTTTGAAAGAATATGTATAGGTTTTTTGGTCTTTAAAAAACACCCCTCGATTTTAGCAATAATAAAATATCACAAGCAGACCTGTGGATATATATGATAATTTAATTATTACAACATTTGATATGTTTGCTTAAGAGCTATTGTAAAATACTTCTATGTAAAAAATATAATAATCTTGATTTAACTCTCTCTCTCTCTCTCTCTCTCCTCTCTCTTTTCATTAGCATTATTGGTTCTGCACACTTTTCTCTATCTTCCCTTACTCTTTTTCTTTGTCTTTTCTTTCTTGATTTAACTCTCTCTCTCTCTCTCTCCCCCCCTCTCTCTCTCTTTCATTAGCATTATTGGTTCTACACACTTAACCCTTTTCTCTATCTTTCCCTTACTCTTTTTCTTTGTCTTTTCTTTCTTTCTTATATTTTTTCTGTGTAGCATATGCTTTTCTTCCCTTTATTTGTTTAAATAAAACAGAATTGTCTATTATTTAGCTGAGCTGAAATACTTATAAAAAAAATAGATTTGGCGAATAAGCAACACAAGATAATCAGGATTTACATTTTTGCATTTCATCTTTGAAGATTTGGACAGTCTCAAGATGATAGTTGCAAGATGATAATGGTTGTACTTTTAAGGAATACGAGTATCAATATATAGTAAAGTCGTTGGAGTGGTATCAGCCAGGCAGCGAGGGAGTCTATTCCTTTTCACTAGTGCTAGACCAAGGTGATTGTTTTTAGCATCTGACGCCACACCTACCATCAGCTCCTCACTTTACTGCATAGAGCCCTGTGCTAATCATAGGCTGAGTTGGGCGAGGGTCGGTATCAAACCAGGAACCTTGTGGTTCCGACCAAACACTACCGACTGAGCTAAACTGGCCCTAACATTATTATTATTATTAGTAGTAGTAGTAGTAGCAGTAGTATTAGTAGTAGTAAAAGTATTTCCGTTGTTCAAAATTTCAAAGCAAAGATAAAAAGCAACTTTCATTTGAATTTATTTTTATTCTTATTCTGTTAATAATAATAATATTAATAATAATCTTTGAAAAATTATTTATTTAATTCTATTGCCTGAATAATTATTTTTCCTATGTATTGTTCATTTTAAGATGAAAAAATGTTTGCCACAAGTATTCTTGTTTGGTTTGCTAATGGTAAAAATTCTCATATTTTTTCTTAATAATGGAATGTTCTTTTAGTTTAAAAGTAAAAGATGACTGTATTTATATTAAATTCCATTAAATATATTTCATTATTTATTAAACAACATTACAACAATTTTATTTATGACTCATGATATAATTATAGATTATATAAAGTAAAGTAAAAAGAGACAGTTTAACTCAGTCGGTAGAGCACCACCTAAGAACTGCAAGGTCCCTGGTTTGATACAGGTCCCGGCCAATTACATTTTACATTATATTAGCTTGGGAATCGGACCTGTGCAATAAAGTGAGGTGCTGATGGAAGGTGTAGGGCTCCACCTCAGCAAAAATTTCTCCTCAAGGGTGCTCTTAACCGAGTGTCCGCGGCGGCCGTATGTTCACCAAGTGCCGTTTCTAGCATTGTGTAAAAACAAAAAAAAATGGAAGTACCAGTTTCACCATTGTTATTTGTCAATAAAATAACATGTTAGGATACTCTCTCAGGTGCAAACATCTGACTGAAGTCTTTCGTTAAATTTATTACAGTTACCTTCCTGAACAAATTGTGATACCATTCCTAATATATGCTTTTTTTTTAGGCTTTTTTTTTTCTCAGAAAAAGTCTAGTTTTTGTACTTCCTTATGAAAAACTTTGAAGAGTTCCAGAAATCAATCAATGTTTTTAAAAATTGAATTATATTACTATATAAAATAAAATAAATAAAATTTTGTACTTTTCCTTATTATAAACTTATGTGTATGCACAATTTTAATGGTCAATGATATCTCTTTTTTTAAAGATATAAGTCAACACATACATACCACAACAGACACCAGTGAATGGGGATAAACACTTTGGCTAATACCGACAATAGGTCACACCACCAATTTTATTTTATTGATTATAAGTTGCAGTTACCATATGATGAGTAATCTGATCTGTGCAATAAAGTGAGGAGCTGATGGAAGATTGTAGGGCTCCACCTCAGAAAAAATTTCCCTGGTTTAGCACTAATGAAAAAGGATAAACTCTTTGGCTAATACCGACAATAGGTCACACCACAACTTTTATTTATATAAGTTGCAGTTATGATGAGTAGCGCAGCTTGAGTAATCTGATTTGTGCGGTAAAGTGGGGAGCAGACGGCAGTGTTGGCACTCAACCTCAGGCAAAAATTTTCCTGATCTAGAGCTATAAAAAAGGGATAAACTCTGTCTCTGTTCAGCTGATACCGACAATAAGCTACACCACCAAATTTATTGATTATGTGTTGCAATTACTGTTTATAATAATATAATTCCAAATAATAAATGACTTTTATTTTCACCAATATCAACTGTTTAGGAAAGAACAGTTTTGAAATTTAAAGAGACACATTTAAACAAATGCAAAAGGATCTTTTTAAATATGCTTGGGTCTGAATTTTAACTGCACAATAGGATATCCGTTTTGTTGCAATTCAGTACATAATTGTTTTCTCTAAATTCATATTTCAAAGAACAACTGAGAAATAAACTATTTCTCTGAATTTTTGAGATGAGGCTTGATAATTTGTATTATTTGGACTATTGTCCTCAGCTCAAGATGAGGACAATAGTCTGAATATCCAAATAATACAAAATAGACTCGATTGAAATCCAACTTGCCTTCATTGTGCAGTTTGATGATTCATATTTCATTAAATTTGTTGAACAACACTATTAAAATTTATAACACTTATCACAAATTATGTGGAGTAAATTGAAATTATAAACTGATTATAATGATATAATTTCAAATAATGTATGAATATCCTGTTTTTTAGTTTTTTAGTATACTTGAATTTTTATTCTTTCACAGATATCAACTATATCAGGAAGAGCAGTTTTTGAGAAAATAGACTTATCTTCATTGTGCAGAGCAGTGTTTAAAATGGAAACTCATACTGCAGAGGAAACATTTCTTGCCAGGCTGTGTTAGCATTTACTGAGATTTCCTGTTTGAAAAATTCACATGGATACACACACTAAAGACAAACCATTTTCTTGTGAATGTGTGGTTCAGCATTCTCAGCCCATTCCAAGCTGAAAAACACATGCGAACTCATACTGGAGAGAAACCATTTTCTTGTGAAATATGTGGATCAAGATTTTACAGAGCGTTTCAAACATGAAAAGACATATGCGCAGACACACAGGAGAGAAACCATTTTCTTGTGAAGTCTGCACGTCAGCATTTTCAGACTCTTACGGGTTGAAAACTCAACATGCGAACACACACTGGAGAAAAACCATTTTCATGTGAAATATGTGGAATCGGCATATTCTACCAGTTCCTATTTGGAAAACCACATGCGAACACACACTGGAGAAGAACCTTTTTCTTGTGAAATATGTGGATCAACATTTTCGGACCGTACTGGTTACAAAAGACATGTGCGAACACACACAGGGGAAAAACCATTTTCCTGTGAAGTATGTGGATCAGCATTTGTACAAATGTGTGATTTAAAAATTCCATGCGAACACACACCGGAGAGAAACCATTTTCTTGTGAACTATGCGAATCTGCATTTGCTACGAGTTCCAATTTGAAATCTCACATGCAAACACACTCTGGAGAGAAAGGATTTTCTTGTGAAATATGTGAATCAGTATATTCTACAAGTTCCAGCTTGAAAACTCACATGCAAACACACACAGGAGATAAAACTTTTCTGTGAATTTTGCAGGTCAACATTTTCAGACTTTACATATTGAGAAAACACATACTAACACATACTGGAGATAAACCATTTGCTTGTGAATTATGTGGCTCAACATTTTCACATGGTTTCAGCTTGAAATTCACATGCGAATACACACTGGAGAAAAACCATTTTCTTGTGAATTGTGTGGATCAAAATTTACGGTAAGTTCCAACTTGAAAACTCACATGCGTAAACACACTGGGGAGAAACCATTTCCCTGTGAAGGTGTGGATCAAAATTTGCGACCTTTTGGTTTCAAAAACACATGCGAACACACACTGGAGAAAAACCCATTTTTTTGTGACCTATGTGGATCAACCTTTTCAATGGGCTCCAGCTTGAAGACTCACATGCGAACACACACTGGGGAGAAACCATTCTTCTTGTGCATCTGCTCTTCAACATTTTCAGTCCAGTTCCAATTTAAAAAAGACATATGCAAACACACACTGGAGAGAAAACCGTTCGTTTGTGAAGTGTGTGAATCAATTTTTCAGACTCCTCTGGTTTTTGAAAAGGCACTACGAATACACACAGGAGAGAACGATATGCATGTGAATTATGTGGTTCACATTTTCACACCAGGGTTCCAGCTTGAAACTCACATGCAAATAACACTCGGTAGAACCTATTCTTGTGAAAACATAAAATAAAAAGACATGCAAACCCAAACGAGAGAAACCATTTCCTGTGAAGTCTGTAGGAACTTAGTTAATAGAGTAAATGTATAGTTGTATTTTCCTTTTGGAAATTTGGCTTCTATATCAAATCATAATCTCAATTTAGAAAATAATTCTTCACAAAATGATTCCTAATATGTTAAAAGGAAATTGATTTATAAAGAACACCTCTCTCTCTCTCCTCCATATATATGTATGATATAACTGCTAATCAGCTATAACAATCAAGGTCTAGCTGTTAGTAAGTTTAATGTGATACATATCCCTAGACAGTGATATATATATATATATATATATTATATATACTATATTTGTTTACAGGATTCATTGATTCATTTCCGCCAAAAATTCAAACAGAAAATTAAAGCAAATATGATGTTTTTTTTTATTAAATTCTGTATCAATTACAATTACATGTGGTTAACTCATGGGAGTTTGTAAATATAACATTTATTTATTTATGATAAATCAATTCAAAAGAAATTTGTAAAAATATATAGCCAGCAAATATGGTAATCAAATCCAGCTCATAGATTATTTAGACATTTTTCCTAACTCAATTAACCGATTTATCTGCCATCCACAATAGCATGGTGAAATGTTGACAAGCTTGTCTCTTATCACTTATCATTTACTATGAATAGAAATGAATACATTCAATTCATTTCTCTTTTTTCAACTCTAAACCATTTTCTAAGAGCTGACGACCTAGGGTGTTTTCAGGAGCCTGGCATTTTTGATCTGGATGCTCTGGTAGATAAAGAGTTAAATGACTCACGTGATATTATGTTTTCCTTTTATTTTGGTATCTACAATTGTTTCAAATTATATCTAGAATTATCAAGGATTTTCATGCCATTTTATTGCTAGAAAAATATGGAGACCATTTCTTTATTCTAAAGCTGTTAAATGAATGTTAATAAAATCATAATTAAAATTCCATGAATTTTGCTGGAAGAAATTGTGGATGGACTTATCATATTGACACAAGAAAGGGACACTTTAATTGACGTTTGTTAGAGTTTTGTAACACTGGAAACAGATGTTAGGTTTCATCACAGATGAAACCCTGCAGATGGTGAAATGATTTACTTGTAGCATCAGATTAAAATCAAAATTGGTCTATATGGTTTAGCTCAGTTGGTGGAGCACTTGCCTAGGAATCTCAAGGTTTTTCTTCCCTTTATTTGTTATAAAGCTTTATTTCTGAACCCACAGTACCAGAACTAACTCTTTAGCCAAGCTAAGGAGTTAATCCCCTTCAATGTATACACAATCCTCCATTTTTGGATAAGGATATAAATTAGATGTTTTATTTTAGGAAGTTATTCTGCGTAATGTCACATTAGGTTTCATCGTCTTTTATGTGGACTCTTTACTTGTAAATATAGCATACTATATTATATATATTTATGTGTATGTGCTGTATGGTTGCTTTGTCTATTTCACCTACTCAGAAATATCTATGCCCCAACATGGTCAAGAAACAGACATCCTACGAACTGCAGTCCATGGTAAGGTTAAGGGACTAGCTTCCTGCTCCATTGCTTTTAATGGGGATTACTTTCAATTAACAAAAATTCCAGTCATATTTCTTCACCTCTGGCTTAACACTCCACCCTGTAAGAATTACTTTCTACTATTTGTGAACCCAAATTCACACAACATTTTTACTTTAAAGGTCACCGCTATTAAAAACAAGCCTAAGAAAAAGTTTAGTTTTTTTATTTTAGTTGTTGCATATCCTGAGAGTAACAGAACTTTGGATTTTGTAACTGGAGATGCAAAAAAGAGCTAGCAGAGATTGAACTCACAAACTCCAGGTTATGAGTGGTGACATGTAAGCTCGCTGTCAGCCTCGTGGTGCTCCATCCAAGGCTAAATACTGGATGAATCACGGTTGTCCATGTTTCCTCCTCCATATAA
Source organism: Doryteuthis pealeii (assembly GCA_023376005.1). Taxonomy (NCBI): domain Eukaryota; kingdom Metazoa; phylum Mollusca; class Cephalopoda; order Myopsida; family Loliginidae; genus Doryteuthis; species Doryteuthis pealeii. The sequence continues at coordinate 96,946,444 of CM042151.1, forward strand.
AAGATAGTTTGAAAACCACTGAGATGGCTTACCTTATTTATTAAAATATCAATAAAGTGAAAATTGTATAAGTGGTCTTTATCCATTTCTTTGTCCACCTGGGAATCAAGTGACAACCTTACAAATGTTTAGTTAGAGTAAAAGTTCACCAACATTATCCTATGTGAGTATATGAATTTAAAAATTATTAGAAAATATCCATGATTTAATTTTATGTACAAATAAAAGTTTATTTAGTGGACAGCTTGCGGAAACAGTCTGCATTGTGTATTGAATAAGAATTCACTTAAATCCAAGAACTATTAATCATCATAAAAAGCACTTGAAGCAGAGAAGAATTGTCTTCAGATTGATCCATAGATTTCCAACCTTGATGGATCTAAACCTGACATGAGACCTTTTTCAAGGAAGTGGGTGCGTGAGACATGAAACCATCATCAAGGTGAGCTGCACTATTAAAAAAAAAAAAAATTCAGATAGGTTAATATTTTTTGGCCGAGTCTGACTGCTTTTTTACTGATAATTATACCTTTTCCCTAGTGCATCAATAAGATGTATGCATTTTTTAAAATTTTGTTGGTATGTGTAATAGCTCAGATGTGACTCCCATATATGATTTTATCGACAATTTCATTTTATGTACAAAAGAAAAATAAGGACATTCAACTGCCTTTGTTATCATTAATAAAAATAAATTCCTTTGAAAATAAAAAACGAACATTTTTTATATCAATGAAAATTAGTTATTGAAAGTTCTTTTTTCTGTGTATTTTCTGTGTATTTCCTTAATTCATTTTTAATATATTCATGGTGGTCATATAATTTCTTTTTTTCTGTGTATTTTTTTAATTCATCTTAATATATTATGTGGCTCATATGAATTTCTTTTTTCTGTGTATTTTCTGTGTATTTTCTAATTCTCTTAATATAATTCATGTGGTGGTAATATTTCTTTTTATGTATATTTTCCTGTGTTTTCTTAATTCATCTTAAAGTATATTGCATAACGTGGTGGTATAATTTACTATTCTAACTCTGACTGATTTGGATTCCTAATTTCAAGTTTTATTTAAACTTTTAAAATTATTATTGTTTCAATTAAATTTAAGAACCAAAACAAATTTTTTTTTAAAATCATTATGAATGATAGTTTTGTATTTTTTAGTTTGATCAACCAATTGAAGGAATATTAGTTTTTACACTTTCTCGTCTTTTTCTAAATGTGCAATTGCCCAAGGGAAAATAAATCAGACGAAAAGAGGGTAATTCCATGTCAAATCATGGCGCTGAATAGTCATCCACCCACTTCAATTTTTCTGAAATTGTGACTCGAAGTGTGGATATGTTAACATTAGATAATCCCAAATTTTAAGTTCAATTCCAAAAAATTGGTGGAGTTATGTTGATATTTTAGACTCTCGCAAATGAGAGAAATGGACTTTGTTGTATCATTTGTCTGTAATAATGAGTCGCAGAGCTTCCCTATCCGTAAGAATTGTTTATAAACATTTTGCCGAATCCAACAATACATAAAAAAGTCTTAAAGTTAACCAATGTTAAGTTATTAAATGATTTCTGATTTGCAAAATTCTAACTGATGTAGCTATATTAACGTACAATTAACTATGACATTCACTTCATTTCTATTAGGACCCTCGAAAGTGAACAATTTGTTTTTAAAATAATTATTTCATTACCTACATGCCACTTTAGATCTACATGAGAAAAAGTTATTTTTCCTGTTTCATTCACACACTTGCTTGTTCTTTTTTATCTGATAAACAATTTGTTTCCAAAAATATATTACTCTATTGCAAAAAAACTAATTGGTTAATGGAGGTTGAATTATAACACAGGTAAAAGTAGATATGATAAAAATGGCAGCTGGTAAAAATTACACAGACGAAAAAAAGAAAAGAAACAGGTGAAAAAAATAGACAACAAAAATATATATTCATGTAGTCAGTGTATTTTAAACAGAAAAACTTATGCATATGCCATTTATTTCAATAAATCACGAATATAGGTAGTGTTTAATTTTACCCAAGGGGATAGTAAATTTTTTTTTTTTCATTTTTTTAATTTAAAAAATTTACCAAATTAGGGTTGTTGATATTCAATGAAGGCAAAAAACAGAACTAGTTATTTCCTAGTTGAGTAACATGAGTGAACAGAAAAAACAGAACAAAAATTATTTATTTATTTTCC
>CM042151.1:96948751-97096023 GCA_023376005.1 Doryteuthis pealeii
GGAGAGAGATAAATTGATAACAGGACAGAAGTGCATCATCTTGATGGAAGGCTTTGTTGGGTTGCAATCTACTGGTAAATTAGCAGCCATTGTATGAAGATTATTTTTTTAATTTTTAATTTTTTTTTTTTACAAATTACAAAAAATTAGAAAAAAAAATTTAAGAATATTTATTTTCACTAGCAAAAGTATGCATCCCTTGGATACAAGTATTTAAGTTTTAATGTTAAAAAAATATTGTATTAAGTTAGAAAGACTAACAAAGCTAAATAAGAACAAATATAAGAATATTACATTTTATTTATACATATTGTTATTACTTTAATGTCATTTTAATTGATTTCTATAAAAATCACATATAAGATTGCTTTTAACATGTTTGAGAATAATGTGATAATATTAGAAATCAGTGACACCAAATAATTATTTATCAAACCCAGTTTTGTTAAAACCATTATTCAAATTATTCCCACCTTATACTTTGTAACTCTTTATTTCTTAGAGATATATAACACATATTTCAGGATTTTAAATATATTGGCAGTTTTGCAGCAAATCTAACTCAGCTAGCCTATAATAGAGGCATTGTTAATAAATAAGATGCTAATTAAGATTAAATAATCACTCTTTCATAATCATTGAGAATATAAGTATAATAACTAAGGAAATCGTGATGTCAGTGGTGACATAGTTTCAGTTACAGACAGACTGTTACATAATCTCCATTGAACACGCTGACATAACAATAAAATAAAATAAAAAAGGCGAAAATGCAAGAGATTCCGAGTAAAAAAATAAATATAAAATAAATAAGCATAAGGGGTCAGTGGTGACATAGTTTCAGTTACAGACAGACTGTTACATAATCTCCATTGAACACGCTGACATAACAATAAAATAAAATAAAAAGGCGAAAATGCAAGAGATTCCGAGTAAAAAAAATAATATAAAAATAAATAAGCATAAGGGGTCAGTGGTGACATAGTTTCAGTTACAGACAGACTGTTACATAATCTCCATTGAACACGCTGACATAACAATAAAATAAAATAAAAAGGCGAAAATGCAAGAGATTCCGAGTAAAAAAAAATAATATAAAAATAAATAAGCATATAGGTGGGGATTTTCCTTCTTAGCTTCAATAAGTGGGCGAGAGAGCGGTATGGAACAGGTACCTCAGATACCAAAAGACAGAGAAAGTCTCGTTGATAAAATTAACATTTATTTACAAAATACAGGAAATGAATAAGTGGGCAAAAACAATCAATCAACAATAAAAAAAAACCAAAAAAACATATGCATAAAGTAAGGGATATGCATCTGCTATATCAAGAATATGGGTGAGTGAGCAAACAGAATATTTAACACTTAAAAATTGGATACTACAAGTTTTAAAAGCGAATTAAAAATAATTAAATCTATTATTTAAGGTCAAACTTTGTCTAAATCGATAAGTAGTAACATAATGACCATCATTAAAAAAAGAAAAATATCATTACATATGCAGTTTATTTTTAATACATTTAAAGGGATTTGTTTTGGTCAATTTCGATGCAATCTGCCATTCTGTCTCTTTTTTGATGATTTTAAGTGCTTGTTTACAATTTTACTGTAACATTCGCGATTGCAAAAAATTTATCAAAAACCAGGTAATTATCCGATTTTAATGAAATTAATGAATTTCATAATGCATCAGTTATTTTATTTCAAAACTTTAATTTAGTATTTTTGCTATGAAAATGAATTTATAAAATTAATTTAAAATATGAAGATCCTGATGTTAAGTTTAAAATGTTATATTTTTAGATTCTAGAAAAAAATGTCTATTTAATGCAAACCTTATTTTAGATACAAAAAGTTATAAGTTTTGAAGAAAAATTCTATTGAAAATGTAGCCCCTACCCCCTTTTAAGAAGAAAAAATATCGATGTATAATTTTTTCTTTTATAAGATAATAGATAATTAAATAATTATCGAAATGAGTAAAAAAGAAATCTCCAAAAAATTAATTATTTATTATTTTTTAACATTTTATTTTCCGATTTTCAGTACATATTTTCTCATAGAATATTCCCCTTAAATTTTTTTTTCTATTTTCAACTTCAGTCTTTTATCTTTTTATTTCTACTGTAATTAGTATCAGTCAAGGACCAACTCACCAATATTTTACACTCCCAAAGTAAGGGGGGTCAAAATTAAGTGACCTGAAAAAAATGAGAAAGTTTTGAAATAAAATAAATAATGTATTATAAAGATCATTCATTGATAAATAAACACTGAAAATTTCATTAAAATCTGATAATTCCCTGATTTTTTGTAAATTATTTTCTGTAAACTCATTTTGTCAAAAACGCATTTTAGGCTCATTTTGCCAGTGCCTATAGATACTTTCAAAATGTGTGCGTAAAAACAAGAGATTTTTAACTCACTGAAACACCATAGTCAATACAAGTGTAGGAGTGTCTCTCAAAATATCTTTTCTCTGTTTCTTTTTATGTTTTACATTTAGTCTCTTTTCTTTCTCATATGCACTGAGTGTATAAAGTTGGTCCAACAAAATGAATAAGTTCAAATATTATAAAAATCTTCTTTCCTTTATACTGAAGAATAATCAAACTAAGTTCCAATTACCATCGAATTGGTAAGATACGGCAACAAGCGGTTGTAACTTAATACAAACCCGTCTTGTTTCAATTCTACTGCAGAATGACAGGGTATTTATAAAACTCCACAATATCACTGAAACCAAGCAACCAATCAGAACTCAAGGAATGGACTCACCCAAATGCATGAATGGATCATTCTTGATTTCTATAAATGCCTACTGCCTTGGACACTGCTTCAGTTGTGCTTAGCTGGTTGCTGTTATTCAAACCAACAGCAGACTAACTGACTTCAATATATACAAGTATCCTTTCTTTCTTTTCTTCTCTTTTCTTTTCTCAAGTGTTTAAATGTCAAATCATATTGAATTTAAAATGTTCCGCGCAAGGCAATATTTTTTCCCTAACCCTAAACAAACTTTTATTGTTGTCTTTCTTTCTTTGTCATCAGTCACTTTTAAGTATCACACCTTATTACAATAGAGATTATTTGTCTGTATGTAACTGAAACTACACCACCACTGATGTCACAATTCCCTAAGTTATTTACATTATATTATCATTTATTATTGATTAATCCTGATCCTAATTAGGATTAGTGTCTTTTTATTATTTTTTTAATTATCAACAATATCATACCAAAAATCTTGTTGACTTAGATTTGCCTCAAAACAGCCCATGTTATTAATGTGGTATTTACCACACATCACACGTATGTGGGTCAGGCACAAGGCTCTATTGATGTGGGACTACCCACGAAGCATAGCTCATGGGATGGCAGGCACAAAAAATGCATGGATCCCGTCGGCAGTCTCTCTCAGGGGGGCGCCTCAGGCACTGGGCAATAAATCCAGCCCTGTCCCTTTAAATCAAGGGGACAGGTGTTGCCTGGGGGTAAGGCCCCCTGGAATCATGCCATCAATTTCATTAATAGTCCAGTGGCTAAAGTCACCGGATCCACAAACCCCGAAGAGCCCATATTATTAAAAATTTTAATTCCTTATTTTAAATGTCTTATATATCACTAAGTAAAAAAAGGTTTACATAGTATATGGTGTGCATAATTTGCATACAGGTTTTAACAAAATCGGGTTTAATAATAAAAATTAAAACTTTGTGTTATTGATTTCTAATATAATTGTTTTACTCTCAAATGTATTACGCTATGTATAATTTTATAATATAAGTAAAGTAAAAGTAAAGTCGTAGGAGTTGCCTAAAGTCGGTATCAGCCAATCAGCGAGGGAGTCTATCCCCTTTTCAATAGCGCTAGACCAAGGAGATTATTTTTTCGTCTGGGGTGGAGTGCCACACCTACCATCAGCTCCTCACTTTATCACACAGATCCCTGTGCTGAGTTGGCGAAGGCCGATATCGAACTAGGAACCTTGTGATTTCTAGCCGAACGCTCTACCGACCCAATTTTATAATATAAACCAAATTTTATAATATAAACCAATTAAATATGTATAATCTTTTTATATGTGTACTTATTCAGTTTCGTTAGTCTTTCTAATTTGATATCTTTTTGTTAATACTCATGTTCCTTAATCTTCCAACCGTTATCATCTTGCAACAACCTCTGGTTAAAAATCAGACTGTCCAAATCTTCCAAGATGAAATGCAAGAATGTAAATCCTGATTATCTGGTGTTGCTTATTTGACGAATTTTTATTTTTGATGAATGTCATCGCCTTCCGTTTTTATTATAAAGAAAGGGAAGAAAAAGGACTTGCTACACAGAAAAATATCAGAAAGAAAGAGTAGTGGAAAGAGAGAGACGGGGTGAGCACACGGAAGCGATAACGCTAATCTGTTTCAATCGAACATAAGGAAAATATGAAAAGAAGGAAATAAATAAATAAATAAAAAGGTTGAGAATGAGTTAAATGAAGATTACATATATTGAACTATTTAGCAATAACTCTTAAATAAACATATCAAACGTTGTGGGGATTAAATTATCACAGTGTAGTATATCCATAGGTCCTGCTAGTAATATTTTATTACATTAAAACTCAAATACTTACGCCCGGAGGGTTTATATTTTTGCTAGTTAAATCAAATGAATTTTAATTTTGGCTAAAGGAGAAAATTTTCATAATTATCTCCCTCGTTTCCCACTCTTTAGAAAACTTTTCTTCATTGATTTCATGTCACTGAACCAGAAAGCGTTATATTAGTTTTATTTTAAAATTACACCCCCTCCTTTATCTGACGTTCTATAGCGCCAACAAAAAGAAAGCAGACGAACAAAAAAAAAGAGAAAGAAGTAAGTCTAATGTTATATTATTATTTTTGTTAGAAATAAAAAAATACGTAATTTACAGGAAAACTTTTTCTTTTCTACTGACGAAGAAATGAAATATATTTTTGGATCTTCTATCGATATATAAGAATCTCTGGAATCTTTTGAAAACTGATTTAATTCAACATTTAATAGGTATTTTATTTTCGCTACTATCCTTATTAATCGGTGGGGGTTACAGAAACAAAGTTCCCCATCAAAATATAAAACCAGCGTTAGCCGATTAAATTTCCATTAAATATTTTAAAATTATTTTATAAACAAAAGGACACTTATGAGTAAACATAAATATATATTATTATTTTTTTTTTTTTGTAGACAAATGGGGGGAGCGCGATGGTGTACTGGTTAGAGTCATGGGAAATGGACTCGTCGCCCCGAGTTCAATTCCTAGACGAAGCCACAGTTCACATAGTGCTAGTACCCTTGGGAAAGGTATGAATCCAACTATAAATCTCCACTTGGGGTGGTCACTACTAGAATAGGCTCAAGCCTACTTAGTGATCTATAGGTATAACCATTTTCGGGTCACATGATCAGTTTAAGCTAGGTATGCCCAAAATTGACCTAAAATCCGTTTTTGACCAAATGAATTTACCCCCCCCCTACAGAAAATAATTTACCAAAAATCAGGGAATTATCGGATTTTAATGAAATTTTCACTGTTTATTTATCAATGAATGAATTTTACAATGCATTATTTTTTTTTTTTCAAAACTTTCTCATTTTTTCATGTCACTTAATTTTACCCCCCCCCCCTTATTTTGGAGGCGTAAAATCAATACGAGTTGGTCAGCATTTGATACTAATTACAGTAGAAATAAAAAGATAAAAAACCAAAGTTCTGAATAGAAAAAAAATTAAGGGAAATATTCTATGAGAAAATATGTACTGAAAATCGGAAAATAAAATGTAAAAAAAAAATTTTAAAATTTTTTGGCGATTTCTTTTTTACTGACTTCGATAATTATTTAATTGGCTATTATCTTACAAAAGAAAAAATTATACATCGATATTTTTCTGCTTAATAGTGTGTGTGTGTGTGGGGGGGGGGGGCTAAATTTTCAATAGAGTTTTTCTACAAAATAAGGTTTGTATTAAATAGATATTTATAGAATCTAAAAAATAACATTTTAAACTTAACATCAGAATATTCATATTTTAAATGAATTTTATATATTAATTTTTCATAGCAAAAATACTTGATTTTGAAATAAAATAACTGATGCATTATAAAATTCATTAATTGATAAATATATACTGAAAATTTCATTAAAATCGGATAATTACCTGATCTTTGGTAATTTTTTAAAAATCGCTAATATTACATTATTTTTGTAAACACACCATTTATAAAGAGCGTTTATGGCCGAACGCGATTGAAATTGACCCAAAAAATCGTTTTAAATGTATTAAAAATGAATTAAATGTGTTTTGCTTTTTTTATTGATGGTCATTATGTTACTACTTATCTATTTAGACAAAAATTTGACCTTAAATAATAGATTTAATTAATTTTAATTCGTTTTTAAAAAACAGTAGCAGTCGATTTTGGGGTATATCTAGTTGAAGCTATATTGAATAAATGAAAGTAAATATTTCTTAACTTTGTTTTTTAAAAATCTCGCAAAAAAAAAGTAATGATCATATAGAGAAAAACAGTTAATCAAAGATCAAATTATCCAATTGAGAAAAATTACACCGTTATCTTGAGAAATAAATAAAATAGTTTGTCTTACTTGTAAAAGGTCGATTTTTATGTTGAAACTAGGACTGGAAAATTACATATTATCTCTCTTTGACATTTATAGATTTAAATGTATGGGTGGCTGTATTCGACATAATTGTTTTCTTGTTCATATTCAATAGGTACCAATTTATCCTGTGAAATTTGACCTTAAAAAATATTTTTGCTTTGCTGATTCATCAGTACATTTTTTCATTTACACCGTCATCTGGTCCAAATATTCTTCCTCTGTATCATTCAATTTAAGATGATTGATCAGTACATTTTTTCATTTACACCGTCATCTGGTCCAAATTTTCTTACTTAAATTTCACTATAGTTCATGAAAAAAATATTCTTCCTCTGTATCATTCAATTTAAGATGATTGATCAGTACATTTTTTCATTTACACCGTCATCTGGTCCAAATTTTCTTACTTAAATTTCACTATAGTTCATGAAAAAAATATTCTTCCTCTGTATCATTCAATTTAAGATGATTGATCAGTACATTTTTTCATTTACACCGTCATGTGGTCCAAATTTTCTTACTTAAATTTCACTATAGTTCATGAAAAAAATATTCTTCCTCTGTATCATTCAATTTAAGATGATTGATCAGTACATTTTTTCATTTACACCGTCATGTGGTCCAAATTTTCTTACTTAAATTTCACTATAGTTCATGAAAAAAATATTCTTCCTCTGTATCATTCAATTTAAGATGATTGATCAGTACATTTTTTCATTTACACCGTCATGTGGTCCAAATTTTCTTACTTAAATTTCACTATAGTTCATGAAAAAAATATTCTTCCTCTGTATCATTCAATTTAAGATGATTGATCAGTACATTTTTTCATTTACACCGTCATGTGGTCCAAATTTTCTTACTTAAATTTCACTATAGTTCATGAAAAAAATATTCTTCCTCTGTATCATTCAATTTAAGATGATTGATCAGTACATTTTTTCATTTACACCGTCATCTGGTCCAAATTTTCTTACTTAAATTTCACTATAGTTCATGAAAAAAATATTCTTCCTCTGTATCATTCAATTTAAGATGATTGATCAGTACATTTTTCATTTACACCGTCATGTGGTCCAAATTTTCTTACTTAAATTTCACTATAGTTCATGAAAAAAAATATTCTTCCTCTGTATCATTCAATTTAAGATGATTGATCAGTACATTTTTTCATTTACACCGTCATGTGGTCCAAATTTTCTTACTTAAATTTCACTATAGTTCATGAAAAAAATATTCTTCCTCTGTATCATTCAATTTAAGATGATTGATCAGTACATTTTTTCATTTACACCGTCATGTGGTCCAAATTTTCTTACTTAAATTTCACTATAGTTCATGAAAAAAATATTCTTCCTCTGTATCATTCAATTTAAGATGATTGATCAGTACATTTTTTCATTTACACCGTCATGTGGTCCAAATTTTCTTACTTAAATTTCACTATAGTTCATGAAAAAAATATTCTTCCTCTGTATCATTCAATTTAAGATGATTGATCAGTACATTTTTTCATTTACACCGTCATCTGGTCCAAATTTTCTTACTTAAATTTCACTATAGTTCATGAAAAAAATATTCTTCCTCTGTATCATTCAATTTAAGATGATTGATCAGTACATTTTTTCATTTACACCGTCATGTGGTCCAAATTTTCTTACTTAAATTTCACTATAGTTCATGAAAAAAATATTCTTCCTCTGTATCATTCAATTTAAGATGATTGATCAGTACATTTTTTCATTTACACCGTCATGTGGTCCAAATTTTCTTACTTAAATTTCACTATAGTTCATGAAAAAATATTCTTCCTCTGTATCATTCAATTTAAGATGATTGATCAGTACATTTTTTCATTTACACCGTCATGTGGTCCAAATTTTCTTACTTAAATTTCACTATAGTTCATGAAAAAAATATTCTTCCTCTGTATCATTCAATTTAAGATGATTGATCAGTACATTTTTTCATTTACACCGTCATGTGGTCCAAATTTTCTTACTTAAATTTCACTATAGTTCATGAAAAAAATATTCTTCCTCTGTATCATTCAATTTAAGATGATTGATCAGTACATTTTTTCATTTACACCGTCATGTGGTCCAAATTTTCTTACTTAAATTTCACTATAGTTCATGAAAAAAATATTCTTCCTCTGTATCATTCAATTTAAGATGATTGATCAGTACATTTTTTCATTTACACCGTCATGTGGTCCAAATTTTCTTACTTAAATTTCACTATAGTTCATGAAAAAAATATTCTTCCTCTGTATCATTCAATTTAAGATGATTGATCAGTACATTTTTTCATTTACACCGTCATGTGGTCCAAATTTTCTTACTTAAATTTCACTATAGTTCATGAAAAAAATATTCTTCCTCTGTATCATTCAATTTAAGATGATTGATCAGTACATTTTTTCATTTACACCGTCATGTGGTCCAAATTTTCTTACTTAAATTTCACTATAGTTCATGAAAAAAATATTCTTCCTCTGTATCATTGAATTTAAGATGATTGATCAGTACATTTTTTCATTTACACCGTCATCTGGTCCAAATTTTCTTACTTAAATTTCACTATAGTTCATGAAAAAATATTCTTCCTCTGTATCATTCAATTTAAGATGATTGATCAGTACATTTTTTCATTTACACCGTCATGTGGTCCAAATTTTCTTACTTAAATTTCACTATAGTTCATGAAAAAAATATTCTTCCTCTGTATCATTCAATTTAAGATGATTGATCAGTACATTTTTTCATTTACACCGTCATCTGGTCCAAATTTTCTTACTTAAATTTCACTATAGTTCATGAAAAAAATATTCTTCCTCTGTATCATTCAATTTAAGATGATTGATCAGTACATTTTTTCATTTACACCGTCATCTGGTCCAAATTTTCTTACTTAAATTTCACTATAGTTCATGAAAAAAATATTCTTCCTCTGTATCATTCAATTTAAGATGATTGATCAGTACATTTTTTCATTTACACCGTCATGTGGTCCAAATTTTCTTACTTAAATTTCACTATAGTTCATGAAAAAAATATTCTTCCTCTGTATCATTCAATTTAAGATGATTGATCAGTACATTTTTTCATTTACACCGTCATCTGGTCCAAATATTCTTCCTCTGTATCATTCAATTTAAGATGATTGATCAGTACATTTTTTCATTTACACCGTCATCTGGTCCAAATATTCTTCCTCTGTATCATTCAATTTAAGATGATTGATCAGTACATTTTTTCATTTACACCGTCATGTGGTCCAAATATTCTTCCTCTGTATCATTCAATTTAAGATGATTGATCAGTACATTTTTTCATTTACACCGTCATGTGGTCCAAATATTCTTCCTCTGTATCATTCAATTTAAGATGATTGATCAGTACATTTTTTCATTTACACCGTCATGTGGTCCAAATATTCTTCCTCTGTATCATTCAATTTAAGATGATTGATCAGTACATTTTTTCATTTACACCGTCATGTGGTCCAAATATTCTTCCTCTGTATCATTCAATTTAAGATGATTAAATCATTGCCACTTGTTTTGTTTGCTAATGGAAAAAAATTGTCATATTTTTCTTATTAATGGAAAATGTCCTTTTAGTTTAAAAGTCTGCATTTATATTAAATTCCATTAAATTTGTTAACACTATTTTGTTTAAAATTTATGTGCAAAATATTCAAAATAATTATTTAATTAATAATTAATAGATGTATCAAACATTTTATTTGAGAGGGACAGAACTAAGTTTCCATTTCTAATTGATTTTTTTTATTCCTTTAATGAATTTGATGATTTTACTTACTAATGATAAAACCTCTCTGACATTGAATTTTTATCCACCCGCCCCTCAACTAATTTCTTCAAAAATTATTTTTACACCACCCATAGGGCGTTTTATTGTTATTAGTATATATAATTGGTAAGGGAAAAGGCTTCAAATCTGGAATTTTGTGGTAATTTAAGCCGATTTTTAAGCCTTTTTCATTACAAATTATATTGCTCTGTTTAATTAGATTGAGGATCGGGCTTTCTACTTGGAACTGAACAACCCATTCCACCGTTGGAAGAAAGGGCCAGCTTAGAATCACCCTATTACCAACTTACATGGTAACCCATCTACGGAAGGGCCGGGTTAGCTCAGTTGGTAGAGTGTTCAGCTAGAAACCATGAGGTTCCTAGTTCGATACCGGCCCTCGCCAACTCAGAGTATGAGTAGCAAAGGGATCTGTACGGTAAAGTAAGGAGCTGATTGTAGGTGTGGCGCTCCACCTCAGACGCAAAAACAATCTCCTTGGTCTAGCCCTAGTAAAACGGGGATATACTCCCTCGCTGATACCGAATTTTATAACTTATCATGAATTATAGATGATGCAGTAAATTGAAATATAAACTGATTATGATAATATGATTTCAAATAATGCATGAATATCCGGTTGTTTTATTTTTTTTTTAGTAATACTTGAATTTTTATTCTTTCACAGATATCAACTGTATTGGGAAGACCAACTTACTTTCATTGTGCAGATCAGTATTTTGAAATGGAAACACACTCTAAAGAGGAAAAATTTTCTTGCCAGGCTTGTGGATTAGCATTTACAGAAATTTCCTGTTTGAAAATTCACATGGATACACACACTAAAGACAAACCATTTTCTTGTGAAATGTGTGGTTCAGCTTTTTCAGTCCATTCCAATCTGAAAAAACACATGCGAATACATACGGGAGAGAAACCATTTTCTTGTGAATTATGTGGATCAACATTTTCCGTGCGATTCAGCTTGAAAAGACACATGCAAACACATACTGGAGAGAAACCATTTGATTGTGAAGTGTGTGGATCAGCATATTCTACAAGTTCCTATTTGAAGAAACACATGCGAATACACACTGGAGAAAAACCATTTTCTTGTGAAATATGTGGATCAACATTTTCAGTGGGTTCTAGCTTAAAAAGACACATGCAAACACATACTGGAGAGAAACCATTTTCTTGTGAAGTTTGTGAATCAAAATTTTCAGACCCTTCTGGTTTGAAAAGTCATATGCGAACACACACAGGAGAGAAACCATTTTCTTGTGAATTATGTGGATCAGCATATTCTACGAGTTCCAATTTGATAACTCACATGCGAACACACACTGGAGAGAAACGATTTTCTTGTGAATTATGTGGGTCAACATTTTCAGGCTGGTCCAGCTTGAAAATTCACAGACGAACACACACTGGGGAAAAACCATTTTCTTGTGAAATCTGTGGGTCTACATTTTCAGACCATTCCTATTTGAAAAAACACATGCGAACACACACTGGAGAGAAACCATTTTCTTGTGATTTATGTGGATCAAAATTTTCACAGGGTTCCAGCTTGAAAACCCACATGCGAACACACACTGGAGAAAAACCCTTTTCTTGTGACTTATGTGGATCAAAATTTACAGTAAGTTCCAGCTTGAAAACTCACATGCGAACACACACTGGGGAAAGACCTTTTTCTTGTGAAGTGTGTGAATCTAAATTTTCAGACCTTTCTGGTTTCAAAAGACACATGCGAGTACACACTGGGGAGAAACCATTTTCCTGTAAATTATGTGGATCAACATTTTCAGTGGGTTCTAGCTTGAAAACTCACATGCGAACACACTCTGGGGAGAAACCATTTTCTTGTGAACTCTGCTGTTCAGTATTTTCAGTGGCTTCCCATTTAAAAAGGCACATGCAGACACACACTGGAGAGAGGCCATTTTCTTGTGAAGTGTGTGAATCAAAATTTTCAGACCCTTCTGGTTTGAAAAGACACATACGAACGCATACTGGAGAGAAATGATTTACATGTGAATTATGTGGATCAACATTTTCATTAAGATCCAGCTTGAAAATTCACATACAAACACACACTGGATAGAAATCATTTTCCTGTGAAGTATTTTCAGACCCTTCCAGCTTTCTTAAGAGACTCTACCTTAAGTTTCTTCTGTCTCTCTGTACAGGGGTTTGTCAGTATCTGACATTTGGATATGTCCCCTAGGGAGTAAACCCTGATTAAACATTCCAATAATTATGAAAATTAACATAAATACAGAAGATATATACTGGCAGGATTTCACCCAGGATAAAAAGGCCCCTCATCATTATGGGCTAAATGAGCAATTCAGTGGTGCACCTTCCCCTAGTGCTGCTACCACAAGTTACAACACTAAGCTGGATACCCCACCAGACCAGTCTAATTCTGGCCCTGGAATCCGGCAAGACCAAGCAAGGATCACTAGAGAGAGAAACTGCAAAATAGTTGAGTGGTCCATTGAGGAGAAGATAACTATTCTCCACTGTTTCACTTACTCAAAATTTGAGAAGTTGGGCAGAGGGATAAGAATAGTATTTGAGGAGCAAATAAAATGCTCCATCCTAAAATGAGCACTGGGATGTAAATATTATGCATAAAGAAATCAAGTGTTGACTCCATAGTAGACCCTTAAGTCTTTCCTACGATTTCTATTACTACCATTATTATTGCTCTATATTTTTGAGATATTTGTCACTTTTGGATAATTTATTTAAAAAGCCCTTTAAATGAACATTCCATATATGTTTCATCTGATTCTAGTGTTTGTAACTCTGGATATTGTGAATGTATCTAATTTATTATACTTAATATTTGTGTTATAATGTTTATCCACATGCTTCACAAAAAATGTTTATTTTCTTGTGAAGTATGTGGATCAGTATTTTCTACAAATTCATATTTGAAAAAAATTTACAAACTGAAGAAAAACTATTTTCTTGTGAAGTCTATTGCTCAGTATTTTCATAAGGCTTCTACTTGAAAACTTAATGGAAACATTAACAGACACTAGCTTGAGTGTTTTTGGTCTCTCTATACAGGGGTTTGTCAGTATCTGACATGAGGATATTTCCCCTTGGTAATAAACCCTGACAAAATATTCCTCTGGGCTAAATGATGAGAAATTCAATGGTGCACCTTCTAGTGCTGCTACCACAAGTAACAACACTAAGTTGGATGCCCCACCAGACCAGTCTAATACTGGTCCTGGAATCTGGCAAGAACAAGCAAGGATCACTAGAGAGAGAAACTGCAAAATAGTTGAGTGGTTCATTGAGGAGAAGAAAATTATTCTCCATTGTTTCACTTACTCAAGATTTGAAAAGTGGGGCGGAGGGAAGAAAATAATATTTGAGGAGCAATTAAAATCCTGCACCATACCACAAGAAAAAAAGTCCACCACAAGAGAAACCATTTTTTTGTGAAGCCTGTAGAACTTAGACAACCAATAGATAGAAAGATAGATAGGTAGATATGAACAATCAGAGATAGATAGATAGATATGAACAAACTGAGATAGATATATAGATAGATATGAGCAGACTGATATAGATATATAGATAGATATGAACAGAAATAGATACATATAAAAATATTAACAGACTGAGATATATACATAGATAAATATGAACAGACTGATATAGATATGAATAGACTGATAGATGGATATGAACAAACTGATTTAGATAGATAGATATGAACAGACTGAGATAGATAGCAATAGCATAATCTTTACAGATCACTGCTGTCTCTCACAATCCTATAACACCATCACCAGAACCTTTCCTCTCATGAGCCCTCAAATGACTGATCAAACCTGCTGCAGATCCACAAATTTTGACAGATAGATAGACTGATATAGACATGAATAGACTGAGATAAATAGATATGAACAAACTGAGATAGATTTATTCTAAAGTGTGTAGACAGGCATGGGCACACAATGACAAGAATGCAAAAGAATGTATGCAAAAAGCAAAGGAAATTCCCTTTTCTCATTTGTTGCACCAAGTTCTTGATGATTAACTTTCCACTATTGTCCTTAATCAAGTGTTAAGTGTTCCTACCTTTCCTTTGGATTACAACGGCTGTGTGGAGAGGGAGGATATGCTGCTTGGGCGACAGCTCACCCTACAAAAAATACACCTACCCAGGCTACGTAGTTTTTCCCTCTAGGCTGCATTTCCGAAAACCTACTGTACGGCGAATTGGCAGACAGCACCCGACCAGCAGGGAGAACTCGCTTGCATTTTAAAGTTGCCAGCAAAGAAAAATAAAGACATGCCACATTGGCACCAACACATGGGAGGCTTGTGCAGACGACCATGCGACCTGGTGACTCCTTGTCAAACAAGGAATGTAAAGGAGTGAAAAAGAGCAACTCCAGCAGGCATCACTGTTTGCTTGCAGTGATTGCCATTCAAGAGGTGGACTGTTCAGTCACTCACACAGCTGCAGATTAAAGGAAAAAAAAAAAGTGGACACTACACCATCGTCTTTAGTAGACAGAAGGATGCCAATCAAGTGTAGCATTCAAGATGACAGATGCCTTGATCCTCAGCTCCCCAAAGCAATCTCCATGTTGAACCACCCTGTCAGCTGAAGCGTTAGAATACACGGACTGCACCTCTGCAGAGGAGTAAGACTCCCCCTATGGGACCACCTGTTGGCTGTGGGTCGCAACCCTTGATGCTTAAGGATGGAACCCTAGTGGATAAGCAGTCCATGATATGTAACACTCCACTTAGACCCTTACTTAGGCTAGACGGGTGGTTGGAGAGGCCCCCTCCGATCAATCGGCTGGTCATGTCAAGCCCTAGCACCTATATGATTGCCTCAACACCACTGCCCTTATGGTAAGTCCCAACCCTTGTTAGGATATATGTGCTAGAAGGCAATGGCTGAGGGTATTCATGTCTTGGGAATGACATTAAACTCTATCTGATGGTGAGGTTCAAGTTCTGGAGGTTTGGGGAATGGGGAGCACCCCTTCATCACCCTTGCTCCCTGGTCCACTCTGACCCGGAGTGGTAGTACCTATTACTAGTCTATTACTGTCCTAGTGGTAGTACCTATTGTACTATTACTGTCCTATTATTTTTACCATACCAAGGAGAATATGAGATAAATTTATACCTTTTTCCTTGTTTAGTTCATAAGATCTAAATTTTTTCTCCTAGGTTGGTTACCCACCAAAGACAGCACACTCTGTCCTGTTATTTTATCCATACCTGGGAGAATATGAGATACGTTTATACCTTTTTTCTAGATCCAGTACATAAATAAGATCAAAAGATTGTTATCATGTGCCTTTTTTTTTCTTTTTTTTTACTGAGTTACTACTCAATAGTTACTCATATATGACTTTATTCATAATTTAATTTATTTATCCATAATTCCACTTTATGTACAAAAGAAATAAGGACATCACATGGCACTTTGTTATCATTAATGAAAAAAACATTTCCTTTGAAAAAAAAAAATTTTTTTTTTTTTATATCAATGAAAAATTAATTATTGAAGTTCTTTTTTCTATGTATTTTCTGTGTATTTTCTTAATTCATCTTAATATATTCATGTGGTGGTATAATTTCTATTCCATTCTGACTGATTTGGATTCCTCCTGTATCTGATGTTCGCAGGTTTGATAACAAATTTTCTTTAAACTTTTAAAATTGTTATTTTTTTATGTTCATTAATTTATGAACCAAAACAAATAAAAACATTTTAAATCATTAATGAATGATGGTTTTGTATTTTCTTCTTTTAATCCAACCACCTGAATAAATATTAGTTTTATTTAAAATTGTACATTTTCTGTCTTTTCATTAATTTTGCATTGCCCAAAAGAAAAAGAAATCAAACAGAAGTAAGTATAGCAATCTATTATTTTCTTTTGTTAATCATTTGCTTTTTGTTTGTTTTTATTCACAAAGAAGAATTAAGATAAAATATTTGAAAATATTTTCTTCTTTATGAATCTAAAAATCATGTGAAAAAGAAGTATAACCTTTTCTTAATTTTTTACTTTATATATTTACCAAATGTTATTTATGGGCTGAGTTGGCAAGGACAAGTATTGAACCTGGGACCTTGCAATTTCTAGGTGGGTGCTCTACAAACTGAGATGAACCAGCCCTTCTATGAACTAGCAGTACTTACCCCTATTACATACTGATTGTAAAATGGTCATCATTAAAAAATAGAGTTCGAAAAGAAGGTTTCCGAGTCCAAAAAGAAGGTTCCTGAGTCCAAGAAGGTCTAAATGTACAGATAACAATGAAGATGAGAGCAATAGTCCGAATAATGCAAATAATACTAATCAAGCCTCATCTCAAACATTCAGAGAAATAAAAAATAAAAGATAAAAAAGCAAAAACAAAGCCAATTTTGAGAAGGTTTTTTAGGGGTGGGGTAAAAATTAAAATTGACTGAAAAGATTTTGAAGAAGAAAGATCCAATTTTGAGACTGACAGATCAGGAAAATGCCTAAGCGTATAACTTTCTTGAAACAGAAGTTATTTTGCAGAAGGAAAAAGAATTTATTTTTCTCTCTCCTGAAAGAAAAGAAAATTCTCTGGAGTTTAATCGCTATTTATTATTAAAATTAATTTCTTCCTGTAAAGCCTACTCTCGATCCTGTCCAGTAGGCATAAAAAGGAAATATTTTGTTGGGGTGTTAAATGAGTTTGTAGCTTGTTAGACTAGGTGTTTTAGAAGTTTCTATTTTGTTAAACTACTGTGTAGTTTAATTTGTGTCTTCGGCTATTGTATGAGCCAATTGGAATTTGTTGAATTCTGCTACTGCCTGTCTGTGATCGGTCGATCGCGGTGGACCAAGTTATGAGTTATTGCAAGATTAGTGTTCCTTGTGTGTGGTTTAAAAAAATATTTGTCTGCCATGAAGAATTGAGGACTGATTTTTTTCCTCCAGGAAAAAGAAATGGAATTTTTCTAAAAACATTTATTTCTTTGTGGGTTGAAATAAATTGCTTAATTGAATAATTATTTCAACTTATTTTGTCTAGTCAATTTTCTCGCGTTTTATAATTAAATGCTTTTCATAGAATCTTTGGTTGTCATAACCTTTCTTCAGAACAGCTCCCAGCTTCTCTCTGCTACCACTTAGTAATTGTATTCATTCTCTTACATTCCTCAGGGGTCTAAATTGTTTACTTTAATTTTTATACTTCATCTTTTCCTACTCCCTATAACCATAGTCACCTTATTTATTGTCACAATGAATTTCAAATTTAAAGATAAAGCAAAACTTTTCTTTATGATGTCATCATAACACAAATAGTAATCAAATGCAGCTAACCATTGAAAAAAAATTGTTGGAAGAGAACAGACATAAGATGAGTGTCTGTTCTCCAAAGCATTTTTACTTAGGATAAAATAAGTGAACTAAAAAAAAACAAGAACATCTTGTGTTTGTTATTAAAAGCCATCAACAGCACAAGACAAGATATCCCAAAATATTCCAAAGTAATTTCCATACTCAAACAACAGCAATAATCCCATCCAGCCAAAAAGGCCAGCCCAAAAACTGATCCAGAAATACCAGCTACTCCAGACCAAAACAATAGAGCCTAACACCAATTCAACCTAGAGAATAGTTGAACAGTAAGAAGATAAGTATAGAAATATTAATATTACAACAAACTCCTTTCAATGGAAATCCACAATGGCATTCAGATTGAAAAAAAAATTAGCAAAAATCAAGGAATTATCCAGTTTAAATAAAATTGTTGAGATTATCTTCCCATTGGCCTAGAAGAGTTATCTTCCCGCTGGGTTGTGACTTGTTCTCACCAGGGGCTATTGTATTTAAACGCCTGGTTCAAACGCTTCCTCTTTTCTCCTTCTCGGCTGAACCACATGGGTTAGACATTTTCTGACTAGACCCCACGCTTGTGGGGCCTCTGGTCCCCACGTACGGACTAAGTCAGTAAGTGACTTCTATTATATGGACTATCTGTAACTCTTTTTATATGTACATGTACATAACACTTGAATGTGTCCTTATTGTATCTCATTTGTCTTATCTTGTATTCCTATTTTATGTATCTTGTCTTATTTCCGTGCTGTTATCAATATAGAATGTTTTGTCCAACAAACGTGTTGGACTTGTATGTTCATATATTAACCATGAATCTTACAAAATCTTTAGTGTTGATTTATCAATGAATGTGTTTTATAATGCATCATTTATTTTATTTCAAACCTTGCTAATTTTTTTCAGGTCACTTCACTTTACCCTCACATCTTATTTTTGGGGTGCAAAATATTAAAAAAAGATGTGAAAAAGTGGGGTTATATAAATTTAAAATCAATTACAGTATAAATAAAAAGACTGAAGGTACAAATATAAGAAACAATTTTTTTAAAGGAGCGCTTTTGGTTGAAAATAAGTACTGAAAATCTGAATATCAAATACAAAAAAAATTTAAAAAATATTTTTGAATTTTTTTTTTACTCTGTTGTTGATGTATATTTTTGATTATTAGATCATAAGCAAAAAAAAAAAAAAAAATCATACATCGATATTTGTTCTGTTTAAAAGAGTGGGAGCCTAACTTCAATTGAGTTTTCTCCCAAAATTATTAGATAACAATACTAATTATAATTTTTAGAATCTAAATATATGAAATTCACAGCTTAAAATTAGGCACTTTATATTTTAAATTAATTTTCATCTATAAATTAGGTATATAAATTGGGGCTCTAAATGCTCTTATGAATGGAGCGAACTGTAATATGTATTTTAAAGAATTTCAATTTATTTCCATTGAATCAGTTTGATTGAAACTATTCAGTAATTAAAAAAAGAAAAAAAGAATTAACTGATTAATAAGTCAACACTGAAAATTTTATTAAAATCAGAAAATTCCTTGAATTTTGGTATTTTTTTGTTTATCAATCTAGGTTAGTGGCTTGTCACTTATTGGCGTCAGTCGACGAGGACATATCAAACTAAACTTCTTTCCCTATAAAAGGTTTCCTTAGTAACAATAAACACGTTTTAATAACTGCATGTTTGGAATGAAAGAAATTATATTACATTTTAATAAATATCAACAATTAAGTAATTTTTTATATATAGTATATCTACTGTATTGCTTTCTAAGATTAAACTTAAATTTTTTTTTAAATTGTTATAAAATGTTGTTTTTTTTGTGCATTATAAATCTTCTATTAGCCATTTTTTAGCAGAATTTGATTGTTTGTACCACCAAAATACATCACGGGATCAGTTTACGTAATATTGAAGGAAGAAACTTAAATATTTTTTAACATTTTTAAAAATCTCGTAATAAAAAAAAATTATGAGCATAAAATGTTGATACAAAGTAAAACAGTTAATTCAAAGATCAAATTATCCGATTGGTGAAAAATTACTCACTGTTATCTTGAAAAATAAGTAAAACAGTCTAGTTTTTTTTTACAACAGGTTCAGTTTCTTTATTAACACAAATTAAGATATCTCCCGATTCACAAAATTCACTAAACCCAATACGCCCACTCAACAACAATACAAAATGTTAACAATTTCACCCACCAGGTGTTGACAGAGCCACAGCTTTTGGGTAAATGAAAAACTCTTCTGTGTGTATACAGGTCGATGCACACACAAATAGAATTTGCATTTTTCAACCAATCTGTGACCTTCACGGTAGAAATAAAGAAAGCCAAAAGCTGATCCTATTCCTAGAGCTGAAAATGTATAAAAACCCTTACATTGAAAGACCGACAGAGAGTCAGTGGAGACACAGAGCCGAGAACACAGGAAGTGGGCACCCAAAAGCTAACCACTACACCAAGACAGCTGACATTACACACTGCTCATTCACCCTCTTTCACCCTGACCCAGTCGACACAACCAAACCTTAAAGGGGCAAACTACTACCAAATTGACTACCATCAACACAGCCACCAGTCATCAACCACCAACTTCCTTTCAACATGACATCAGACATCTGCAACTGACTCGATCACCAAACATCAAACTTTCTGCCCACATCACTACAAACAACGCAATCTTTTTCTTTTTAATACAATTTGTTGAAACTTACAACCTGTGTTTGTTTTTCCTTTGCTACCCCATATGCTTGCTACTAACCCCATAATATTACAGTAAAGTTATCAGGGTAGCCTAAAGTCGGTATCAGCCAATCAGCGAGGGAGTCTATCCCCTTTTCACTAGTGCTAGACCAAAGAGATTATTTAAGCATCTGAGGTGGAGCGCCACACCTAACATCAGCTCCTTACTTTACCGCACAGATCCCTGTACTACTCATACGCTGAATTGGTGAAGGCCGGTATCGAACTAGGAACTTTTTGGTTTCTAGCCGAACGCTCTACCGACTGAGCTAAAATCAATTAATCGTCTGATTGTCACAAAAATTTCCACAATTACTAACCTTTTGATGAAAATATGTCTGAAATAGACTTTTTCCTAAAATATATTAGGGGGAAATACTTTTTTACAAAGTCTACCCCCACCTACATTATTTTATGAAATATGAAAAAATGAACTGACAAAAAACGATTTTTATTTTATTTTCTATAAAGAGTCTGAATAATTATATCACAAGATTTTTATAAGTTTCTATGCAAAAGTTTTTTTAGTAAAATAACAATAAGTACAGAATTCTGCTAAAAAATATATATCAATACAGAAACTGACCCTATTGTTAAAAAAACAAAAAAAAAACGGACTGTTTTACTTATTTTTCAAGATAACGGTGAGTAATTTTTTCCCAGTCGGATAATTTGATATTTGAATTAACTGTTTTTCTTTGTAACAACTCTTTATGTTCATTATTTATTTTTTGCGAGATTTTTTTTTAAAAGTTCAAAAATATTTTCGTTTCTTCCTTCAATATGGCCTAAACTGATCGCGTGACGTATTTTGGTGGTACCTACCTTATACACACTCATACACAGACACACACATAATTTCTCTGACAGTTGTCTCTGATAGGCTATGGGCTGAGTAGCAATACCCTTACCATACTCATCCAACATACAAACTCCCTTGGTATCATCTTATAGCTCAGGGTCTTGTGGTATCTGAATCGACTTTTTAACAGCAGCAAATTTATTCCCATAAAAACGAAACACCCATTTGTAACCACACACTCTAGCATAGCCTAAGTATATCCGATTTTTTGTCTGCTTTTCATTTTAAAAACAAATTAAAATTATTTAAATAGATTATTTAAGGTCAAAATTTTATCTAAGTCGAAAAGTAGTAACATAATGAGCATCAGTAAAAAATCAAAATAATAATTACACATGTAATTTATTTTTAATACATTTAAAACTATTTTTCGGTCAGTTTTGATAAAATCTATCTTAACATGGCTACCATAGTTGTAGTAAAATCCGTGTTTACAAAATAAATCTAACCTTTCCGATTGAAAAAAATTACCAAATATCAGTGAATTGTCTGATTTTAATGAAATTTTCAGTGTTGATTTAGCAATGAATGAATTTTTATAATATATTATTTTATTAAATTTTGAAACGGAATGTAGTAAATAGGTACATAAGTTAGCAGGGGACAGTCAGTTAGTACACCGGTTGTAAAAATAACGAACAAAGAAACAAAATCGCTCTTTGTTGTTGTGATATGCATCAAATGAAGACAATTAAAACTCAAATCCTTCGTAAGTCTTATTAAAGATATCAAATTGACAGCGTTGAGAAGAAATAAAACTGCTATTCAGTGAAATAACGGAATTTTCTTCTTACTGTAAGTACATTTTGAAGAAGTATTCTTTCTTTATTACACGCGCGTCGGGGGTGGGGGAAGAAGAGTTCGTTATATAAGGTTATGATCTAGGAAAGAATTGCATTACCTACCGACAAATTAAACTTCCTTGGTATATTAATGTAGACCTGTGGTACCTAAAATAAGATTTTACCAGCAATAAACTCAATACCGCTATATATACCCAAACGAAAACAAAGAAAATCCAGATTGGGGTGGAGGGAAACCTTAAAGCTGGGCACTACCAAAATCTTGTCTCATTTTCATTTTTACAACAAATTAAATATTTTAACCCTGTTTATTTGTACTTGATTGTATTGATTGTTTTTATTTTCGAAACTCGGTTGTGTTTATCTAAAAATATGTGACAGTTTTTTTTTAAATAAATGAATATACCGAAAAAAAGAAAGAAAAGAAAAATGAAAGATTTTGAATTAGAAATGACGTTACATTTTTTTTAAATTAAAATAAAAAATAATATCTAAATATTCTGATTTTTTTTATTTGTACTTGATTGTATTGATTGTTTTTAATTTTCGAAACTCGATCGTATTTATTTAAAAATACGTGACAGTTTTTTTTATTAAAACAAAATGAAAATACCGAAAAAAAAGAAAAAAAAAAGAAAAGATAAACTCGTGACAGTTGTTTTTATTTAAAATGATAAGAAAATAACGAAAAATAAAATATATTTTAAAGGAGGGTAAAATATTTACATTTACTTTCCGATAAAAAAAAAAACCCTGTGTGGTGACTTATTACTACCCACTAAAAAAGGGTTATTTGTAGATAAAAACGCTAAAAACATATTTCAATATTTAAGATATTTACATTTACTTGTCGATAAAAAAAAACTTTAGGGCGTGGGGGTAAAATATCGTTTTCATATTGCATTAACTTTTCGGGAAAAATGCCTTTAAACAGATTGGGAGTTATATAGTAGCACAAGTTGGATTTTGAGCAGGCTCTGCTTAGCATATTTTAGGACAGGAGGCCAGGACGCATTTATGTGATAATACCCCCCCCCTTCTTTTAATTTAGAAGTTTCTTTTAGAAATCAATAACAAAAAAAAAAACTTTAAGGAAACCTTATCTTGAGAAGGGAAGATTTTTTATACAAGTTTAACGTAAGATCCTCAAATCGACAGGAGGTTGTAAGCGATAATTTACTAATCCAAGTTGATAAACAAAAAATTACCAAAAATCAGACAATTATCTGATTTTATTAAAATAAATTTTCAATGAAATTTTTTTT
The DNA here is from genome assembly GCA_023376005.1 of Doryteuthis pealeii. Lineage (NCBI taxonomy): Eukaryota > Metazoa > Mollusca > Cephalopoda > Myopsida > Loliginidae > Doryteuthis > Doryteuthis pealeii. The sequence continues at coordinate 96,972,318 of CM042151.1, forward strand.
TTTTTAGACTACTGAATAGTTTCAATCAAACTGATTCAATAGAAATAAATCAAAATTCTTTAAAGTAAATATTACAGTTTGCATCAACAATAGATGCTTTTGAGGAAACAATTTATATACCTAATTAATTAATGAAATTCATTTAAAATATGAAACGCCTAATTTTAAGTTTCAAATTTCATATTTTTAAATTCTAAAACCAAGTATTTATTTAATAACTAGTTTGCTTTATTCTTTTTATCTAATTTTTGGAGAAAACTCAATTAAAAATTTAGACCCCCTACCCTTTTAAACAGAACAAATATCAATGTATAATTTTTTCACTTATGATATTTTGGCACTTATCTTCTGACTTTTTTTTTTTTTTTTTCTTCTATTCACACCTTCGGTCTTTTGTCTTTTTATGTATACTGTAATTAGTTTCAAAAGTATACAACTCCACTGATATTTTGCACCCCAAAAATAAGGTGTGGGGGGGGGGGCAAAGTTAAGTGACCTGAAAAAAATCAGAAAGTTTTTAAATATGATTACTGATGCATTATAAAATTCATTCATTGATCAATCTGTTAAGTTTTTATAAGCTTACATTTCTATAAATATATTTGATGCAACACCAGCAGGAGTGGACTCTGCCCACTTCCGCCCAAAAGGTTTGTTCCCTCTTTTTTAACCCTTGTATGAAATTGAATCAGTTCGTAATAAACCCTTGTTGAATTCACCTCGTGGTGTTAACCGCTGCTGACTTATCTTTATCCGTACCTTATGTGACCAGCTCCTCACTTTATACTTTTACCTATTGTAAATTCTATTATTATTTCACGCATTATTTTCACTATGCACTCCTCTGCTACTTACCAAACCTCAACACAATCAAACTGAAAATTTCATTAAAATCGGATAATTCCCTGATTTTTGGTAGATATTTTTTCAATTGGGAGTTTAAATTTATTTTATAAAAGACACATATGATGTTACTTTTAGCAGACCATACTTAAATTACTTCACTTTGAATTGTCCAATTTCAGTAAATTTGATATCGTTTTGTGGGTGTAAAGTTTTTAAATGCCATCCTTGGCCAGTTGAAAAGGGCTCACAGTAAGTCCTGAGTTATGGAATCCTTTGGTAAGCGTATAAGTCCTATCCTGCATATTGGTAAAGGTCCAGTGATTTAATCCTATGTCCGTCATCCAGGAAGGTCAGAAGTAATTATATTCCTTAGGGTTGGTTTAAGTATTGTATCAACCTCAGAGTACTGCCAATGATTGGCCAAGAGATGGGTCACATTATTATGGCTGAGTCTATAAATAGGAGCGAGCGTCCATCACACACCTTATATCTAAATAAAAGTCAACAGTGGTATTATGATCATTCTGTCTAAAAATCTTATTATAATCTAAGGAATTGTGTAAATCAATGATGCTGATAGCTTTTTAATTTAGTGAGTCCTGGGACCCACATATTTGATTTGAATGGGTTCCTGGGAAATTTGATGGGTCCCAACTAAAGTTTCTTAATGAATTATAGGGTTAAACTGCAGGGCCCTAAGATTTATTTTTACCATCATCCCTGGAAAATTTGATGGGTCCCAACTAAAGTTTCTTAATAGATTGTTGGGTTAAACAGCAGGGCCCTAAGATTTATTTTTACCATCACCCCAAAAAGCAATTTTTGATCAACCTGAATCACTTAAAAAATTGACAGTACAGAAGTTTAAAAAAAAAATTAAATTCATACATTTAAAAAAAAAACAAAACATTTACACTTAATTACAATTTAATCAAGAAACAATAATTTATCAAAATTATGGCAGAATAATTTTTTTTTTAAATCGGGTCTGCGGTGGTTGGTGAATTTTTTCAGTGACAACTGATTCATCAGATTCCCACACCAGAATGCTTGAAATCAAATAAATTTCAACTGAATTACTAAAGACTCTTATGACACCAACATTTTCTTTAAGTCTTTTAGAAATTCATTAAATATTTATTTTTTATCTTAAAATTAAGAGATTGTCCTTTATGTAAACTTTCCGGAGAACCTTAGCAAAAACTTTCTCAAATTTTTCTTTAATAAAATAGTTAATATTTTTTTTAACATAATGTGAACTTGTAGTAAAGTTATTTTTAAGCCTATGTTTTATAAAGTATTCCTTTAAATTGAAATGTTTTTCTTTTAGATTACTATTACACAAGCAGCGATAGAATTTAATTTCTGGTTGTCAATTTTATAAAAGTCCCCCACAAAAAATAAATTAATGTATCAGGATTTTTAATGAAAGAATTGCATCCCTAGGTTTGTCCTTGGGATGCAATGATACGATTTTACTGCATCCTTTTAGATTTTTATGTGTCAAGGATGCAGAACACATAGCTATCAGCATCTCTGGTAAATAATGATTTCTCTAAAGACTGAGAGATTTCAAATCAATGCAAAAATATGTTCATTTCAAGTGCAAATTTGCATAGAAATTTATTTACATTCCCCGAAGTAAACCGTATTGGTATTTTACTATAGCTTTGGGTCCTGTTAAACATTAAAATCATGTTAGTAGCAAATATTTTTATTTGAAATTCACTAAACACACCAGTTTTTAATACCTCCCCTAAATGATGTAAACAAATCTTTATTTGGCAAAAGGAAATCTGAAACCAATAAGTTCTCTTTGAATTGAGCAATTTTAATAAACCTGGTATTATTTTTTAAGATGATGGAAGTTGTCATCGTCGGGGTGGCTTAAAGTTGGTATCAGCCAGATAGCAAGGGAGTATATCCCCTTTTCACTAGCGCTAGACCAAGGAGATTGTTTTATAGCATCTGAGGTGGAGCACCACACCTACCATCAGCTCCTTACTTTACAGCACTGTGCTACTCATACACTGAATTGGTGAGGGCCAGTATTGAACATGAAACCCTGTGGTTCCTAGTCCGATGCTCTACCGACTGAGCTAAACCAGCCCTGAAGCGCTTGTAGATTTTAAAGTTACAAAATTACAAAAATTACAAAATTAAATATAATTATTATTATAGTTAATTAAAAAATATATATAGTTAATTAAAAAGTTACAAAATTACAAAAATTACAAAATTAAATATAATTATTATTATAGTTAATTAAAAAATATATATGGTTAATTAAAAAGTTACAAAATTACAAAAATTACAAAATTAAATATAATTATTATTATAGTTAATTAAAAAATATATATGGTTAATTAAAAAGTTACAAAATTACAAAAATTACAAAATTACAAAATTAAAATTACAACAAATTTAGTTGTAAAATTGTCTTTTTTCAAATTGTTTGTAAAATTCACTAAATTGTCTTTTTTCAAATTCACTACATTGTCTAATATATCATATTTTAAAACTGGAATGCTTAAAATTCAAGTCTCACTAAATTGTCAAGTACACAAGCTGCTAAAATAAAAGGGGACTATCGTGACTTTCCATATAATCATTTTTGATCAAATAAAGACTTTTGACATCTAAGAAGAAGAAAAAAATGTTCCACTTCTTAATTTCTTTATTCTTTCTAAAAATGTCAATGAATCAAAAGTGCATGCTTAAACATGTATATTATCAACTTGTAAGTAAGTAGATTTGTGTCAAATATTTGATAATATATATACCTGGTTAAATATGGTGTATAACTAATCCTCTGTAATCTCATTTCAGTTGTTCTGTTGGCAAATCGTTTACTGAACTCTCATTGTTTACATTTATTGATTAGGAAAACAACATACAATATATTTTATTTAATAACAAACATTTTCATTTGAAATTCACTAAACACACCAGTTCTTAACATCTGAATGGCATAAAAAAATCACTATTTAGAGATAGGAAATAATCTGCAACCAATACTTTTTCTTTGGATCAAGTCTATTAATAATGGAGATTAGGACACTATTTGTCTGTAACAAATACTACGTCACTGCTTATGTTACAATTACCAAAGTCGTCAACACATAGAATAAAGAATAATTATTACTAACAGAATAGATAAAAGATATTCCTTATAATTCAACGTTTAAATTATGATAAACTATATATTATTTAAATAAATAAACTATATAAACTATGAAATCAATTTAAAAATTGTATTACTTTCAAAGGAAAAAATTATTTTCAAAATTTGTAATCAATTTTTAAAATTATTTTTTACTCTCACCCATTTTTCAGTAACAAGAAGTTAACTAAAAGTTTACAAATAAATAAATGAATACTTATGTGTAAAATATTCAAAATAATTGTTTAATTAATAATTTATAGATGTGCGCAACATTTTATTTGAGGAGGACAGAACTAAGTTTTATTTCAAATTGTCTTATTCTTTTACTCCTTTAATTTGATAAATTTGATAATTTTACTTACTTATGGTACAAACTCTCTGACATTGAATTTTTAACTCCCACCCGCTCAAACAATATCTTTTAAAAAGTAACTTTTACATCACCCGGAGGGCGTTTTTTATTTTGCTAGTAATTTTAATAAACCTAGTATCATTTTGTAGGATGAAAGTGACTTTCTCTTACTTCTGGGATTTCCAGATATGGACTAGACCAAGTGGTGTCTTTGTCCATTTGGACTTGGGGCACAAGACCCCCTTCCCCAACGTGGCCTCCTTTATACTCTATCTTTATAGAAATTTGGTTCACCCAGTATCTGCGTAAGTACACATGCCTTTTTACTCCCTATATCTTCATAGAGATTAACCAAACAGGTGGCCCCAACCACAAACAGTGATAACCTTTTTCATCATATGTCTCAATTATAGTCTAGGACTCTTTGTATTCAGACATTTCTATGTTCCTTGAACATGTGGGGATTCATTTATATGTTTGGGATTGGAACTTATTCCTTCCTCAAGTTTTGTTGAATTAAATGTTATATAATATTGACTTGTCTTTATTTTCCTACCGAATATTCTGTGTTTAATTACTCTCTCTTAGGTAACCTAATACATTATGAGAATTGGGATTAGTATATCCTTTGATATATCCGGGTTAAGGGATATATTATGAAGTTGGTATTTGGTATATTATCGCAATAGTAGTTGGTGCGTCGAATAGCAGTTTGTCTTCCGAGCAGTCGTGGTATAGTCTGGCGAGTAAGTTTAGGCTTGTAGGCTTAGGTCCTTGTACTACAAAGTGTCGAATATTTATACATGACACTGTCCAATCAGATTATAGTGAGGGGGTAACAAGGTATTTACATATTCATTACATCATCATTACATCATCCTTAATTCTTATAATGGTAATAAATTAGATAATGAATGCCATCAGATGATTGATTGATCTTAACGGTATGTCAACTCATCTACGGTTATTTTATACCAAGTGGTAGGTTGTGAGGGAAAGGCCCCCTCCAACCAATCGGCTGGTCATGTCAAGCCCTAGCACCTGTATGATTGTCCCAACCCTATTGCCCTTATGGCAAGCCCCAATCCTTATTATTATATGGATGCTAGAAGGCAGTAGCTGAAAGTCTTCATGTCCTGGGAATGATATTAAACTCTATCTGATGGCGAAGTTCCATTCTGCAGGTTTGGGGAATGTGGAGCTCTCCTTCATCACCATTGCTCCCTGGTCCACTCTGACCCGGAGTGGTAGTACCTGTTAGGGCCCCATCTATGGGTTAAATAGAAAAATGTGTTCATAAAAAAAACATTACGTATCCATTAAGAATGAATTTATTTCAAAACTTTATCAGCATTAAATGACCCACTGAGGTTGATATGCCACAAAACAAAACCAATCTATTTCTTTATTTTTCTTGCTTCTTTTAACTTATAGTTTTCTCTTGTTTTTTATTTTTTATTACAGATTTTTAATCTGAATGAAATGATTCCCTGAAATTGCAGTATTTTCTTGGTGAGCTGAAAATCAAATCTTATTTGAAGCAACATCAGTGAACAAATACTGGAGAACAGCTTATTCTTGTGAGTTGTTTATTTTCACAGAAGTCTGTTTGATAGACAAGATAAGTACAGGTGAGAAATCATATTTTTTGTGAAATCTCTGATTCTTTCTTTTCTGATGTCAAATTTTTGTGAATACATAAAGGAGATAAACCATGTTCCTATAAAGTGTGTCACATTCTACTCATGTGGAGGATTTGGTAAATACAGGGTGTTCAGGATAAATTTATACTTATATTTGGTTATTTTTCTCTGTAGGTTGAAGGTATTGATGCACACTATGCATCATTTAAAAGCTTCAACCTTTCTTCATTCATATACGTGATGACTAATAGAATGGATGACTGAAACCCACCTGAATCCTGGAAGAGAATAATTTGTATCAGGATGATATTAAAGCAGTTTTTCTTTTTCCTTATGAAACTGTCAAATTTATCTCAAACACCCTGTATATGCAAGAAGTTTTGATTAGAAAATATAATTTTTAGGGGGAAAAAGTAATGAATTTAACTTCAGGACATAATATAAGTAAAGTAAAGTCGTTGGGGTGGCCTAATATCGGTATGAGCCATACAGCGAGGGGGTCTATCCCCTTTTCACTAGCGCTAGACCAAGGAGATTGTTTTTGCGTCTGAGGTGGAGCACCACACCTACTTATTTTACCGCACAGATCCATGTGCTACTCATACGCTGAGTTGGCAAGGGCCGGTATCAAACTAGGAACCTTGTGGTCTCTAGCCGAATGCTCTACTAACTGAGCTAACCTAACATAATATACTATGGGTTAATCAAAAATTCTAGTTACATTAATTTAGAATGAGAGGATAATGTAGCCAATCAATATTTTGTTTCTGTTTTGATGATTATTGTGAAATTTCTTATTGGAAATGTTGCAAAGAAAAGAAACTTAATATAAAAACATTTAATACTAAAAGCAGTGATTGCTGGAAATTTTATTAAAATTCTATGTGTAAATAATTTTTGGTAGGTTTTACGAAAAAAAAAAAGATGTTTCTCAAGTGCAGATTATTAAAATTTTCTTCATAGATAAATTATTTTCTCAAGTATTTTCAATTCTATAAAGTTTTCTCTTCTGGAAGGAAAAAATACTCAGTTTCTTTAGAATTCCCATTCAGAGACACTAGGCAATAAACTTAGCTTTTATCCCATTTAGCTATCTTACCATTAATACCAACAAATGTCATACAAAAAATATAATGATTAAAATACTGAAAATGTTATTAAAATTCAATGAATTGTAAGATATTAGAACAGTTTTCAACAAAATCTTTTAAATGCTGATTATTATAACTAGCAAAAAAAATCACCCTTGCCCAGGTGTAATTATTCAAATGTTGATGTTATAAAATATCATATCACATTGTTATATATCAATATGTTGTTTATCCCATCAGGTATATAATCGAGAGAAGAAACTTAGGTGATAGAGAGAGAGAGAGAGACAGAGACAGATTAGAGAGAGGGTGTTCTTGATTACTCTGGTTACTTGTTGCTGACTGCTTACTGCTCCGGCTGCCATGTTCCTACCTAGTTGAGTTCTTCTGTGTTCTTAATTCTTCTTCATTCTTCTAAACTCTGGTGGTTGGGTTGAATCTAATTTCTAAACTCTGACTAAAAACTATCACATGTACCGGTGGTCAGTTAGGGTTATCTACATGTCAATCATAACTCCCAACAGTTACAGGAAAATACCCGCCTCTGCTTTTAATTCTAACAAATGTATTTTAAACTTACTAGAGAGTCTGCTAAGAATTTATGATTCTCATAAATTGCAAACTTACTACAGGGTGTGCTAAGAATTTACGATTCTCATAAATTGTAAACTTACTACAGGGTGTGCTAAGAATTTACGATACTCATAAATTGTAAACTTACTACAGGGGGTGTTAAGAATTTATGATTCTCATAAATTGCAACAAAATTAGAAAACCTGAGGAAACTAAATAAGAAAGCATATAAAAACATTAAATTTGAACACAAAGTTTCTTAATTAATTACTATATAAAATTTGTCTCATAGCATTGCCTAGGCAGGGTAAACAATCAACAGAAAACAAAACTTTTCTTTGCATGCAAATGGAAATAACAACCAAAATAAAATATGGCAAGCAAAGAAAGAAGAAAAGAAGGATATACAAGGTGTGTCATAATAGTATCGAAGATTGAAGCTGTATTTTTCAAGATAGAAATGAACAATGAATGGAACGTTAATTTTTTTTCAGAATACAAGGTGTCATAAAAGTGACGAGATTGAAGCTGTATTTTCTAAGATAGAAATGAACAATGAATGGAAATTTAATTTTTTCAGAATACAAGGTGTGTCAAAAAATACAAAATGTCTCAATATTTTTTGACACACTGTTGCGGCCAGAATAAAGTCACAAGAGAGGAAATGATTTAAACAAATATATTAACAAAGAACAGTAGTACAAACTTATACAAATGAGAAGGTTACTTGCGAGGTGGTCTTATCAACTGTCTGCTGAAATATTGACTCGCCCTTAAGTGCAGAACCTGCTGCTATATATAGTTGGAAGAGTTCATGTGTGTATGGTAAATTGCCATAACAAACACCTTGTATATATATATATATATATATATATATATAAAGAAAACAAAGCCAAATAAAGAATAGAAGTTTGTTAACAATTTTATGCTTTGCCCTGTTGACTGATAATCTACAAAATTATACATAGGATTACTTTTGATTGTTTGCAAATGAAACAATATTAAAAATCAATAACATTAACTCTTAACGTCCTATACCACCTCATTCCACCCAGCCAGAATTCACATTCATTTCCCTAATCTACCTGAAATGATAGCCTTTGTTTAAATGTAATATTAAGCACATTTAGAAGTTTTTGATTTAAAGGAAATTACAGGTAATTTTAAATGGAAATACCATTTTTAGCCATTTTTTAAATAAATCCTTATAGGAATGGGGCTGTGGACTTGGAAAATTCTCAACAGGATGTTAAGAGTTAAGTAATTATGTATGAATGCAATTTTTCCACACCATATACTAATTAAACCTTTATTCTTTAGTGATATATAACACACATTGTTGGATTTCTATCATGTTAATAACAGAGACATAGATGTTAATTGAAATAATGTTAATTTAATTTTTATTCAGAATATAACAAAGAGAATTCTTATATTGATGATGACCTTGTTCTATTTTGTGCAAGGATTTAATTTTTAAAGTAATAAAATATATCATTTTCTCAGAATTTTTGAGATGAGGTTAGATAGTATTATTTGGATTATTCCAATTGGACACATAACCTAGTGGATAAATGAGTTAGGTTAAGACAATTCTAAGTGGCAGTTATCTCTAGACTGCAGGTTCAACCCTTGTCAGGGGCAGCAGTAACATAGAATGATAATTAGCATAGCTTAACACCTGTACCCCAGCTATGGTTAGCGGGATGAGAACAGGATTCCCTGTGGGCTGAATAAAGGGTTAGGTTCAAAGTTCCATGATTGCTCCCGATTATGACAAGAAGGTTCCTGATTATGAAAAGAAAGTACCTAAGTCCGACAAAAAATACCTGAAGAAGGCCAGAGGGCATATCAGCCAAAACATTGTACAGATAACAGTGAAGATGAGGTCAATAATCCAAATAATACAAAAATATATCAGATTACAAAAAAACAATATATCTAAAAACGAATGCAGGATGATAGATATTTTTGAGTTAATTAAAATTTCCTACTACAAATATAAAATTTGAATTTTATCAATAAAAGAAATAGATGATAACTGAACTGATGCAACATTTATTGTTGTTGGTTGTTTTGATTGGTTATCAAATGAATAAATTTAGTTAATTAAAATAAGTAACTTGAGTGATAAAATGGTTCTATGAATAATTTTTCTTATTTCTCCAATCCGTAGCTTTTGGGTGAAACTTAAAATGATATCCACCTCATCATGTATCATAAATATATACATGATTATTTTAGAATTAAATTATCAGTAAATAAAAACACATTTGCTAAGAGATTTAATTCGACTTGAAACTTCAGAATATTTCTAAGACGTTTTGTTTGTATTTGTGAGACAGCAAAGAATTCCTCCAACAGAGGATGTTAGATTATTTATTTTCACAAAAGGGAATATTTAAAAAAATGTTGCACTATTAGGGCAGGTGAAATATTTTTTTAGAAAAAATTTTCAAATGCACATATGAAAATTTTTGTTTACAGGTAAACAACTTTTCACAATTATCTTCAGTTCTATAAAATGTGGATAAATATTTTTTTTATCTTCTTAAATCTTTGTTCATTAAAATTGCACAAAAATTTTGATAGCATTAGTTTTCATGCCATATTTTTTCTTCTCTATTCAAGGAAAAATTCCTGACAGTTTTTCAGAATTTAATAAATTGAGTTTTTTTATTAAAATTGCTTCCACTAAGAAATCTTTCCATATATATATATATATTTACCAACCTCTCCACACCAGCTGGATATGACACAAGGTCAATTTCTTAAGCAGAGTTCAACAGGTTTGAATTCAGAGTTTTCCTTTTCCTAGACCAGTTGCCTAACCAAGGTTAAAGAGCCCAGTCTGCCCTACTATTTACCCATAGCTGGAGGGAGAGTAGGATTCATACCTTTCCCAAGGGTATTAGCGTTAAGTGAAATGCGATGTCTAGGATTTGAACTCGGGTGCAACGAGTCCATTTCCCAAGAAATCTTTCCATATATCTAGTAAGGAATGAAAAGATAAGGTTTCCTTCTATAATCTAAGAAAATCTTTTTTATTTTACATTTGTGAATATATTAATACATATGAACATATTGAAATATATGATTTTATATAAACTGCATTTCCTTATTACTTTTCTTTCTTTTGATTTGAAAGTTTTCTCTTATTTTATTGATTACAGATTTTTAACCCGGATGAAATAATTCCCTGGATTTGTACAAAGTATTCTCTTGGTGAGCTGGATATTCAAAGACGTCAAAAAGAGGATTATTGTGAAGTACGGAGTTGTTTCTTTTCACAGAATTTGGAGTGTATGCAGATAAACACAGGAAAGAAATCCTATTTTTGTTAAATCTCTGCTTCTTTCTTTGCTGGTGTCCATTTTGTGAAAATATGCAAACGCCCAAAGGTGATAAATCATGTTCTTGCGAAGTTTGTGGCTCTTCCTTTGCTTTTCCATCACAATTGCTGACACATATGCGAACACACACAGGAGAGAAACCATATTCTTGTGAAGTGTGTGATACTTCCTTTTCTCAAAAATCAGCTTTAGTGATGCATATGAGGACACACACAGGGGAGAAGCCACATTCTTGTGAACTGTGTGACTCCTCCTTTTCAAGAAAAACCAGTTTAGTTACTCATATGCGAATACACACAGGAGAGAAGCCATATACTTGTGAAGTGTGTAGCTCATCATTTATAGGAAGACCAAATTTGATGAAGCATATGCGGAGACATAGAGGAGATAAGCCACATTTTTGTGGAGTGTGTGGTTCTTCCTTTATAGAAAGATCAAATTTGGTAGTGCATATGCGAAGACACACAGGAGAAAAGCCATATTCCTGTGAAGTGTGTGGCTCCTCCTTTTCTCAAAAATCACATTTGGATATTCATATGCAGAAACACACAGGTGAGAAGCCACATACTTGTGAAGTGTGTGGTTCTTCCTTTTCACAAAAATCAAAGCTGGAAAATCATATAAGAATACACACAGGAGAAAAGCCACATTCTTGTGAAGTGTGTGGCTCTTCCTTTTCACAAAAAGGTCATTTGGTGAGGCATATTCGAACACACACAGAAGATAAGCCATATTTTTGTGAAGTGTGTAACTCTTGCTTTTCAGAAAAATCAGGTTTAGTAATTCATATGAGAATACACACAGGAGAGAGGCCATATTCTTGTGAAGTGTGTGGCTCTTCCTTCTCACAAAAACAGCATTTGACAAAGCATATGCAAAAACACACAGGAGAGAAGCTACATTCTTGTGAAGTATGTGGCTCTTCATTTTCAAGTAAGTCACATTTGGCGGAGCATATGCAAATTCACTCTGGATAAAAAAAATAACCTTGTAATGGATAAGTTTCTTCGTTTTAACTCTTGCTGAATTTTCTGATGCATTGTACATAGAAAATAAAATGTTTAAACACTTTAAACTTGGATATTATACATTCTTTTAATATTTGTGACAAATATCTGGGTAATTCCATACCAAATCATCCAGGCCATGTCACCCACCCCCTTCAATTTTTCTGAAATTTTGTACAGGTGTGGACTGTGTTAAAGTTAGATATTCCCCAAAATTTGAACTTCCAATTCCAAGTATTGGTAGAGTTATGTTGTACTTTAGCTCTCCAAATCTGAAAAGTGTCACAAAAAATGGCTACATTGTTATCTATTTTTGTCTGTAAAATGAGGTCTAGGGCTTTCCTACTCTTAAAAATTGGTTTATAAAAGTATTTTTGCCCAAGAAATCCAAAACTTCTATAAAAAAAAGTCTGAAAGTTAACCAATTTTAAGTTATTCATGATTTCTGATATTTTCATAGTAAGATCAATATCCTTAAATGGCACTGCATCTATGACAAAGATTTTTTCTATTATTATTTCATGTCTATTGTACCAAAAAGATAATTTGGTTTTTGCTCAAAATTTTTGGGAATATCTAACTTTAACACATACCTGTACAAAATTTCAGAAAAATTGAAGGGGGTGGGTGACAATTTTTTTTTTTCTGGATGATTTGACATGGAATTGCCCACATATAATCCGTACTATTTTCCCTTTTTCATGTAGAATAGGCATTATAATGTTAAATAAGTGCAGTTTTAGTAAATCTTAACTGAACCATCCCAGTTTATGAGATGAGAAGATGAAGTATATTATGATAGCAGTGGTGACCCAGTGTATATGAAACAAGGAAGCTAAATCCATCAGGGTGGAGAGTATAATTTGCTTCAGATGCAGTGGCCTTAACCACATGGCAAAAGATTGCCTGTGCCAAGGGTATGGCAGAGGATGAGAACAATGACCACATAGTGCCATTCACTATTTTTTTTTGGGGGGGGGGGGTTAAACTAGGCCATATAATCAGAAACTGCTTAGGAAAATGGGAGAAATATACCATTATAGGTTAAATCTAACTTAATGGACCTAAATTCTACCATGGTATGTCACTCCGCCGAAAGAAAAAAAATACCAAAAATCAGGGAATTGACCAAATTTAATGAAATTTTTAGTATTGATATATTAATGAATAAAATATATAACGCACCAGTTATTTTATTTCAAAACATTTACATTTTTTCAGGTCAGTTAACTTTGAACCATGTATCTTTGAGAACCTGTGTTACGCTTCAAAGATATGTGGTCCAAAGTTAACTGACCTGAAAAAAATGTAAAAGTTTTGAAATAAAATAATTGGTGCATTATATGTTTTATTCATTAACATATCAACACTGAAAATTTCATTAAATTTGGTCAATTCCCTGATTTTTGGTATTTTTTTCCTTTTGGTGAGGTGACATACCATGGTAGAATTTAGGTCCGTTAAGTTTGATTTAACTCCATTATAAGTATCTTCTCTGGAATAAGCAAGAACCCTGCACTACCAGTGGTGTCAGTCCATCAGCGCACTGGTTGTTACTAGTTGTTTTCTGTCAATAGACAACAGAGATATACGAAGTATGTCAGAAAAGTTTCAGACTGATTGTATTCTTCAATGTGAGGGGAATAGTCCACTGCGAGTTCTTGCCACAGAGCCAGACAATCAACCAGCATGTCTACAAAGAGATACTGCAGTGTTTGCTTTGTTGAGGGTGCGAGAAGAGGCAAGAGATGTGGCAGGACAAATCGCGGGTGCTTTACCATGACAACGCACCTGCCCACACTGCCCTTAGTATTCAAGAGATCCTGGGCCAGAAGAATTAATTTTAAGATGAGTGATGATGATATTTTAATCAAAGAGACCAAATCCCATGTCTTCATCGGATTCATCAGACTCTTCTTTCTTTTCTTCCTTCTTCCTTTGCTGGTGCGGCTGTTTCAGCAGCAGCAGCACCACCACCAGCCACAGCTACACCTCCAGATGGGACTGAGACAAGCTTCTGTTGACCAGCAGCAATCAGAGCTTCAAGATCTTTTCCTTTCAATTCAGAGACAACAGCCTTCATTTTATCATTTTCAGCCTCAATACCCACACTACCAAGAATTTTTTAAAGATCTGCCTCTGTGGGGTTCTTGGAACCACCAAGAGTAGCAAGAATGTAAGCGGTCACGTAATGCATTTTTTAAGTCTGTTCGGAGACACGAAGACGTGTTATGCCAATCAAATGCAAAGTCTAAAAAGAGAATATCACTGTGCAACCTCCCTACTTACCGACCTGGCTCCATGTAATTTTTCCTCTTCTCCAAGTTCCAGGGGGTCATCAAGAGAACCCATTTTGAGTATACGCACGACATCAAAAAGGTTGTGACAATATTGCTGCAGACAATCCTTCCAAGAGTACATGCAAGCATGGCAGAGAAGGATGGGAAAGTACATTAGACTCCAGGGCAATTATTTTGAAGGGGATAACTTGTAGTTTGTTGTTTGGATTTGAAATAAAGTTTTGTGACACCAGTCCTGGAACTTTTTGGATATACCTCGTATGCCAGTTGTGGTAGTAAGAAGCTATATGTATGACAAGTATTGACATGAAGACCAGCACCTGTTGTGTGATTGTAGTCATTGATCTTTGGCTGCAAAGTGGAACTGTTGTCAAAATTGATGTTTTAGTCTCTTAAATGAAGCCACTGCATCTTTACCACATAATTGGAATGAATGCAATCAAGGACCTGGAGAAAATCAAAATCACTCCAATAGATGCAAAAGAGTTTTTTGCAACTGGTTAATGTGAAAAAAAAAAATTAGTGAAAAATAGATCACTAATAAGGATTGAGCCTATTCTAGTAGTGACTCCCCCAAGCAGAGTTTAACAGAATTGAATTCAGAGGTTTCCTTCTCCTAGACTTTTTGCCTAACCATGATTAAAGAGCCCAGTCTGCTCCACTATTTACCCATAGATGGAGGGAGAGTAGTTGAATTCATACCTTTCCCAAGTGTATTAGCACTATGTGAACTGTAGCTTCCTCAAGGATTTGAACTCCGGTCGACGTGTCTATTTTCTTTGATTCTAACCATTACACCATGCGCCCCCAACTTACCACATTCCTCCAACAATGGATGGTAGTTTTCCTATCCTGAGAAAATACTAAGTCTCCCAAAGTATTAGAATTCTGGGGTATGGGGTTATTGTCCCTTGTCTGCAAGCCGCTGTTTCAAACCAACCAATCATGAGCCAGCATACTTTGGCGGCAAAGTCGAATATGCAGACTCATCCCATCTCTTCTGAATCAGCAACGAAAGGGAATGGACCACACAAAAGGTCGCTCCTACTATACTTCAACAGACAACCAGAACCGAAGTCGGATGCAAGCAAAAGTCAATCATATCCGTACGAAACAGAAGGCCGTAGCAAGGGCTTCGATAATACCCTAACCCAGGATAAACCAGATAAGTGACAATTATATACATATTATATACATATTATATCAATTGTGCAAACGAAACTAAAGTTTGCAAGTTCTTTATATGTAATATAGTCTTTTATTCACATTCTTGTTGTTCGTTTTACTTCTTTAACTCTCAACCTGTCTGCCACATTCGCGGTTAACTCCATACACAAACCTGGGAGTATTGCCGCTAGTGTTCTTTTCTTTATAAAAGGGCCTGATTGCATTGATAGCAGTCTTTCATCAAAATAAGGCTGTGGGTCGTCTCGTATTGGACTATTGTCAATTAAATGTGTACATTGATGCCAACACAGCCCATGATGACTGAAGAAATAGAATACCAGTTAGGTTTGACCATAACCGAGCTTGGGAATTCTAGCAGTTTCACCGGATGATACCTTTGGGAAAGAAATTGCAATTGTACCACTAGAAAAAAAGCATGTAGTAAAAGAAACCAGCCCCAGCTTGACATATATATAATCATTTACAGGGGAAGTGACTACATCAAGGTTTTTTTTTAAGTAAAAAGAGGAAAAGCCAATTTTTTCTTTAACCAAATTTAATCTTGTAAACAAATAAGAACAATTATAAGAAACATATGTTGCATAAAATTACTCATTTTTAAACATACATTTTTAGATAGATCAAAATTTTTGTGTTTAACAAGGCACAAATAGGCCAACTGAATCAGAGAAAAACCTTTTTTAGTATCAATACATGGAAAAATATTGTTTTTAACAATCCAATAAGAGAACACGCTACAAAAATGATATTTTGAGTTTTAAGAAAATAACTTTTAGATTTTCAAATAATTTTTCTAATTTTTTTTTAAGGTGGTCTTCTGGATTTTATTTTTTTTTAGAAATACAAAAATTAGGGACTGGAAATTTTTTTATTTCAATCACCACCAATACAATCATAATTGATTAAAAAATTCAACTTGTTTTTAATAGAATAAGATAATTCCTTCATGAATAAAGTACTGAAAATTAAACTAAAATTGGACAATTCCCTGATTTTGGTAATTGTTTTAAAATTATTTTTTTTTAAATTATTACCTCCCTTTAATATTTTTGCCCATCCCTAATTGGTCTATCAAATCTCTGAGTTAAACTAATTTAGAACAAGAGTGTAATATATCCAGTCATATTATTTAGCCTCAGGTTTGGTGATTATTGTTACATCTCTTACAGGAAATATTGAAAAGGTAAAAGGTAGGCACTGCCAAAGTTGCCGTAAAATCCGTATTTTACAAAATAAATTTACATCCCCCGGGCCCCAATTGAAAAAAAAAAAATATCAGAAATCAGGGAATTATCCGATTTTAATGAAATTTTCATTGTTGATTTAACAATGAATGAATTTTATAATGCACAAGTTTAATTTCAAAACTTTCTGATTTTTTTTTAAATCACTTAACTTTGACCCCACCCCCTTACTTTTGAGGTGTGAATAGAAGAAAAAAATATAATGGTGATATCCTGGTAGAAAATAAGTATAGAAAATCGGAAAATAAAATGTAGATTAAAAGCTTAAAAATAATTTTTTAGATCTTTTTTCACACTTTTCGATAATTATTTAATAGGCTATTATCTTATAAAAGAAAAAATTATACATTGATATTTGTTCTACTTAAAGGGGAGGGATAAATTTTCAGTAGGGTTTATCTACAAAAAATATTAGATAATCTAAATATGAAATTTGAAACTCAAAATTAGGCGTTTCATATTTTAAATGAATTTTATATATTACTTTACTATAGCAGAAATACCTAAATAAATCAGAAAGTTTTGAAATAAAATAACTGATGCATATAAAATTCATTCATTATCAAATCAACACTGAAAATTTCATTAAAATCGCATAATTCCCTAATTTAAAAAAGTTTTTTTTTCGAGGGAGTCAAATTTATTTTGTAAAATACGGATTTAATCCATCTAGAATTTACGATATATTTGAGCAATATTGACCGAAAAAATAGTTTTAAATGTATTAAAAATAAATTACTTGTGTAATACTATTTTGCTTTTTTTACTGATGCTAATTATGTTACTACTTTACGACTTAGATAATCGATTTAATTAATTTTAATTGATTTTTAAAATGAAAAGCAGACGAAAAATTGGGTATGCCTATGTTATACTATTGGTTTATCGAAACCCTGAGTTAAACAAATTTAGAACAAGAGTGTAATATATCCAGTTATATTATTTAGTCTCAGGTTTGGTGATTATTGTTACATTCCTTATAGGAAATATTGAAATGGTAAAAGGAAAGTGAACAAAATGTAGTGATTTCGGATCCCATGCAAGTACATCTGTCAGCAGGGAACAGGCGGTCAGTACACCGGTGAGCGGAAAACGACTAAAAACGAAGGAACGAAACTGACTTGCTCACTGTTCTTCAAAGTTTTTCTTAAAAATTATAACATTGTCGACGAAAAGAAGAAGTAAAATAATATCCAAGGGAAAATTGGAATTTTATTCTCACTGTAAGTTAATTTTAAAATATTTTTTTTGTTCACGCGTGTGGTGGTGGTGGGGGGGGGGGGAGAGGTAAGTTACGCAAGTAAGTTACGTAAAAAGCTGAAATAATTAAAATGAATTTAAGTCTCACTCAATTAATTATTGAGTACACAAACTGCTAAAATAAAAAGGTCCATTGATCCTTTCGTCATAATCATTTTTGATCAAATGAATACTTTTTTACTTTTAAAAAGAAAAAAAAAATCCCATTTTTTAATTTCTTTATTTTTTTCTAAAAATAAATCAATAAATACTAAAATCATACTGCAGGCTTAAACAAACACGTATATTTATATTACCTACTTTTATGTAAATATGTGTCGACTATTTAACAATACTATATATCTGGTTAAATATGGTATATAGCTTATTCTCCGTAATAATCACTGTCCATTTCAGTCGCTCTGTTGGTAAATCTTTAACTGGGCTGAACTTTTACGTTTGTCGTTTATTAGGTATCACCAAAAAGGTCACGTGATCAGTTTAGGCCATCTTGAATAAAACGGAAATAAATATTTCCGAACTTTGTTTATAAAAAATCTCGTAAAAAACAATTAAATATCATACAGGGTTGTTACAAAGAAAAACAGTTAATTCAAAGATCAAATTATCCGATTGGAAAAAATTACATCGTTATCTTAAAAAATAAATATACCTATCCGTATTTACATGCGAAAAGGTAATTTTCAGACCGCAATTTAGGTAGAAAAAAATACATATTATTTCCCTTTTACGATTATATATCTACATATAGTGGCTATAATGGTCATACTTTTTTTTAGCCAAAATTTAATATTAAAATTTCACAGTGAAATTGACTTTAAAAAAAATGTCTTCGGTTTTGGTATTAATTTTTAAAATCGAAAATGAAATAAAATGAAAATTTGAATATTTTTTCTAAGAGAAAAACTGATAAAACAATCAATATATACTTACTTTTTTATTCTAATAGGTCGAAAAATAATTTATTACACTAAGAAAAACAAACAATAGTTACTGAGAAGCGTCTCGTTTATATCAATATCTATACTTACCTGTATAACTAATGCAATCTACTCTCGAGCTACTTAAAACCATCCGAGCAAATTTATTTATTTATTTATTTATTTTTTTTAAATTCTCCAAAATTAACTCCCTTCACCTCCACGACCTCTCATCCAAGAAGACATATAATCACTTTTTTATTCGGATCTGTAGTGAGAGGTTTCAAATTTCTTACTACTTGATTACTGCTAAACAAATTTTAACCATACCGAGAGAAGTGAGAAATAATATTAAGGAAAGAAATTGGTGAGTCAGTTTTTTTGGCCTTTTTCTCCTTTTATTCAGTTAATAAACTGAAGTCGTTTTTCTTTTGGATTTTGAATTTCTTAAAAAAAAAAAAAAAAAAGTGTTATATAAATAATGGAGAAAGTTACAGAAGCAAAGCTACAGCTTTTTTCAGATGTTTCTGTGGATCAGAATGCCGGAGAATTTGACGTCCATTCTCCTCTGAGAGAAAATGAACTGGATTGTTACTACAATCACGAAAGTTCAAATAAGACTTTCCTGACGAAGTTACAGCTTCTGTCGCCATTGGAAAAGCAGAAAATAAAAGAAGCCCCATTCGAATCAGTTTCGGAAAAACAGGGTTCCTGCCTGATGTAGAAGGATGTAAGAATTTAAACAGCTTGATCGATAATAGAATTAAACTTATATTTAATTTACACGAGAGCCAAGTGAGAGAGGCTCGTATGAAGGAGCCATTGGCAGGAAAGTTAGACGCCATTGATGGTCCTGCAGCGACCGGGTATAATAATGATTTCTCTGATTCGGAGGGGGAGGCTGAGATTTTCAGTCATTGCTCTGAAACTGATAGCGAGCAGATTTTGGAAAGCGAGATTAAAACTCGTAATGTGGAGTGGAATGCCTTTATTTCGAAGGTCGCTTTGAAACTAGATATTCCTTGTGTTGAGAGGAACAAGGACTCTGATTTCAAATCATATATAGCGGATCACTTGTTGGCTCCGAGAGTTAAGGAGGCTATTAGTCTGCCATTAGATGGGTCCGTTATTAGAGCACTGGAAGAGGTCGATTCTGAATATCAGACTAGGGGGAAAATAAAATGTTTTCGATCCTCAGAGGATCAGAAATATATGGTGGTTAATGACCACTTTACCCAGTTCTGTCTTCCCCCCGTCTTGATGAGAACATCGAAGAGGGTATTATGGCGCCTTCTAGCGGAAAAGACTATATTCGCGGCGCTCAGTATAGATTTTCTAGCAAATCTGCGGATTCTGCTAATTTGTGCCTTAAGAAGCTGGATTCGAGTGCTCGACTTTTGCTTAGGCAAATATCGTATGGCTCTTTAATTACTTCTTATACTGTTCAGTGGCAGATAGACAAGAAGCCCTCCAGGCCCTATCCCAATTATTTCAATCTATGGCTGATGTCACGTCCAGAATTATCTTGGGTTCTGTGTCATCGAGGCGCAGTCTTTATTTAAGGGACATGGCTTTTAAGAATAAAGCCACAGAAAATAAACTTTCACGCCTACCTACTGTAGGTCCCAAACTGTTTTCTGGAAGGTTTTTCGAGGTTTTGCATAGCAGTGCAGAGAACCTTAGAACTGCTAGATAGACGCAGCACATCCGGAATAATTTTTTGGGAGCGAAGCGGAAGTTGGAGAGCCCTAAGAAGATGAATTATGCTAACTCTTCTGGTTTTGGGCAGAAAAGGATGAAGCAGGAAGGCTCCAACTTTAAACAGGGGAGAGGACAAAGTGCTTCGACCTGGACAAAGGAGCAGTCGGGGTTTCAGAAATCCAGGTTTCAGAAGTTGTTGGGGTTTCGTCCCCAACGACAATAAGCTGTGTATTTCCTCAATCCAAGCCGGTCGGGGGACGACTAGCAGGATTTTTACAGGGTTGGAGGAAGATTACTTCCGACCGCTGGATTTTGAACATAGTCTGGGAAGGGCTAAAACTTTTTACTAAAAAAAAAAAAAATTGATTTAAAAATGTGCAATTCAGTGCAACATATTTACTGAGATTTTTATATATTTAGAAAATCATTTCTAACAATTGTATTTTCGTGTACAGATCATCAGGTATATTAAAAAATTATCTCTCCTGATAACCGATCGAAGAAATACACTGTATAATTTTACAATATGTGCTACAATAGATTTTATTTTATTTACACACAAAAGTCTTGTTCCTTTGAGTTGATTTTGACGCATCTATCTCCCTTGTACCTGTCTTATTGATCATACCTAGGTAAATAATAACTGAAACAAAACATTAAACAAAATTTTTTACAAAAAATAAAAAACTTGAATAAGTTTAAATCATATTAAAAAGGAGGTGACATTTGTTTTTAATGAAAAAATATCTAAATGTTTAAGTTTAATCTTTGAGTTAATACTTTAGCTAATAACTTAATTAAAATTCAATTAATATATACTAATGACTTTTTTCTCAAATGACTTTTTTCTCAAATGTATTTTATTTTCCTTCCTTCTAGTATTGTGTATATGTAGTTACCCAAATACCCCATCAATGGCAGGATGACATAAGTTTTCCTTCTAGACCGGTTACTGTACCTAGGCTAAAGAACACAATCTGTCCTACTATTTACCCATATATGGAATAAGGGGAGAAGAGATTAATTCATGTCTTTCCCAAGGACATTAGCACTATGTGAAATGCATACAGCTTTGTCCAGGATTTGAACTCATGTCACCAAGTCCATTTCCTATGATAACCATTACACCAAGTCTTGTAGATAAAAGAAATAGGATATTGGAATGATTTACAATGTACTTAAGGTGCCCTAGGGTCTCGAGGTGCAGTGAGGTGTGGGTATCGTATGATAATATGTCAGGAGGCTTTCAGTGGCCAGTCAGTTGTATTGGATAGATGGATCAGTGATGGTAGTTGTAGTTCCTGGTAGCACAAGTGGGGTACGATGTAAGTTGATATGGTGGTTTGAGTTGACAGGCGTATGGTAAGATTGATGATAATCGTAGTCACTTGGTGTGGATAATAGTCAGGAAGGACCCAGTGGCCTAGTGAGTTGTAGTGGGTAGTGCTGTGGTGGTCAGGGAAGGTAAGCGTATCGTGCCGGTCATGGTAGAGTTGAAGGCAAGCTTGAGTCAGCTGGTGAGAGGGTGTGTTAAGTCGTCAGTTGGTGAACTGGTGATATAGGGTTTCGTAGCGGCTCGCTCGTCCCCTTAAGAGGTTCAGGGTAGGCGGTTGGTAAGGGGGTTCTGTTGTCGGCTTCCCCTTGTTTGATCTGTCCTGACACCCGGGTGCCTCTGCCGTCCTGCCTGGCATGGGGACCCCCGGTCAACTGCCTGGTACTCAAAATGCCAGACTTATATAGTGACGAGATAGGCTCCAGAAATGCTTTTGGAGCGTTTAGCGGGAGGGTTTTTCATTGGTTGAAAAAACATTAATTAGAGTATATTTTTCTTGTTTATCAATATTGTTCCTTCGACCGGAAGTTATTTCTGAACCTATGCGCAGATCCATGCTAAATTGGTCACTTCGTGGTAGGTTACCATTGGGTTAACTTCCGCTGGTAGGCGTCCGTGACTCGTGTTTTGTTAGCGAGTGGATATATTGTGAAATAAGGATTGTGAATCATAAGAGATATCTATATCTGTTATAACATTAACAAGTTTTTAATTTAAGGGAAATATATATCTCAGGTAACTTTGGATGAAAAAGGCCATTTTTAGCAATTTTTTGATAAATCCTTATAGGAATGGGGCTCTCGAATTCTCAACAGGATGTTAAGAGTTAAAAAAAATTGAATTTAAAGGAAAAATTAAATACCTAACAAAAATGAATAAATTGAAATGTCTTTGGCATAAAATAACCAAAAATGCTGTAAAATCCAACGAACCAGCCACATATTTTCCAGTGTTTGTATATGTATGGGACACAGGGTCCCCATAATTTAAGAGTGGTTATCTGTCCTATGGACAAATGGCGATGTCATGTCTATTTCAGTAATTTTGTTTGTATACCCTCCAAGTGTTGGAATGTATTATACTATTAGGTAGTCATCATCATCATCATCATCATGTTGCAGTAGCAGCACAAATATTCATGACAATCTCTCGCCAACCATCCCTATCATTCACTGCCCCTGGCAGGTCACTGCGCAGTATCCAGTATCCGCGCTGAGCTGGTCAATGTAAGTCTTTGCTGGGTGGCCTGTACTGGCATTCCCACCCATGTGCTTGCTTTCACAGGAGAACATCATGTATGAGTTTGTCCTTACTTTTCAAGTAGTGTCCAGCATGTCTTGTTCATCTCACTTGGATAGTTTGTGTGATAGGAGTCAAGTGGCCATACAGTTGGGTGTTGTTTCTACAATTTGTTTAAGATCACACATAGCATTCTTGTGCTGCTACCATCTAGCTTAGTCTCTAGGTGTTTTGTTAAGAGTCCAGTTGGTGCAACCATACAGTTGCATTGATACAGCGACAATCTGGAGGAATTGTCACTTTAACTTGTCAGTGAGATCAGATTTGCATATGACTGATAATCTGTTTATATCAGACCATGTCTTTCATATGCATGCATTGACAATACTTTCTGTGGATGAGATATTACTCCCTAGGTATATGAATTGTTCTACTTGCTTTAGAGGTTTACTGTCGAGTGTAGAGATGCCTGTTTTTCTGAAATTTAAAAAGAAAATGATAGAAAGCAAGAAAGTTAGCAACACTGACAGAGAGGAAAGAGAATTGAGTATTCATTAAGAATGAATTCATTTCCAAACTTTGTTGGCATTAAATGACTCACTATGGTTGATATGCCATAAAACAAACCAAACCCATCCAAAGGGTGTCCTGGGTATGCCACTAAACTCATGGAAAAGACAGAATTCTTGTGGCTTATCAATCCATGACTCTTACTCGGGTTAGACAGGCCGTCAGAGAGCATCCCCCCCCCCAATCACTTGGTAGATAACATTAAGCCTTTGCACTTATGTGATTGTCCGAACCCTATTGCCCTTATGGCAGCCCCAACCCTTTTTATCATATATATACATATACTAGAAGTCAGTGGCTGAGGGTTATAGTGTCCTAGGTATGACATTAAACTGTATCTAGTGGTGAAGTTCCAATTTTGGAGCTCTATGGAGTGTTGAGTACCGCTTCATTGGCATTACTCCCAGGTCCACTCTAACTCGGAGCTCGCAGCTGGTTTGAAAAGAACACCTTTTGCTTTTCACCGTGAACTCCCGGTTGTTTGTTTACAAACAACAGATGATTTTTTTGCATTAGAATTTCAATGTAAAATCTTTTTAAAGTTTGTTCATGTATGTTTACGACCCAAAGGCATGTTTTTTTTATATTAAAATAGTTTTCAATTCTAATAAAAAAATTAGTTATTTCATGTTGTTGTTGTTAATTAAATGGGAAATTTTTTAAATTATAAAACTTTAGACGAAAGACACGTTTTTATTTTAAAAACACATTTTTATATTAAGATATTTTTATTTAATCATAAGAGAAATGCAGATATGTTTATTTAAATGAAAATAGTTTTTATTTACAAAATATTTTTTATGTTTATTTAAATAAAAGGAAGTTGTTTGGAGATGGAATCACACAATTTGTTAAGTTTATTTTCCATGCACCTCTCGTACTACAACTGGAAGTGACGGTGAAAAGCAAAAGGTGTTTTTTCAAGCTCCCAGCTGGGGTGCCTATTGGATACTTGGTCCAAAATATCTTTGTGAATCTTAAAAGAAATCCATTAACTCTAAGAAATAACTGTTATTTTATTCTTTACTTCCTATTTTAACTAAATAGTTAAATTAGGAAAATTTACCAAGATGGGAGTGATGGAAGAGTAAGTTTCAGTTGTTCTATTTTTTATTATAGCCAACTCTATTTTAAATTTTTAACTGCATTCTTATTTAGTTTTATTAGCCTTTCTAATTTAATATAATATTTCATTACATTAAAACTTAAATACTTTCACCCGGAGGGTGCATATATTTGCTACTGTAAATAATAAAAATTGATGTGGAAGTAGCCAAAATTTTATGGGTCCATTAATATCTCCATATCTTTTTGCATCAATTGCATTATACAGGTAAAACAAGGTTACAGATAACAATTACTATTAAGTGATGGGCCAGTTTTGTTGAGAACTAAAGGTGAGAACTAGAAGTTGGCAATATAAAAAATTGGACAGAGTTACAAAAAGTCCATTAGCATCTAAAATGTTGGCATTAAGTGGGGTAGCAGATGCAGGATTCTTCATTTCTTCTTTGGTGCAAGAAACTTTTGATATGGCTGTACTACCACTAGTACAATGCTATACAGACAATGTATCACTAACTAGTGCTTTTGGCACTACAAATATTGTTAGTGATAAAAGATTGAGAGTGGACAGGGCAAGATTGAGGGAAATGGTGTCTGAGGGGAAAATTGAGGTATTTTGGGTTGATATGAAACTACAATTGGCAGATTTCCTGACCAAAAGAAGAGCATCCTACACAGGGCTCGATATTAATGCTGTCCTGTCGTCCTGGGGACGATAAAAATTATATCTGGGATGATCAATACGTCATCCAGGACAGTTTGCTGGAGATAGTAAAAATTTGGCCCTCCTCCTCAACAATATGACCCTGAACATGCCGTAAAGGAGTGGTGGGGCGGATGATCTTGGTCACAGAGACCGGAATTTAATAAAAAATGAATATGAAAGAATTACCATGAACATTTTTTTCCTTTAGTTTCAATAATCTTTTCTTTTTTTTTTTGTAATTTCAATTTTCATGAAATCATTGGTTTCCTTTTTTGGAAAGGACATGCTAAACCTTTGGAATGTGTAAATTATTTTAAACCAGTAAACATATCTATAAGAGTTTTAAAGCAATTCTGTTATGAATAAATCAAACTCAGGTAACTTAAAGTAAAAAAGTATTTTTTAGCTCAAAACACACTAGGAAATGGATTTTTTGTCCAAATATCCAGAATTATCACTGCTTCAGCGGTTATGCTACTGATGACTGACAAGTATAGATGATACTAATGAATTAAAAATATTTTGATTTCAGGACAGTCCAAACCCCAATTTTGTTCGGGACGGTCATGAAAAAAGATAGTGTCGGGGCCTGATCCTATGCTAAAATTGCTACAGGTACTTGATACATCCAAACTTTTATGAAAAAAAAAAAGAGCTCTCTTGGACTGTTTTAGTAGATGGAACTCTTTGGTAAAAGAGGAAGAAGGCTAATTGGTAACAGACTATATATACAATGATCATCCACCATTAGAGTGACTGCCATTAAAACTGCCTTTTGACAAGTTTGGCTCAATTGGTAGAGCATCTGCTTAGGAACCAAAAGGTTCCAGATACAATACTGGCCCTCACCAAATCAGTGCATGAGTAGCACAGCTTGGATCTGTGTGGTACAGTAGGGAACTGATGGTAGATGTGACACTCCACCTCAGATGCAAAAACAATTCCCCTAGTCTATTGTTAATGAAAAAGGAATAGACTCCCTCACTGTTTGGCTAATACCAACAATAAGCTACTCTGCATGAATAGCACATCTTGGATCTGTGTGGTAAAGTAGTGAACTGATGGTAGATGTGACACTCCACCTAGTGTTAATGAAAAAGGGATAGACTCTCTCACTGTTTGGCTGATACTGATAATAAGTTACTCTGCTAACTTATGAATTGGGAAGTTAATTTTATTTGGCCTATATCTATTACTGGATATTAGTGGAAATCTTTTCTTTTTTTTTTACATTTTTGACTGTAATATTGAATACATTTAAATGTATCAAAATATATTATTTCATATAATCTGCATTTTTTTCATTACTCTTCTTTGTTTTAACTTAAAGATTTCTCTTGTTCTATTGATTGCAGATTTTTAACCCAGATGAAATAATTTCCTGAATTTGAATTCAGTATTGCCTCACAAAATTCACATTTGAAATGATGTAAGTAAACACACACTGGAGAAAAGAATATTCTTGTGAAGTACAGAGTTGTTTCTTTTCATGGGAATCAAATTGGTAGCGCATATGCAGATAAAGACAGGACAAAAATTTTGGTGAAATCTTTTCTTTTCTGACATTAAGTATTTATTTTTAAAAATATGCAAGCAAAAAAAGGAGATAGACCATGTTCCTGTGAAGTGTGTGGCTCTTCCTTTCCTTGTCCAGCAAAATTGCTGATTCATATACGAACACACACAGGGGAGAAGCCACATTCTTGTGCAGTGTGTGGCTCTTCCTTTTCACAAAGATCAAATTTGGTGAAGCATATGCGAACGCACACAGGAGAGAAGCCACATACTTGTGAAGTGTGTAGTTCTTCCTTTTCACAAAAATCAGGTTTGATGGAGCATATACGTACACACACAGGAGAAAACTCACATTTCTGTGTAGTATGTAGTGCTTCCTTTTCACAAAAGATAACTTTGATGGAGCATATGCGAACACATAGAGGAGAGAAACCACATACTTGTGAAGTGTGCGGTTCTTCATTTTCACAAAAATCAGGTTTGGTGGAGCATATACGAACACACACAGGAGAGAAACCATATAATTGTGAACTGTGTGGCTCTTCATTTTCACGAAAATCAAATTTGGTGAGGCATATGTGGATACACACAGGAGAGAAGCCACATTCTTGTGCAGTGTGTGGCTCTTCCTTTTTACGAAAATCAGATTTGTTTACTCATATGCGAACACACACAAGAGAGAAGCCACATACTTGTGAATTATGTGGCTCTTCATTTTCACACAAATCAGCTTTACAGCGGCATATGCGAACACACACAGGAGAGAAGCCACATTCTTGTCAAGTGTGTGGCTCTTCTTTTTCACAAAACTCATCTTTATTGAGGCATATGCAAATACACAGTGGGGAGAAGCCACATTCTTGTGAAATATGTTACTCTTCATTTTCAAATAAGTCACGTTTGGCAGTGCATATGAAAATTCACACAGGATAAAAAAAAAGTTTTCTTATGATAGACATTATTCTTTCTTTTATCTTTTGTCAGATTTACTGGTGCATTGTTTATAGACAATAAAAAGTTTCAACAAATACTTTCAGATTTGATATTACATATTCATTTAGTATTTGCAACACATACAGATTGTATTTAGGGAACGGTAATGTTTTAATTCAATTTGAATTTTGCAGAGTGTCTCTTACACCAATACGTTATTCTAGAATTTTTTAGAATTATTTTACTGTAATAGATTGATTTTTTTTCATGTACAAATGTTTCACCTTCACCTGATGATTGCATCACATGAAACCAATATGGTCGTGAATGTTCCTTTGTCACCTAATAAATAGATATGTAAAACATTTATATATTTATTTTATTATATTATATAACAGTTCTATTTTATATTGAGCACTCTACCAATAATACTGCCTTTGGTACGCCATTCCAGCAAAAGCTGAAACAGTGACCATCTCACACTATAGTATATATATATATATATATATATATATAGTATCCAATTGCCGCTTTAACAAATCAAATGTGTACATATCTCTTAATGATCTATGCTACCTTTGTCTACAAGAAAAGTTAATTATAATTAAATTCCCGGATAAGAAAAATCTTTTAAATAATAGATTTGAATCAATCTGCAATTGTAGACATAGGTTGGGTCGGTCACTAAAATATTATTAGAATTACAATATTAAATTTAACGAAATAAATTAGAATTTTTCTCAAATAGTTATTAATTCTAAATAGAATAAATACAAAAAAGAATTATGAAAAACTATAAATTAGTAATATTCAACCCCTAAAATATAATTAGAATCAAATTTTAACCGTTTTTACTAGCTATTATTTAGAATTAGAATTAAATTGATAACAATACAGAAATGCGAACTAAGGAATGAATACACGTCTGGAATGCTACGTTGTTTTTTTCTCAATTTTGGCGTGTGGCCCGCATGTGAAAATTGAGAGAAAAACAACATAGCATTCAACTGTTATTATCCAAAATATATCCGAATCTAACTAAGAAATTACATCAACTTAGTTAAGCATAGGGTAGGGTCCTGATGTAACCATTTGAATTGAAACTATGGTAGACCCTTAATTTTTCCTCTTCTAATATCATTCTGATTATGTATATATATCTACCATCTGATGAGACAAAATTTTGGGGAGCTATATTAAATCAACTTAGATTTATAAAGGCCCCAATTTTGGTCGAAATAAATTTATTATGGAATTACGGTGTTGAGTTCTTCCTTCCTTTCTATGATAAATATTGCTCTGTATATAATCTAAAAAGTTTATTATACATTGAGCTCTCTTTGGTGATTTAAAGATTCACTGTATTTATACATACTGGATCATACAATATTAATACAGTGTGTCTTAGAAATCACATATAGAATCATCCCTTACTACCAAGTTTTGGAGAAATCTCATCACACACACACACATATATATATATATATATATATATATGTTTAGGCATTATCATAATCTGTCTGTTGTAATTGAATCTAATTTAGTGTTTTGCAGTGCTGTTGAAATGAAAATAATAGGGGACAACAGTATCTTTTGTTGTTAATGAAATTCACCTAAAACCTTATTTTTATTATAAGGGTGTGTGCCTTGAAGTTTTTTAAGATGTTGTTGTGTTAGTGGTAATGATGCTTTGGCTGTGAAACAATAAGTGACACCAGAGTCATCAGTTGATGAAGATTTTGGTGAATACATGACAATTGATTTTTGCATGTGTTATATCTTGATGTTTGTGCCTTGAAGTTAGCTCAACAAATACCTTAACAGTTACTGAGATTCACTAATTTATTTACCAAAATAAAACAACAAATGAAAAAAAAATGAGAGTAAATAAAGAATTCTGTACAACCTGCGTCTGTCTCTTTTTTCTTGTTTTCTTTCCTTCTCCGCTTCTGTACTTGTTCTTTCTCTCTTTTGTTTGTCTCCTTTTTCTCTTTGTATCCTTTTCAGTTTCTCTTTACTCGCTCTTTCTCTCTTGTTCACTTGTTTTCTCTTTAACCTGACTCCGTATATTTGTTCCTCTTCTCTTGACTCGTTCTTCCTCGCTAGTCCGTTGTTTACTTTCTGCTAGCTCACTGTTGCTTTCATTGCACATGCGTGATATCAACAAAAAAGGTATCTACTAAAACACAGAATCAGCTTACCGAAGCGAAATTGGGCTTTTATCCTTTAGGGGTTTTCGTGTACTAGAAATACTTTTCACCACAGGATGGTAATATAACAATTTTTCATTTGTAATTCAAACAACAAGCTAATAATTAAAATAGACATTCTAAATCAGACATGTCAAACTGAGTAGACCCCTAAGGTTGCATGCATTACATATGTATTTCATGAGGGTCACATCTGTCTTTAAATCCTTCTTTACATTGACAGAACAAAGTAATGTTTTCTATCATTAATTTTTTCATTATCAACTAATAGCCATTGAATACATATTTAAAAATTAATTTTCATTAAAAAGAAATCTAAAAGAATATGACAGAGTTCAAATAATAAAACATGCAAGTGTCACTGTCACGTTCAATTATAGCCATGTGTCGATTGAAAGCAGGAGAGGGCAAGAGGAAAGACTCACTCCCATAAATTGACAGTGTTAGTTATCTCCTTCTGCAACTCAAAGTAAGAGGTGAGAGACAATGTGTTGATAAAAGACTGTTTCTTAAGAACATATTGCCCTAATGAAAATAAACATCCATTCTCACTCTGAATTTTTGGAAAAAAACTTCTTTTTTTTTAAAAATAAGGTACTATAAAAGCATCAAATAATTGAGCAGTCTGTGTGTGGGCTGCCCCCATTCTTGCTGAGGGACGCATTCAGCCCACAGACCACATTTTTGACATGCTTAATCTAGACAACAGAATTGTCAAGATCTGATATAAGAGTCAGAAATTTCTGATGATATAATAATGATAATAGTAATAATAATAATATCAAAGTGAAAATCGATAAGAAGCAACAAAATAGTAAGTATAAAATGTGTAGAGATAAACATGAAACAATTAATCAGATCAAAGTTTCTGAAATCTGATAGAGAATTATCTTCCCCTGCCGCTAGAGGGCGAATCGCCAAGAGAAGGTTGGCGACAAATCCAAACCCCATCACTTATCAGGGAGCAGTTACCAAGGAGAGACACTCTCACCACCTTGCCCATAAACAGGGCTCACTTGTCTGGAGATTGTCAACTTGAGGATTCACGTCAAATAAGTGCTCCCACCAGCACACTTTCTAAGGCATTGTATCAGCAAACATTCTAAAGCTGTCACAATAGCATACTAACAGAAGGCTAAAGAACGAGAACCGACCTGACGAAGCGTTTTAACAACATTCCAAACAGCGACCAGAATACCCCTGTTAGCGCCACTTCTCCAACAAACAGTATTTAACCTCACAGATAAGTCTTGTAGCAGATGCCAATAATATTTGCATCAAGTTCTTGTATTATTTGTCAATACATGTATTAAATTTCCATTGTGTGTTTCTCTTCTTTCGTCCGAACAATTTGCCTACAACTGGGAGATTTAAGAGGCTCCTCCCTTTAAACCCATAATTCCTCTTAAAAGTAGCACATCGTCAACCGAAGTTAAAATCCTGAAGGAAGCCACAGTTCACATAGTGCTAATACCTTTGGGAAAGGTATGAATCCAATGATTCTCCCTCCATCTATGGGTAAATAGTAGGACAGACTGGGCTCTAACCTTGGTTAGGCAACAAGTCTAGGAGAAGGAAAACCCTGAATTTAAAGGTCTTAAATCTCCACTTTGGGTGGTCACTACTAGAGTAAACTCAGTCCTACTTAGTGATCTATTTCAATTTTAAAATTTCTAGCATGGAAAAGGTGATTCACTGGGAATTGTGCTGGAAATTAAACAAAAATTATAAAATGGTATATGTGTATAGGTTCAAGGTTATAAGTTTATAACTGGTTGAAACAAACAACTCCAACACGAGTGTTGAGCACAACATGGACTTTAATAAATTGAACAGCACATGGAAATGATACATAAAATACATGTACATGAAACAAGATTTCATAAGAAGAGTTAATAAAAGGACACATTCATGAATAGAGATACAAAAGTTATGGAGAGTCCATAGACTAAAATCCCTTACTAGTAGCTATAATAGGGGCCGAAGCCCCCACATGAGAAGGTGTAGACAAACATCTAACCCATGTGTATCAGTTCCCCAAATCCTGGCAAGAAAACTTAGACTGCCTGAGAATTGCCCCCCCCCCCAAAAAAAAAAAAAAATAATCCTGGCAAGAAAACTTAGACTGCCTGAGAATTGCACCCCCACCAAAAAAAAAAACAAGATGAAGAATTGCATCGTATCAATAATCTGATGGAGCAAACCTACTAAAATAATTATAATGAATATAAATAAATGATTTGATAATATTTTGCCCGATAAACGTCATAAATTTTGCATCTTAACCAAGCAATACAATAGGGCAGGTTGATTTGTCACTTTTTTTGGAAATTCAATACAGCTTTGATGGCGAAAGTTGCGGTTTGGTGTTATAAGAACTGACAGCAAAAATTAGATTCCTAACTTTAAAACTCATTTGAGCATTTCATTTTAAAGATCGTCAGCAAAAATATACACAAATACCCCATTTCCGCAGGATTTTGATGACAAAATGACTTCAAAATTTCATTATTTCAATAATAAATCCAAATAAAATTGATATTTTTCATTACATACAATGAATGGAAAATATATTCAATGTTTTAAATTTGCATTTTTTATTGAAAATTGTGTTAAAAGCTCCTAAACTATATAAATTATGTAACAACAGAACTGAATTGTTCTGTGTATTTTCCTTTCGAGGAAAATGCAGGCACAATGATTTGGTTATAATGTGCTTGTGCCTTGCTTCCTGTCCATACACAATCTGTGAAGCTTCTGTTGTTAATTTAACAGCTCTTCTAAGAGTTCATTTGTGGAAAAATCTTCTGGAACTGCAGGTTCACAAATCCCTCTTTGTAAGAGGTCAATCAGAGATGACCAGTGTGTAACTTCAAAATTGATTGAAGTAATTTTTTTCAATCTTTTCTTTGGCGGTTCACTACTTCTGAAAAAAAAAAGAAAGAAAATTTATCCAAACTTGATTATATTTTTGCAATGTAATTTGAATAAAACTTATAATTATTCTTGCAAATTGACATAACTAATTAGGTATGAATAAATGTTAACTTACCGAATGAACAAAATTTTTTTTTATGGCCTCTTCCCTCATTGGACTTCAACATTGACAACAAAATGTTTTCCGGAAGTAAAGCAAAAGCATTGTGTTGTAAATTTTTTAATGCACCATTCTGGATTTCAGCTGACTGTTGCTTTATTCTCTGGATCATATCAAAGATATACAATTGTTGGTTATAGAAATTATTGTCCCTTTTTATTTCAAACCAACTAACTGCATATACTTGTATGACAAATTGGACAATGTTGCGTAATTCATCTGAGAGTTTTGGTGGATATGCACTTCTGGTCCATAGGCACATTAACCCGATAGCTAAAGTTAGCAATCTTGCTTGATTTAGAGGTCCAATCTTCCAGGAAGCAAATCTAGTGTTCACTTTACCTCGAGAAATACCTACAGCATATTCAAGAAGTAGTCGGTGGTCACCACTTAGGTCATCCATTGCCTTTGCATGGAGATACAAATTATCCAGAGGGCCACTGATACATTCAAATTTTACCTGGGGCAAATGATGGTAATTACTTTCACAAAGTTTCCCCAAAGGGCCAGTGAAAGTTGTTGGACTTCTTGTAGTTCCATCAATAGATTCAAATACCGCTCTGAATGGAAGTTCATTTTGATGAAGTGAACAGCCAATTGTGTGCACCTTCCTTTTTATTTTTTCTCCAGAGCTGTCACCATCCCTGCTTTACAACCAGTGTTTGTACTGGTATTGTCTACCAGAACTGCCTTAACAGTATTTACACTGTTGTATTCTTCTAGAACAGCAGCAACATCCTCAGCTAGATGAATACCAGTTGCACCAATGTTGGGTATGACTCGGTGGGTGAGATATTTATTTGAAGTGCCAATCTCTCTTGTAAATGTTAAGTGGCGCTCTGGTCCCTTACTCTTTTTAATTTTTTTTCATACCATTCTCTTCAATCTCATTGTATAGCAAAGTGTCTTTATCCACTTTGCAATCAACTCCAATGCAGATGAGATTGTCATAATCTTGAATATGCTTCTGATAGCTAGCTACCTTTACTCTTGCTTTTTCCCTATCTATTTTAGGTCCCAGCTGGAAACTGCCTTTTGGACCTGTTTTCTCTCTCTGATCTTTTATATATTCCCTCTCTTCAATGGGAACCTGAAATTTCAAAATAATCTGTCCAGCTGTTCCTCCATTCTTTTCACTTTGCGTGTGGTGAGAGATTTTCTGTTAACCTGTTTGGCCTTCTTGAAACAAAATATACCCACCTTCTGCCCTATATAATGTTCCCTTAACAAAGGCAATTGTGGGTTCACTGCTTGCCAAATAATAATTATTTCCTTTGCAATCAATTTGGAAATCTCAAAATTTTTTAAATGGGGATAGATATTTTTTAAGAAAATAACTAAACTGGATAACTTGTCGTAAAGTTGGGGGTTCATGCTTATCCAAAAGACAAGGTGCTCCAGAAAATTTTTTGGAACTGCTACTGCGGGTTAAAACTGAATGTCTTTTTACAGACATTTTTATCTGAAAATAAAAATAGAAATAAATGAAAAATTATAAATCAAACTGTTTTGGGCTATCTTCCAATTTCATATAAAAAAGCCTGACAATTATGGTAAGGAGTTGGGTTTGGTTTGTGTTAGGATTAAGCTGGGGCTAAAATTTTGGCATGAAAAGACAGGACACCCCCTCCTCCAAATAGCCACTAATTTATGGTAAATTCAAAAATCAAATTGATTTTAAAATAATCCAAAAATTATAAGAAAATATATTTTTTCTTTTTTTTTTCTTCGTGAGAGGTTGTGTAAAACACACTAGGTATATCCAATTTGTAGAAAACCAGTGTTTTTACAAAACAACCCCCCTCCCGTTTCAAAGAAATTTACAAAAAAAAATCAGAGAATTAACCGATTTTAATGAAATTTTCAGTGTTGATTTATCAATAAATTAATTTTATAATGCATTAGTTATTTGGTAATTCTTTTTCAATCAAGTGATAAATTTGTTTTGTAAACACGGATTTACAACAGCAAATTGACTTAAAAATGTTTTAAATGTATTAAAAATAAATTACATGCATAATATTATTTTACTTTTTCTTCTTTTTTTTTACTGATTACTTATGATACTAATTTTCAATTTAGACAAAAATTTTACCTTAAATAATCGATTTAATTAATTTTAATTCCTTTTTAAAATTAAGGCAGACGAAAAGTTGGGTATTATTCTTAAAACATACACACTCCCTTAGGTAGCTTAAAGGTTTCGTGTATAAAATAGTATCAGCTACACTTTTCACTATAAAACTGGAACATAACCGTATTTTAATAATTTCAAAGAGAAAATTTAATTTGAAACAAAATAAATAGAAAAAAAGAACCTGTTTTACTTACCAAAAGACAACTTCATCGCAGAAAGACAAAACTCGCGTTTTTTTGTTGTTGTTTTGTTTGAATTAAAGTCACTTAAAATACAAACTGATGTAGATTAAACAACCTTTTCTTTCCTTTCTTTTCAAATAATCAAGTATCTTGCATGAAAATAAAAAATACTAATTATTTTTACAATTTAAAACAAACAGTAGACGAATAACAGCATCTACGAAAGTCCGAGAACAGTAAAAACAAACTATATTTATTTTATTTTGACTAAAACGAAAAAAAAAATCTTAGTTTTATGGCGTTTTATTTATAATTAAATTATCTTTTTTCCTATTGAAAAATAACAAATCCTGAATGTTAGAGAGAAAAAAAAGCGATTTTTTTCAGTTTAATCTCAAACCAAAACAAATCTAAACCTAGTTTGTTTTGGTTTAGTAAACCAAAACAAACAGTTTAATTTTTAATTTTTTTAATATAAATTATTGATATCAAAGAAAAGTTTCAATTGAAAAAGATAAATTTTAAATGATATTTAAACATTTATTTCCTCCACAGTACATAATCTTTCGACTGCGGTAAATTCTCCCTACATCAAGCGCGGAAGCCACATTCCTGAGCCTTAATTTTCAGCCTTTAAATTCGTTTCCTCAAAAATTGGTAATGATTTGGAAAAAAATATTTTGTGTCGGTATTTATCATGTTAAACCCCAAATATCACTATTAGAGCTGTACCCCAGTTCCAAAATCGACCTTCCCTAGCAATACAATAGTAAAAGCATTGAATTCCAAATAGTCACAAAACATGAAAGACGATGTTTTTAAAATTTTATTAGTAGTACTGAAATACAGAAAAAAAAAATAAAGAAAGCAAATGTTTTACCAGTTAAATCAAAATTGTTAATTTAAATGATTTCTTACCGTTCAATGAAACCAAAGAATGTATCCAGTTGTGTTTTTGTCAAAGGTAGACATGTTTATAGCAATTTGCAAATCCATCAAATTCCTTCAAAAATGTCATTAATGGCATTGCTAAAGGGGCAGAGTTTTGTCATTGTAAGGTGATCTGAGAGATTCATCCATATTCAAAATTTAACGTTTTTTATTATTCTAATATGGTGGTTAAGGTAGGGTTGTTAAAGTTAAACTTCATGAAATATTATTCCAATCATAAAACACACCATAAGAACATTCAATCATTTAGGCACAAGGCATAGAAAACAAAATTCAGTTTTAAAACAAACAACTTGTATTAAGGTTAAGTTTACGAAAAGGTAATGCAGAATACCGAGCAAAGTTCTTTCATCAGTCTTTGTACAAAAATGTAATTTTTGTAAAGTTCATTATAACATGTGAGAAAAGAGATGTTATAAATTTTGAAGTGAGAAAGAAACAGTAAGAATTCAAAGTCACAAAACAGTCAGGTGTAAGTTCATTATAACATGTGAGAAAAGAGATGTTATAAATTTTGAAGTGAGAAAGAAACAGTAAGAATTCAAAGTCACAAAACAGTCAGGTGTAAATAAATAGCTGGTCTTGTAAATGTATGACACATAGAGGGCCCGTGTGTTCCATGTTCGCGCACCATCGTCACTTTCACCATTCTTGTTCAAGTCGTCTGGGAGAATATCGATCACCACCAATAGCAGTCTCCCAGATCGATACCTGTCACTGGCAGTCTTATCGTCAAACCCCACGCCGTGTCCGGGAACGCACCCATATGTCATAAGTAAAACAACAGCATCAAACAAAGAGAGACAAACAAGGCAGGTTAGGGTGATAGTCCAAGTGGTTAGGAAGAGATTATGACACCAGGCGGTTCTATTCTGCTACTTTATCATCATTGGGTCTGCAAACTCAACCAAGTCAACTGTCTTTCGACTTCAACTCCGAAACTTCAACTCAGCTCCTTCAACTTGACTATATATATATATATATATATATATATATATATATATAAAATTCCCCCATCATCTCCTTGACCTGGTTAACCCTAGACTATTCTTTTGTTTGAAATAAACAACTAGAACAATCACAATACTAATTCCAGACTTATAGTCTCAGGTATAAAAGATTAACAATAACTAGTACAATGTCCCTTGTAACTAAAACCTTACTCTAAATAAATAATTTATATTACAAACAAAAACAAATCATCCCAGATTGTATATCATATGCGTGCCAGTGAAACAAACTGAAAAGCACTAAATCAAAGTGCTACAAATGGCTGATTAGAGAGAGAGAGAGAGAGAGAGAGAGAGAGAGATACAATTGTTCATACCTTCTAAAATTGAATGTGATTTAATCTTACGCAGGAAGACGTGGATTCATTTAGACAAGTAAATTATTTCTGCTTGGTATCCGAAAATCCTGTTATTTATAAGAAATAAGTAGGCTCCAAAAGGGATCTATTTGATAAACTTCTTTTTAGGCGCAAACCTCTCTGATTGGTCGAAAATTTAATATTTTTATTATTTCAACTTTTCTTTTTACAGGCTGCGCAATCCTCTTGCGCAGAACATTATTTTTTGTCAATTGACTTTTAATCTTCGTAGTAAGCACTTCCGGTTTCTCCACACTAACATCATTTCAGAGATTTAAATCTTTATTTATTGTTTCTTTTTTGAATTATTAAAAATTAATTAATTCTAAAAGAATTTTTTACATTTGCAGTCCAGATTGAAAGATTAGAAAAGCTGTTACCTTGAAAAATAGACAGGAAAATTCTTTGAAACAGCTATTCAAGGTTCATTCATTCTCACGGCCAAAGATCTTAGTACTAATTCAGGAGGTAATTCGATAGCCAATGAAAATGAATGTCTCAACTGTGAAAACAAAATGTGCCAAGTAAATTTGTGAGATTATCAGTCTGTCTGTTGATGATGCTTTGATCTGAGTCTGAGTTAACCAAGTAACTCCCAGAGAATGTGTCACTAAAGGCCATTTCCTATCTGAGGTCATATAGACTTGTATAACTACCTGAAGAATAGTGTTCATAACCTTCATAGAAGGTTTGTAAATCCCGCATAACACAGAGATTAAAAAAACAACAAAGGTGAAAAAATATTTCATCATAGCTATCTGATAAAGACATTTTTTTAAAATCATATTTTGATGCAATGGAAACAATTTATTGAAAATTATGAAGAGTAACCTCTCTTTATATTTTGTAAGTTACTATTTTAATGTAAGGTCAAGAGGTCAACAGTATTTATGAAATTTGTGACTGTTTGTGTGAGAAAAACTTGAAAGGAAGATGAAGAATAGTGGAGCACCTTGATCATCAGACAGAGACCTGCATGAGCAATGACTTTGGTGACACAGAAATGTTGGCCTGATACAGCGGGAAAAAAATATATCGGTAAAGAAGAACAATTTCCTCGTAAATTCCTACCATAAAATAAACTGAACCCTCATTTTATGTTCGTGTTTTTGCAATAAATGTTTTATTTTTCTTGCAACCATTATTTTACAATACTAACTATATTTTCTTGATTCTTTAACAAATAAAGAAAAATATATTTAGTATTGTAAAATAATGGGTGCAAGAAAAATAAAACATTTATTGCAAAAACACGGACATAAAATGAGGGTTCAGTTTATTTTATGGTAGGAATTTACGAGGAAATTGTTCTTCTGTACCAAAATATCAGGAGTTCTGAAAATTGATCCAGACGTCCCGAATGCTCACATAGATGAAATCGACTACAATTTGAAAGAGACTCAGAAAAAATTGAAAAAAAAAAGAAGATAAAGGTTAAATATTAATATTTTTTGTTTGTTTTTTTTTGCTATGAAATTTTTTTTATCGTTTTGGCTTTCTCTATTTGAAATTTTGTTTTAGCGTCTCAAAGCTTTTGAGAATTTCCTTGAATGTACTTAAATTCAATGCTTCTAATATGTAATTAAATGAATTTATCTCTAGTGCGCTATTCTGAATTAGAACCAAATTTTATAACACAACTCTCATTATTGTTGTTATAATTTTGTCATAATAATATTTTCTTCTCGGCCAAATAATTCAATACAAAAGGATTTGAAGTCCAAAGAGTAAAAACAATAACATCATTGGAGACTAGGTACCACCAATTTTCCCTGTGAAATTTAACCCCCCCCCCCTATTTAACTCAATGAAACTTTCATAAAGGTTAATAGTATCTTGAAAAACTTTTGTCCATTTGAAAGAAGAAACATTAAAAAAAAACTCCTGATGATTTAAAAAAAAATTTTTAGTTTATGGAACTAATGAAAATTATAAACGAAAAACAATGTTTACATTTTTGTACCATTAAATCAATTGAAATTTAACGTAGCCAAAAGCAAGTTATGACTACAGGCTGTTTGTAATCGTTTTGTTTTTTAAATCAATTTATGAAAATTTCCATAATTACTTACTTTTGGATTAAAATATGTCTGTAATAGTTTTTTCCTAAAATATCTTAGGGGAAAAAGTTTTTTTACGAGGTCTACCCCCTCCCCATTTTATTTTATGAAATATGAAAAAATGAACTGACAAAAAACAATTTTTACTTTTTTTCTATAAAGATAAGTCTGAATAACTATATCAGAAGATTTTTATAAGATTTTTGTAAGTTTCTATCCAAGAGTTTTTTTTTTAGTAAAAGAACCATGAATACAGAATTCTGCTAAAAAAATATCAATAAAGAAACTGACCCTGTTGTAAAAAACGGACTGTTTTACTTATTTTTCAAGATAACAGTGAGTAATTTTTCCCCAATCAGATAATTTGATCTTTGAATTAACTGTTTCTTCTTTGTAACAACCATTTATGTTTGTTATTTCTTTTTTTAGGAGATTTTTTTTTAAAAGTTAAAAAATATTTATGTTTCTTCCTTCAACATGGTCTAAATTGATCACATGATGTATTTTGGTGGTACCTAGTTTATAGCAATTTGCAAAACCATAAGATTCCATCAAGACTTTTTGGGGATTATGGTGGCAAATATTTTGGTTAACAACATGTCGTTAAGGTCGTTGCTAAAGACACAAAGTATCATAATGTAATTTTGATGTCAAGTTGGATATTTATCCATATAAAAAATTAAACTTATTTTTTCATTTTCTTTAATTCTTTTTTGAATAATTATGTCTTTGATATGGTCAGACCACAGAGCTTCTACACTGACGTAGCAGACCACGGAGAAGTTCAGCATGGTGATAAGCACTTATTTGGAAATGATGATTAAGGAGAGTTTATCTTGAATGTGAACCGTAGACTAATAAGCTAGGGACTGACAAACGGAGCCTAAAATGAGTTTTTGACAAAATGACTTTAGCCCCCCTACAGAAAATAATTTACCAAAAATCAGGGAATTATCGGATTTTAATGAAATTTTCAGTGTTTATTTATCAATGAATGATCTTTTTAATACATTATTTTATTTCAAAACTTTCTCATTTTTTTCAGGTCGCTTAATTTTGACCCCCCTTTTGTTGGGGGTGAAAAATGTTTTTCAAAATTACAGTATGAATAATGAGATAAAAGACCGAACTTATGAATAGAAAAAAAAATTATTTTTTTTACGGTTGCGCTTCTATAAGAAAATAAGTACCGAAAATCGAAAAATAAAATGTAAAAAAATAATAAATAATTAATTTTTGGGAGATTTCTTTTTTACTCATTTAGATAATTATTTAATTGGCTATTATTTTATAAAAGAAAAAATTATACATCGATGTTTTTTCTGCTTAAAAAAGAGAGGGGGTACATTTTCAATCGAGTTTTTCTTCAAAACGTATACTTTTTCGAAAAAATAAGGTTTGCATTAAGTAGATATTTATTTTTAGAATCTAAAAATATAACATTTTAAACTTAAAATCCGAAAATTTTTATTTTAAATGAATTTTATATATTAATTTTTCATAGCAAAAATACTAAATTAAAGTTTTGAAATAAAATAACTGATGCATTATAAAATTCATTAATTGTTAAATCAATACTGAAAGCTTCATTAAAATCGGATAATTACCTGATTTTTGGTAAATTTTCTTTCCATCCCAAATGTTACGTTAAAATTGTAAACAAGCACCTAAAACCATTGAAAAACAGTCCCAAATGGTGGATCACGTCGAAATTGACCAAAACAAATAGTTTTAAATCTTTTAAAAATAAACTGCATATGTAATTATATTTTTCTTTTTTTAATTATGGCTATTATGTTACTACTTATCGATTTAGACAAAGTTTAACCTTAAATAATAGATTTAATTATTCTTAATTTGCTTTCAAAACTTGTAGTATCCAATTTTTTTTGCCAGTCCCTATAATAAGCACAGGGTATAACCTGTAATGGACTATTGGGAAGTAAACTACCTGCTCGAAATAGTCTGCACTACGTCAAACAGTAAAAGATTTAGCAAATTTTTTCCATTTGGTACCAAGCCAAATAATAGTATTACAATAATGCAAGACTTATTTCTCGTAATTCTTTAACCAACAAAGAATGACAAAATTCCTATTCCTTCTTCTCAATGAAGTCTGATTCATTCGACGATGACAATGTTTAGATAATTATTCTTCCACACAAAAGTCTATTCTATGTTCTCTAACCAACAAAATTCCTGTTACTTAATTAATAAATCTTCAAGAAAATAAAAGTCTCATGAGTTGATTAATTTGCATGAGTTAGCCCAGAAGAAGCCCTTAGAAGAGACTAGACAAGATAATGGCGGAAGATGATGAGGAAACGTGGTGACTAGGCGTAGCAAGAAGAAATGAAGCAACAAACAAGTAAGACTCAATCTCTGTCTCCATCTCTCTCTCTCTATCACCGAGTCTCCTCTCTCACGTATATACCCGATGTTCAACATATGATGTTGGGTATATATGGCTATGCAACAATAAGAACATAATGTATTTATCACAAATAATGAAAGAAAGTATAATATCCAAGTTTAAAGTGTTTGTTTAAACATTTTATTGTGTATGAACAATGAATACGTAAATTTAATATTAGTAATTTTCATAAGTGATGCACGTACCACAGTAGAATTCAGCTCTCCACGAGTGTTTCTTCATATGTTTTACCAAGTGGGATTTCAATGAAAAATAAGAGCCACATACATCACAAAAAAATGGCTTCTTTCCTTTGTGTATGTGCTCATGCTCCGACAAAGTTGACTTTCGTGAAAAGGAAACACCACACACTGCACAAGAAAATGGCTTTTCTAGATTCACTCCTTCAAAACACAATGGTGAAAAGGAAGTGCCACACCCTTTACAAATAGTTGATGTATCTCCTGTGTGTGTTTGCATATGTAATAACATATTATATCGACAACAAATGGAAGCGCCACACACTGTACAAATTTCTGACTTATCTCCTGTGTGTGCTTGCATATGTACCAGTTTTTCATATTCACAACAAAAGGTTTTGCTACACTCTCCACACATACGTGGGTTATCTCCTTCGTCCATTCTACTATTTTTACAAAAACTGGACATCAGAAAACAAAGACTCAGTGATTTCACAGAAAATATTATTTCTTTCCCGTGTTTATCTGCACGTACTCCACGAAAAGCAATGACAAATGTGCTTTTCTTCAGTATGCGGTCAGTTACGTTGTTTCAAATGGAATATTTTTTTGAGAATGCAGGTCACCAAGAAAATACTGTATTCAACTTCAGGAAATTATTTCATCTGGATAAAAATAATCTGTAATTAAAATTTCTTTCCCGTGTTTATTTGCATATACTCCACCAATCTGCTTTCCATGAAAAGCAATGACGTACTTCACAGGAATATGTTTTCTTCACGTAATATTTTTTGAAAATGCAGGTCACCAAGAAAATACTGTATTCAACTTCAGGAAATTATTTCATCTGGATAAAAAAAAAATCTGTAATCAAGAAAACAAGAGAAAACTATAAATTAAGAGGGAAGAGTAATAAAAAATGCAGTTTATAAAAAATATACATTTATTTATTTATATATTATTTTTTTTAAAATTGAGGTGTTAGTGGCATTTGAGGGGTCAAGTAGTGGAATTGGGGTGATAGGGGTGAAAATGGGTTGTTTATGTTGTTGGCGTTTTTAAGATATAAGGCGTGTGGTAAATGGTCACTTCTACTTATGGACTCGCCGATAAGCACGTGACCAACCTATTTTCCAATCACTGGCAGTGCTCTG
Organism: Doryteuthis pealeii; assembly: GCA_023376005.1. Lineage (NCBI taxonomy): Eukaryota > Metazoa > Mollusca > Cephalopoda > Myopsida > Loliginidae > Doryteuthis > Doryteuthis pealeii. The sequence continues at coordinate 97,016,096 of CM042151.1, forward strand.
CTGCTGATATTATTATTTATACTGGCTGATTCTAATCTTAGCTCATTACTACTTGGATCTTCTTCGACGATGGACCAAAGGATTCTATACCACAGGACTTATTGACTTACCAAAGGATTCTATAACTCGGGACTTACTTATTTACTTTAAGTTCTTTACAACTGGCCGAGGATGGCGGCCAGATACTTAACATATGTATCCAGGACATTAGGTGGAGATGGGGGTGTAGGTCCATATAAGAGTAATAAATGGCAGAGACTTTGTCATTAACACAGGATTTTATGTAAGAAAACCTTTATTTATTTATTCATTGATTCATCAGATATATGAAAAGATTACTAAATAAGAATAATTTTAATAAACATCTCCATTGATTTAATTTTGTGAAGTTGTCACAAATTTTCCATTGAATAGAAAAAAGAAAAATCTTGCATAAAAGTTAATGCTATCAAACATTTTGTGCAGTTAGAAAGGGAGAAAGATTGAAGAAGAAAAATTATTTATCTACATTTTATAGAACCTGAGATAATTTTGAAAAGTTGTTTAACAGTAAACAAAAATTGTAATAAACTGCATTTGAAGTTGTTTTTTTTTTGTAAGATATTGCAATTTTATAAGTTACCTATTCATTTCCTTTTTGCATTATGTGTTTACTTATGTATTTATTCTCCAGTATGTGTTTACTTATGTATTTATTCTCCAGTATGTGTTTACTTATGTATTTATTCTCCAGTATGTGTTTACTTATGTGTTTATTCTCCAGTATGTGTTTACTTATAATGGTTTAGATTTGACTTCTTTGAAAATCAGGCCATCAAGAAAATCCTGTATTCAAATTCAGGGAATTCTTTTATTCAGATTAAAAATCTGTAATTAAAACTCTTAACATCCCATACCGCCTCATTCCGCCCAGCCGGAAGTCACATTTGTTTTCCTAATTCACCCCAAACGATAGCCTTTATTTAAATGTAATATTAAACCTATTTAGAAGTTTAATTCAAGGGAAATAACTCGGGTAACTTTAAATGAAAAGGACATTTTTAGCCATTTTTTGATAAATCCTTAGAGGAATGCGGCTATGGACTTAGAAAATTCTCAACAGGATGTTAACAAGAGAAAAGTATAATTCAAAACAAAGAAGAGTAACAAAGAAATGGAGTTGATATAAAATTATATATTTCAATATGTTCAGAAGTATTTATTATTATATTTACAATTAGTAAAGTAAAAATGATTTTTTTTAGATTATAAAGGATTGTATATAAGAAAACATTGGAAGCATATGGTGTAATGGTTAACGTTATGGGAAATGGACTTGTTGCCCTGAGTTCAAATCCTGGATGAGCTAACAGCACTTAACTTAGTGCTAATACCCTTGGGAAAGGTATAAATCCTACTCTCCTTCCAGCTATGGATAAATAATAGAGCAGACTGGGCTCTTTAACCTTGGTTAGGCAACCAGTTTAGGAGAAGGAAAACTTTGCTTAAGAAATTGACCTTTTGTCATACCCTACTTGTGCAGAGGGGATGCTAAATATATAAATATATATATAAGAAAAGATTTGCTTATTTATTGATGGAAACGTTTTAAGTGAACAACCCCAAAAGTTAATGCTATGAAAATAGATGGGCCATTAGTAAAAGAAATATTGAAGATAAGTAAAATTATTTATATACATTTTATGTAACCAAATATATTTGTGAAATGTTATATATCTGTAAATGAAAATTATTATAAGTGCATTTTAAATTTGTTTTTAAAAAAAATGTGGTAATTTTTAAATATTACCTCCTCAGTGAATATTTTTTTAAATTGCAGTTTTTTTCTAACATGTTTTTGTATTAAGTTAATGATAAGATAGATAAAATAGGTAAGAACCTGGTTGATTGGCAGGTGCCCCTAAAGAGAGATGCTAAAGGAACTAAGTTTTTGCTTTTTGTGGAGAACCCCACATTCTGGCCTCGTAAAGAGCTGGATAAACTCTAGTTAATGGTAAGATAACAAATACCAACAAATTATGTTACATTTTTTTTCAATATTCACTTTTGTGAAAATTAATAATGTAACATCTTGTGATTGGGTTGTAAGGTTCAAGGTTATAACTACATTATAACTAGTTGAAACATAACAAACTCCGACACGTTTGTGAGACAAAACATTTTATATAGATAACAGCACAAGAATATAACAAGATAAATAAAATACAGAATACAAATAAGATAATATAAAAGGACACATTCATGAATGGTAATACAATATTTAGGTATAAAAGAGATACCTAAATGTACATATAAAACATAGGAGTTACGGATAATGGACTAAGGATAGTCCATGCCGTATAACAGACTTACTATTGATGGTAAGGGCAGAAGCCCCACCGAGTAGGGGTAGACAGTATCTAGCCCATGTGAGTTCGTTAAGAAGATGTAGCTAAAAGAGGAAGAAGCGTTTGAATCTTGCACTTATATACCAGACTTCCTGGTGGCCAGTACGTAAACCCAGTGGGAAGATAACTCTTCCAGGCAAAGAGAAGATAATCCGCACAGGGTAATTATTTTTTTTGTCCCACAAATATTCTGCAGTCTCAAGTCGAATAAAGTCTATTAGCACACATTCTTCAGTTTCTAATGAGAAGTGGCTATACCCAACAAAACATTGGGAGAGAAAAAATATAATAATAAAATAAATGAGGTGTTATGGTTAGCAAGCTAATCTTGCAGATACATTACTACTGAATAGCAAGTTCAATCCTTGCAGGATGCCCCATAAAAATCCTCATGTAAAAAAGACCTTCAGTTAACAGGGGGGCTGTTATTTTCGTTGGGATAGAGGAAAGGACATCACATATAACAATATAGTAAGAAATTTTAATTAAATTAACAATATTCATTTAAAATAAGATATGAATAAAGCAATTTGTTTAATTGGTATTTCAAATTTAAAAAAAAAAAATTTAAATAAATAAGTACTTAAATTTTAAATAATTATTTCATGTTTAAATCTTTTTTTTTAATATATAAAATTCAATAACTGATTAAAAAAAAAACATAAATTCAAAGCATAGCCGATCGATTATCACATTATCAATCATAGTAAAAAATTTTGAAACATACTTTTTTTTAAAGATAATTTTTTATGTGCTTAAAAGTTGAATATCAAATAACAGTACTGATTTTTTTAAACAAAAGCAGAATAGTGCGTAAGAGATAATATCATTAGAAATGCATTTGACGTGTAAATAGTTTGGAAACTCCTGAAGTAACACTTACCTGAACATCTCATAGGTTTTCGGTATTTCCGTGAAATGTAATACAATTTATATGTAATCTAATGGTATCATCTCTTGCATGCTATTCTGCATTAGTAACCTGATTTTATTTTTATATTTAATATTAAAATAAATAGATTAACAAGATTATTTTATAAACAGTGGATAACATGAAATATAAAGGTACTCTTTGCAGAGAACTGTCCTGGCCCCCTGCCTCAAAAATTGCTACCCGGTGGCTGCTGAAAAAACAAAAACACAAGACTGAAGTCCATAGCTGAAGCGGTGTCACTTGCAAAAAAACCCCTAAAAACAACCAACTTAGGGCGTTTTTATACCTGTATAAAGGGTAACCCAGAAAAAAACAGAGCCCAAATTATTTATTTATTTTCCCATTAAACTAACCCTAAACCCCAACCCCAACCCCAACCCTAACCCTATTTTTTTGCAAGTGACAACGCTTCAGCTACGGACTTCAATCATAGCTGGGGGTTTTTTCAGCAGCCATCGGGTAGTGATTTTTGAGGCAGGAGGCTGGGACAGTTCTCCGCGAAGAGTACCAAAATAAAATTAATAAAAAGAAAAAAATGATTATTTTGGGGTTTGTTTACATTTTTTGATTGATAGAGGCAGACATTTTTAAGTAGAATTCTTTCAATACCATATTTCAAAGTAAAAAAATGTTCAATATATATATATATATATATATATATATATAATAATTTAAAGAATAAATCAAAAGTATTTAAATTTAAGATAATTTTTATTTATTGTAAACTATTATTGTAAATTTATTGAACTCACTAGTGACACTTTGCTAATACAGCTTTACCCCAGATGAAATTCTTTTTTCTTCAAATGGTCAAAAATCACCCCTCCCATATTCTGAATTGATAAAATAATATTTTTTCAAGTTTCTTTAATAAAATAAGTGTTATAAAATTAAGTCATCGGAAAATAATTTGGTGAAAATTTCATTAAAATTGGACAATTCCCTGATTTTTGGTAATTGATTTAAAATTAAGAAATTAAATAAAAAATTGATCTCCCTTGGCAATCCTTGAACATGACTAATTTCATATATTAATTTACCATAGCAGAAATACCTAACTGAATCAGAAAGTTTTGTAAATAAAATAACTGAAGAATCATAAAATTCATTAATTGATGAATCAAGACTGAAAATTTCAATAAAATCAGATAATTCCCTGATTTTTAGTAATTTTTTCCAATCAGGCGGTGGGTGGAAGTCATTTTATAAAATACGGATTTTACGTTAAATTGACTGGAAAAATACTTTAAAATGTATTATAAATAAATTATATGTGTATCATTATTTTGCTTTTTTTTTTTTTTTTTTTTTTTAAACTGATGTTATGTTACTACTTTTCGACAAAAATTTGACCTTAAATAATTTACCAGAAAATCTGAGAATTATCAGATTTTAATGAAATTTTCAGTGTTTATGTATCAATGAATGCTCTTTATAATGCATTATTTATTTTATTTCAAACTTTCTAATTTTTTTCAGGACGCTTAATTTTGACACCCCCCCCCCTTATGTTGGGGGCGTAAAATGTTTTGAATGTTGGTCATATATTGTACTAATTACAGTATAAATAATGAGATAAAAGACCGAACGTATGAATAGAAACAAAAAAATTTTTTATGGTTGCGCTTCTATGAGAAAATAAGTACCGAAAATCGAAAAATAAAATATAAAAAAAAATAATAAATAATTAATTTTTGGGAGATTTCTTTTTTACTCATTTCGATAATTATTTAATTGGCTATTATTTTATAAAAGAAAAAATTATACATCGATGTTTTTCTGCTTAAAAAGGGGAGGGGGTACATTTTCAATCGAGTTTTTCTTCAAAACTTATTACTTCTGGCACCTAAAATAAGGTTTGCATTAAGTAGATATTAATTTTTAGAATCTAAAAATATAACATTTTAAACTTAACATCAGCACTTTCATATTTTAAATGAATTTTATATATTAATTTTTCATAGCAAAAATACTAAATTAAAGTTTGGAAATAAAATAACTAATGCATTATAAAATTCATTAATTGTTAAATCAATACTGAAAATTTCATTAAAATCGGATAATTACCTGATTTTTGGTCAATTTTTTTGCAATCGCGAATGTTACAGTAAAATTGTAAACAAGCACTTAAAAACATCGAAAACGAGGCTGAATGGCGGATCGCGTCGAAATTGACCAAAACAAATGGTTTTAAATCTTTTAAAAATAAACTGCATATGTAATGATATTTTTCTTTTTTTAATGATGATTATTATGTTACTACTTATCGATTTAGACAAAGTTTGACCTTAAATAATAGATTTAATTAATTTTAATTTGTTTTTAAAATTCCTAGCAGCTGACAAAAGTGCCTATAGCTAGAAAAATGAGTCAACATTTTGGCAGTGCCTAAATAATATTTATAAATAGTTATGAATATCCTATAAAATGATACCAGGTTTATTAAAATTGCTCAATCCAAACAGAAGTTATATGGCTGTTGTAATTGAAATTAACATATTGTAGGATGTACCCTAGGTACCACCAAACCGTTTAGGCCATCTTGAATAAAACAGAAATAGATATTTCCGAACTTTGTTTATAAAAAATCTCGTAAAAAAAGATCATACAGGGTTGTTACAAAGAAAAATAGTTAATTCAAAGATCAAATTATCCGATTGGGAAAAATTACATCGTTATCTTAAAAAATAAACAAACCTGCCCGAATTACATGCGAAAGGATAATTTTCAGACCGTAATATAGACAGAAAAGTTACTAATTATTTCCCTTTTACGTTTAACCAGTAAAAGTATGGAATGAAAATTTGAATATTTTTTCTAAGAGAAAAACTGATAAAATAATCTATAATACTTACTTTTTATTTTAATTATTGAAAAAAGTTAAATAAAACAATTTTTTTCACGCTAACACTGTCAGCCTAACAGGAACAAACTTCGGTTACTTAGAAGTGTCTCGTCTCTTTGTAAAACAAATATGTCAGCAATGCTCTTCCGTACATTCTAAGGATCACACATTACTATTCAACAATAAAAATTACAAATTCTTTTAAAAATATTAATTGAGCTCGTATCGGACCACTGTTTAGTTCACCTGAATTATAAAATTCATATTTTTAAATATCCGTGATAAATTCGATTTTTTGACGCAGGAAAAAAAAAATTTAATTTATTTTACGCAGAAAATAAAAATATTTAATCACACAAAAGATTGAAAATCTCTTAAAAATTAATTTCTTAAAAAAAAAATTTTTTTTTTGACAATTTAATAGAATATAGTACATACCAATTATAAAAGCAAAAATAAGTTTTCAAATATTAATATTATGACATTTTTTTGCACTTTTTATTTCCAATTTCATTAATTTTTCCTCAAAAAACTAGACCTTGTACATTTATACAATTTCATTGATATAGTTATTTAGACTCTTATCTTTATAGAAAAAATGAAAAAGATTTTTTCTGACACGTCATTTTTTTTTTATCTCATAAAATAAAAATAGGGGGGGGGGAATAGACCTCGTAAAAAATATTTCCCCTAATATATTTTAGAAAAAAACTATTTCAGATGTATTTACATCCAATGGTAAACATTTATGGAAATTTTCGTGAAAATCAGATTATTAATTGATTTTTCATGGAATTTTTAAAAAATTCTTTTATCGTAACTTGTTTTTAGCTACGTTAAATTTCAGTTGATTTAACAGTGCAAAAATGAAAACATTGTTTTTCAATCATAATTTTCATTATTTCCGTATGCTGAAAAAAATGTTTTTAATCATCAGGAGTTTATTTTATGTTTTTTCTTTAAAATGGAAAAAAAATATTCAAGAAAATATTAAATTTTCTGTAAGTTTCATTGTGTTAAATATAGGGGGGTAAATTTCACAGGGTCAAATTGGTGGTACCTAATGTACCCACATGGGGCCCTAAGTCACCATATTCCTTTTCAACATTTCCAATAATGAATGTTACAATAATCACCAAAGCAGATACTAATTCAAAATGACTGTCTATATTAACACTAGGTAGGTTCAAAAAATTCAAATTGATCATGTCATGTATTTTGGTGGTACCTAAAAAATTCAAATTTCAATTGATTTAACGGTGAAAAAATGATTTTTTTTTAATCATCAGTAGTTTGTTTAATGTTTCTTCTTTCGAATGCACAAAAAAATTCAAGATAATATTAAGATTTATACAAGTTACAATGTGTTAAATATACGGGTGGGTAAATTTCACAGGACAAATTGGTGGTAACAGAAAAGTGAGTATTAAAATGGCCGCCATTCAACTTCCGGCATCATGACAGTGAAAGAAAAAAAAGACACCACTCTCATTGCCTTATGTTTTATTAATAAATATTTATTTTTAGAATATGAAAACATGAAATTTAATTTATTTTAAATGAATTTTAGCTATTAATTAGGTATTTTCTGTACGTAGTGTAGCCTTTATTTAATTTTTAAAAAGATTTTTTGGGTGAATTGCTGCACAAAATAATGCCGTAAGAAAAAATTATATCAAAGAAAATCTAAATTTTACAATACAAACAAAATGGTAAAAAAAATTGCACTACGTACAGAAAATACCTACTTAATAGCTTAATAAAATAAATCAAATTTCATATTTTCAGATTCTAAAAACAAATATTTATTTATTAATAATAAAATATATATATAAGGCTATAAGAGACGTGTCCTTTGTTTTCTTCTTCCTTTCACTGTCAAGATGCCGGAAGTTGAATGGCGGCTATTTTAAATTCCACGTAGTTATACACTAAAAACAACAATTTGTTCAAATCACTACACGTGTATGTTTTAATACGAAAATATCATAAAATGAGTTTTAAAGTAACAACTAAGTTGCACTTGAAATTAACATATTTTCCCATTGATTTTTAATTTCTCTGTTTTTAGAGAAATATCATTTACTTGATTTTTAAAAATAATAAAAAGATTTGGGATGGAATGATCAAAACAGTACAAAACGAAATTAAATTTACTGAAAATGGACAATCCAAAGAGGAATTATTAGCTTTAAGATTTTCCTCCAGCCTAATCCAGATTTCCTTTGTTTTCGTTTATATATAGTGAGAATGAGGTTTTTTTTTTGTTTTTTTTAATTCTATGAAAAATCAATTAATGGTCTAATTTCATAATTACTTACCTTTTGATGAAAATGTGTTTAAAATAGGTTTTATTCCTAAAATATATTAGAGGATGTATTTTTGCTGTTTACCCAGACATTTTATTTTATGAAATATGAAAAAATGAACCCACAAAAAACGATTTTTACTTATTTTTTCTATAAAGATAAGGGTCTGTCTGAATAATCATATCAGATGTTTTTGTATAAATTTCTATACGTTTTTTTTTTTTTTTTTTTTTTTTAGTAAAAGAACCATGAATTCTGCTAAAATATCAATAAAGAAACTGACCATGTTGTTAAAAAAACGACAACTGTTTTACTTATTTTTCAAGATAACGTTGAGTAATTTTTCCCGAATCGGATAATTTGATCTTTGAATTAACTGTAACTTCTTTGTAACAACTCTTTATGTTCATTATAATTATTATTTTTTTTTTTTTTTTTTAGTTCAAAAATATTTACGTTTTCTTCAACTTGCCTACACTGATCACGTGACGTATTTTAGCGGTATCTATTGATCCCTTCTTTAAAAAAAAAAATACTTCTTCAAAAAGTACTTACAGTTTGCAAAAAATTCCGTTCTTTCCTTCTCGTCATCAAAGCAACACTGAACTAGTCAATTTCGTCCTTTGATCGATCTGTTTTAATTCCCGGCAAGCTGACTTCCTGTCCTCCTGCTGACGTAGGCATACCCAATTCGTCGTAAAATCTGTGTTGTTTTTTTTTTTCAATACAATTTTGAGCTGATTTAGGTCGAAAATTAAAATGGAAAGTATTTTGGTGATCCCCAATGACAATTTAACTACAGTCTATAAATTAACATTTGGCGAATTGGGTTACGGTTTTAGGGGATTAAGGTTGTTTTTAATTACGTATTGCTTTAAAAAATAAACAACAAAAAAACCCAAATTACTAGTACCACCAATTTGACCCTGTGCAATTTACCCCCCCCCCTACATTTAACACAATGAAACTTACAGAAAATTTAATATTTTCTTGAAAATTTTTTTCCATTCGAAAGAAAAAACATTAAACAAACTCCTGATGATTTTTAAAAAATTTTATCAGCTTACGAAAATAATGAAAATTATGATTGAAAAACAATGTTTTCATTTTGCACTTTTAAATCAACTGAAATTTAACATAGCTAAAAACAAGTTACGATAAGAGGATTTTTAAAAAAAAATCCATGAAAAATCAATTAATTTTTACGAAAATTTCCATAAATGTTTACCATTGGATGTAAATACATCTGAAATAGTTTTTTCCTAAAATATATTTGGAGAAATATTTTGTACGAGGTCTATCACCCCCCCCCTATATTATTTTATGAGATAAAAAAAAAGTGACGCAGAAAAAAAATTTGTATTTTTTTTCTATAGAGATAAGAGGCTGAATCACTATATCAATGAAATTGTATAACGTACCGAGTTATAGTCATTTTAGGAAAATTAATGAAATCGGAAATAAAAAGTGCAAAATAATTTTTTTTTTAAAGAAATTAATTTTTACGAGATTTTCGTGTGATTAAATATTTTCATTTTCTGCGTGAAATAAATTGAATTTTTTTTTTCTGTGGAAAAAAAATCGAATTTTTCACGGATATTTAAAAATATGATTTTTAGAATTCAGGTGAACTAAAAGTTGGTCTGATCTGAGCTCGATTAATATTTTTAAAAGAATTTGTAATTTTTATTGTTGAATAGTAATGTATGGTTCTTAGAATATACGGAAGAGCAAAACCGACATATTTGTTTTTTTTACTTTGGAACTAAAGACGAGACGAGACGAGACGCTTCTGAGTCACAACCGAAGTTTGTTTTTCTTTGTTCAAAAAAGTTAAATAAAATAATTTTTTACGCTATTAGAATAAAAAGTAAGTATTACGTGATTATTTTATAAGTTTTTCTCTTAGAAAAAATATTTAAATTTTCATTTTATTTTCGATTTTAAGAATTAATACTAAAACCGAAGACATTTTTTAACAAGAGGGTAATAATATATATTTTTTCTGTCTAAATTGTGGCCTGAAAATTACCCTTTCGCATGTAATATGGATAGGTTTGTTGGTAATGAAGGAATATTTGCTCGTAAATTCCTACCATATAATAAACTGAACCCCCATTTTATGTCCCTGTTTTTGCAATAAATGTTTTATTTTTCCTGCACCCGTTATGTTACAATGATAAATATATTTTCTTTATTTTAATATTCACTTCATTGTGTATATTCTAAAAGCTTTTATTTTGTGAGAATGCTTAGTTTAAAAGTGGGGCTCGTTTTACAATTTAGGCATAAATTGGATCCTTCTTTTATGACCGTAATTTTGTTATGGTGCCTTTATAGTATGTGGCCTACCCTTTTTGATTCTCTTATAGTATTGGCCTACCCGGTTTGAATGTGTCTACCTCAGTAACAGCATATTTATAGATATAAGTAGTAGACAATTTATTGAAAATAATTATTTTTCACATATATTCAATTTCAAGAAATGCAATTGAGTCATAATCTGTAATTAAGAATAATTAAAAAAGATTTTATCCATAATTTACATGAATTAGAGACCTATTTGATTCTAAAATATTCTAAAATTCTGAAATAGGGTTAGGGTTAGCAGTTATTATTATACTTATAATATGCTTTTTATGGTAGTCCACATACTATAAGAGAGACATGATTTCATATGCCACATTCAAGAGGTAGACCCATACTATAATGGTACCAAAAAATACCAATATCTGATTTTGCATTATAAAATTCATTAATTGTTAAATCAATACTGAAAATTTCATTAAAATCGGATAATTACCTGATTTTTGGTCAATTTTTTTGCAATCGCGAATGTTACAGTAAAATTGTAAACAAGCACTTAAAAACATCGAAAACGAGGCTGAATGGCGGATCGCGTCGAAATTGACCAAAACAAATGGTTTTAAATCTTTTAAAAATAAACTGCATTTGTAATGATATTTTTCTTTTTTTAATGATGATTATTATGTTACTACTTATCGATTTAGACAAAGTTTGACCTTAAATAATAGATTTAATAAATTTTAATTTGTTTTTAAAATTCCTAGCAGCTGACAAAAGTGCCTATAGCTAGAAAAATGAGTCAACATTTTTGGCAGTGCCTAAATAATATTTATAAATAGTTATGAATATCCTAAAATGATACCAGGTTTATAAAATTGCTCAATCCAAACAGAAGTTATATGGCTGTTGTAATTGAAATTAACATATTGTAGGATGTACCCTAGGTACACCAAACCGTTTAGGCCATCTTGAATAAAACAGAAATAGATATTTCCGAACTTTGTTTATAAAAAATCTCGTAAAAAAAAGATCATACAGGGTTGTTACAAAGAAAAATAGTTAATTCAAAGATCAAATTATCCGATTGGGAAAAATTACATCGTTATCTTAAAAAATAAACAAACCTGCCCGAATTACATGCGAAAGGATAATTTTCAGACCGTAATATAGACAGAAAAGTTACTAATTATTTCCCTTTACGTTTAACCAGTAAAAGTATGGAATGAAAATTTGAATATTTTTTCTAAGAGAAAAACTGATAAAATAATCTATAATACTACTTTTTATTTTAATTATTGAAAAAAGTTAAATAAAACAATTTTTTTCACGCTAACACTGTCAGCCTAACAGGACAAACTTCGGTTACTTAGAAGTGTCTCGTCTCTTTGTAAAACAAATATGTCAGCAATGCTCTTCCGTACATTCTAAGGATCACACATTACTATTCACAATAAAAATTACAAATTCTTTAAAAATATTAATTGAGCTCGTATCGGACCACTGTTTAGTTCACCTGAATTATAAAATTCATATTTTTAAATATCCGTGATAAATTCGATTTTTTGACGCAGGAAAAAAAAATTTAATTTATTTTACGCAGAAAATAAAAATATTTAATCACACAAAAGATTGAAAATCTCTTAAAAATTAATTTCTTAAAAAAAAAATTTTTTTTTTGACAATTTAATAGAATATAGTACATACCAATTATAAAAGCAAAAATAAGTTTTCAAATATTAATATTATGACATTTTTTGCACTTTTTATTTCCAATTTCATTAATTTTCCTCAAAAAACTAGACTTGTACATTTATACAATTTCATTGATATAGTTATTTAGCTCTTATCTTTATAGAAAAAATGAAAAAGATTTTTTCTGACACGTCATTTTTTTTATCTCATAAAATAAAATAGGGGGGGGGGAATAGACCTCGTAAAAAATATTTCCCCTAATATATTTTAGAAAAAAACTATTTCAGATGTATTTACATCCAATGGTAAAACATTTATGGAAATTTTCGTGAAAATCAGATATTAATTGATTTTTCATGAATTTTTAAAAAATTCTTTTATCGTAACTTGTTTTTAGCTACGTTAAATTTCAGTTGATTTAACAGTGCAAAAATGAAACATTGTTTTTCAATCATAATTTTCATTATTTCCGTATGCTGAAAAAAATGTTTTTAATCATCAGGAGTTTATTTTATGTTTTTTCTTAAATGGAAAAAAAATATTCAAGAAAATATTAAATTTTCTGTAAGTTTCATTGTGTTAAATATAGGGGGGTAAATTCACAGGGTCAAATTGGTGGTACCTAATGTACCACATGGGGCCCTAAGTCACCATATTCCTTTTCAACATTTCCAATAATGAATGTTACAATAATCACCAAAGCAGATACTAATTCAAAATGACTGTCTATATTAACACTAGGTAGGTTCAAAAAAATTCAAATTGATCATGTCATGTATTTTGTGGTACCTAAAAATTCAAATTTCAATTGATTTAACGGTGCAAAAAATGTAAACATTGTTTTTCGTTTATAATTTGAATTATTCCCATAAGCTGAAAAATATTTTTTTTTAATCATCAGTAGTTTGTTTAATGTTTCTTCTTTCGAATGCACAAAAAAAATTCAAGATAATATTAAGATTTATACAAGTTACAATGTGTTAAATATACGGGTGGTAAATTTCACAGGACAAATTGGTGGTAACAGAAAAGTGAGTATTAAAATGGCCGCCATTCAACTTCCGGCATCATGACAGTGAAAAAAAAGACACCACTCTCATTGCTTATGTTTTATTAATAAATATTTATTTTTAGAATATGAAAACATGAAATTTAATTTATTTTAAATGAATTTTAGCTATTAATTAGGTATTTTCTGTACGTAGTGTAGCCTTTATTTAATTTTTTAAAAAGATTTTTTGGGTGAATTGCTGCACAAAATAATGCCGTAAGAAAAAAATTATTATCAAAGAAAAATCTAAATTTTTACAATACAACAAAATGGTAAAAAAAATTGCACTACGTACAGAAAATACCTACTTAATAGCTTAATAAAATAAATCAAATTTCATATTTTCAGATTCTAAAAACAAATATTTATTTATTAATAATAAAATATATATATAAGGCTATAAGAGACGTGTCCTTTGTTTTCTTCTTCCTTTCACTGTCAAGATGCCGGAAGTTGAATGGCGGCTATTTTAAATTCCACGTAGTTATACACTAAAAACAAACAATTTGTTCAAATCACTACACGTATGTTTTAATACGAAAATATCATAAAATGAGTTTTAAGTAACAACTAAGTTGCACTTGAAATTAACATATTTTCCCATTGATTTTAATTTCTCTGTTTTTAGAGAAATATTATTTACTTGATTTTAAAAATAATAAAAGATTTTGGGATGGAATGATCAAAACAGTACAAAACGAAATTAAATTTACTGAAATGGACAATCCAAAGAGGAATTATTAGCTTTAAGATTTTCCTCCAGCCTAATCCAGATTTCCTTTGTTTTCGTTATATATAGTGAGAATGAGGTTTTTTTTTTGTTTTTTTAATTCTATGAAAAATCAATTAATGGTCTAATTTTCATAATTACTTACCTTTTGATGAAAATGTGTTTAAAATAGGTTTTATTCCTAAATAATATTAGAGGATGTATTTTTTATGCTGTTTACCCAGACATTTTATTTTATGAAATATGAAAAAATGAACCCACAAAAACGATTTTTACTTATTTTTTCTATAAAGATAAGGGTCTGTCTGAAAATCATATCAGATGTTTTTGTATAAATTTCTATACGTTTTTTTTTGTTTTTTTTTAGTAAGGGATAGAGGAAAGGACATCACATATAACAATATAGTAAGAAATTTTAATTAAATTAACATATTCATTTAAAATAAGATATGAATAAAGCAATTTGTTTAATTGGTATTTCAAATTTAAAAAAAAAAAAATTTAAATAAATAAGTACTTAAATTTTAAATAATTATTTCATGTTTAAATCTTTTTTTTAATATATAAAATTCAATAACTGATTAAAAAAAAACATAAATTCAAAGCATAGCCGATCGATTATCACATTATCAATCATAGTAAAAAAATTTTGAAACATACTTTTTTTTAAAGATAATTTTTTATGTGCTTAAAAGTTGAATATCAAATAACAGTACTGATTTTTTTAAACAAAAGCAGAATAGTGCGTAAGAGATAATATCATTAGAAATGCATTTGACGTGTAAATAGTTTGGAAACTCCTGAAGTAACACTTACCTGAACATCTCATAGGTTTTCGGTATTTCCGTGAAATGTAATACAATTTATATGTAATCTAATGGTATCATCTCTTGCATGCTATTCTGCATTAGTAACCTGATTTTATTTTTATATTTAATATTAAAATAAATAGATTAACAAGATTATTTTATAAACAGTGGATAACATGAAATATAAAGGTACTCTTTGCAGAGAACTGTCCTGGCCCCCTGCCTCAAAAATTGCTACCCGGTGGCTGCTGAAAAAACAAAAACACAGACTGAAGTCCATAGCTGAAGCGGTGTCACTTGCAAAAAAACCCTAAAAACAACCAACTTAGGGCGTTTTATACCTGTATAAAGGGTACCCAGAAAAAAACAGAGCCCAAATTATTTATTTATTTTCCCATTAAACTAACCCTAAACCCCAACCCCAACCCCAACCCTAACCCTATTTTTTTGCAAGTGACAACGCTTCAGCTACGGACTTCAATCATAGCTGGGGGTTTTTTCAGCAGCCATCGGGTAGTGATTTTTGAGGCAGGAGGCTGGGACAGTTCTCCGCGAAGAGTACCAAAATAAAATTAATAAAAAGAAAAAAATGATTATTTTGGGGTTTGTTTACATTTTTTGATTGATAGAGGCAGACATTTTTAAGTAGAATTCTTTCAATACCATATTTCAAAGTAAAAAAATGTTCAATATATATATATATATATATATATATATATAATAATTTAAAGAATAAATCAAAAGTATTTAAATTTAAGATAATTTTTATTTATTGTAAACTATTATTGTAAATTTATTGAACTCACTAGTGACACTTTGCTAATACAGCTTTACCCCAGATGAAATTCTTTTTTCTTCAAATGGTCAAAAATCACCCCTCCATATTCTGAATTGATAAAATAATATTTTTTCAAGTTTCTTTAATAAATAAGTGTTATAAAATTAAGTCATCGGAAAATAATTTGGTGAAAATTTCATTAAAATTGGACAATTCCCTGATTTTTGGTAATTGATTTAAAATTAAGAAATTAAATAAAAAATTGATCTCCCTTGGCAATCCTTGAACATGACTAATTTCATATATTAATTTACCATAGCAGAAATACCTAACTGAATCAGAAAGTTTTGTAAATAAAATAACTGAAGAATCATAAAATTCATTAATTGATGAATCAAGACTGAAAATTTCAATAAAATCAGATAATTCCCTGATTTTTAGTAATTTTTTCAAATCAGGCGGTGGGTGGAAGTCATTTTATAAAAATACGGATTTTACGTTAAATTGACTGGAAAAATACTTTAAAATGTATTATAAATAAATTATATGTGTATCATTATTTTGCTTTTTTTTTTTTTTTTTTTTTTTAAACTGATGTTATGTTACTACTTTTCGACAAAAATTTGACCTTAAATAATTTACCAGAAAATCTGAGAATTATCAGATTTTAATGAAATTTTCAGTGTTTATGTATCAATGAATGCTCTTTATAATGCATTATTTATTTTATTTCAAAACTTTCTAATTTTTTTCAGGACGCTTAATTTTGACACCCCCCCCCCCCTTATGTTGGGGGCGTAAAATGTTTTGAATGTTGGTCATATATTGTACTAATTACAGTATAAATAATGAGATAAAAGACCGAACGTATGAATAGAAACAAAAAAAATTTTTTATGGTTGCGCTTCTATGAGAAAATAAGTACCGAAAATCGAAAAATAAAATATAAAAAAAAATAATAAATAATTAATTTTTGGGAGATTTCTTTTTTACTCATTTCGATAATTATTTAATTGGCTATTATTTTATAAAAGAAAAAATTATACATCGATGTTTTTCTGCTTAAAAAGGGGAGGGGGTACATTTTCAATCGAGTTTTTCTTCAAAACTTATTACTTCTGGCACCTAAAATAAGGTTTGCATTAAGTAGATATTAATTTTTAGAATCTAAAAATATAACATTTTAAACTTAACATCAGCACTTTCATATTTTAAATGAATTTTATATATTAATTTTTCATAGCAAAAATACTAAATTAAAGTTTGGAAATAAAATAACTAATGCATTATAAAATTCATTAATT
The DNA here is from genome assembly GCA_023376005.1 of Doryteuthis pealeii. Classification (NCBI taxonomy): domain Eukaryota; kingdom Metazoa; phylum Mollusca; class Cephalopoda; order Myopsida; family Loliginidae; genus Doryteuthis; species Doryteuthis pealeii. The sequence goes on from CM042151.1 coordinate 97,033,242, forward strand.
GTTAAATCAATACTGAAAATTTCATTAAAATCGGATAATTACCTGATTTTTGGTCAATTTTTTTGCAATCGCGAATGTTACAGTAAAATTGTAAACAAGCACTTAAAAACATCGAAAACGAGGCTGAATGGCGGATCGCGTCGAAATTGACCAAAACAAATGGTTTTAAATCTTTTAAAAATAAACTGCATATGTAATGATATTTTTCTTTTTTTAATGATGATTATTATGTTACTACTTATCGATTTAGACAAAGTTTGACCTTAAATAATAGATTTAATTAATTTTAATTTGTTTTTAAAATTCCTAGCAGCTGACAAAAGTGCCTATAGCTAGAAAAATGAGTCAACATTTTGGCAGTGCCTAAATAATATTTATAAATAGTTATGAATATCCTATAAAATGATACCAGGTTTATTAAAATTGCTCAATCCAAACAGAAGTTATATGGCTGTTGTAATTGAAATTAACATATTGTAGGATGTACCCTAGGTACCACCAAACCGTTTAGGCCATCTTGAATAAAACAGAAATAGATATTTCCGAACTTTGTTTATAAAAAATCTCGTAAAAAAAAGATCATACAGGGTTGTTACAAAGAAAAATAGTTAATTCAAAGATCAAATTATCCGATTGGGAAAAATTACATCGTTATCTTAAAAAATAAACAAACCTGCCCGAATTACATGCGAAAGGATAATTTTCAGACCGTAATATAGACAGAAAAGTTACTAATTATTTCCCTTTTACGTTTAACCAGTAAAAGTATGGAATGAAAATTTGAATATTTTTTCTAAGAGAAAAACTGATAAAATAATCTATAATACTTACTTTTTATTTTAATTATTGAAAAAAGTTAAATAAAACAATTTTTTTCACGCTAACACTGTCAGCCTAACAGGAACAAACTTCGGTTACTTAGAAGTGTCTCGTCTCTTTGTAAAACAAATATGTCAGCAATGCTCTTCCGTACATTCTAAGGATCACACATTACTATTCAACAATAAAAATTACAAATTCTTTTAAAAATATTAATTGAGCTCGTATCGGACCACTGTTTAGTTCACCTGAATTATAAAATTCATATTTTTAAATATCCGTGATAAATTCGATTTTTTGACGCAGGAAAAAAAAATTTAATTTATATTTACGCAGAAAATAAAAAATATTTAATCACACAAAGATTGAAAATCTCTTAAAAATTAATTTCTTAAAAAAAAATTTTTTTTTTGACAATTTAATAGAATATAGTACATACCAATTATAAAAGCAAAAATAAGTTTTCAAATATTAATATTATGACATTTTTTTGCACTTTTTATTTCCAATTTCATTAATTTTTCCTCAAAAAACTAGACCTTGTACATTTATACAATTTCATTGATATAGTTATTTAGACTCTTATCTTTATAGAAAAAATGAAAAAGATTTTTTCTGACACGTCATTTTTTTTTATCTCATAAAATAAAATAGGGGGGGGGGAATAGACCTCGTAAAAAAATATTTCCCCTAATATATTTTAGAAAAAAACTATTTCAGATGTATTTACATCCAATGGTAAACATTTATGGAAATTTTCGTGAAAATCAGATTATTAATTGATTTTTCATGGAATTTTTAAAAAATTCTTTTATCGTAACTTGTTTTTAGCTACGTTAAATTTCAGTTGATTTAACAGTGCAAAAATGAAAACATTGTTTTTCAATCATAATTTTCATTATTTCCGTATGCTGAAAAAAATGTTTTTAATCATCAGGAGTTTATTTTATGTTTTTTCTTTAAAATGGAAAAAAAATATTCAAGAAAATATTAAATTTTCTGTAAGTTTCATTGTGTTAAATATAGGGGGGTAAATTTCACAGGGTCAAATTGGTGGTACCTAATGTACCCACATGGGGCCCTAAGTCACCATATTCCTTTTCAACATTTCCAATAATGAATGTTACAATAATCACCAAAGCAGATACTAATTCAAAATGACTGTCTATATTAACACTAGGTAGGTTCAAAAAAATTCAAATTGATCATGTCATGTATTTTGGTGGTACCTAAAAATTCAAATTTCAATTGATTTAACGGTGCAAAAAAATGTAAACATTGTTTTTCGTTTATAATTTGAATTATTCCCATAAGCTGAAAAATATTTTTTTTTAATCATCAGTAGTTTGTTTAATGTTTCTTCTTTCGAATGCACAAAAAAAATTCAAGATAATATTAAGATTTATACAAGTTACAATGTGTTAAATATACGGGTGGGTAAATTTCACAGGACAAATTGGTGGTAACAGAAAAGTGAGTATTAAAATGGCCGCCATTCAACTTCCGGCATCATGACAGTGAAAGAAAAAAAAGACACCACTCTCATTGCCTTATGTTTTATTAATAAATATTTATTTTTAGAATATGAAAACATGAAATTTAATTTATTTTAAATGAATTTTAGCTATTAATTAGGTATTTTCTGTACGTAGTGTAGCCTTTATTTAATTTTTTAAAAAGATTTTTTGGGTGAATTGCTGCACAAAATAATGCCGTAAGAAAAAAATTATATCAAAGAAAAATCTAAATTTTTACAATACAACAAAATGGTAAAAAAAATTGCACTACGTACAGAAAATACCTACTTAATAGCTTAATAAAATAAATCAAATTTCATATTTTCAGATTCTAAAAACAAATATTTATTTATTAATAATAAAATATATATATAAGGCTATAAGAGACGTGTCCTTTGTTTTCTTCTTCCTTTCACTGTCAAGATGCCGGAAGTTGAATGGCGGCTATTTTAAATTCCACGTAGTTATACACTAAAAACAACAATTTGTTCAAATCACTACACGTGTATGTTTTAATACGAAAATATCATAAAATGAGTTTTAAGTAACAACTAAGTTGCACTTGAAATTAACATATTTTCCCATTGATTTTTAATTTCTCTGTTTTTAGAGAAATATCATTTACTTGATTTTTAAAATAATAAAAATTTTGGGATGGAATGATCAAAACAGTACAAAACGAAATTAAATTTACTGAAAATGGACAATCCAAAGAGGAATTATTAGCTTTAAGATTTTCCTCCAGCCTAATCCAGATTTCCTTTGTTTTCGTTTATATATAGTGAGAATGAGGTTTTTTTTTTGTTTTTTTTTAATTCTATGAAAAATCAATTAATGGTCTAATTTTCATAATTACTTACCTTTTGATGAAAATGTGTTTAAAATAGGTTTTATTCCTAAAATATATTAGAGGATGTATTTTTTATGCTGTTTACCCAGACATTTTATTTTATGAAATATGAAAAAATGAACCCACAAAAAACGATTTTTACTTATTTTTTCTATAAAGATAAGGGTCTGTCTGAATAATCATATCAGATGTTTTTGTATAAATTTCTATACGTTTTTTTTTGTTTTTTTTTAGTAAAAGAACCATGAATTCTGCTAAAATATCAATAAAGAAACTGACCATGTTGTTAAAAAAAACGACAACTGTTTTACTTATTTTTCAAGATAACGTTGAGTAATTTTTCCCGAATCGGATAATTTGATCTTTGAATTAACTGTAACTTCTTTGTAACAACTCTTTATGTTCATTATAATTATTATTTTTTTTTTTTTTTTGTTCAAAAATATTTACGTTTTCTTCAACTTGCCTACACTGATCACGTGACGTATTTTAGCGGTATCTATTGATCCCTTCTTTAAAAAAAAAAAATACTTCTTCAAAAAGTACTTACAGTTTGCAAAAAATTCCGTTCTTTCCTTCTCGTCATCAAAGCAACACTGAACTAGTCAATTTCGTCCCTTTGATCGATCTGTTTTAATTCCCGGCAAGCTGACTTCCTGTCCTCCTGCTGACGTAGGCATACCCAATTCGTCGTAAAATCTGTGTTGTTTTTTTTTTTTCAATACAATTTTGAGCTGATTTAGGTCGAAAATTAAAATGGAAAGTATTTTGGTGATCCCCAATGACAATTTAACTACAGTCTATAAATTAACATTTGGCGAATTGGGTTACGGTTTTAGGGGATTAAGGTTGTTTTTAATTACGTATTGCTTTAAAAAATAAACAACAAAAAAACCCAAATTACTAGGTACCACCAATTTGACCCTGTGCAATTTACCCCCCCCCTACATTTAACACAATGAAACTTACAGAAAATTTAATATTTTCTTGAAAATTTTTTTCCATTCGAAAGAAAAAACATTAAACAAACTCCTGATGATTTTTAAAAAATTTTATCAGCTTACGAAAATAATGAAAATTATGATTGAAAAACAATGTTTTCATTTTTGCACTTTTAAATCAACTGAAATTTAACATAGCTAAAAACAAGTTACGATAAGAGGATTTTTAAAAAAATTCCATGAAAAATCAATTAATTTTTACGAAAATTTCCATAAATGTTTACCATTGGATGTAAATACATCTGAAATAGTTTTTTCCTAAAATATATTTGGAGAAATATTTTTGTACGAGGTCTATCACCCCCCCCCCTATATTATTTTATGAGATAAAAAAAAAAGTGACGCAGAAAAAAAATTTTGTATTTTTTTTCTATAGAGATAAGAGGCTGAATCACTATATCAATGAAATTGTATAACGTACCGAGTTATAGTCATTTTAGGAAAAATTAATGAAATCGGAAATAAAAAGTGCAAAAATAATTTTTTTTTAAAGAAATTAATTTTTACGAGATTTTCGTGTGATTAAATATTTTCATTTTCTGCGTGAAATAAATTGAATTTTTTTTTTCTGTGGAAAAAAAATCGAATTTTTCACGGATATTTAAAAATATGATTTTTAGAATTCAGGTGAACTAAAAGTTGGTCTGATCTGAGCTCGATTAATATTTTTAAAAGAATTTGTAATTTTTATTGTTGAATAGTAATGTATGGTTCTTAGAATATACGGAAGAGCAAAACCGACATATTTGTTTTTTTTACTTTGGAACTAAAGACGAGACGAGACGAGACGCTTCTGAGTCACAACCGAAGTTTGTTTTTCTTTGTTCAAAAAAGTTAAATAAAATAATTTTTTACGCTATTAGAATAAAAAGTAAGTATTACGTGATTATTTTATAAGTTTTTCTCTTAGAAAAATATTTAAATTTTCATTTTATTTTCGATTTTAAGAATTAATACTAAAACCGAAGACATTTTTAAACAAGAGGGTAATAATATATATTTTTTCTGTCTAAATTGTGGCCTGAAAATTACCCTTTCGCATGTAATATGGATAGGTTTGTTGGTAATGAAGGAATATTTGCTCGTAAATTCCTACCATATAATAAACTGAACCCCCATTTTATGTCCCTGTTTTTGCAATAAATGTTTTATTTTTCCTGCACCCGTTATGTTACAATGATAAATATATTTTCTTTATTTTAATATTCACTTCATTGTGTATATTCTAAAAGCTTTTATTTTGTGAGAATGCTTAGTTTAAAAGTGGGGCTCGTTTTACAATTTAGGCATAAATTGGATCCTTCTTTTATGACCGTAATTTTGTTATGGTGCCTTTATAGTATGTGGCCTACCTTTTTGATTCTCTTATAGTATGTGGCCTACCCGGTTTGAATGTGTCCTACCTCAGTAACAGCATATTTATAGATATAAGTAGTAGACAATTTATTGAAAATAATTATTTTTCACATATATTCAATTTCAAGAAATGCAATTGAGTCATAATCTGTAATTAAGAATAATTAAAAAAGATTTTATCCATAATTTACATGAATTAGAGACCTATTTGATTCTAAAATATTCTAAAATTCTGAAATAGGGTTAGGGTTAGCAGTTATTATTATAACCTTATAATATGCTTTTTATGGTAGTCCACATACTATAAGAGAGACATGATTTCATATGCCACATTCAAGAGGTAGACCCATACTATAATGGTACCAAAAATACCAATATCTGATTTTTACATTTCTAGGAAGATCAAATCCTGAAGCCCACATTAAAAAATAAATAGATTAAAAAAATCATCACCAGAAAAATTTTATTTGAAAATTAATTTTTTTTTTTTAACTAAATAAATAAATCATGTTTGTAGTATGTATTTTTTTCTTTTTTTGTAGTTATAAAAACAATATTTTCTTTGAATTGATGCAAAAAAAAGTATTTTCTCTGATTCAATTGGCTAATTTTTATTCACTTAAAAATTTAATAGGTAATTTAACGTTTAATGTCTGGAAAGTAACATGTTGCCCTCAATATTTTCACCATTAATAAAACTTTATTTAATTTATATAAAAATGTACATTTTAAGATGTGCAATTCTGTGTAACATATTTTCAGAGATTTTTATATATTTAAAAATTATTACTAACGATTATTTTTTTTTGTGTTAACTATAATGTTAAAAGTTATTCCCCCTTTTACTTAAAAAAAAACCCAGATTTTAACTCTGGGGACAGCAAAAACTGTTTCAATTTGCATGTCCTTATTGTGTTGTTATTTTATCAGGTTGTTTTTTGGGGTATGCAGTGTAACTTTCATAGATTAAATTTTCACATGAAGTCCTTTGTAGATTTTGTTTTAAGCATTTTTTTCTTTCAGATGAAAAACAGGAAAATAAAAAAAATGATTAGGAGGTTGATTTTGAAGGCTATCACAATGCAGGTGTAAAGAAAAAAAAAATAATACGGTAACAATGGTGTTGTGTGTTAACCTGTATTTAATTCTTGAATTTTCGAGATAAAATCTCTTTTTCACAAGATCACTGGAACTGAAGCAGTCTAGTTATGGCATTTCTTTTTAAATTAATTTTTTTTTATTTTGTGAAAATGATGGTATTTTTATATAACTGTATTCTCGTGTTGTATGTTTACATGAATGCTGTTTTTTTTTTGTTTGTACTTGTGCGTATGTTGTAATGCACATGTCCATGAAAATGCATATTGGTTGTGACATTATGACTGTATCCTAGCGCGGGATTGCACGTGTGTATGTGCGTATTAAAAGAGCGTATTTGTGTTTGGTGGCCATGGTGATGTATAATATTTCGTGTTGGATGTAATATAAATCAATTTAATCATTTATCATTATTATTATTATTAATATATTATCAATATTATTATTATATTTATTTGTTTATTTACTTATTTATATCTAATTCAATTTATCTATTTTTATTTTATAATAATCTTGACCACTCTACAGAATGTTTATCTAATTACAAGACATAACCCCACAAAACATAACAATTTTCTCTTATTCTCCAGATGAAATGGGCAACCATTTCAAAGTAGTTTTTACTAACGAGATGTGAGCCACTTCAGTTTGAATTCAGAGTTTTCATTCTCTTAGACCGGTTTTCATACCAAGAGCCCAGTCTGTCCTAATATTTATGCACATCTGGAGAGAGAATACTTGGATTTGTGCCTTTCCCAAGGGTTTTAGAGCCCAGTCTTTCCTTCTATTCATACATAGCTAGGGGCAGAATAGTTGTATTCGTACCTTTACCAAAGGTATTATCGCAATGTGAAATGAAAACGGCCTCATCCAGGATTTAAACTTGTCTCACCATGTCCATTTTATAGGATGGTAACCATTACCCCACGCACCTCCTTCATCATAATCGAGTTTGAACTCTAATCTTTGATGCGCGTCGGGTTAGATTATAAGAAACTGATTTTAATAGAAAAAATAGTGTTTAAATAGAAAAAAAAAGAGTTTTAAAAAGATATTTTCACTACCCATCAAGAATTAATAAAACAAAATGTTTTCGGCATAAAATAATCCAACAGGGTTTAACATGCCTTAAAATCAAACCAATAACAAAAAGCAATAGCACAGCTCAAGTTCGAACTCGCTTACAATAATGTCACAGTTCAGCAAAAGACATACTACGCCACAGGGACTAGTCAGATGTATCCTCTACATGTGCCTTAAGAAGGCCAAAAGACACAACTGCCAAAAGGTTCTGACTTACAATCAAGATGGGTGTCATGAGTATAATGTTAAATTTCAACTTATGGTGAACTTCCAATTTTGGACCTCTGGAAAGCTTCATGTGTCATCTAAGATGGATGTAGCTTATTGTTTGAATGAAGAGATTCATCAGTGCAAGTATCTTCTCTGGAATAAGCATGCAGCGAGAGAGAGAGATGACTTGCCTCATGGGGCAAAGCCGGCACGAACCTGTCTCACATGTAGGATGAGTGGCAATGAAAAATATGTCTGCCTTCTCACTACAATTTGAATACGTGATTTCTAAACAGGGAGACATGGTGATAGTAAATCTGCACATATGAAAATTTCTCTTAGATAACCGTGCATAAAATGAGAGACAACTGAGAAGGGGGCAAGATGCTTAAAAGCACTGGATGAGCATGTACAAACGACTGCTAGAAGATTGTTGTAGACGAAAACGTTTGTTGTCAAACTTGGCAGTGGAAGAAAGAAATTGGATAGATCAATTTCACAACCTAGACTGTGTAATAAACAGTGTTAGTATGAAGTGTATGGTGGCAAGGAAAAGACAAACACAGATTTTAAGTTTAACAATGTATTAGCAAACAGATAGTTGTTTGTAAGTGTAAGTGGTAAGGTCTACAGCGCTTGGTATGTTCAATGGTCAGTCAGTAGTAGTAGTGACGTATGCAGATGTCCCAGTGATAGTAGTTGTGAAAACGTGTGAGCAGAGTCCGATGTAAGTTGGTAAAGTTGTATGTTGATAGGCATCAATTTGGTAAAACTGATGATAGTCGTGTCCCTTTAAGACTCGCCTGGTGTGGTTGTGTCAGAGAGGGGTGAGGATATATATTTGGTCGGCCGTTGGTAGTAGTGTATGGTTGAAGGCAAGTTCTAGTTGATGTGGGCAGAAGATCCGATGTTATTATCATGTTCGAAGCGAGTTGGTAGTCGGGGTTTCTGATGATAGTTGCTGTAAGTTGGTTTGAGAAGATGATACAGGATTCGTAGTCGTCGTCCCCTTTAAGAGTGCCGGTCGGTCGTTTGAGGTTATGAGGTCAGGGGTAGGTGAGAGAAATAGGTCAGTTGACCTGAGGTGTAGAATTTCGTGCAGTCGGCTTCCCTTGTGATGTGGACTGTTCGGCTGTCTCAGGTATCTCTGGCATTGTCTTCAAAAGCCGGCTCTTAAATAGTTTATGGTTAGTGGAATTTGGATCAACTCAGCATCTTTTTATTTTTGCCGGGAGCATCTCAGATTGGACAAAAAATGCGAATTCTAGTTTTATTTATTATTTTCTATTTCTAGGATGCGCGAGCTTAGATGCGCAAAGATGAAAATTCATCACTTGATTTAGTGCCTCGCCCTGTTCACATCTGGTTGGCACTCTGTTTGTTCATTGCGGTGCGTGGGCGACTTGAATTTGGTGACTTAGTGAATTGGGGAGATATCTATATCTGTGTATATAACAACTGGCACTACCCACGGTTGATGATAGATCCCTCACTGCGCTGGTTAATGTTGGTTGTTCCCTGTCTATCACCAGAAGATATATGGCTTGAATTATTTACTAAGCCAAATAATAGCATAATAATATTACAAGTCTTGTTTCTTGTGTCTTCTGACAAAGGCCAATAAAATTCCAAATTAGATAATGCTTGGTCAGTTGAATAGTCAGCAGTATAATTCATAGAGTTTAAATGGTAAAACCTCCCAACCTGGGTACAAGTGTGTACATGAAAACATTTTGACAAAGATGTAAATGATAACAATATTTAGTCTGTAAGTGAGGGGGAAATACATACAAAACAGATACATAACGCTCTATAAGAGAAAATAGGTGTACAACTTGCATCGTAGGGAATGTTACTTACTGGTAAATGGTTGGGGAGCAAAGCCCCCCATCTAAATGTTAGAGGTGCCAGGCACGTAGACCATATTTACTCGTTGCTAGCCGAGAGGTAAGAGATAGAAATCAGATTTTCTGGCTTCTGGCTAAATACCAATGCCACCTATCAGTGAACACTGCAGCAAGGGAAGATAACCCAACAGCAAGAAGTGATTTTAAGATTTTTACTATTCCTTAGGAATCATGTTCATTCACCTAAATTACAAAGGAGTAGGCTAAAGAATGATTAGCTTAATTAAAATATTAAAGTAACCTCCATTTGTAGTGCATTTACAACAAATCTTAAGGAATAATATTTACAAATACTGCACTTATGCACATGAGTAAAAAATAACATATTTCTAAACATTAATAATGTGTATTCTACACAAATAAAAAATAACATATTACAGTTGAAGACTTGTTTGTGTCAAATAATGAAAGAATGCATAATATCAAAGTTGAAGGTGCTTGTTTAAAATTTTTTATTGTATATGTACAATGCATCATTAAATTTTACAAGTGTTAAACATAGAATCTTGTCGATGACAAGAAGGTTGTTTTTTTTCATCCATTGTGAATTTGCATAAGCACTGCTAAAAACGACTTACTTGAAAAGGAAGAGTCACACAGTTCATAAAAATAGGGTTTCTCTCTTTTTAAAAAGAATAACCTTTTGTGAGTTCACACAGTCTCCTCCAAAGTTGATTTTTTTGTGAAAATAAAGAGCCACACACTTTGCTTCTCTCTTGTGTGTATGGGTACATGAATCATCAATGTGATTTATGTGAAAAAGAAGTGCCACACACTTCTCAAGAACATGGTTTCTTTCCTGCGTGTGTTCACTTATGTCTCATCAAAATTGACCTTTCTATGAAGGAAGAACCACAGTCTTCACAAGACTGTGGCTTGTCTCCTATGTGTTCCCATATGCGTCACAAATGATAATTTTATGGAAAATAAAGAGCCACATACTTAACAAGAATGTGGCTTCTCTCCTGTGTGCATCACCAAACTTGATTTTTGTGAAAAGGAAGAACCTCACACTTCATAAGAATGTAGCTTCTCCCCAGTGTGTGTTTGCATATGTGCCTCTAAATCTGATTTTACTGATAATAAAGAGCCACAAACTTCACAAGAATATGGCTTCTTTCCTATGTGTATTTGAACATGTATCAACAAAGTGGATTTACATGAAAAGGATGAGCCACACACTTCACAAGAATATGGCTTCTCTCCTGTGTGTATTCGTACATGCCTTACTAAATCTGATTTTAGTGAAAATGAAGATCCACACACTTCACAAGAATGTGGCTTTTCTCCAGTGTGTGTTCGGATATGCTTCTCCAAATTAGATTTTTGTGAAAAGGAAGAGCTACACACTTCACAAGAATATGGCTTCTCCCCTGTATGTGTCCGCATATGCATCACCAAATGTGATTTACGAGCAAAGGAAGAACTACACACTTTACAAGAATGTGGTTTTCCTCCTGCGTGTATTCGCATATGAAATGCTAAATCTGATGTTTGTGGCATGGAAGAGCTACACTCTTCACAAGAATATGGCTTTTCTTCTGCATGTATTTGCATATGCTTCCCCAAATGATGTTTTTGTGAAAAGGAGGAGCCACACACTTCACAAGAATATGGCTTCTCCCCTGTGTGTGTTCGCATATGCATCACCAAATGTGTTTTACGTGAAAAGGAAGCATTACACACTTTACAAGAATGTGGTTTTTCTCCTGTGTGTATTCGCATATGTGACGCTAAAGCTGATGTTTGTGAAAAGGAAAAGCTACACACTTCACAAGAGTATGGCTTCTCTCCTGTGTGTGTTCGCATATGCTTCACTAAATCTGACTTTTGTGAAATGGATAAACCACACACTTCACATGAATGTGGCTTCTCTCCTGTATGTGTTCGTATATGCCGCACCAAATTTGATTTTTCTGAAAAGGAGGAATCACACACTTCACAAGAATGTGGCTTCTCTCCTGTGTGTGTTTGCATATGCCTAAACAAATTTGATTTTAATGAAAAGGAAGAGCTACACACTTTACAAGAATATGGCTTCTCTCCTGTGTGTGTACGCATATGCTTCACTAAATCTGACTTTGCTGAAAAGGAAAAGCCACACACATCACAAGGATATGGTTTCTCTCTGGTGTGTGATCGCATATGTCTTAGCAACCTTGATTTAATAGTAAAAGAAGACCCACAAACTTCACACGAAAATGGTTTATCTGCTCTCTGTGTTTCCATATTTTCACAAACACTGGGTGTCAGAAAATCAGAGATTTCATAAGAATATGATTCCTCACCAGTATTTTCATATATTCCACTAATCTGAAAAGAAATAACTCCGTACTTCACAAGTATATGCTTTTCTCCAGTATGTGTCACTTCAAATGTAACTTCTTTGAAATCCCAGGTCACCAACAACATACAGTAATCAAATCCTTGAAATTATTTCATTCTGGTTAAAAATCTGAAATCAATAAAACAAGAGAAAAATTAATAAAGAAATACATTTTATATAAAATCATATATTTCAATATGTTTAATGTAAAACTAAAACTATTTTCTTAAATAATACAGGACTTTGTATAAGAAAACCTTTACTTACTTATTCATTCATTAGCAGATATATGAAAATATGACTAAGTGGAAAAAAATTTAATAAAGATTTCAATTTGTTTAATTTTGTTTTGACTTTTTTCTTAAATAGATAAGAAAAAATATTGCATAAAAGTTTATGCTATCAAAATATTTGTACTGTTAGAAAAAAGATTGAAGATCAGAAAAAGTATTTATCTACATTTTATTAAACTGAAGATAATTGTAAAAAGTTGTTTATAGGTAATTAAAAATTGCAATAATCAGCAGTTGAAAATTTTTATTTTTGTATGAATATTTTTGTTTGTATAAATTAACTACCACCAAGAGTATTAAATTTATGGTAGTTTAAGAGTTAACATCATTTGGTGCAGAGCACTAGTTTCTGTGGTCTATGAACCCTAACCAAAAAGTGGAAAGGGGACCTTTAGTTTGATTAGGTTAGATCAGGCTGGTCGGAATGAGGCAACAAGCTGTGTGTTTCTATCTCTTGATATGTCTATTTGTTGAAGTTTCTGTATTTTGAGATTCTTTTAAATGCTATTTGTTTTCTTACAGTTTCAAATTGAATAAAATTAATTACATCAGTAAGAATTGTCATGCCTTCACATCTCCCAGACCGGGGCAGCCGTTACATTCCCAATTATCAAAAAGAAAGTTCCCAAGTCTAACAAGAAATATCTGAAGAAGGCCGGAGAGCACATTGGCCCAAAAAGTTATACAGATAACAATGAAGATGAGGACAATAGTTCGAATAATCCAAATAATACCTCTTAGTGTACATTCTTTATTTTTTTATGACAATTTATTCAATTCTAGACTAAAAACGTAGAAGTTTATGAGACTGGAACATGTCTATACTTTATAGAACTGAAATATTTGTTATGTCTTTGCTTGTGGGAATTAAAATAAAACTGAAATAAAATTGAGATAAAAAAAACCCAACAAACTCCCATGAGCCTTCACCGGAAGAACCCTCTGTGCATGTGTGAGAAAAAGGACTTCCGACCCCCAAGTTAATATCTCGGCTTTTCGAATCTAGGCTTTAACTGGGTCTGGTCACTCCTACTATCCAGGGAGATATTCCCTTGCCACAGGTGGCTATGACCGTTCAATAAAGCCTAAGTCATAAAACCACCTTCTGCCTTTGTCTCTTTCTTTTTCATTCCTTGAATTCCTTCTAATTCAGCGCAACCACCAAATGAGATGAGGTTAAAAGTAAAACCTAAAGAACACGCACTGAAAATATCCAGCTATCTATAAAATTTTAAAACATCCAAACTTCTTACTATCCCATATGCTAACTTAATTTATATATTCTAGAATAAATAAAAAATAGAGGGGAAAAAATAAATATTCGACTTGTTGAGGGGGGGGGGCAAAAAGAAGTGAGTCAAACACCTTCTCAACAATGTTGTCACCGTCAAAAAACCTTTAGCAGCTGAAAATCCGTCGTCGTCATAAAATCTTTAGCAACTCAAAAATCTTTAGCAGCTGAAAATCCTTCGTCGTAAAATCTTCAGCAACTCAAAATTGCAACTTGACTCCTGCTGTCACCCCACTTTTACTTATACAAGTTTCCCCTTAACATCCGGGTGTCTGTGCCCCAAACATGAGATTGTCGAGCCAATCCTGGCCGCCAGAATCCTCACAGCTATCATCCGGGCACCTGGCGCTTACATCCGGGACTGTAGCATCTCAACTTTGGTGCCAATGTGTCGCCCGTTTGCATTCTGAAGGATGCGGGTTCGATTCTACAATCCTACATGCCAGGCAAAGCCTAGCCTGCTTCCTTCGAGAATATGGCAGGCCTTGAGTTCACCACTCACCTTGTGTTCTCTGTCACATATATATATATATATATAAACATATATATATAACAAAGAAAAGGTTTAAATATCAGTCATATTAACAGATACAAATTTATTTACACTGATATCTTCAAGAGAATCAGCTTCCTCAGACTGCTTTAAAATTAGAAAATTGAAGAGATTTGTTAAAATTTGTTAGGGATTGTTAGCAATAAACTTTTGAAACAAACTATCTGGCTCTTATATGCTTATACTACCAAATACATTGGAGGTGGGATGTTTGTATTTAGGTAAGGAGGGTAGTTGGGGGAGGGGGGAGGTAAAGATGGGTACAGCTTTTAGCATCACCTTTTGTTTGCAGCCACTGCACCAGAGACAGCCATTCAAGGATCGGTCTGTTCAGCCACTCACATAGCTGTTGGTAAAAAAAAAAAAAGATGGACACTACGCCATAGTATTATTTCATTGTTATCTGTATAATCTTTCATATGATGTGCCCTCTGGCTTCCTTCAGGTATTTCTTGTCAGACTTGATAACCTTCTTGAACTCGGGAACCCTCTTGTCATGTTGAATATTTTTTAAGCTCATATTTCTATTAATAAATATATTTAATGTGACATCAGCAGGAGCTCAAACTCCACCCACTTCTGCCCAAGATTTTGTTCCCGCTTTTTTAACCTTTCTTGTAAAAACTAATTAGTTTGTAATAAATCTTTGTTGAATTTACCTTGTGTGTTCATCGTCCTCACATTCTCTTTTTACCTATAGTAAATTCTTATTTTCACGCATTGTTTCCACTATGCAATCCGACTACTCAACCTCAACATGTCATAATGGATTTCTGCTGGACAAGTGCTCTTGCTTGAAGCCTAAAGGATGGCCCATAAGAACATAACACAGTCATATTTGTGAAATGTATTTAAGGTGGAAATAAAAATCTAATTATACTAGAGATTATATGTCTGTCTAACTGAATCTATGTCACCAATGATGAAACTATTTAAATTCTTATACAAAAGTTTATTTCCTTTTGCTTTATTACTCAACTTACCAATTTTAATTAACTACAGTTTTGGTTAATAATTGATTAAAAATACTAACAATAATAAACATTGCATCAGTTCAGTTATTATCTATTTTTTACATTAATATAATCTAAATTTCAAATTTGTAGTTTGAAATTTCCATTAATTTTAGATATCTATCATCCCACAGTTATTTTCAAATATGTCGGTCTTTGTAATCTAATATTTTATAACATTAAAACTTAAATACTTGCATCAAGAGGGCTCATTATTTGCTAGTTTAAAAAAAATTATAATGAAGATAATGTGTCTGTAATTGAAACTACATTTCTATTGACGTTACAATTCTCATTGTTATTTACATTATATTTTCAATGATTATGAGATTATTATTATATATACTTGCTGTCCATCATATGACACCACGCAAATCCTTTTCCTCCAATTTATTCGGTCTTTGGTTGCATCTTGCCAACTGCCAATGGGAATTTTAAAGTCCTTCAGGTTTCTCTTGATGTTGTCTTTGTACCTGTTAAGTTTTTAAATGCCATCCTTGGCCAGTTGAAAAGGACTTAACGTAAGTAAGTCCTGAGTTATGGAATCCTTTGGTAAGTGAATAAGTCCTATCCAGCGTATTGTTAAACGTCCTGTGATTTAATCCTATGTCCGTCGTCCACGAAGGTCGCACTAGTTATGAGTAGGTATTGCCAGTACTTCCGGTATAAGTATTGTATCAGCAGCAGAGTACTGCCAGAGATTGGCCAAGAGGTTGATCACATGGTTCTCGGTGAGTCTATAAATAGAAGTGGGCATCTAGCACACACCTTATATACGAAATAAGTCAACAATTTGGTCTACTAATTCCACGTGATCCCCCTCTTACTTGAGAGTACAAAATCTGCTTTAACGGTCAGTCATCCTCAAGTCTGTTTAAGTGGCCAACCCATCTCAGGTTTTGTTGGACAAGTATTTTGTGCATGCCAGGGAGTCCACTTCCCTTCAGGATGGTCCTGTTTGAAACATATTGCCACCACTTGACATTTAATATACTCATATATTCATTATGTTTGTTATTAAAAAAAAGTAAATGTTAAAATCAAAACTTCTGATAACTATGCCAAAAGGTGATTCATATTTTGAATGAATTTTATCTATTAATTTTAAATTAAACCTAATTTTAATTTTCAAATTTGATATTTTTAGATTCTAAAACCAAATAATTACTCAATAACAAGTTTAATTTAGTATTGCTATGTAATAATTTTTTGAGAATTCTCAAAGCATTAGTTAGGCCCCCACCCTTTTAAATAGAACAAATATCAATGTATAATTTTTTCATTTATTACTTAAACTAGAGAGTAAAAAAAATCTACCCTAAATATTTAAAAAAAATTTTTATACATCTAATTTTCAGATTTTTTATACTTATTTTTTTATTTATACTGTAATAAGTTTCAAAGTATATAAACTCACCAATATTTTGCATCCTAAAAATAAGTGGGGAGGGGATCAAAGTTAAGTGACCTGAAAAAAAACAGAAAGTTTTTAACTGATGCATTATAAAATTCATTCATTAATAAATCAATACTAAAAATTTCATTAAAATCGGATAATTCCCTGATTTGTGGTAATTTTTTTTCAATCAGATGGGGGGGGGGTATTTTGTAAATGCATATGACAACAAAATTGGCAGACCCTAATTATTATCCTTTACCTTAATGATTTATTCTAATAACAAATCACTCAATAAGTCCCAGGCATGACATATAGATGGCGCCACTAATAAAAAAATCCATATGATTTTTATAAAGTACTAACCTTCAAATGGCATGTGTCAAAATTTGAGCTAAATCGGATTATTAGTTTACAAATTACAGTTAAGGGAAGCTATTGTTGCAATTTTCAAAACAATGGAAAAATCTGAACTTCATGTGTTGATAAAGCATTGCTTTCTGATGGGAAAAATACTGTTCAAGCAAAGCAATAGCTTGATAAGTGTTATTTGGACTCAGCTCCATCGGAAAAAATGGTTAAGAGGTGGTATGATGACTTTAAACGCTGACACAAATTATGTAGAACACTCAGGTCACACAAAATCCAAAACACACACCGATTGAAGAAAATTACCCAAAAACTGGGAACTATCAGATTTTAATTAAATTTTCAGTGTTGATTTATCAATGAATGAATTTTATAATGCATCAGTTATTTTATTTCAAAACTTTCCGATTTTTTTTCAGGTCACTTAACTTTGGGGTCACTCTTATTTTGGGGTGCAAAATATCGGTGGGGTTATATAAAGTTGAAACTAATTACAGTTTAAATAAAAAGACAAACAACCTAAGGTGTGAATAGAAGAAAAAAATTAGGGAGCTATCCTGGTAGAAAATAAGTACCGAAAAGAAGAAAATAAAATGTAAAATAAAAACTAAAAAAATAATTTTTGGAGATGCTCTTTTTACTCTTTTCGATAATTATATAATTATAAAAGAAAAAATTATACATTGATATTTTTTCCGTTTAAAATGGGGGGAGGGCAGGCTATATTTCAATAGAGTTTTTCTATAAAAATATTAGATAACGATAATAAACTAAATTAGTTATTAAATAAATATTTGTTTTTAGAATCTAAAAACATGAAATTTGAAACTTAAAATTACGCGTTTTAAATTAATTCTATATATCAATTTACCATAGCAGAAATACCTAATTAAATCAGAAATTTTTTAAATAAAATATCTGATGTATTATAAAATTCATTCATTGATAAATCAACATTGAATATTTTATTAAAATCAGATAATTCCCTGATTTTTTGGTAATTTAATTTTTTTCAAAAGGAGGTGGGGGGTAAATTTTACGTAATCTTAACAGCGGTAAATATTTGAGGAAAATGACCAAAAAATAGTTT
The DNA here is from genome assembly GCA_023376005.1 of Doryteuthis pealeii. NCBI lineage: Eukaryota > Metazoa > Mollusca > Cephalopoda > Myopsida > Loliginidae > Doryteuthis > Doryteuthis pealeii. The sequence goes on from CM042151.1 coordinate 97,051,414, forward strand.
AAAATATATTAAAAATAAATTACGTGTGTAATATATTTTTTTTCTCTCTGACCTTAAATAATCGATTTGATTGATTTTAATACGCTTTTAAAATGAAAAAGAGTAAACATTCTGGCAGTGACTAGTTATATAATTTCTTCCTACCACGTAACCTAATATGATCAAAAGATTAAGAAAGCTATCCTGGTAGAAAATAAGTACAGAAAATTGTAAAATAAAATGTAAAATAAAAACTAAAAAAATAATTTTTGGAGATGCTCTTTTTACTCTTTTCAATAATTATTCAATTACCTATTATCTTATAAAAATAAAATTATACATTTTACGTAATCATTACATGTGTAATATTATTTTTCCTTTTTTTACTGATGCTCATTATGTTACTACTTTTCCACTTGGACAAAAATTTGACCTTAAATAATCGATTTGATAAATTTTAATACGTTTTTCAAATGAAAAAGTGTCAACATTTTGGCAGTGTCTAGTAATATAATTCCTTCCTACCACGTAACCTAATATGGCCAGCTGTTTGTTCGGACACAAAACAAAACAAAACAAGTGGTTCCCTCCGAATCAGAAATAGAAATATTTCAAAAATTGAATAAGAAATACTACTTCAAAAAGTACTTACAGTATGAAGAAAATACTGTTCTTTCAATGAATAGCAGTTTCTTTCTTCTCTTCGTCACTAATTTAATATCTTTAATAAGAATTGCAAAGGATGATTTATTATTGTGGTTTATGATGCGTACCGCAATAACAACGAGCGAGTCACTTTCACTCCTCTGTTTTTAGGGGTACTGTTTTCATTACCGGTGTCCTGACTGCCTGTCCCCTGCTGATTGATGTATATCCATAGGTCACAATCAATACCAAAGAAAACAAAAACACTAAATCGTTCCAAATTAATGTAACTAGAACTTTCGATAGGTGAATATTATAAAATGTCCTGAAGTTGAACTTTTGATTAGAAAAAGAATATTTTATAATCGAAACTATGTCAAAAGCACCTCTAAATGTTTCGTTTTACAATTTCATTTCCTCGTCACATCAGATTTTGGTGGTTAAGTATTTTCTTCAGTTCATTGGTCATTAAAATGAATCTCGCGGATTTTAGGCAGTGAGGGTCAGAAAATGATAAATATATTTTTTGGGGGGTTGGTGAATTGATGGATTCGTTTCGATGTGTTTTTCGCATAATTGAAAGAGTCTTTAATACGTACTACCAATTTTCCCTGTGAAATTTACCCCTCCTCCTCCTCCAATATTTAATACAACGAAACTTGCATATTATCTTAAAATTTTTTGTCCATTCGAAAGAAGAAATATTTAATAAAAAAAACTTCTGATGATTTAAAAAAAAAATTTCAGCTTACGGAAATAATGAAAATTATAAACGAAAAACAATGTTTACTACATTTTCGCAATGTTAAATCAATTGAAATTGAAACGTAGCCAAAAACAAGTTATTGCTTGAGGCTTAAAAAAAATTCTATGAAAAATCAATTAATGGTCCGATTTTCACGAAAATTTCCGTAATTTCCTTTGGATGTAAATATGTCTGAAATAGTTTTTTCCTAAAATATATTAGGGGAAATATATTTTACGAGGTCTACCCCCCCCCATTTTATTTTATGAAATATGAAAAAAATGAACCGACAAAAACGATTTTTACTTTTTTTTCTATAAAGATAAGAGTATGAATAATTATATCAGAAGATTTTTTATAAGGTTTTTAGTAAAGGAACCATGGATATAGAATTCAGCTAAAAAATCAATAAAGAACTGACCCTGTTTTTAAAAAAAAACGGACTGTTTTACTTATTTTTCAAGATAACGATGAGTAATTTTTTCCCCCGTAGGATAATTTAATCTTTGAATTAACTGTTTTCTTTGTAACAACTCTTTATGTTCGTTATTTCTTTTTTTACGTGATAAAAAAAGTTAAAAAATATTTACGTTTCTTCCTTCAATATGGCTTTAAACTGATCACGTGACTATTTGCAAACAAATAGTCACCCACTACAAAAAAATTTCCCAGCAAAGTTTTGTCTAAAAAAGATTTCAATCTTACGAAAATGATTATTAATAATAATATTCATTAAATGTAACTGGCTAAGATATGAAGCAGATCCACCTTGTAATGAAAAACCAAATTACCTTTAAATTAGAAAAACTAATGAAATTAAATAAGAACACAAAAAAAAATTACACTTTTTTTTTTACTTTATTCCAATTGATTTCAATATAAAGTTATACATAGGATTGTTTTAAATGCGTAATTATTTATTAAACACGGTTTTATTAAAACCGGTATGCAAATTATTATTACCATAAATTATGAAAACATTTTTTTTTACCATATGACACCCCTTTTGCTTTGCTGATTCATAAGTACATTTTTTCATGTACACCGTCAACACCCGGTTGTTTGTTAACAGACGATTTTTAGAGTTTTTTTATAATTATAAAACTAACCCTAACCCCTAACAAACAAACGGATGTTGATGGTGTAAATGAAAAAAAAATGTACTTATGAATCAGCAAAGCAAAAGGGGTGCCTAAAGGTCATATGGTCCCATTCTTTCTTAATTAACACACGTTGCATAATTTCAAACACATTAATATCCCGTCCGAATAATAACTCGTCGGCGGCTTCGATCGTCGATCCCAGGGGACCATCCTCCCAGGTAACATCTGCCCCCCTCGATTTAAAGGGACAGGGCTGGGTTTATTGCCCGGTGCCTGAGACCCCCTCCCTTGAGGAGGAATGCCAACGGGATCAACGCATTTTTTGAACCCGACACACCATGAGCTTCGGATCGTGGGTGGTCCCACATTAATAGGGCCTTGTGCCTAACCCGTACACGTGGGGTACGTGTTAAATATACACATTAATAACCCGGCCTTCGAAAGGGGGTACATTGGCTTCGGCCATTGGACTATTAATATTGTAAATCAACACTGTGATCCCAAGCCCCTCCCCTCCCATGCAATACCTGCATACGTGGAATATGAAGTAAATACTAAGTATACCCAAAATTGGCTTAAAATGCGTTTTTGACAAAATGAATTTACCCCCCCCCCCCCGAAAATAATTTACCAAAAATCAGGGAATTATCGGATGGAACGCCATACAGGAAACGCAAGTCAACATGTACACTTTCATTTCCAACGAAACTATTTAAATTAATAAATAGGTGCTAATTAACATTAAATGATTGTTATTCTATGGCCATTTATAATATAACGTGAATAACTAAGGGAATTATGGCATTGGTGGTGACTTATTTTGACAAACATCGGATTTATCTCCCTTGCTTTCCGCCTCTTAGAAAACCTTTTCGTTGTTATTGCAAACGAACGATACGTTTTTAATTACATTCATCCAGAAAACATTAGTTTTATTAAACATATTTAATTTTTTCCCTTTCCTCTAACATTGTATAGCACCACGGAAAAGAAATCAGACGAAAGAAAAGAAAAAGAAGTAAGTATAATGTTATGTTATTATTTTTCTATACAAAAAAGGAAAAAAAGAAAAAGAAAATGTAATTTTGCAGGAAAACTTTTTTACACCGACAAAGAAGTGAAATATTTTAGAATTTGTGTCAATACAATCTATGAATAAAAAATATTTGGAATCTTTTAAAAACTGATTCTATTATATATATTTTTATCCGATTAATTCCAGGATTTAATTGGTATTTTATTTTCGCTACTATCCGTGTTAATCGGTGGGAGTGACATAAACAAAGCCCCACCATCGAATACTTGGGCTAGTATTAGCTGATTAAATTTCCTTCAAATCTTTAAAAAAATCTTTTATTTATTATAAACAATGATTTTATCAGTTAAATATGAAACTATTGAGAAAATCCCATTGAGAAAATACTTGATCAGAGTAAAAATACTAGAGAAAAAAAATCTCTAAAAATTATTATTTTTTTTAGTTTTTATTTTAGTTTTATTTTCCGATTTTCGGTACTTATTTTACTAACAGAGCAGTTTCCTTATATATTTTTTTCTTTTATTCACACCCTTGGTCTTTTGTCTTTTTATTTATGCAGGAAAAAAGTATCAATCACATATAACCCCACCGATATTTTGTGCCCCCAAAATAAGGGGGTATCAAAGTTAAGTGACCTGAAAAAATCAGAAAGTTCATTCATTGATAATCCAATACTGAAAATTTCATTAAAATCAGATAATTCCATGAATTTTGGTAATTTCTTTCAAACGGGGTAAAACACGGATTTTTCGACAAATTTCATTGGTACTCTTCGCGGAGAACCGTCCCGGCCCCCTGCCTCAAAAACCGCTAGACGGTGGCTGCTGAAGAAGAAAAAACACCAGCTACGATTGAAATCCGGAGCCGAAGCGGTGTCACTTGAAAAAACAAACTAGGGTTGGGGTTGGGGTTTAGGGTTAGTTTAATGGGAAAATAAATAATTTGGGCTCTGTTTTTTCTAGGTCTCCCTGTATTTTTTTTTTTTTTTTGCAAATGACACCGATTCGGCTACGGACTTTGTAGTTGGGGTTGGGTTTTTTTCAGCAGCCACCGGCTAGCGTTTTTTTTTTAGGCAGGAGGTCGGGATGGTTCTCCGCGAAGAATATCCATTCATTAAACGGGAAGAAGGTTGTCAATTTCACTACAGTATTTGGCAGGTCGTTTTGTTTTTTTGTTTGTTTTTTGTGTTTTTTTTAACTATAAGTAGGTTATTAAAGGATTTTATTTCAAAAGGGGACATTCTTGGAGTTTTTTCTTCGAATTAAATTTTTAAGATCTTTTAAATATTTTGAAGGTTTTATTTATTTATTTTATTTTTTTCAGCTACGAGGTAAGAGGCCCAAAGCGAGAGAGAGAAAGGCCTTTTTTTTTTATATAACGGCAGCAAAAGTTGCATGGTTGACTATTTTAATTATTTTAGTTTCTATATCTAGCTATGTTCAATTTTGCGCACCTACTGATCACAGGAATTCGGCTAAACTTGCAAATTGGTCGGAAAATTAAAATGGAAAGTTTTTGGGTGGTCCCCCATGACAGTTTAACTACAGTCTATGAATGAACTTTTTGCGAATTGGGTTACGGTTTAGTGGTTTGGGGATTAAGTTTGTTTTTAATTATGTATTGCTTAAAAAAAACCCAAAAAAAAACCAAAATTACTATACATTTAATTAACCATTGAAATTAATTATTGAACCCAACGGTAGACACATTAGTCTCAGTTGTTTGTGTTAGTATTGCAATGTATAATTTCAATTAAACTTGGTTTAAAAAAATATTTTTCAACATTAAATGTATAGTAATTTGGGGGTTTTGTTGGTTTTTTTTTTTTACGCAATAGGTAATTAAGAACAACCTTAATCCCCAAACCCTGCTTTTTCTACCTATGCAACTATCAACTGCCTACAATCTGTCCCGTCAAACAGAGGTATCAGTTTAGGGTTGAAGGCCATGATGCCAAAGTAGCTTATAAAGAAGTTAAAGGGAGCAGAAATTCGTCACATCAGACAGTCTGCTCTCTCCACTGAAAAGGACAATCTCGTCCCGAGAGAACCTGCCTTGGCATTTATTCCTCTCAGTAGCCAAACTGCTTCAGGGGTGACAGCAATCCTTCCACAAGTCACCACTCACAATCAGGAGGTTACGAGTTCAATCTCTGCTACATTTTCAGCATTTTATTCATTACAGATTTAATTTAATAATGATTGGCTTATATTATTCAAATATATGTATAGGCAAATATGGTGGATAACCCAACGTTTTTCAAAATATATCAATAAATATTAATTTATGATTTAGCTTTTATTATGGTCATTCTTTTATTTTAGGTGGTTTTTTTCTTTCATGTCATGCTATATTTCATCATCGGGGTCAAAGGCAGTCCAATTCCATGTGTAGATATACATACATATGTAATATTATAAAAATTGAAAAAACAACAAGTTTTGTTTACAAATGATGTTTAATAAGTTGACACTGCAGTGTTTCGGTTTGTTTAACAAACCTTCCTCAGGGCTTTCGTTGGTTTAAGGAAAAATAAATTATTAATGAAAACAAAAGTCTGCAGGTCTCTGCTTTTGGTATGTGGCTGCTTTTGTTGATATTCAAATATGTGGAAAGAAAATCATTCATTAATGAAACTTTTTTTTCAATTTTTATAATATTACATATTGTCGGATTTACTTCTACTTTTTCTTCATATCTATACATATATAAACAGATTTTTTTTATTTCCCTGGGGATTTTATAAGTGCATAACATTAAAGAGGTTATTTTATTTCTTTAGTGATTTAAAAAAAAAAAATTCAGATGATTAATTGAACTAAATTAAATTAATCCATTCCAAGCACCAAGGTGCCTCTCTGGGCATTCAATTTCTCTAGCTTGGATATTTGCTTGAATTGTTGGTCATTACTTAAAGAAGACCTGGCAACCATTCAACTGGGTGTGGACATGTGGAAACCTAAATTACTATTAAATGATAATTACTGAGAAATCTTCTTAGTAAGAAATTATTTAATAATGTCCAGTAGAAATGTAGAAATTAACACACTAAAACAAAACAATTATTCTCACACAATCATTTGGTTTGAGAATGTGAAACTTGCTAGTGGATGGTGACCAAGGAGATCCTTGACGATATATGGATTGTCAGCTGGGGCTTTAGAATACACCAACTGCACCTCTACAGATGGCTTAAACCCCTCCAATGGGGCCACCTGTTGGTTGTAGATGGCAACCCGTTATTCTAATTGTATAACCATACTCATTGTATGTTTAGAGATGATTTTCCATAGAAATGGAGCGCCCTGTAAGCTGGGGCTTTAGAATACACCAACTGCATCTGTACAGAGTGGTAAGACCCTCTTCATTGGGTCTACCTGTTAGCTGTAGGTGGCAACTTATGTTAAAAGATGGAACACTGGCAGCTGAGCAGCTCATGGCTTGCAACACTCCACCCTTTCCCTTACTTAAGCTATATAGGCAGTCGGAGAAGCCTCCTCTGGTAAATCAGCTGGTCATATCAAGTCCTAGCATCTATATAATTGTCTCAACCCTATTACTTTTATGGAAAGCCCTAACCCTTTTATCATATATGTGCTAGAAAGTGGTAGCTGTGGGTCTTCATGTCCTAGGCATGATGTTAAACTATGATGGGGAAGTTTCAATTCTGGAGCTCTGTGGAATGTGGAGTACCCCTTCATCACATTTGCTCCCAGGTCCACTCTGTTAGATTCTTATGGGTTAAATAAAAAAAATGTTTTAAAAATTTTTTCCAGGTCTCTCTGTATGAAATGTAAAGTTAACTACCTTCTTATTCATGTTGATGCTGAAACATCAGATTGTGTGAGCACCTTTTTACAACTTCTACAATGGCTGAAGCTTCTTTTTCAGTAGGGGGATAGTATTCATAAGAAGGCCATTGACCAGCCTAATTTAATGCAGTCAAAATGGCTGTGTTAGAAGCTTTAATTGCAACTACTAGGGAAATATTTTCAATGGTGTGAAGTTACATACTTCTGATTTATTCCTTCTACAATGGTTGAAGCTTCTTTTTCAGTATGGGATAGTATTCATGAGAAGGTCATTGAATGACTAACCTAATTAAATGAAGTCAAAATGGCTGTATTAGAAACATTAATTGCAATTACTAGGGAATTATTTTCTTCAATAGTGTGAAGTAACATGAATAGTGTAAGCACCTTTTTAAAGCTTCTACAATGGCTGAAGCTTCTTTTTCAATAGGGTATAGTATTTATAAGAAGGCCATTGAATGACCAGCCTAATTTAATGTAGTCACAATGGCTGTAATTGAAGCATTAATTGTAACTACTAGAGAAATATTTTCTTCAATGCTGTGAGGTAAGATATTTCCTATATCTTCCTTAAAGAGTTTGACTGTTTTTTCTAACTCAAAATTTATATGGAATGAATCAGCTATGATTAAACGTCTCATCCTGTCTGAAAATTGTGAGTAATAGGAAAAGAAACCCAAGATAGCTTTACCTTTAAGAATAGGTAGTTCTTTAATTGGATGTAATTGTACTGCATCAAGTTTGAGTGCCCCTTCAGATATTGTGTTGCCAGGAGGAAAATTAACAGAAGTGATTGGTAGGGAGGATGTATACACTTATTTTGTTTGTTGAAGGAGTGTAGAGAACTTTCTCATATATTAATCATAAATTCTGGGCTAAAATAGAAAAATGACCATATTTATATTGACTTCCATTAAATATATTTCATTATTTGTTGAATAGTTGCAGAATAATTTTATTTATTACGTTGTATGAATTATATATGATACAAATTGATTGTAATATGATTCCAAATAACATATGAGTCTACTCTTTTTGTCTTTTTGATAATATTCTAATTTTTATTCATTCACAGATAAAAACATTGGAGTAGAAAAATCTGAAAACATTTTTTGTGAGTCTGTGGATCCATATTTCTTACTAATGGGAATTTGAAAATGCAGATGCAAATTCATACTTGAGAGGGACCATTTTCAGCGGATTCCATTTTGAAAATAGACATGCAAACACACACTAGAAAGACTCAAATTATTTGTGAAATCTGTAAATCAACATTTTCTAAGAGTTCCAGTTTAAAATCTCACATGTTAACACACACTGGAGAGAAACCCTTTCCTTGTGATGTATGTGGATCAGCATTTTCCAAGAGTTCCAATTTGAAAAGTCACATGCGAACACACACTGGAGACAAGCCATTTTCTTGTGAAGTCTGTGAATCAGCATTTTCTACGAGTTCCAGTTTGAAAATACATATGCGAATACACACTGGAGAGAAACCATTTCCCTGTGAAATATGTGGATCAGCATTTTCTATGAGTTCCAATTTGAAAAGGCATATGCGAACACACAATGGAGACAAACCATTTTCTTGTGAAGTCTGTGGATCAGCATTTTCTACAAATTCTGGTTTGAAAAGCCATATCCGAACGCACACTGGTGAGAAACCATTTTCTTGTGAAGTCTGTGAATCAGCTTTTTCAGATAGTTCCAGTTATAAAAACCATATGCGAACACACACTGGAGAGAAACCATTTTCTTGTGAAGTATGTGGATCAGCATTTTCTTTGAGTTCCAGTTTGAAAGGGCATATGCGAACACACACTGGGGACAAACCATATTCATGTGAAGTCTGTGGATCAGCATATTCTAGGAGTTCCCATTTGAAAGACCACATGCGAACGCACACTGGAGAAAAACCATTTTCTTGTGATGTCTGTGGAACAGCATTTTCTTTAAGTTCCAGTTTGAAAAGCCATATGCGAACACACACTGGAGAGAGACCATATTCTTGTGAAGTCTGTGGATCAGCATTTTCTTGGAAATGCCAGTTGAAAATCCACATGCAAAAACACACTGGGGAGTAACCATTTTCCTGTGAAGTATGTGGATCAATATTTTCTATGAGTTACCAGTTGAAATATCACATGCAAAAAGACTGTGACAAGAACCCATTTTCTTGTAAAGTCTGTGGTACAGCATTTTCTATGCATTCACATTTGAAAACCCACAAGGTACAGAAAAAAATTTTTGTGAATTTGTGGATCATCCTTTTAAGTGGCTTCTATTTTCAAAGCACACATGCAAACCCTTACAGGGTTCCCTCTTCTGGAAAACCTGGAAAATAATATGTAAATTTTCCAGTACTGGAAAACCTGGAAAAAGGGGTGTTTTTGTCAAAAATCTTGGAAAAATTTTGTCATTTGTCCTGGAAAATTGTAATTATCTCAGACAAAATTAATGTTATTGTTACACTTAACAAATATAACTAGTAAAATAACAAAGATGGATTTTTTTGTTTTTATTTTTAACGCTCTTAGTCATAAATATTCATTAAATGGTAAAAATGCTTCTGATTAGGTGAGTACTCGTTGATTTCATCCGATGATGTTTTGCTTTCATCATGTAGCGATATTTTGATTTATTTTTATGTGACACTGAACTTAAACAATTCAAGAATTTATCAGCGTCAGACTACTTTAAAGATGAGATATTTGTTAAAGGTTTAAAAAATAAATTCCATTTTACAAGACGTCAAATTCTGTAAAATTCAGAACATTTAATTTTAACATTTTCTTTATAATCATGTTCAGTAGTGTTTAATCGATTAAAATGATTTAATTAAAAAAAAAAAAGTAAATATTTTAGCAAGACTTAAAATTTGTTTTAAAGGAATATTTTGTTTGTAAGTCAAATGATTTTCACAGAAATTTGATATAAAAAACATCACCACAATTGAATTGACATAATTTTAATTTTATTGTCATAAATACCATTATTTATAAGAAAGTTTGAGTAAAATGCTCAGATAAAGTTTATTTGAAGAAGTGAGCTAAAATCAGTATTTTTTTTTTTCGAAAAATAGCACTCGTGAAAATATTTACTAAAAGGTACCACCAAAATACATCAAGTGATAAGTTTAGGCCATATTGAAGGAAGAAATGTAAATATTTTTGAACTTTTAAAAAAAATCTTGCAAAAAAAAAACCGAACATAAAAACTGTTTTTCTTTGTAACAATTCTTGTTACAAAGAAAAACAGTTAATTCAAAAATCAACTTATCTGATTAGGGGAAAATTACCGTTATCTTGAAAAATAAGTAAAACAGTCCATTTTTCTTTATTGATATTATTTTAGCAGAATTCTGTATTCATGGTTCTTTTACTTTAAAAAAACTCTGGCATAGAAACTTAGAAAAATCATCTGATATAATTATTCAGACACTTATCTTTTATAGAAAAAAGTAAAAATCGTTTTTGTCGGTTCATTTTTTCATATTTCGTAAAATAAAATAGGGAGGAGGTTAGACCTCATAAACAATATATTTCCTCTAATATATTTTAGGAAAAAAGTTTTTCAGACATATTTTCATTAAAATGTAAGTAATTAAGAAAATTTTTGTGAAAATCGAAGCATTATTTGATTTTTCATAGAATTTTTTAAAAAGACTCTAGTCATAACTTGTTTTTGACTACGTTAAATTTCAATTGATTTAACATTGCAAAAATGTAAACATTGTTTTACATTTATAATTTTCATTATTTCCATAAGCTGAAATTTTTTTTTTTTAGATCATCAGGAGTTTTTTTTTTTATGTTTCTTCTTTCAATTGGACAACATTTTTGAAGAGAATATCAACCTTTATGCAAGTTTCATTGTGTTGAATGTAGGAGGGGGGGATAAATTTCACAGAAATAAACTCTATTTTATTTTATGAAATATGAAATAATGAACCAACAATAACAATTTTTACTTTTTATAAAGATAAGAGTCTGAATAATTATATCAGAAGATTTTTATAAGTTTCTATACAGGATTTTTTTTTTAATAAAAAAACCATGAATACAAAATTCTGCTAAAAATATCAATAACAAAATTAACCCTGTTGTAAAAAAACGGACTGTTTTACTTATTTTTCAAGATAATGGTGAATAATTTTTTCCCAATCAGATAATTTGATCTTTGAATTAACAGTTTTTTTTTAAACAACTATTTATGTTTGTTATTTCTTTTTTGCAAGATTTTTTTTTTTAAAGTTTAAACATATTTACATTTCTTCCTTCAATATGGCATAAACTGATCACATGACATATTTTGAATTTTTACAAAACAAATTTCAAATATTAGGTTTTATCAAATTTTTAGCTGAATTTAATTGTTTAAAATGTATTAAAAATAAATTACATATGTAATACCATTTTGCTCCTTTTTTTAATGATGCTCATTATACTTTTCGACTTAAACAAAAATTTGACCTTAAATAATCAATTTAATTGATTTTTAATTAATTTTAATTTGTTTTTAAAATGAAAATGAGCACACAAATTGATGGTACCTATCAAATATGTAACGTGATGAGTTTTTCACTTTTTATCTACAAATATATGTAGGTATTATACAATCTCTCCACCTTTTATCGGTACATCAATTTAGATATTTTACAACTTATCCTGTTTCAAAAAAAAAATTTCTTTTTAATGAATTTGTACAAAACACAATACCCTTCCCTCCTTGAGGCACAAAATTCTTCAGTCTTTTCAATATTTTTATTTTTAAGATAATTTAAAAAAACAATTTGATTTAGCCTTTTTAATGATTGGTTCCCAACCAATTCATCTCTGTATTTGGTCTACACAATAGATCACTCCAGCCCAACATATGAGCTGCTTCTTTAAGATGACTTCTTTTCCATGCCCTACCCTGTCTATTATTTCAACTTGAAAAAATAACTTTAATATAGGGCCAGTTTAGCTCAGTCGATAGAGCATCTGCCTGGGAACTACAAGTTTTCTGGTTCAATATCATCAACTCAGCATATGAGTAGCACAGGGATCTGTGCGGTAAAGTAAGGAGCTGATGGTAGAAATGGCGCTCCACCTCAGACACAATAACAATCTCCTTGGTCTAGCGCTAGTGAAAGAGGGATAGACTCCCTTGCTATCTGGCTGATACCAACATTAGGCCCCCTGACAACTTTATTTTTTATAAATTGTATATAAAATATAATACAGATATAAATCATTGTAAAATATCTACATATGTTTGCCGATAAAAAGCGAGAAACATAGCATGGTAAATATTTGAAAATGGTACAAATTCAATAAAAAAATTCAAAAAACATTTCTTTAAAACATTGGGTGGTGGTGTAAAATATTTAAATTGATTTGCTGATTAAAAAAAACCCAGTAATGTTGTTCATGACTAAGCAAAAACAGGAAGCCAGACAATTTTGTTGTACAGGATGTCCATAAAGTCAGTGTGCTTTGAATAATTTATAACTTTAAAGTGCATATATAGACTTTGTGGACACCCTGTGTAGTTAATTGATAGATGTAGGCATCATATATAATGAACCCAAGATACTTCATTAACCCTGCATCATAAAAAAGTAAGAATAAAACTGACTAAATATGTCGATATTAGATTAATATCGATTAAATTATGAAATTGCTGTGAACAAGTGCTGTCCTGGAAAATTTTTAAAGTGTCCTGGAAACGTCATGGAAAATGATTTCCTAAAACAAGTGAGAACCCTGCCTCACTGGAAAGAAACCGTTTTTTGTGAATTCTGTGAATCAGAATTTACTGCAAATTACAGTTTGAGAAGGCACATGCAAAGACATACTAGAGAGAAACAATTTATTTGTGAAGTCTGTAGATCAGGCTTTCCTATAAGTTCTCATTTGATATACCATATATATATTGGATATAGAATTAATATAATGATTTTAATAAATAACTATCTTGTGTTATTGATTTGTAAATTTATTGTTTTATTTTCATTTATGTAAACAATAGATGTTCGTATAACTTTTATAAGAATTGTTACATAATCTATGCGGTTGCATAAGATTATTGTCAATCCCCTGTATTTCTAAAGGGATGGCCCTTTTCATATCACGGGCGGGACTTTCCATGGAATAGTACAGAAAGCCCGCAAAATACATGAAGTCACGTGGGACCTGGTTGGGTCCTCAGTTTCAGTTTAGACGTCAGGCAGAGAAGATGTACTGCTTTAACTGGAACTCACTGCATATGCATGCTATGTTAGTCAGATGTTTAGTTACATGAAATGTTTAGTTAAGTAAATAAAAGCTTATGAAAATAACATAGTCTTGTGGTTGGTGAATGTCTTGGTAACAAGACTGATCTAGAAGAAGAATAGAAGTAAAGAAAGGGTATGCAACAGTATGGCATTATAGAATAAAAAAACTTCTAAAGTTAGAATTCTTTTAAAAATTGTGTTGTGATGGCTGTAATAAAAACAAAAGGAACCCCCCACACATACACACAAATATATGGTAATGGTCTTCATTATTTTCATAGAATATCACTCAGGTTCAGTTGCAGGTATTTATATACAAAAGTCTGAAATCAATCAGGTTTTTTCATGTAATATCATCCCACAACCAAAACTCCCTGGTGTACATTGGAAGTGTTGAGGGTCTGATGGACAGGTGACAGGTTAAAAGTCACTACCATTGAAAGAACCCTGGGAAAATTGTTGACTTTTTTATCACTATGTACCAGGCAGAAGTATTTATATTTTGTTGCAATAAAATAAATTAGAAAGACTAATGGAATTAAATAAAAATCAATCTAAAAAGATTACACCAATTTTAATTATATTTTAATTGGTATATAAAACTGTGTTATAAATTTTAATTATATTTTAATTGGTATATAAAACTGTGTTATAAATTTTAATTGGTATATAAAACTGTGATATAAAGATAAAACAAATGAAACTCCTCTTACCTCGGGCTAGGAAAAGAAATGGCGCCCGAAGGTTAAGTTTCTTTTATAAGAGTACAGACCAGAAGTGCGGTGGTTTGTGGGAGAGGAGTGAAGTAATAAATGAGCCGAATTTCTTGGCAGTGGGGGTGAGCGATGTGTTGGCAAATAGACGGTGAGCGACGTGTTGATGAACAGATCATGAGCGACGTGTTGGCGAACAGACTGTGAGCGACGTGATTGCAAACAGACAGTGAGCGAATTGATTGCGAGCAGACAGAAAAAATTTTTGAGTAGAGATTTCACAAAAACCATTCATAGAATTGATTTTAATATATTTGAGAATAAAAGTAAATAATATTAGAGATCAATAATACTAAGTTATTATTTATTAAACCCAGTTTTTCTTAACACCAGTATCCAAATTAACCTCACCATATATTATGTAAACCATTATGTGTCAGTGATATATAAAACACATTGCAGGATTTTAAACACAAAAATAACATGGTCTGTTTTAATTCGGATTTTCTTAGAGACTGTTAATAAATAAGATTTATTCAATGTATTGATGAATATGATAATAAGTTAGATACTCATTGATAAACTGACTTGATTCCTGTGGGTATTGTGATGTAAGCAGTGACATAGATTTGCTTACACATAGACGCTGAATCTCTTATTATACACTTGGTGGCTAGCGCACAGTATTATAATACCAGAAATAGTAAAATCAAAATACACTTTCACCCTCCAGCTTTGAAAGGAGAAACAAGCACCTGTTGCTTCTACTGTCTACATAAATGGGGGGGTCTTCGTGCCCCCCCCCCCCATTCTTGTGTCACATGTCACAGGAGAACATACTTAACATGTAAGACTTTAGTAGTATAGAAGGAAAAAAATAGAGGGGGGAAATAAATATTTGTTTGTTCTGCTTATGATCAGTCTTTCGATCTCCAGTCTGTTTAAGATTGGTTTGGTTTCAAGTAAATATTCTTTGTTGAGTGGGGGGGGGGGGTGTAAAAAGAATCGAGTCAAACGCCTTATTCGCAGGCTACAACACTATCGTCTATCAGCAGCTGAAGTTACATCACTGTTACTGCCGTCACCCCACTTCTACTTATACTGCCGTTTCCACTTATCATCCACGCACATCAGTCGAACCTCGCGCCCATGCACAATTCTCATGCATTCGGATGGACGCGTGTAGGCCCCAACATCCGGGCACCTGAATTGCACCTCGCGTTCATCCAGCGCCTAAATCTCATTTCTTTGCATTCGGGAGGGCGCGGGTTTGACTCCAGCAGGCAAGACACTCTCACTCCTTTTCCAAATGAGTACGGTGGTACTCGTTCTCCGTCACAAGTAGAAAAGTCTTTGTAATATTGTTCTTCAAATAAATGTACTTCCGTTTCAGTCAATTAATTCTTTGTAATCAGCCACAGTAATTGTATAACAGTCATCCAGTTACCTCCATGCCATCTTTTTCACTGCTGGCCCCAATTGCCCCTTCCTCACACGCTGCTTCTGTTACATAATCTATGCGGTTGCATAAGATTATTGTCAATCCCCGGTATTTCTAGAGGGATGGCCCTTTTTATATCACGGGCGGGACTTTCCATGGAATAGTACAGAAAGCCCACGAAATACGTGAAGTCACATGGGACCTGGTTTGGTCCTCAGTTTTCAGTTGGACGTCAGGCAGTGAGGATGTCCTGCCTTAACTGGAACTCAGCATACGCGTGCAATGTTAGTCAGATATTTAGTTACATAAAATGTTAGTTAAGGAAATAAAAGCTTAAGAAAGATAACACGGTCTTGTGATTAATGGATGTCTTGGTAACAAGACTGATATAGAATAAATGAGCCAAGTGCGACCGATCACCAAGACGAAGTCCCCAAGAAGAAGAACCTAAGATAGATGATGAACAGAAGAAGTAGTAAGAAGTAAGTAATGAGAAGGGTATACAACACTTCTCTGCCTTCTTCCCATAGGTCCCGAATGCTCACACCACGAACGAGACAGAACAAGACCGCATTGCAGCTATGTTTTCTTTTGTCCGGCTCAGAGCAAAAGCCTGACATACCAAACAGACACACCTCACCGGAGATAAATCATCACAACTTTATACTTTCATCTTTTAACAGCAGCCTCAAGACTCTATAATAAACTCTATTTTCCTATTAGGATTTCTCACTCATACAACTGTGTATAAATTCTTCCTTTTATCTCCTATCATGTCTATATTTGTAACAATCAACATTCACCCAATTCAAAGAGTTGCCTGATGTCTCTGACTGCTATGTCCCGGATGTATGCTTGATGTTAAGATTTCCTGTGGGCAGTGGTTGGATTTGTCGTGGCATGGACTTCCAGGATGTTGAAAGCCATGGATTGAAGCAGCTGAATGGAGTTTGACTGCCTGCTTTATTAACGCACTACTAAGAGTATTTACAGGGTTTCGTTGTAGCTCTTATTCTCCATAGTTGTGGTTATTATTCAGACGAAAGAAGGAAACAAACACAAATATAAATTACTGACACATATATTATCAAAAGTACAGAAATTGTTGTAAATTTTAATGGCATTTGCTTCGAGACTTATCTGAGAGGTGCAATAAAAAGTTCTTGGTGAAGTGTGCTAGAAAGGTGTTTTGGAATACTGTTAAAACACTTTGTCTGGTCGGTTCTCATTCTTCAGCCTTCTGTTAGTTTGCTATTGTGACAGCCTTAGAAAGTTTGTTGATACAATGCCTTAGAAAGTTGCTGTTTTTATGCCAAGGTGGTGAGAGCGCTTATTTAACGTGACTCCTCAGGTTGACAATCTACCGAGAAGTTTAGCCCTTTTTCTTGACAGAGTGGTGGGAGCACTTATTTTAGCGTCTCTCCTCGGTACCTGCTCCCTGGTAAGTAATATTTTGGTTCTCGCACCAACCTCCTGTTGGTGATTCGCCCCTTGGCAGCAGGGGGAGATAATTCACTATCGGATTTCCGATACTATGCAGTGAAGGTTGGGAGAGACCATTCAAATTCTTTGCAGAGGAGAGGCTTATGGAACGTGGTTGAAGACTATTGTAATATTCTTATGGGATATGGACAAATTATAGAGTGGAAAGGCTTTGTCGGCAGAATTTTACAATTAAGGAATCGATTACCTGAATGCGTTATTTTTTTCATAATTCTTTATTCTCTTCTCTTAAGTTTACTCAGTATAGAGGGAACAGAAATCAGTTGGATTGCACAGCTGGATCTCACCACTAAAAAAGATGTTCTCCCCCGAGAGAACTTGCCTCGGCCTTTATTCTTCTCAGCAGCCGAACCAGTTCAGCCAACAGGGGTGGCAGCAATTCCACCACTCGCAGTCAGGCGGTTATGAATTCAATCTCCACTACACTCCCCCCTGATCTCATAATTACACAAATGGTAGTGCGGAGCATGTTTCTTTAGTCTATAAGATACCACTTCAAGCAAATACTGCTGCTATCACTCAGTGACCCTCAGCCAACACACCTAATCGGAGAGTAGTTGATTTTAAGCAATGGGTTTTGTATATAATTACTAATAGAATGAAGGAAAATCCCAACACAACAAATACAATGATTAACAGTCAAGTTGAAAAGCAATTCTGTTTGAATTTTCAGCAACGTCTGCATGGCTCTTCCTTCGCTGAAATTTCTTCCTCATCTATCACACGGGTACTCCCTGTGGCTTTGCTGGCATCTGATCAAGATTTGGTTATCCTATAGGTCCATTCAAAGAAATCAATTCAAATAGAATATCCTTTTAATCATTTCTTTGTGAATTGTTCTCACATTTATTTTGTACATGGAAATAATTCCCAACCAACTATTATTCTTCTACAAGATGTCTGAAGAATGTTCCTTCACAAAATTTAAGTTGATATTGTGCCATTTTTTAATCTATTCTTTTACTTGTACCATTTTTACCTAAATTCGCATTTAATATCAATGAAGAATGTTCTTTATTCTCAGAACACCCAAATATATTCCAAATAAAGTTTTGTGAAAAAAAAAATTCAAATTTTATCAAAAGAATGTTCATTAAATGTAACTGTTTGGAGAGCACGGTGGTGTACTGGTTAGAATACTGGTTAGGAAATGGACTCGTCAACTAGAGTTCAAATCCTGGACGAAGACACAGTTCACATAGTGCTGATACCCTTTGGAAAGGTATGAATCCAACTATTCTCCCTCTAGTAAATAGTAGGGCAGACTGGGCTCTCTAATTTTGGTTAGGCAACCAATCTAAGAGAAGGAAAACTCTGAATTTAAAAGCTCTTAAATTTCTGCTGGGGGTGGTCACTACTATAATAGGCTCAGTTCTAATAAGTGATCTATTTCAATTTAAATCTTAAATTTAACTGAGTAAGTTATGAAGCAGATCCACCCTTGTAATGAAAAACGAAATTAACTTTGAAAATGAATAAACTTCTTTTTGATTACAGGAAAAAATATATTAACAATTAAGCAATTTATTGAACTAAATACACGCTCGTGCGCGCGCACGCACACATACACACACATACAAAAATCATTATTATTGTAAACTTGAATTAATCTGAATTTTAAGCTATAGTTGAAAAATATCGGATTTAACTCCCTTGCTTTCCGCTCTTTAGAAAACATCTTTGTATTGATTGCAAACGCAGTCGATATAATTTTTATTTAACCAGAAAACATTAGTTTTATTTTAAATATTATAGGTTTCTATAACATTTCATAACCCTAAAGAAAATAAATCTGACGAAAAAAAAAAAAAGAGAAAGATGTAAGTATAATATTCTGTTATACTTTTTTAATAAATAAAAAAATACGTAATGTTCAGGAAAACTTTGTTTTCCACTGACGAAGAAGTGAAATATTTTTTTAAATTTCTGACAATGATTTATCCTCTATCGATATAAAAATATTTACAATTTTTTGATAACTAATTGAATTATTTTCTAATTGATATTTTATTTTCACTACTATCCGTGTTAATCGGTGCAGGCGGGGGGTGACATAAACAAATCTCATCCATCGAAATATTGGGCCAGTGTTATTAGCCGATTAAATTTCCTTAAAATATTTTTAAAACAATTGCAAAAAGTTTTATTTTATTTTTTATTTTAGACCATAACTAGGTAGGTCATTAAAAGACTTTATTTCAAAAGGGACATTCTTCGAGGTTTTTCTTCGAATTAAAATTGTAAGATCGTTTACTCTAATTTTAAAATATTTTTTTTTTTTTGTAAAACTCTAAGGAACCCGTGTAGTAGTAATTGTATAGACCAGAGAGAGAGGGGAGAGAGAGGGGGGGGGAGGGGGGTTCTTACAACAGCAGCAGCATTGGTCATGACGTCAATAATTCGAATGGCTGACTATAAATCTACTCTTAAAAGATATCTACTTTTAAGAGATTTATTACGTTTCTTGAATTGTTAGGGTGCTATTCGTAGAATTCCGTCCCGGCCTCCTGCCTTAAAAAACGCTAGGCGGTGATAGCTAAAAAAACGTAAATGCGATATTTTACTCCCTCGAGTCTTTTTTTGACAAGTAAATGTAAATATTTTAACCCTTTGAAATATGGGGTTGGGGGCTAAATATTTACATGTCGATAAAAATATGGGGTTGGGGGCTAAATATTTACATGTCGATAAAAATATGGCTTACTTAAATTACATTTTTTTTAGTGGTTTACACTAAAAAAAAACATTTAATAATTTGTCGATAAAAACGCCTTCAATCTGCTAAAAAAATATCTTAGTTTTTTTTTTGTATTTTAATTTTTTTTAATTTTTTTTTGACAATTACAAATAAAAATAAAAACATTTTTTCGGTATTTTTATTTCATTTTAACCTTTAAATGGCACATGTCAAAATATGAGCCCAGTCAGATTATAAGTTTCCAAATTACTTTTATTTAAGTGAAGCTACTGTTGCAAATTTTCAAAACAATGGAAAAATCTGAATTTCGTGTGTTGATAAAGCAGACTCTACTCTGCTCCGTTGGAATCAAACGATTAAGAGGTTACTGACTTTAAATGTGGTTGTACAGACACAAATGATGCTGAATGCTCAGGTCACCCCAAATTTGGCAGTTGTCTCGGGAATCACCAAAAAACTCCACAAACTCATTTTAGCCAATCATAAATTGAAGT
Organism: Doryteuthis pealeii; assembly: GCA_023376005.1. Classification (NCBI taxonomy): domain Eukaryota; kingdom Metazoa; phylum Mollusca; class Cephalopoda; order Myopsida; family Loliginidae; genus Doryteuthis; species Doryteuthis pealeii. The sequence goes on from CM042151.1 coordinate 97,071,848, forward strand.
TGTGTGAGATAGTAGAGGAGTTGAATATATCAGAAGGCAGTGTATTCACCATTTTGCATGAACATTTAACGATGAGAAAGCTGTGTTCAAAGTGGGTGCCGTGTTTGCTCATATATAAGAAATTTTTTTTAAAAGACCTGAAAAAAGTTATTTTAAAATTTAGGTTTTTCTAAAAAGTCCAAATTAATTTTTGTAGTGAGTTTTCTCTTTTTGTAGTTTTAAGAACAATATTTTCTTTGAATTGATGCAAAAAAGTCTTTTCTCTTTAAATTTTGTTTGTAAATTTGGTAGTGAATGAAATTGATATCTATAGGCTTTCATAATTTTTTTCCATTTTTCACTGACAAAATGAAACATCACATCCTTTCAACTCACATACTGGTTACTGTTTTAAGGTTGGTTGGTTGGCTGGTTGGTTGGTTTTTACGGCATGTTAACCCTTGTTGGGTTATTTTAGGCTGAAGATATTATATTTCATTCATTCCTGGGTATTCATTTTCATTTTCAAACTCAATTTTTTAAACACATTTTTCATACTCATTGTTTTTATCTATTTAACCCATAGATATGACCATAACAGGTACTACTACCGGGTGGACCTGAAAGTAGTGGCAATGAACAGGTACTTCCCATTCCTCAGAGTTCCAGAATTGGAACCTCACCACTAGATGTAGATTAATATCATACCCTGGGCACTAAGACCCTCACCCATTGCCATCTAGCACATATATGATAAAATGGGTTGTGGTGCCATAAAGCAGTAATGTTGAGACAATCATATAGGTGCTAGGTTTGACGTGACCAACAAATTGATCAGAAGTTGATTTTAACAGACAACTCTATAAAATTTATGATTGCATTACAAAGTTGACCAAGTCTTTATGGAAAGAATGGCATAATTCAAGGACAAGTTACCCCAATTTTATTAACAAGTTTTTGAAAGAATTAAAACAATTTAAAAAAAAAAGCAACCCCAAAACAATGATTGATTTTGTTATTTATTATTGAAAACTACATTAAAAACCCAGATTGCATTTAAGATTAACGATTCCACGAATCCAGAAAATTGGACCCGCTAAATATCTAATCATTAGGAATGTTCAAATTGTGAAGAGAAAACTATGAAAATTATTTTTTGAGTTTTAAGAAAATAACTTAAATTTTAATTTCCATAAGCTGAAAATATCTTTAAAAAATCATCAGGAGTTTTTTCAATGTTCCTTCTTTTGAATGGTCCAAAATCATTGACAATAATATTAACTTTTATTCAAGTTTCATTGTGTTGAATATGAGGTGGGGGATAAATTTCATACATCAAATTAGAGGTCCTATCAAATATTTAACTTTAATAACTGAAAAAATAGGTTTCACACATCATGACGTATCCCACACACACACCTTTTTTATTTGAAAAATTTCTATGTTAACATATGAAATAAATTTACTGTCATATTTGCCATATTTCCTATTTATTTTATAGACTTCATATTTATTTTCTTAAAAATAGTCAATTAAATGTTTTTTAATATTTTTATTCAATCTTTTCCCCTCAAAGATTTTGATAAAATCTAATTTTATTAAAATCTGAAAGTCTTTTTCAACCATGTTTTCTTGTTTCAGTAGCACTAAACCGAATGGTTTTGGTATGGTAAAATATTTTGGTACAGTTTTTCAATATGAAGATGAAACCAAAAACCACAATTTTTCATTTAAAATGAACATCTCTACTAATAATAATGTCAATATCAGTGTGTCACATTTTTCAACTTTTCCAGGTTCCAACATATGTAATATAGAGTTCACTGCCTACAATGGCTGAAGCTTTGTAAGAAGGCCATTGAATGACCAGCCTAATTTAATGCAGTCAAAATGGCTGTGTTAGAAGCTTTAATTGCAACTACTAGGGTATTATTTTCAATGGTGTGAAGTAACATACTTCTGATTTATTCCTTCTATAATGGTTGAAGCTTCTTTTTCAGTAGGGGATAGTATTCATGAGAAGGTCATTGAACGACTAACCTAATTAAATGAAGTCACAATGGCTGAAACATTAATTACAATTACTAGGGAATTATTTTCTTCAATGGTGTGAAGTAAGGTTCTTCTAATTTGAAAATAACCGTGCAACATATGGGCAGCATGGTATATACAAACAAACTTGATTTTGTTGTGTTTCATTTTTCCAGGTCTCTCTGTAAGAGATGTGAAGTTAAATAACTTCTTATCCATGTTGATGCTGAAACATTAGGATCATAAATAAGGTGAGCACCATTTTATAGCTTCTATTATTCTGTAGTATTTGTACTACTAATCAATAACCAGCCTAATGTAATGTCAAATGGCTGTATTAGAGGCATTCATTGCAACTACTAGGGAAATATTTTCAATGCTGTGAAGTAACATAAATAGTGTAAGCACATTTTTAAAGCTTTGACAATGGCTGAAGCTTTTTTTTGTAGGAGATAGTATTCATGAGAAAGCCATTGAATGACCAGCTTAATTTAATGCATTCAAATTGGCTGTATTAGAAGCATTAATTGCAACTACTAGGGAAATATTTCAATGCTGTGAAGTAACATGAATAGTGTAAGCACCTTTTTAAAACTTCTACAATGTCTAAAGCTTCTTTTTTAGTAGGGGATAGTATTCATAAGAAGGTCATAAATAGTGTGAGCACCATTTTATAGCTTCTATTATTCTTGTAGTATTCATAAGAAGGCCATTGATTGACCAGCCTGATTAAAACAGTTACAATGGCTGTGTTAGAAGCATTAATTGCAACTACTAGGGAAATATTTTCTTCAATGGCGAGAAGTAAGGTACTTCTGATTTCTTCCTTAAGGATTTTCAATGATTTCACTAACTCAGAATTTAATGTGTCAGCTATGATTAAACGTCTGATCTTGTCTGGAAATTTGAATATAAATTGTGAGTAATAAGAAAAGAAAGCAAGGACTTGATGTAAGGTAGTTTTATCTTTAGGAGTAGATAGTTCTTCAATTCTTGAGGAATATCTTATTCAATGCTGTGAAATAAGGCCTTTATGATTTATCCATTAAGAATTTTGAATGATTTTTTCTTACTCAGAATTGAAAGAGAATTAGCTATGATCAAAGTTGGTCTTGTCTGAAAACTTGGATATCAATTGTGAGTATTAAGAAAAGCAAGAACTTGATGTAAGGTAGCTTTATCTTTAGAAATATGTAGTTCTTTAATTGGGTGTAATTGTATCGCATTAGGTTAGAGTACTGCTTCAGATATTGTTTTTCTGGGAGGAATGTTAGTAAAAGTGATTGATACAGAGGATGTTTATTAATTGTAATTTGTTTAGTTTGTTGAAGATGAGAGTGTAAAGAATTTTCTTTAATAAAGTGTCCTTTTAATTCTGAAAAATCTTTGGCTCAATTAGAAAAGTTAATGTGTTATAATAAATTCTATCAAATATAATTCATCATTTATTGAACAGTTACCTGTTTGACTTGTGACTTAGCAAGAATTATATGAGATACTTTGCAGATAATTGAATATAAATTGTAATATTATAATTCCAAATAATGTATGAGTCTCTTCTTATATTTTTGTAATAGTACTTAAATTTTTATTCATTCACAGATAACAATATTGGGGAAGAATAACATTAACTTAAGAGATATTCAACATTTATCCAAGGAAAATATATTCTTGCTAAGTGTGTGGATCTGCATATGGCCAGCTCACAAAGTAATTTTTTTTTCTCATGAATTGATATTTCAAAGAAGAACTGGGAAAAAAGATTCAGTTGAAACAAGATTTCTGCATTGCATAGATCAGCATTTTCCTAAAATTCACCATTGAAACAGATTGGATATGCACACTGAAGCAGAATCATTTCAGAGAGATCCAGTTTGAAAATACACCTGCAAACACACAAGGAGAGAAACCATATTCTTGTAAAGTCTGTTGGATCAGCATTTTCTAAGGGTTCCAGTTTAAAAATACACATGAAAACACACACAGAAGAGAACTATCTTCTTGTGAAGTCGTGGATTAGCATTTCTTACAAAGAGCAAAATGAAAACACATGCAAATGCATACTGGAGAGAAACCATTTTCCTGTGAAGTCTGTGGATCAGTATTTTCTACAAGTTCTAGTTTGAAAAGACACGTGCGAATGCCACTGGAGAGAACCATTCTCCTGTAGAGTTTGTGGAGCAGCATTTTCTATGAGTTCTCATTTGAAAGACCACATGCGAACACCACTGGAGAGAAACCATTTTCTTGTGAAGTCTGTGGATCAGCATTTTCTAGGTTCCACATTGAAACACCACATCAACAACACACAGGGAGAAACCATTTCTTGTGAAGTCTGTGGATCAGCATTCTCTATGAATTCCCAGTTGAAACTCACATGCGAAACATACTGGTGAGAACATTTGTTTGTGAAATATGTGGATCAGCATTTTCCCTGCAGTTCCAATTTGAGCAGACACATGCAACACACAGAGGAGAAAAATCATTTTCTTGTGAAGTCTGTGATCAGAATTTTTGAAATGGTGATTTTTGAAATACACATGCGAACACACACTGGTGAAAAAACATTTTCCTGTATATTTTGTGGATCATCCTTTTCAATGAATCAACTTAAAAGACATATGCAACACACCACTGAGGAGAAACGATTTTCTTGTGAAGTCTGTGGATCAGAATTCTCTATGGATTCCCAACTGAAAATCCACATGCAAACACATGCTGGAGAGAAAACCTTTTCTTGTGAAGTTGTGGATCAGCATTTTCTAGGAGATACAATTTGAGAATACAATGCGAACACAACAATAGAGTGAAACCATTTTCTTTGTGAAATCTGTGGAGCAGCTTTCTTACAAATAGCAAAGTGAAAAAACACATGCGAACACATGCTGGAGAAAAACCATTTTCTGGTGAATTCTGTAGATCAGCATTTTCTAGAGTTACAGTTTGAAAAACACATGCGAACGCACTCTGGAGAGAAACCATTTTCCTGTAGAGTTTGTGAGCAGCATTTTTCTATGAGTTCCCATTAAAAGACCATATGCGAACACACACTGGAGAGAAACCATTTTCTTGTGAAGTCTGTGGATCAGCATTTTCTAGGAGTTCTACTTTGAAAGACCATATGCGAACACACACTGGAGATAAACCATTTCCTTGTAAAGTCTGTAGATCAGCATTCTCTAAAATTCCCAATTGAAAATCCACATGCGAACACACACTGGTGAGAAGCCATTTACTTGTGAAGTCTGTGGATCAGCATTTTTACAAATAGCAATTTGAAAACCCACAGGAATTCACACCGGAGAGAAGCATTTTCTTGCAATATCTGTGGATCAGCATTTTCTATAACTTCCACTTTGAAAAGCCACATGCGAACACACACTTAGCAAAGTCCTTAAATGCTGCAAAGCTGGATACAACCTCAGTAAAGGAAGAAAGAGAAAGATGAAAAAAAGTGAACCATCTACTTTTATGGACGACCTCAAACTCTATGCAGAATCAGAAAAACAACTTGTCCCTCTGATAGAAACGTTAAAAATTTCACAGAAGATATATGCATGGAGTTTGGATATGAAAAGTGTGCTAAATGCACTATAAAAAAAGGTAAAAAAGTGACAGCAGAACATCTTAAGCTGGACAATGGCTATATCGAAGACTTGGGAGAGGATGTTGCCTACAAATACCTTGGCATAGAAGAAAATGTAATGGTTGAACATGGGCAAATGAGAGAAAAGGCAGAAAAGGAATATATAAGCCGCTTAAAAAGATCCTCAAATCGGGATTAACACCAAAAAACAAAATAACTGCCATCAACCAACTTGCAATACCTGTCATTTCCTATGGTTTTGGTATTATTGACTGGCCGCAATGCTACATCAATAGGCTTGATACCAAAACTAGGAAAATGCTAACCCTATATAAGGTTACCTACCGACATCAGTGCATGGACAGGATATACCTACCAAGAAGAGAGGGCGTTTAGGTCTCATAGAAATCAACCATGCATACCGAGCCACAATATTAAGCATGGGACAGTATATCAAAAGCTCAAGGATAAAACAATCTCAATAGTAAAGGACCACCAAAACGAATGTCTATCACAACAGACATCAAATACTAAACTCGCAGAAAACTTCAATGGGGGCCAATTAAAGAACATTACAGAGAATAATGACTACCCGGCAACCCTAATTGCAAGAAAGAGGAGGAATATTCAAAGCGGGAAATGGAGACCAGGAAAGAAGGATGGACAAAATAAGAGAGCAGGAAATTTATGGAAGAATTAAACCAGAAATACATAGACAAGGAAGCTTCACTGCAATGGCTCAAACATGGCAAGCTACCATTTGATGAGGAACGAATCATCACAGCTGGACAAGACCAGGGCCTACTCACAAAATGATTGGAATACAACAAAATGACCAATGCAGATTCTGCCACTCAGCCATTGAAAGTCCAAGTCATCTAATGTCTGGTTGCCAGATCCTTTTGGCAGATGGCCACTACACTGCCCGCCATAACAAAGTATGCAAATACCTCCACTGGAAAATCTGTGGAGAAATGCAGCTTGAGAGAACACAGTACATCTGGGAACATGAGCCTCCACCAATAACATCAAATGGAAAGGTGACTGTGTTCTATGACAAAATAATCCAGACAGGCAGATATATAAAAGACAAAGCCATTAAACCAGACATTGTCATCTGGGATAAACGAAAAAAAACTGCTCTTATTATTGATCTAGCTAGTCCCAAATAGAGCAGTTTTTTGTTTATCCCATGACTTTGTCTTTTCTATATCTGCCTGTCTGGATTATTTGTCATAGAACACAGTCACCTTTCCATTTGATGTTATTGGTGGAGGCTCATGTCCAGATGTACTGTGTTCTCTCAAGCTGCATTTCTCCACAGATTTTCCAGTGGAGGTATTTGCATACTTTATTATGGCGGGCAGTGTAGTGGCCATCTGCCAAAAGGATCTGGCAACCAGACATTAGATGACTTGGACTTTCAATGGCTGAGTGGCAGAATCTGCATTGGTCATTTTGTTGTATTCCAATCATTTTGTAGTAGGCCCTGGTCTTGTCCAGCTGTGATGATTCGTTCCTCATCAAATGGTAGCTTGCCATGTTTGAGCCATTGCAGTGAAGCTTCCTTGTCTATGTATTTCTGGTTTAATTCTTCCATAAATTTTCCTGCTCTCTTATTTTGTCGTCATCCTTCTTTCCTGGTCTCCATTTCCCGCTTTGAATATTCCTCCCTCATTTCTTGCAATTAGGGTTGCCGGGTAGTCATTATTCTCTGTAATGTTCTTTAATTGGCCCCATTGAAGTTTTCTGCGAGTTTAGTATTTGATGTCTGTTGTGATAGACATTTTTTGGTGGTCCTTTACTATTGAGATTGTTTTATCCCTTGAGCGTTTGATATACTGTCCCATGCTTAATATTGTGGCTCGGTATGCATGGTTGATTTCTATGAGACCTAAACCGCCTCTCTTCTTGGTAGGTATATCCTGTCCATGCACTGATGTCGGTAGGTAACCTTATATAGGGTTAGCATTTTCCTAGTTTTGGTATCAAGCCTATTGATGTAGCATTGCGGCCAGTCAATAATACCAAAACCATAGAAATGACAGGTATTGCAAGTTGGTTGATGGCAGTTATTTTGTTTTTTGGTGTTAATCCCGATTTGAGGATCTTTTTAAGGCGGCTTATATATGTCCTTTTCTGCTTTTTCTCTCATTTGCCCATGTTCAACCATTACATTTTCTTCTATGCCAAGGTATTTGTAGGCAACATCCTCTCCCAAGTCTTCGATATAGCCATTGTCCAGCTTAAGATGTTCTGCTGTCACTTTTTACCTTTTTTTATAGTGCATTTAGCACATTTTTCATATCCAAACTCCATGCATATATCTTCTGTGAAATTTTAACTGTTTCTATCAGAGGGAAGTGTTTTTCTGATTCTGCATAGAGTTTGAGGTCGTCCATAAAAGTAGATGGTTCACTTTTTTATTTTCATCTTTCTTCTTCCTTTACTGAGGTTGTATCACGCTTTGCAGCATTTAAGGACTTGCTAAGTGTGTGTTCGCATGTGCTTTTCAAAGTGGAAGTTATCGAAATGCTGATCCACAGATTTAGCAAGAAATGGCTTTCTCTCCGGTGTGAATATTCTGTGGGTTTTCAAATTTGCTATTGTAGAAAATGCTGGATGTCCACAGACTTCACAGTAAATGGCTCTCACCAGTGTGTGTTCGCAATGTGATTTTCATTGGGAATGTTTTAGAGAAATGCTGATCTACCGACTTTACAAGGAAATGGGTTAATCCCAGTGTGTGTTCGGCATATGGTCTTTCAAAAAGTAGAGACTCCTAGAAAATGCTGATCCACAACTTCTACAGAAATGGTTTCTCTCCATGGTGTTCGCATATGGTCTTAAATGGGAATCAAGAAAATGCTGCTCACAAACTCTACAGAAAATGGTTCTCTCCAGAGGCCGTTCGCATGTGTTTTTTCAAACTGTAACCCTAGAAAATGCTGATCTACAGATTCACAGAAAATGGTGTTTTCTCCAGCATGTGTTCGCATGTGTTTTTTCACTTGGCTATTTTAAGAAATGCTGCTCCCAGCAGATTTCACAAGAAATGGTTTCACTCTATTGTGTGTTCGCATGTGTATTCTCAAATTGTATCTCCTGCAAAAGTGCTGATGCCACAGACTTCACAAGAAGGTTTTCTCTCCAGCATGTGTTTTGCATGTGGAATTTTCAGTTGGGAATCCATAGAGAATTCTGATCCACAGACTTCACCAAGAATCGTTTCTCCTCATGTGTGTTTGCCATATGTCTTTAGTTGAATTCTGAAAGGATGATCAAAAATATACAGAAATGTTTTTTCAACACAGTGTGTGTTCGCGATGTGTATTTCAAAATTCACATTTTCAAAAAATTTGATCCACAGCTTCACAGAAAATGATTTTTCTCCTCGTGTGTTCGCATGTGGTCTGCTCAAAATTGGAATTTTGTTTGTTTCTTTTTTTTTTTTTTCTGCAGGAAAATGCGTGATCCACATTATTTACAAACAAATGGTTTCTCACCAGTATGTTTCGCATGTGAGTTTTCAACTGGAATTCATATGAGAATCTGATCCACAACTTCACAAGGAAATGGTTTCTCTCAGTGTGTTTTGTATGTGGTGTTCAATGTGGAAACTCCTAGAAAATGCCTGATCCACAGACTCCAGAATGGTTTCTCTCCAGTGTGTTGTTCGCATGTGGTCTTTCAGAATGAGAATCTCAAGAAAATGCTGCTCACAACTCTACAGCCGAAATGTTCTCTCCAGTGTCATTCGCACGTTCTTTTCAAACTAGAACTTGTGAAATACTGATCCCCGACTCCACAGGGAAAGATGTTTCTCTCCAGTAATGCATTTGGCATTGTAATTTTCATTTTGCTCTTGTAAGAAAATGCTAATCACAGACTTCACTAGAAGATAGTTTCCTTCTGTGTGTGTTTTCATGTGTATTTTTAAACTGGAACCTTAGAAAATGCTGATCCACAGACTTTACAAGAATATGGTTTCTCTCCTTTGTGTGTTTCGCAGTGTATTTTCAACTGGATTCTCTGAAATGAATTCTGCTTCAGTGTGGCATAATCCATATCTGTTTCAATGGTGCAATTTTAGGAAAATGCTGATCTATGCCAATGCAGAATCTGTTTCAACTGAATCGTTTTTTACCGTTCTCTTGAATATCAATTCTGAGAAATAATTCCTTTGTGAGCTGGCCATATGCAGATCCACACACTTAGCAAGAATATATTTTTCCTTGATTAATGGTTGAATATCTCTTAAAGTTTAAATGTTATTCTTCCCATATAATTGTTATCTGTGAATGAATAAAAATTTAAGTATTTTTTTTTATTTTTTTTTTTTTTATTTTTTTCTTTATTTTCTATTTACAAAAATATAAGAAAGACTCAGTACATTATTTGGAATTATAATTATTACAATTTAATATTTTCATTACTGCAAGTATCTCATCTATTCTTGCTAATGTCACAAGTCAAACAGGTAACTGTTCAATTAAATGATGATTTATATTGATAGATTAATTATAAACACATTAACTTTTCTAATTGAGCAAAGATTTTCCAGCATTAAAGGCCACTTTATTAAAGAAATTTTTAACACTCTCATTTCAACAACTATAACAAATTACAATTAATAAACATCCTCTGTATTCAAATCACTTTTTAACTAACATTCCGTCCAGAAAAACAATATCTGAAAGCAGTAACTCTAACCTAATGCGATACAATTACACCCAATTAAAGAACTACATATTTCCTAAAGATAAGCTACCTCATCAAGTTCTTGCTTTTTCTTTAAATACTCACATTGATATCCAGTTGTCAGACAAGACAGCACCTTTGATCATCAGCTAATCTCTTTAAATTCCTGATAAAAAAATCATTCAAATTCTTAATGGATTCAAATCCATAAAGGCTTATTCACACATTGGAATAAGATATTCCTCAAAATTGAAGTAACTATCTACTCTCTAAAGATAAACTACCTTACATCCAAGTCCTTGCTTTCTTTTTTATTACTCACAATTTAATTCAAATTTCCAGACAAGATCAGACTTAATCATAGCTGAGCACATTAATTCTGACTTAGTGAATCATTGATAAATCCTTAAGGAGAAATCAGAAGTCTTACTTCTCGCCATTGAAGAAAATATGTTCCCTAGTAGTTTGCAATAATGCTTCTAAACAGCCATTGAACTGTTTTAATCAGGCTGGTCAATCAAATGCCTTCTATGATACTATGCAAGAATAATAGAAGCCTATAAATGGTGCTCACACTATTTAATGACCTTCTTATGAATACTATCCCTACTAAAAAGAGCTTTAGACATTGGTAGAAGTTAAAAAAGGTGCTTACACTATTCATGTTACTTCACAGCATTGAAGTTTTCCCTAGTAGTTGCAATTAATATGCTTCTATACAGCCAATTTGAATGCATTATATTAAGCTGGTCCCATTCAATGGCTTTCTCATGAATACTATCTCTACAAAAAGAAGTCTTCAGCCATTGTCAAAGCTTTAAAAAATGTGCTTACACTATTATGTTACTTCACAGCATTGAAAATATTCCCTAGTAGTTGCATGAATGCCTTAATAACAGCCATTTTGACATTACATTAGGCTGGTATTGATTAGTATACAAATACTACAAGAATAATAGAACTATAAAATGGGCTCACCTATTTATGATCCTAATGTTTCGCATCACATGGAAAGAAGTTATTTAAGCTTCACATCTCTTACAGAGAGACCTGGAAAAATGAAACACAACAAATAAGTTTTGTTTGTATATACCATGCTGCCATATGTTGCACGGTTATTTTCAAATTAGAGAACCTTACTTCACACAATTGAAGAAATGAATTCCCTAGTGAATTGTAATTAATGTTTCAGCCATGTGAACTTATTTTAATTAGGTTAGTCGTCAAATGACTCTTCTCATGAAATACTATCCCTACTGAAAAGGAAGCTTCAACTTATAGAAGGATAAATCAGAAGTATGTTACTCAACACATTGAAAATAATACCTAGTATTGCAAATTAGCTTCTAACAGCGCCATTTTGACTGCAATTAAATAGGCCTGGTCAATTCAAGCCTCTTAACAAAGCTTCAGCCATTGTAGGCAGTGAATCTATATTACTATGTTGGAATCTGGAAAAGTGAAAATCGTGACAGCACTGATATTGACATTTATTATTAGTAGGCTTTCATTTTAAATGAAAATTGTGGTTTTTGGTTTCATCTTCAATTATTGAAAAACATGTACAGAAATATTTTAACCATATCCAAAACCATTCGGTTAGTGCTAAGCTGAAACAAGAAAACAACTGGTTGAAAAGACTTCTAGATTTAATAAATTAGATTTATCAATCTTTGAGGGGAAAAGATTGAATAAAAATATTAAAAAAATTTATTGACTATTTTTAAGAAAATAAATATGCAGTCTATAAAATAAATAGGAAATATGGGCAAATATGACAGTAAATTTATTCATATGTTACATAGAAATTTTCAATAAAAAGTGTGTGTGTGGGATACTCTGATGTGTGACCTATTTGTTTCAGTTATTAAAGTTAAAATTTGATGAACTCTAATTGATGTTGAAATTTATCCCCCCACCTCATCATTCAACACAATGAAATTGAATAAAAGTTAATATTATTGTCAATGATTTTGGACCATTCAAAGAAAGGTAACATTGAAAAAACTCTGATGATTTTAAGATATTTTTCAGCTTATGGAATTAAAATTTAAGTTATTTTCTCAACTCAAAAAATAAATTTTCATAGTTTTCTCATTCACATTTGAACATCCTAATGATTAGATATTTAGGCGGGTCATTTTCTGGATTCGTGGAATCGTTAATCTTAAATGCAATCTGGTTTTAATGTAGTTTTCAATAATAAATAACAAATCAATCTTGTTTTGGGGTTGCTTTTCTTTTTTAATTGTTTTAATTCTTTCAAAAGCTTGTTTATAAAATTGGGGTTAACTTGTTCCTTGAATATGCCATTCTTTCCTATAAAGACTTGTCAACTTGTAATGCAATCATAAATTTTATGAGTGTCTGTTAAATCAACTTCTGATCCATTGTTTGGTCACGTCAAGCCCTAGACCTATATGATTTCTCACATACTGTCTTTTATGGCACCACAACCCATTTTATTCATATATGTGCTAGATGGCATGGGAGGGTCTTAGTGCCAGGTATGATATTAAATCTACATCTACGTGGTGAGTTCCAATTCTGGAACTCTGAGAAATGGGAAGTACCTGTTCATGCCACTAGCTTCAGGTCCACCGGTAGTAGTACCTGTATGGTCAATATCTATGGGTTATAGATAAAAACAAATGAGTTGAAAATGTTGTTTAAAATTGAGTTTGAAATGAAAATGAATACCTAACAGGAATGAATGAAATATAATATCTTCACCTAAAAATAACCCAACAAGGGTAACATGCCGTAAAACAACCATCCAGCCCCAACCAACCAGACCTAAAAACAGTAACCAGTATGTGAGTTGAAAGGATGTGATGTTTCATTTGTCCAGTGAAAATGGAAAATTTATGAAGCCTATAGATATTCAATTTCATTCACTACCAAATTTACAAAACAAAATTTAAGAGAAAAGCTTTTTTGCATCAATCAAAGAAAAATATTGTTCTTAAAACTACAATAAAGAGCAAAAACTCACTACAAAATTAAATTTGGACTTTTTTAGAAACACCTAAATTTAAATAACTTTTTCAGGTCTTTTAAAAAAGTTTCTTATATTGAGCAACACGCACCGCACTTTGAAAAGCTTTCTCATCGTAAATTGTTATGCAAATGGTGAATACACTGCCTTCGATATATTCAACTCTCTCTCTATTCACCAACTCATTTATGATTGGCTAAAATGAGTTTGTGGAGTTTTTGGTGATTCGAACATACTGCCAAACTTGGGTGACCTGACATTCAGGCATCATTTTGTCTGTACAACCACATTTAAAGTCAGTACTCTTAATCTTTGGATTCCAACTGGAGCGATAGATGTCTGCTTTATCAACACACGAAATTCAGATTTTTCCATTGGTTTTGAAAATTTGCAACAGTTAGCTCACTTAAATAAAGTAATTTTGGAAACTTATATTGACTGGGCTCATATTTTGACATGTGCCATTTAAAGGTTAAATTGAAATAAAAATACCGAAAAAATGGGTTTTTATTTTTATTTGTAATTGTCAATAAAAAAATTAAAAAAAATTAATAATACAAAAAAAAAACTAGATATTTTTTAGCAGTATTGAAGGCGTTTTTATCGACAAATTATTAAATTTTTTTTTTTAAGTGCTAACCAGCTAAAAAAAACTGTTAATTTAAGTAAGCCATATTTTTATCGACATGTAAATATTTAGCCCCCAACCCATATTTTTATGCGACATGTATTGTTAGCCCCACCCATACTTTCAAGGTAAAATATTTACATTTACGTTCAAAAAAGACTCGAGGGAGTAAATACGCATTTACGTTTTTTAGCATCACCGCCTAGCGTTTTTAAGGCAGCGAGGCGGGAACGGAATTCTAACGATAGCACCCTAACAATTCAAGAACGTAATAAATCTTTAAAAGTAGATATAATTTTAAGAGTAGATTTATAAGTACCAGTTCGAATTATTTGACGTCCATGACGCAATGCGCTGCCGTTGTAATGAACCCCCTCCCCCCCTCTCTCTTCTCCCTCTCTTCTGGTCTATACAATTACTACTACACGGTTCCTTAGAGTTTTCAAAAAAAAATAATATTTTAAAATTAGAGTAAACGATCTTACAATTTAATTCGAGGAAAAACCTCGAAGAAATGTCCTTTTGAAATAAGTCTTTTAATGACCTATCCTAGTTATGGTCTAAATAAAAAAATAAATCAAAACTTTTGCAATTGTTTTAAAAATATGTTAAGAGAATTTATCGGCTAATGAACACTGGCCCATATTCGATGGATGAGATTTGTTTATGTCACCCCCGCCTGACCGGTTAACACGGATAGTAGTGAAAATAAATATCAAATTAGAAAAAATTCAATTAAGTTATCAAAAAATTGTAAATTATTTTATATCGATAGAGGATAAATCATTGTAGAATTTAAAAAATATTTCACTTCTTCGCAGTGGAACAAAGTTTTCTGACATATACGTATTTTTTTTTATTAAAAAAGTAATAAAGAATATTATATCTTACATCTTCTCTTTTTTTTTTTTCGTCAGATTTTTTTCTTAGGTTATGAATGTATAGAAACCTAAATATAAATCAACCTAATGTTTTCTGGTTAAATAAAAATTATATCGACTGCGTTCAATCAAATACAAAGATGTTTTCTAAAAGAGGCGGAAAAGCAAGGAGTTATCCGATATTTTTCACTATAGCAATTCAGATTAATCAAGTTACAATAATAATGATTTTTGTATGTGTGTGGTATGTGTGGTCGCGCGCACCGAGCGTGTATTTAGTTCAAATAAATTCTTAATTGTTAATATATTTTTCCTGTACATCAAAAGAAGTTTATTCTTTTTCAGTAATTTCGTTTCATTACACAGGGTGGATCTGGCTTCGTAACTTACTCAGTTAAAATTTAGATTTAAATGAAATAGATCACTTATTAGACTGAGCCTATTAGTAATGACACCCCAGCAGAAAATTAAGAGCTTTTAACATTCAGAGTTTTCCTCTCTTACGATTGCGTTGCTAACCAAGAATTCCGAGAGCCCAGTCTGCCTAACTATTTACTAGAGGGAGAATAGTTGGATTCATACCTTTCCAAAGGGTATCCAGCACTATGTGAACTGGTGTCTTCGTCCCAGGATTTGAACTCTAGTTGACGAGTCCATTTCCTAACCAGTATCTAACCAGTACACCACCGTGCTCTCCAAACATGTTACATTTATGAACCATTCTTTCTGATAAAATTTGATTTTTTTTTTTTCACAAAACTTTATTTGGAATTATATTGGGTGTTTCTGAGAATAAAGACATTCTCATTGATATTATAATGCGAATTTAGGTAAAATGTACGAAGTATATAAGAATAGATTAAAAAATGGCACATATCAACTTAATGTTTGTGAGGAAACATTTCTTCAGACATCTTGTAGAAGAATAATAGTTGGTTGGGAATTATTTCCATGTAACAAAAATAAATGTGAGAACATTCACAGAAGAAATGATTAAAAGGAGTATCTATTTGAGATTGATTTTTTTGAATGGACCCTAATAGGATACACCAATTTGATCAGATGCCAGCAAAGCCACAGGGAGTAATCCGTGTGAATAGATGAGGAGAAATTTCAGCCGAAGGAAGAGCCATGGCAACGTTGCTGAATTCAAACAGAATTGCTTTTCAAACTTTGACTGTTAATCAGTTGTATTTGTTGTGTTGGGATTTTCCTTCATTCGATTAGTAATTATATACAAAACATTGCTTAAAATCAACTACTCTCCTGATTAGGTGTGTTGGCTGAGGTCACTGAGTGATTAGGCAGCAGTTATTGAGTGGTTATTCTTATAGACCTAAAAGAACATGCCTCCGCACTACCATTTGTGTAAGTATGAGATCAGGGGGGAGTGTAGTGGAGATTGAATTCATAACCGCCTGACTGCGAGTGGTGGAAGCTGCCACCCCTGTTGCTGACTGTTCGGCTGCTGAGAGAATAAAGGCGAGCAAGTTCTCTCGGGGGAGAACTCTTTTTAGTGTGAGATCAGCTTGCAATCGCAACTTGATTTTTGTCCCTCTATACTGAGTAACCTTAAGAGAAGAGAATAAGAATATGAAAAAAATAACGCATTCAGTAATCGATCTTAATGTAAAATTCTGCCGACAAAGCCTTTCCACTCTATCAATTTGTCCATATCCATAAGAATTACATATGCTTCAACCAGCGTTTCCATAAGCCTCTCCTCTGCAAAGAATTTGAATGGTCCTCCCAACCTCACCTGCATAGTATCTGAAATCGATAGTGATTATCTCCCCCTGCTGCAAGGGGCGAATCACCAACAGAGGTTGGTGCGAGAACAAAATATTACTTACCAGGGAGCAGGTACCGCCGAGAGACGCTAAAATAGTGCTCCACCACTCTGTCAAGAAAAGGGCTAAACTTCTTCTAGGATTGTCAACCTGGAGGAGTCACGTTAAATAAGCGCTGCTCAGCACCTTGGCATAAAAACAGCAACTTTCTAAGGCATTGTATCACAAACTTTCTAAGGCTGTCACAATAGCAAACTAACGAAGGCTGAGAATGAGAACGACGGGGGACAAAGTGTTTTAACAGTATTCCAAACACCTTTCTAGCACCTTCACAAGAACTTTTTATTGCACTCTCAGATATAGTCTCGAAGCAAATGCCATTTAAAATTACAACAATTTCTGTACTTTACATAATATATTGTCAGTAATTTTATATTTGTGTTGTTTCCTTCTTTCGTCTGAATAATAACACAACTATGGAGAATGAAGAGCTACAACGAAACCCTGTAATACTCTTGTACTGCGTAATAAAGCAGGCAGTCAACTCCCATCAGCTGCTTCAATCCATGGCTTCAAACACTGGAATCCATGCCACGACAAATCCAACACTGCCACAGGAAATCTTAACATCAAGCATACATACGGGACATAGCAGATCAGAGACATCACGGCAACCTTTGAATTGGGTGAAGTTGATTGTACAATATAGACATGATAGATATAAAAGGAAGAATTCTTATACACAGTTGTATGAGTGAGAAATCCTATAGGAAAAATAGATTTATTATAAAGTCTTTGAGGCTGCTGTAAAAGAATGAAAGTATATTAAGTTGTGATGATTTATCTCGTGAGGTTGTTGTTGGTAATTGTCAGGCTTGCTCTGGAGCCGGACCAAAGAAACAAACATGCTGCAATGGGTCTTGTTCTGTCTCGTTCGTGGTGTGAGCATTCGGCCTATGGGAAGAAGGCAGAGAAGTGTTGTAACCCTTCTCATTAACTTCTTCTTAACTACCTCTCTTGTTCATCATCTATCTTAGGTTCTCTTCTTGGGACTTCGTCTTGGGATCGGTCGCATTGCTTCATTTATTCTAATCGTTTGTTAGCAAGACATCCATTAATCACAAGACGGTTGGGTTTTGTTATCTTCCTAAGCTTTTATCTTACTAACATTTTATGTCACTAAATAATCTGACTACATTCACGCGTATGCTGAGTTCCAGTTAAGGCCGACATACTCACTGCCTGACGCCAACTGAAACTGAGGACCAACCAGGTCCCATGTGACTCAACGTTATTTCGTGGGCTTTCTGTACTATTCCATGAAAGTCCCGCCGGATACTAAAGGGCCATCCTCTAGAAATACCGGGGATTTGACAATAATCTTATGTAACCGCATGATTAATGTAACAGAAGCAGCTGTGAGGAAGGGGCAATTGGGGCCAGCAGTGAAAAAGATGGCATGGAGGTAATGGATGACTGTTATCAATTACTGTGGCTGATTACAGAATTAATGGACTGAAACGGAGTATCATTATTGAAGAAAATATTACAAAGACTTTCTAACATTTTTTTTTGTTTTGTTGTGAACGGAGAACGAGTACCCACCTGTACTCATTTGAAAAGGCAGTGAGAGTGTCTTGCCTGCTGAGTCAAACCCGCGCCTCCCGAATGCAAGAATGAGATTTAGGCGCTGGATGAAGCAGTGCAAATTCAGGTGCCCGGATGTTGGGGCCTAACCGCGTCCATCCGAATGCATGAGAATTGTGCCATGGGCGGCGAGGTTCACTGATGTGCGTGGATGATAAAGTGGAAACGGCAGTATAAGTAGAAGTGGGGTGACGGCCGTAACAGTGATGTAACTTCAGCTGCTATAGACGATAGTGTTGTAGCCTGCGATAAGGCGTTTGACTCGATTCTTTTTACAGTCGCTCCTCCCCACTCAACAAAGAATATTTACTTGAAACCAACACAATCTAAACAGACTGGCAGATGGAAAGACTGATCATAAAGCAGAACAAACAAATATTTTATTCCCCTCTATTTTTTTCCTTCTATCTACTAAAGTCTTAATCATGTTTAAGTATGTTCCTCCTGTGACATGTGACACAAGAATGGGGGGGGGGCAACGAAGACCCCCATTATGTAGACAGTAAGAAGCAACAGTCTTGTTTCTCCTTAAGCCTGGAGGCTGAAGTGATTTTGATTTTACTATTTCTGGTTTATAATACTGTGGCGCTAGCCACCAAGTGTATATAAAGATCAGCGTCTGATGTGGTAAGAATCTATGTCACTGCTTACATCACATCGCGTATTAGGTTAATGGTGATGATCGTTCCAGCCCCCCCCGAAACCCACAGGAATCAAGTCAGTTTATCACTGAAGTATCTAACTTTTATCATATTCATCAATACATTGAATAACATTATTTATTACAGTCTCTAAGATATCCGAATTAAAACAGACCCATTTATTTTTGTGTTTAAATCCTGCAATGCTGTTTTATATATCACTGACACATAATGGTTTTTACATAATCATATTGTGAGGTTTATTGATACTGGTGTTAAAAAAACCTGGGTTTAATAATAATAACTTAGTATTATTGATCTCTAATATTATTACTTTTATTCTCAATATATTAAAATCAATCTTGATGGTTTTGTGAAATCTCTACTTCAAATTTTTTCTGCTGCTCGCAATCAAATTCGCTCACGTCTGTTTGCAATCACGTCGCTCACAGTCTGTTCGCCAACACGTCGCTAGATCTGTTCATTCAACAACGTCGCTCACCGTCTATTGCCAACACACATCGCTCCCCCACTGCCAAGAATCGCTCATTATTACTTCACTCCTCCCCACAACCACCGCCTTCTGGTCGTACCTTAAAAGAAACTTAACGCTTCGGGCGCCTATTTCTTTTCCTAGCCCGAGGTAAGAGGAGTTTCATTTGTTTATCTTTATATCACAGTTTTATAACCCACTTAAAATTTATAACACAGTTTTTATATACCAATTAAATATAATTAAAATTTATACACAGTTTTATATACAATTAAAATATAATTAAAACTTGGTGTAATCTTTTTAGATTGATTTTTATTTAATTCCATTAGTCTTTCTAATTTAATTTATTGCAACAATATAAATACTTCTGCTGGACATAGTGATAAAAAAGTCACAATTTTCCCAGGGTTTTCCATGGTAGTGACTTTTAACCTGTACCTCCCCCCTCCCAATCAACCCTCAACACTTCCAATGTACACCAGGGGTTTTGGTTGTGGATGATATTACATGAAAAACCTGATTGATTTCAGACTTTGTATATAAAATACTGCAACGAACCTGAGTGATATTGCTATAAAATAATGAAGACCATTACCATATATTGTGTTATGTGTGGGGTTCCCTTTTGTTTTATTACGCCATCAAACACAATTTTAAAAGAATTCTAAACTTAGAAGTTTTTTTTCTATAATGCCATACTGTTCATACCTTTCCCTTACTTCTATCTTCTCTAGTCATCTTGTTACAAGACATTCACCACCACAAGACTATTTATTTTCATAAGCTTTTATTTACTCTAACTAACATTTCATGTAACTAAACACTGACTACATAGCATGCATAGGCAGTGAGTTCAGTTAAAGCAAGTACATCTCTCGCTGACGCTAAACTGAAACTGAGGACCCAACCAGGTCCCACGTGACTTCTGTATTTGCGGGGTTTGTACTAGCCATGGAAAGTCCGCCCGTGTAGAAAAGGGCCATCCTTTAGAAATACAGGGATTGACAATAATCTTATGCAACCGCATAGATTAATGTAACAATTCTTATAAAAGTTATACGAACATCTATGTTTACATAATGAAAATAAAACAATAATTTACAAATCATAACACAAGATAGTTATTATTAAAATCATTATATTAATCTATATTCCAATATATATATGTATACAATGAGAACTTATTAGGAAAGCCTGACTCACAGACTTCACAAATAAATTGTTCTCTATAGTATGTCTTGCATGCCTTCTCAACTGTATTTGCAGTATTCTGATTCACAGAATTCACAAACGGTTTTTCCAAGTGAGGCAGGTTCTCACTTTTTGGAAATCTTTTCTCAATGACGTTTCCAGACACTTTAAAATTTTCCAGGACAGCACTTGTTCACGCATTCATAATTAAATCGATATAATCTAATAATCGCTAGTTTAGTCAGTTTATTCTTTACTTTTTTATGAGCAGGGTTAATGAAGTACTGGTTCATTAATATGATGCCTACATCTATCCATTCTACACAGGGTGTCACAAAGTCTATATATGCAACTTTAAAAGTTATAAATTATCAAGCACACTGACTTTATAGCATCCTGTACAACAAATTGTCTGGCTTCCTGTTTTGCTTAGTCATGAACAAATACTGGTTTTTTTAATTCAGCAAATCAATTTAAATATCTTAACACCACCACCCAATGTTTAAAGAAATGTTTTTTGAATTTTTTATTGAAATTGTCATTTTCAAAATATTACCATGCTATGTCTCGCTTTTTTATCGGCAAACATATGTAGATATTTACAATGATTTTATCTGCTTTATATTTTATATACAATTAAAAAAATAAAGTTGCAGGGGCCTATGTTGGTATCAGCCAGATAGCAAGGGAAGTCTATCCCTCTTTCCACTCCGCCTAGACCAAGCGAGATTTGTGTTTGTTTGAGTTGAGCGCCATTTCTACCATCGCTCCTTACTTTACCGCACAGATTCCCTGTGCTATCTCATATGCTGAGTTGATGATATTAACCAGAAAAAACCTTGTAAGGTTCCCCAGCAGATGCTCTATCGACTGAGCTAAACTGGCCCTTATTAAAGTTATTTTTCAAGTTGAAATAAAAACAGGGTAGGGCATGAAAGAAGTCTCTTAGAGCAGCTCATATGTTGGGCTGAGTGATCTATTCGGTAGACCAAATACAGAGATGAATTGGTTGGGAACCCTTCATTAAAAGGCTAAACAAATGTTTTTTTTAAATTTCTAAAAATAAAAATATTGAAAGATGAGAATTTTGTGCTCAAGGAGGGAAGGTATTGTGTTTTGTACAAATTCATTAAAAAAAATTTTTTTTGAACAGGATAAAGTTGTAAAATATCTAAATGATGTACCGATAAAGGTGGAGAGATTGATAATACCTACATATATTTGTAGATAAAAAGTGAACCACTCATCACGTTACATATTTGATGAGTACCATCAATTTGTGTCTCATTTCATTTTAAAAACAATTAAATTTTAAAAATCATTAAATGATTTTAAGGTCAAATTTTTGTTAAGTCGAAAAGTATAATGACCACCCCCCCCCCCCCCCTCATTAAAAAAAGGAGCAAAAATGGTATTACATATGTAATTATTTTTAATACTTAAAACAATTAATTCAGCTAAAAATTGATAAACCTAATATTTGAAATTGTTTTGTAAATTCAAAAATATGTCATGTGATAGTTTATGCCATGATTGAGGAAGAATTAAATATGTTTAACTTTAAAAAAAAAAATCTGCAAAAAGAAATAACAACATAAATAGTTGTTTTAAAAAAAAACGTTAATTCAAAGATCAAATTGACTGATTGGGAAAAATATTCACCATTATCTTGAAAAATAAGTAAACAGTCCGTTTTTTTTACAATCAGGGTAATTTTGTTATTGATATTTTTAGCAGAATTTTTGTATTCATGTTTTTTATTAAAAAAAATCCTGTATAGAAACTTATAAAAATCTCTGATAATTATTCAGACTCTTATCTTTATAAAAATAAAAATTGTTAAATTGTTGGTTCATTACATTTTCATACTTCATGAAAATAAAATATGTTTAAATTTCTGTGAAATTTAATCCCCCCCTCCTACTTCACACATGAAACTTGCATAAAAGTTGTATTCTCTTCAAAATGTTGTCCAATTGAAAAGAAGAAACATAAAAAAAAACCCTGATGATCTAAAAAAAAAAATTTCAGCTTATGGAAATATGAAAAATGTTATAATGTAACAATGTTTACATTTTTGCAATGTAAATCAATTGAAATTTAACGTAGTCAAACAAGTTATGACTAGAGTCTTTAAAAAATTCTATGAAAAATCAATAATGCTTCGATTTTCACAAATTTTCTTTAATTACTTACATTTTATGATAAATATTCTGAAAAACTTTTCCTAAATATACTTAAGGAAATATATGTTGTTTATGGAAGCCGTCAAACCCTCCCACTATTCTTAATTCTTACGAAATTGAAAAACAATGACCGACAAAAAACGATTTTCTTTTTTCTATAAAAGATAAGTGCTGAATAATATACATCATGATTTCTAAAGTTTCTATCCAGATTTTTTTAAAGTAAAGAACCATGATACAGAATTCTGCTAAATAATATCAATAGAAGAAATGGACTGTTTTTACTTATTTCAAGATAACGGTAATTCCCCTAATCAGATAAGTTGTTTTTTGAATTAACTGTTTTTCTTTGTACAAGAATTGTAAAAAAACAGTTTTATGTTCGGTTTTTTTTTTTGGCAACGATTTTTTTAAAGTTCAAAAAATATTTACTTTCTCTTCAATATGGCCTAAACCTATCATTGATGTATTTTGGTGGTACCTTTTGTCGAATGATTTTCACGAGTGCTTATTTTCGGAAAAAAAAATACTGAATTTTTGCTCACTTCTTCAATATACTTTATCTGAGCATTTTTACTCAAACTTCTTATAATAATGGTATTTATGACAATAAATATTAAAAATTATGTCATTCATTGTGGTGATGTTTTTATATCAAATTTCTGTGAAAATCCTTTGACTTACTAAACAAATATTCTTTAAAACAAATTTTAAAGTCTGCTAAAATATTACTTTTTTTTTTTAATAAATGCATTTTAATCGATTAAACACTACTGACATGATTATAAAGAAAATGTTAAATATTAAATTGTTCTGATTTTACAGAATTTGAGTCCTTGTAAAATGGATTTATTTTTTAAACCTTTATACAAATATCTCATCTTTAAAGTAGGCGACCTGATAAATTCTTGAATGGTAAGTCAGTGTCCCCATAAAAAATAAATCAAGAATATCAGCACAAATGAAGCAAAACATCATCGGATGAAATCAACGAGTACTCACCTAATCAAGAAGCATTTTACAATTTAATGAATATTTATGACAAGAGCGTTAAAAATAACAAAAAATCCATTTGTTATCTTTACTCCCGTATATTTGTTAAGTGTAACAATACATTAATTTGTCTGAGATAATTACAATTTTCCAGGACAACTGAAAAATTTTTTCCAGATTTTTGACAATAAACCCTTTTTCCCTGAGGTTTTTCCAGTACTGGAAAAGTTTTCATTATTTTCCAGGTTTTCCAGAGAGGGAACCTGAAGGGTGCATGTTGTTGAAATGAAGCCACTTAAAAGGATGGAATCCACAAATTGCACAAAATTTTTTTCTGTACCTTGTGTTTTCAATGTGAATGCATAGAAAATGCTGTACCACAGACTTTACAAGAAAATGGGTTCTGTCAGCAGTCTTTTTTGCATGTG
>CM042151.1:97096123-97146104 GCA_023376005.1 Doryteuthis pealeii
AGAGAGAGATAACGGTCAGGAACAAGTCATCCGTAAAATCGGAACGATGTACACCCCTCTGTCATTTGAATCTCTTTATACGAAAGAGGACCTGCAAATATCCCGGTGAAAAAAACAAATTCCCGTCACTGCAGATTCGCTTTCGGTATTTCATATTGACATTGTACTCTGCTGACGGCCAATCCATAGTGTGGGGATTATCTTCCCTTTGTCAGGAAGAGTTATCTTCCCGGGTGTTGCCGTTTGTTCCCACTAGGCGACCTCGGTATTTAGCAGCTCATGTTGAACTCCTCTTCCTCTTTAGCTAAATCTCCGGTATGAGCACATGGGTTAGACTCTGTCTACCCCTTTCTCGTTGGGCTCGATCCCCCTCCTAGTAAGTGATTCATGTAACAGACGCCAATCGTTTTATGTAGTATGTTTTAATGTTATCTTATTTTATTTTATGTATCTTGTTTATTCATGTGCTATATTATCATAAAATGTTTGTTGGCTTTCAGAAATGTGTCGAGTGTATGTTTAATTATAAGTTGAACCTACGTGGGCCGACGTGATACGACACGCAACCTTCTCTTGGTAAGTCGAACAAATGGCCTCGTAAACGGGGTACTTTGGACCTATCCACTACACATGGTATAGAGGGCGCATGTCAATATTTTTTCATACATTTGTTATTATCATTAAAAATTTTCTGATTTTTTTCAGGTCAGCAAATTTGAACCTCCTATTTTTAGCCAAATTGGTGGGGTTAAATACTATCGAACTATGAAGTGTACGATTGTCTGCCCTGTTTGGGCTGAAGATTTATCTTCCTTTAATTGTAAGTTTTGACTGCTAGGCACCCTAGACTATTAATAAGTGATTTGAATCCTTATAATGTAGAGATATACACTATAACAATGGGTTAGACTTAATATGTCTACACCTACTGTGGTTAGGCGGCTTCCCCCAACACGTTAGTAATGACATTACTTATGGACTCTTCATAACTTCTCTATTGAACTTTATGTATCTCTGTATACTTCCTTATTGTACCTCTATTTCATGTATTGTTGCTTATGTATCTATCTCTTTATATATTCCTGTTATATGTATCTTCTCCACATGCTCATAATAACGTCCATTGTTATAATTTCCCAACCTTGATCAGAGTGATTGTTTATACTATATGTGTACAACGTTGGGAGCCCTCTAAACAACCAACCAAAATAATTACTGTAATCCTTTTCAATCTTACAACGTAATAAATAAAAGACAAAACCTGAAGGTATGAAGAATATAGATATAGAGGAGACACCTCTGGTAGAATAAATAGCAAAAATCTGAATTTAAATCGAAAAAAATTGGCGGGGGGGGGGATTTTTCGTTTATCTCTGTTGTTTAGAAATATAATTAGCTTCTAGATATCAGGAAAAATATTCATTCGATACTGTTCTATTTAAAAGGATGGGAACATAACATTTCAATTGAATTTTCTCCTAGATCATACAGATAACAATCAAAGTAGGTTGTTCATCATCAAGGAGTATTCTATAAAACATTTAAATATAATTAATGCTTAAATGTATTAAAAATAATACATATGTAATATTATTTTGCTTTTTTTACATCTTTTACAATTTTCTAAATATAATCGATTTAATATAAATTTTAATTCATTTTTAAATTAACAGAGACATAGAAGATTGGGGGGGGGGGCAGTACTATATATATTTATGCTGATATAAAAAATGAATATAATATAATATATATAATAGTCATATATGTAATTAATTTTAAATGCCAGTCTTACAAATTTGAAAATGAATGAAGTGATCATAAGCAAGGAAACAAACCGATTTAACAACAAAACATAGGCATTCATATGCAAACAGAACATAAACAGGTCAGTAAAAATCTTGCCTGCAGCTGTGTCATCAGTCAAGGCCAGGAAGGTGAGGTTGGTAAGTGTCTTGTAGTTGTCCGCAAAAGAATGATTGGTAGCTGGAGAGTCAGGGACTACTGCAGTAACATGATTAGCAGAATCAGGATTTGGTTGACACAATCTGATCAATGGCGGCTGGTCGGGTCAGTAGGCGACAAGTTGATGCTGAAGTAGGATTACTGGATCAGTTCCATTGCAGGATTGATAGTAGCAGGATAAGCACAATGAGCGAGATGAAATTCTACAGTTACCAGGATCAACCACAAGATAAGAATCATAGAAGCTTGACATATTTAGCTAACTGTAGAATTCAACGTAAAAATGATTGCAAGCACATGATTTGAATTTGATTTGTTTCGTTTTGTTTAGCGGCATTAATTACCTCAGTATTATTTTATATGCCGATAAATATTGAAATAATTTCATTTTTATGGATAATAACATTTTTTTAAAAAGTACATTTTCTATTAACCCATAGATTGGGACCCTAACAGGTACTTACCATCTGGGGTCAGAGTGGACAAGTGAGCAATGGTGATGAAGGGAATCTCCATATTCCCAAACCTCCAAACTGGAACTCACATCAGATATGAGTTTAACGTCATTCCAGGAATGTAGACCCTCAGCCACTGCTTCTAGCCCCATATGTAAAAGGGTTTGGGGTTACCATAAGGGAATAGGTTGGGAAATCAGATAGGTGCTAGGGCTTGACTGTGACTCACCGATTGATGGAGGGGGCTTCCGACGCTGTCTAGCCCAAGATAGGGCCAGTGGAGTATGCAGGTCTGGAACAGCTCACCCTACAATGATTGAGTGTAAGTCAGCTATTTTGTAGGTTCAAAATGTAGCAGGATTGCACGCACATATGAGCTGTTATCATTGTGGAATAATTTAACCTAGTCTTAAAAAGTATACTTGATAGCATATATATATTACCAGCCCTTGCACAAGTAGAATGACTAAAGGTCATTTTAGCAGGTTTAACAGGTTGTTCGAGTTTTCCTTCTCCTAACTGATTACTACCAATGTTAGAGCCCAGTTATATTGAAATGCAAAACAGCCCAGTTGAGGATTTGAACTCGAGCCAATGAGTCCCCATTTCCTATGGTCTAACATGCACCTCCATATGGCATATACTGTGGCAAAAAATATTATTATTGTCAAAGACCATACTGAAAGAAGTCGACAACACACATTTATAATTTGGGTCCAATGTTTTTTGTTTTTTTTTTTTTATAAAATCAGGACTGTTTCAAAACAAATTTCATAAGGGGAGGTGGGTAACTTCTAAAATTTATATTAAGCCTAATAGGGGAGGCGTCTATAAAATTAGACCTAATGCCTCTTAAGAAAAGAATCAATCAATCTCTTCATTCCAGATTTACTACGATTGGATGTGTTTATTCCTCTTCTTAGAATCAAAGACAATTCTTGCTTCTATTCCTTCGACTGAGGAAACTCATAATTAAATTATAACTTAGTTAATTTAAATTTTTACACCATTCTTCTATGATCAGTTCAGTCATCAAAATATTTTTTTATCATTTGCTAAAAAATTATAAAAATACCTGATATTTGGCCAAAATGATTACTCTAATGATCTGCTTAAAACTTTTCATCAGAATCCTATCACAAACCCACTAAATTTCCGTATAAAAAGTCTTGAAAATATTTTTATAATAGCTTTCCTAATCTTCTGAACACCGTTTTTCCTGCAACACACTCTGATTAAAAATGGAGACTATCCAAAGGAATTTAAATGAAAGTCTTATTATTTGGTGTTGCTTTAATACAAATTTCTATTTCCTTATGAGTGTCGTCACATCAGCTAAATAATGGACCATTCAAGTATTTATTATGTTGAAATCTCTATCTCATTTTCATTTTTTAAAACGTATAAATCAATTATGAATTGATTATTTAGGTCAAATTTGTGTCGTAAGTTGAAAAGTAGTAACATAATGAGCAATCATAAAAAAAAAAATATTAATATGTATTATTTTTAATAAGGGCTGATATGGACTGTTCTGTTTTTCAACATGAAGAAGAAGAAAGGGTAAGAAAAAATGAACATACTACAGTGAAGAAATTAATAAGAAAGAAAGAAAAAAAGGGGGGGGGGAGAAGCGACAAGGCTGGCTGCATGGAAGCCAAATGCTAATCTATTTCAATCATAATGTTAATGAATTATAAAAATAGGAATAAAAATCAATGATGATTATACTTTTTACAAATGGCTATATTGCAATAGCTCTTAAGTAACAAATCAATTGTATTTAAATCTATCATACTGTGGTATATCCAGCGAATGTATTCTAGTATTATTAATATTTAATAAGTTGATAATTTTGGTAGATTTCTTAAAAAAATAGAATGTTTTTTAGATTGCAGATTATACATGTATTTATTTACAATAATTTACTTTCATAATATTTTTGTTTCTTTAAGTGTAAATGAATATTTTTCTAATCTTCTCCTATCCACAGCTTGCAAGTGAAAAATTCAAATTGATATTACTTAAAATGTTAGTCTTATGAAAATCTGCATGATTATTTTAAAATCGAAAATTCTACAAGAATAAAGAATGTGGTACTAAGATACTTTAGTTCAACATAAGACTACCGAATAGACATTTTTTTGTATTTGTGTGGAGAGAAATAATTCTCCAAACAAAAGATTACAAGTTACATTATTTATTTTTTTACAAAGAGATATCAAAAAATATAGCAATAGTAGGGGAGGTTAATGTGCTGCTTTGTATTTCCATTATGTAAGATTTCTCAAAGCACAAGGGAATATTGAATATAGACTATGTAGGGGAGCAGGTAATATGCTGGTCTTTGTGATATTACAATTATGTAGGACTTCTCTACAATCTATGAGGCCAGATGTGGGTTTATGCATGGAAACAGAAAGGGAATATTGAAACAATATAAGACAAGGGGGGAGGTGAATGTGTGGCCTTTGTCATATTACCATTATATAGTATTTTTCCACCAGTTTAATGTATCAAGTTTTATCAGGTTAACATACACATGTGAATATCCGTCAATTTTTAATATTACCATGTACTCCATGGTTAGGAGGCACAAGGCATTAATGTGGACCACCCATGAACAAGCTCATGGAGTGGGTGGATGCAAAAATGTGTTGATGCCTGTTGGTATTTTTCCCTCAAGGGGGGCGCCTCAGGCACTGGGTAATAGACCCAGCCCCCTGAATCCTTTAAATCGAGGGGTCAGTTGTGGCCTGGGGGGTGGCCCCTTGGATCACCAATGTTAGGTTACTTTATTGATCCAGCAGGCTGAAGCTCATGGACCTCTAGTGGGGCCATGTAATATTTTATGAAGTGGGTCATTCCATGTCAATATCACCAGGGGTTACACCCCCGACCGAAATTACTTGAAATTTGCACAAATGTTCCCCCTTCATGAGTTATGGAAAATGGCCAATTATTTTGTCTTAAAACCTTATTACCGTTCCGATTTTTAGAGGGGGATATAATTTTCCGTATTTTGCCTCCAAAATTAAGCGTGCGGGTGTCGCAAATCTCGGTTTTTTTTTTAATTAAAAAAAATACTTTCATACATTTAATATTCTGAAATTTGATATGTAGGGGCAAATAAGGACTGTTAGAATCCAAAATCCAACTATTTAACCCATACCTGATAGATAATTTTATTTTTGCCCACCCATAATGCATCATCCAAATCAACAACATTTTCACTATGTACTTATGGTAGTCTATCGAAAATGGGTCTCTTCAAATTTTCATAATAATTTTTTTCTTAAACATCTACTATGTCTGCTCAAATTCATCAAAGGAATTTTTTTGGGTTGTGGGAGCAACAGTCTAATTTAGAAGATATTGCACCTGCCAATATCAGAGTTTTTTTCTTTACATTTTCTTTGGTCCGGATGTTTAGTCTAATCAATTACAATCATGCTTATGAAATATCAAAAGGACATTTTAAAAGATTTGATAAGAGTATATAATAAACAATATAGATATACAATAACAGAGTGTGTTTCTATCTTACATGGAGCAACCAATCTAAGGAAAACAATTTAAATCTTATTCTGCACTGCACTAGGTATAAGGTATAACATTATCTAATACACAGACTTGGGCCTTTTAAAGCTGGCAACAGTTAAAAAATCACACCATTTGTGACAAACTGCTTAAAATGAGATAAAATCAATATGTAGGAATGCATTAAGCTTAAGAATTTAAAATATTCTTATGCATTAATTACTTTAATGTTAAATTGTAAAACTAACAAATACCACAGATAACAAGGTTTACCAAAGTATTCTTATGACAAATCATCCAGGAAATTGTCCAGGTGTAATTATGTTAAAGTTAGACAATCCTCAAAATTTGAGCTTCGCAATTCCAAAATTGGTGAAGTCATGTAAATTTTTAACTCTCCATTTTGGGGGTGGGGGTACAAATGGTGCTTTTGGTAATCTATTTTTGTTCTGTAAAATGAGTTCTTGAGCTTCCTACTCCTGAAAATTGGTTTATAAAAGCATTTGCCAAAAATGTATCAAAAGTCTAACTCAACCATTTTAAGTTATTGAATGAGTTCTCAATTTTCACAGGAGAATCAAGATGTTAGCAATGCATCTATGACAAAAATTCTACTATCATTCACGATATTGAATATTTTTGTACGCAAAAGAAGTTTGATTTTTGCTCAAAACTGGAAGCTACACCCAGTCACAATTAATTTTTTTCTGATGATCTGACATGGAATATAGTTCTCCTCCTCAACAGAATGACCATGAAGAAATGGTGTTCTCTTAGAATTTTATTGTTTGATTGTCATGTAGTTTTTCAGTTCAATTTTCACTATACAAGAATTTGTGGTTGCTTGTAACATAGAGTAAGGATTAGTGGTTGTCTCTATAAAACTTTAGGGTTATATGTTTTAAAGATATAATATGGTCTTTTCTTTTTTATCTGCCTGTCTGATGTGGCTGCCCCTGTTAGGCAGCTTGGTTAGTAGTAGTAGTAGTATTCTATCTTCATGGTCATCAGGCTGATTTACGCCTTACCCCTTTTCCCCTTTCCCATGAGGTACCTGTGACCTGGTCATTCCACTTATAAGAATTCCCTTGAAAAAATAGTTCTTTGGGTTTTATAACCCTAAATGCATGTGTAAATGTATTTTGTGATTGGTGGAGCATTTGTTTTCCTTGTGTGGCTTTAAAGGAGAACACTGCCTTAGGTGGTAATTGATAAGGTTAGTAAAAAATGGAAAGTTTTGTAGGGTTTGGGACTTGGAGTAGTATTTTGGTAAATAGTCAGGCTAAGGAGTTGACAAATCTTCCTTTCCCTTTGAGGTGACCGTATAGTTGGTCACAACTTTTGGTTCTCTCCTGTGCACAATTTTTGCGGTAATATTTGGAAACCATACTCTAGTATAAATTACTAAGATATAGTCCAGTTTATATCCAAGTCCCTACATGCCACAAAGTTTTATGGCATACACTGTATGGAATAAAGAATTATTAGAAATACAGTGTGTCTGTACGGTCCTTTGTGTGCCGCTGGCTGCATCACCTTTTGAAATTACTACGGGGAAGCAACACTGGTTAGTTAACACTTTGGTGGGGACGGACAATTTCATGAATTACTTTATGCATAGAACCAGTTCACCTTCCATTTTGTTGATATTCGTGGAGGTTCCTGTTACATGATGTACGTGGTCTTCTCAAGCTGCATTTCTTACAATATTTTCCAGTGGGAGTTAGCTACATACTTTGTTGTGACACACAGTTTAGTGGCCATATACCAGAGATCTGGCATCAAGACATTAGGTGGCTTGGGATATTCAGTGGGTGAGTGACAGATCTGAATTGATCATTTTTTTTGTTTTTCAGCCATTGTCTTGAATCCATTTGTGAGTAGGCCTCGTTCTCCAGTGTGAATAGCATGTGCTTTTCATATTGCTATCTGTAGAAAAATGCTGACGCCACAGACTTCACAACTAAAGATGGTTTTTCTCCAGATGTGGTTCGCATGTTGATCCATTCAAATGGGACTCCTAGAAATGCTGATTTACAGACTCACAAAAAATGTTCAGTCTTGTGTGGTTCGCATATGCTCTTTCAATGGGAACTTGAAGAAATGCTGATCCCAACTTCAACAGGAATGGTTTCTCTCCAGTGTGCTTTGCATGTGGTTTTTCAAACCTGGAACAGTCTGAAATGCTGATCCACAGACTTCACATGAAATGGTTTCTCTCCAGTGTGTTTCGAATGTGTCTCTTCAATTGGCACTCTCTAAAAATGCTGGTTTCCACAAACTCTACAAAAAAATGGCTTTCCCCAGAATGTGTTTGCATGGTGTCTTTTCAATTGTAACTCGTAGAAATGCTGATCTAAGATGCACAGAATTGGTTGCTCTCCAGTGTGTAATCGCATGTGTATTTTCAATTTGCATTTGTAAGAAGGCTGATCCAACAGATTTTACAAGAAAGGGTTTCTCTCCAGTGTGTGTTAGCTATGCTTGCTCAATTCGAACTGGAAAGAAATTTGCTGCTTCCACAACTACAAGAATTATGGTTTCTCACCAGTGTGCTGTTCGCCATGTGACTTTTCAATTGGGAATTTTGTAGAGAATGCTATCACAGTTTTCACAAGAAATGGCTTCTCTCCAGTGTGTGTTTCGCATATGGTCCTTCAAGCTTGATCATGAGAGAAATGCAGATCCACAAACTTTTACAAGGAAATGGTTTCTCTCCATGGTGTTCGCATATGGTTTTTAGCTTGAACTTGTAGAGGAATGGCTGACCACAACCTGACAGGAAAATGGTTCTCTCCAGTGCTTGTCGTATTGTGTTTTCAAGAGAAACTTGTGGAAAATGCTGATCCACAAGACTTCACAGAAAATGGTTTCCTCTCCAGTGTGTGTTCGCATGTGCGATTTTAAACTGAAACTGCTGTGAATAATACTGATCCACATACTTCCAGAATATGGTTTCTCTCAGTGTGTGTTTGCATGTGTTTATTCAAATTTGAACTCTGTGAAAACCTGATTGCCACAGACCCTCACAAGAAATTGTTTTCTCTCACTGTGTGTTCGCATGTGTGATTTCAAACTGGAAATCTGGGAAAATGCTGATCCCAGATCTTCACAGATGGCTTTCTCACCGTGTGTGTTGCATGTGTATTTTTCAAACTGGATCTCTCTGAATGGCTTCTCTTCGGTGTGCATTTCCATATCTGTTTTCAAAATTTTGTTACTATAGGAAATATTGATCTGTGGCATGCAGAAATGTTTCAATGGAAACTTTTTCTCATTTTCTTTGAAATACTAATTTAGGAAAAAAATGTTTGAATATCTTTAATTTTGAGTGTATTCTTCCAATTTTGTTATCCTGTGAATGAATAAATTAAAGTATTATTTTACAAAAATAAATGACTCATACAATTATTTGGAATTATAATATTACAGATTTATATTTGCAATTTGAACTGCAAAGTACACATCATTTTTTGCTAACTCACAAGTAACAGGAGTCTAAACAGTACAGCAAATAATAAAATACATTAAATGGAATTCAATATAATAATGTAATTCAGCCAAAATTATTTGAATTAACGATGATTTATGAGGAAATTCTTTACACTCTGGCTTTAATAAACAAAACACGAGTCTTTGCAAAACATTTTCTCACCTTAAATGCATTAAACACGGAAAAATATAGAATAAATATCCCCCTAACAATCCTCCTATCAATCTTTCTCAGCTACACAATATCTGACAAAGTACTTAACCATTACACCCAAACTCCCGTTCTTTATTCATGTGGCATTAGTCAACTTTGTTTATTAAAAATTCATATCTAACTTAGATTTTATTACACGTGTATATTTGGGTAAATTAATAATTAACATTTAAAAATAAGTTGAAAAGGGTATAATGTATTTATGGCTGGATACAGTTTATTTACAATACTTAGTTTGGTAGTGGTAGTCTTATTTATGGATGATAACTGTGTTGTAGTTGTTTCTGTTATAGTTCCTATCAAAGACTATGAATACATATCTCATTTTACTCAATTATTTGTTTCTTATCCTCTGGGTCTCTCCTAATTTTTACCATCTTCTCAACACAACCATTACAAAAAAGAATCTTGCAGTGAATCCTTAAACAAATCCTTTTAGAAACAAAAAAAAAAAAAAAAGTTCCATAAATAAATATCCTTGCTATCATTCCCTCAATCACTTTCTCAGCTACACAATATCTGACACAGTAATTAACCATTACCCACATCACCTGTTCTTTCTCACGTGGAAATTAGTCACTTTTTTATTAAAGATTCATTCTAATCTAGTATTTTTTAACTTGTTATTTTGGTGGTAGAATAATATTAAATTTTATTTTAAAAATGATTGTAAGGGTATATGTTATCTATGAGTGATACAATTACAAACTTAGTTTGCACAGGGTCACTTATTTATGGGGGATATGTGTATGGTAGTTGTTTAATTCACAGTTACACTATCCATGACTATGAATGCATCTACTCATTTTATTTTTCAGACAATGAACGCTTTAGGCACCCTTTTTCGATCCGTTTCATCAGGAATCTTTTTTATTTACACTGTCAAAATCCGGTTGTTTGTTAGGGGTAAGGTTTTTTAATTGAAAAAAATCTAAAATTCATCTGTAACTAACACCGGGTTTTGATGGTGTAAAAATGTCCTGATAAAACGAGATCAAAAAAGGGGTGTAAAGGTCCATATGGTCTATTTTTTTTCTTTTGTTTCTTAAACACTCCTTTTTTTCTTATCTTCCTCACATCAAAATTAACAAAAAGAATTTTGGCATAGAAAAAACCTTCGTTGGCACATGTCACTTATTTATGGGTGATAGCTGTGTATTGGTAGTTGTTTCTTTTACAGTTAACTTCTACAGACATTGAATACATCTACTCATTTTTAATCTTAATTTGGGTTTCTTATCCTCCTTGGGTCTCTCCCATTTTTCCATCTTCCACTAACCATTAAGAAAAAGTTATCCTTTGCATAGAATATTGTTTACTGTTATAAGAGGTCATGGTTTGTGAACATCCTGTAGCTAGAAATTAAAATGAGTCGGTCAGATTTAGAATCAGGGATTTCTATGGAAAACTTTGGTGACTGTTGGGTAACCACTTGACTTTGAGAGGCACAGATTTTCCGCACATGAAAACACATGATCGTTAGCTTAAGTCAGATTTGACCATAGCTTTGGAAGGGAAAGACGTATTGGGTTTGAAATTTGTTTTTTTTGTGAAAGGCGCAACATACCCCACTATGAGGGATTTTTGAAATATAAACATTATTTTTTTTGGGCCATGTGCTTTATTTTTAAAATTCGCGGAGCATAATTTTTTTTGTGGGCCTGTGAGTGGTAGTGAGTCATTACTGTAAGGGATCAGAAGGTTCCTGACTGAATCCCTTTCTTTCGACACTTTATTATGACCAGGCTCTGCCGGGGGCAACAGGAGAGAAGATCTCTTCTTTTCTTTTTGACTTGGAGTCAGAGGTGGTGTGAAAGAGTGAGAAAAATTAGGGCTGGTTAGCCGGGGTTTTTTTTTGACAGCTCAACTGAAGTCAAAGATTTTCTTTCGTTTGCCTTTCTTCTAGAAAAAAATACATTTATAGGAACGCTCTTTGAGGCGGACATCCTTGTTAGGAATTTTGAGAGATACGTGCCATATCTCAGTTATATAGGACACTGGATCCTTTGACTGTTGAACCAAGAATTAAGGAATAGAGAAAAGGTAGTTGGTATAGACGTCCAAGAATATTTGAAGAAGAGCAAGGCGTTGGAAAGAGGAGGGAAAGCGGAAGAAGAGAAAAGAGAGAAGGAAAGGAAGGAAGATAAAGAAAGAAAGAAACAAACTCAGAGTTCTCTAACAACGACCAAAATAAGGGTCACTAAAAACTATTCAGGCATTTCGAACTTTCGCCCTCCGGCAAGTATTTCTTGTGTATTTTGTAGATGTTTTGTTTGTTTGTTTTTTTAAATGTTTTTTTCCTTTTTTTTAATGTTAAGATAAAGATACTGGCACGGGGAAAATTTGTGGCAACCCTAAGCAGACGTAGATTAAGTAGAATTAAAATAGTTAATTTATATGTTTGTCTCATCTTTTAGACTTTTGTCATTCTTTTTCTTCGATATCATTTGCACCTTTTTATTATTTTATTTGTTCTTGAGTTGAATTTTGAAGACGAAAACAAAATTTTCGACATTGTGGCCAGACGGATAACAGAGTCAGTTAAGTAAGAAACAGCGACAGAACATAGTAAATTAAAGTAGAGAATATTGTTACTGTTCATAAGATGTCATGGATTGTGAAACGACCCTGTAGATAAGAATAAATTAAGGTCATCAGGTTAGATCAGGGATTCCCATGGAAAATTTTGGTGGACGTTGTAACCTTGACCTTGTTAGTCTTAA
Source organism: Doryteuthis pealeii (assembly GCA_023376005.1). Classification (NCBI taxonomy): domain Eukaryota; kingdom Metazoa; phylum Mollusca; class Cephalopoda; order Myopsida; family Loliginidae; genus Doryteuthis; species Doryteuthis pealeii. Next base: position 97,108,510 of record CM042151.1, read on the forward strand.
GTCAGATTTGACCATAGCTTTGGAAGGGTAGACGTAATTGGTGGTCAGACAAGATAACGGATCAGTAAGACGTAGCAACAAAACAACAAAGTTAACAAGTAGAGAACAAGTAAGACCATCTCAATCTCTCTCTAATATAAGTCTCTTTTTTTCTCTATCACAGAGATAAACTCTCAGCCTTTTTAATACTCATGTTGGTATATAACAAATAATTGACTATTAACAGTTATAATCATATGGAAATCTGACACAATTAAAGTGAACAATTCTTTCCAAGTCATAGCTGTCAGTGCTACTGTTACGACTGCAACACTTGATCCTATCAAAGCATATAAGAAGCTTGATCTACAGTGTTAAAATATTATTGATGGGAGAGAGTGTTGATTTTTTATAGGCTCACATTTCTATTAATAAAAGATAAAAGTAAAGTCGTCGGGGTGGCCTAATGTCGGTATCACCAATCAGCAAGGGAGTCTATCCCCATTTCACAGCGTAGACGCATGGTAGATTGTTTTTTGCGTCTGAGGTGGAGCGCCACACCTACCATCAGCTCCTATTATAAATATATTTAAGTGACATCAGCAGAAGCTCAGAAACTCACCACTTCGCCCAAGATGTTTGTTCCCACTTTTTTAACCTTTCTTGTAAACATCAGTTGCGTAATAAATCTTTGTTGAATTTACCTTTGTGTGTTCATCCTCCTCACTTTCAACTTTATTGTAATTCTGTTTTTCTCAGCATTGTTTCCACTATGCACTCTGACTACTCAACCTCAACAACTACAAATTGTTTACTAGTAGTGTTAGTAAACAATATTTACATAAAAATATTTGTGTCAATAAATTTTTAAGTAACTTCAGTTTATTCAGTATTCTAATAATTTAATTTTCTTTTAATTAGATTAGGTTATTAATTTCGAGTTTTAATATTTTGAAAGGAATGTAAAAAATAAATAATATAATAATCCTAACAAGCATAATAGAAGCTGATCTACAGTTAAAATATTATGTTCAACATAACTATTATCAGACATTTAAAATTCACTATTAAATTTTAAAGAGAATAAAAAATTGAATCAGGAAAATACAACTTTTGCATCAGTTTCAAAGAAAATATGTTTATCACTACAAGAAAAACACACACTCACAATACATACAAACCACTACAAAAATATTTCATGTGTTTCTTTAGGATTTGTTTTTCTGATATGTAAAAATTAGGGACTGAAAATTTTCCTTTCTTCAAATGACGCAAAGTCAAATCATTTCCTAACATTTGAATTGATAAAAAACCCTTTTTTTTTCAGTGTTTTTGATAAAATAAGCCAATCCTTATGAATAAGTTATTATGAATAATTTTATGAAATTTCATTAAATATTGGATAATTCTCCAAGTTTTGGCTAATTGTTTGACACCTTGAGAAATTTACAAATATTCAACCTCTCTGCTAAATAGATTAATATCCTATTCCTTAGAACATAATTTTACAAATACTACATTTCAAATGTTTTAAAATTCACAATTCAATTTTAAGTGAATAAAAATAATGCTAATTGAATCAGAGAAATTCAAAGATAAATTTTGTTTTTAAACAACAAAAAAAATGCTAACAAAAAATTATTTTTGAGTTTCAGGAAAATATCTTTTAAATTTTCAAATCCCCTTTTTTTCTGTATTGCAATTTTTTTATTTTCTCTCATACTTTTCTAAACAAGAAAAAGAGAGACACTACAAAGAATTATTTTTGTGTTTAAAAAAATAATTTCTAATTTTCAAGTAACTTTTTCCGGCTGTTGCATACGTATTTTTCTTTCCATTTCTTTTTTAAATTTTTTTAATATAGAATAAGCTACTTTCATACAATTTTGTATTAATTTTATTTGAATATCTTAATGATAAAGTGCTGGAAAATTTAATTACAATTGAACATTCCCTGGTTTTGTTGATTTTCATTTTTAGAATTTTAAAAATACAAATTAGTCCTTTTTAGTTTTTTGCACATCGACATACTACATTTTTTTATGGTCAATTTTTCACATATTCAAAAGATGTCTCTTCCAGTATATGCATCTGTATTTTACATTTTAGGTTTTTATGTATGTTTGCTGAACTTGCACAAAGCATCAAAATTAGGTTAAGCCATAATCAAGAACCAAATTATTTATTTCCCCATTAAACTACTTTAAACCCAACTTAACCTAGCCTGTTAAAATTAACAGTTTTTATTACAATTTGTGGGGTCTGTTTTTTTCAGGGGTCATCCGGTATACAGAGTCGACCGCAGAAAAAACAGATCAAATTATTTTTTATTTCCAATTAAACTAACCCTAACCTAATCCTAGACCCATAGTTAAATTAACAGTTATTAAAATTGGGGTTCTGTTTTTTCAGGTCACCGGTATACAGAGTGACCGCCAGAAAAACAGAATCCAAATTATTTATTTATTTTCCCATTACCTAACTAATCACTACGCTAGACGCCCATAGTTAAAATTAACAGTTTTTATTACAATTTGGTGGGTTCTGTTTTTCTGGGTCAACCCTAATTTGACTTATGCAATTCAGCCATTATTATGGTCAAGTTTCGCATATTCCAAAAAGATTATCTTCAGTATAATGCTTCTGTATTTTACCATTTTAGGTTTTATGTATTTGTAATGTTTTTAAGATTTTAGTAATATTCTGGTTGAGTGTTTTCTCGTTAGGAGAATGGTGTTTTGGTATTTAATTTTTCAATATAATCATTCAGTAAAATAGTTTAAATCATTAATAGAATAGTTTAAAGATGGTAAAGAATTTTAATCCGGCTACCTGGCTTAAAATTTCATGGGAGACTTCATTTATGTCACCCCCACCGAATAAAACACAAAAGTAGCGAAATAAATAAATATCAATTTAAATGCTAAAACTAATTAATTTTTTAAAAATAATTAAATCAGTTTTCAAAAGGTTCCAAATATTTCATATCCATATGTTAGAAAGTTTTTTATTTCACTTCTTTTTGTGTTTTATCGGTGGGGGTGACATAAATGAAGTCTCCCATCGAATTTTAAGCCAGTGTTGCCGATTAAATTTCTGTTACATCTTTAATATCTATTAAATGATTTAAACTATTTACTGAATGATTATATTGAATAAATTAAATACAAAACGACATTCTCTCTACGAGAAAACACTCAAACAGAATATTTAACTATAAATCTTAAAAACTTACAAATACATAAAACCTAAAATGGTAAATAGCAGAGCATTATACTGAAGATCATCTTTTTGGAATAGCGAAAACTTGACCATAAAATACTATGGGCTGAATTGCATAAAGGTGTCAAATTAGGGTGACCAAAAACAGAACACAAATTTTGTAATAAAACTGTTAATTTTAACTAGGGCGCTAGGGTTAGATAGGGTAGTTTAATGGGAAAATAAATAAATAATTTGGATTCTGTTTTTCTGGGTCACTCTGTATACCGGTGACCCTGAAAACAGAACCACAAATTTTGTAATAAAACTGTTAATTTTAACTATGGGGTCTGGATTAGGGTAGGGTTAGTTAATGGGAAAATAATAATAATTTGGGTTCTGTTTTTCTGGGCACTCTGTATACCGTGACCTGAAAAACAGAACCCACAAATTTTTGTAATAAACTGTATTTAACTAGGGTCTAGGGTTAAGGTGGGGTTTAAGTTAGTTTAATGGGAAATAAATAATTTTGGGTTCTGTTTTTTATGGGTTAACCTAACATTGATGCTTTGTGCAAGTTCAGCCAAAAATACATAAAACTAAAATGGTAAAAATACAGATGCATATACTGGAAGAGACATCTTTTTGAAATATGTGAAAACTTGACCATAAAATAATATGTAGGTATGTCCGATGTGCAAAAACTAAAAGGACATAATTTTTTTTATTTTAAATTCTAAATGACAACAAAACCAGGGAATTGTTCAATTTTAATTAAATTTTCAGCACTTTACTCATTTAAGATATTCAAAATAAAATTGATAAAATTTGTATGATAAGTAGCTTATTCTATATAAAAATTAAAAAAGAAATGAAAGAAAAATACTATGTCACAGCCGGAAAAGTTACTTGAAAATTTAGAAATTATTTTTTTTAAACACAAAATAATTTCTTTTGTAGTGTGCTTCTCTTTCTTTTTGTTTTTAGATATAGAAGTATGAGGAGAAAAATAGAAAAAATTGCAATCCAGAAAAAGGGATTTTGAAAATTTAAAAAGATATTTTCTTGAACTCAAAATAATTTTTGTAAGCATTTTTTTTTGTTGTTTTAAAAAACAAATTTATCTTTGAATTTCTCTGATTCAATTAGCATATTTTTATTCACTTAAAATTGAATTTGTGAATTTTAAACATTTGAAATGTAGTATTTTGTAAATATTATGTCTAAGGATAAGGATTTAATTTAATCTATGTTAGGCAAGAGAGGTTGTAAATATTTTTTAAATTTCTCAATTGTCAACATTACAAAACTTGGAGAATTATCCAATTTTAATGAATATTTCATAAAATTATTCATTAATAACTTAATTTCATAAGGATTGGCTTATTTTATCAAAACACTTGAAAAAAGGGTTTTTTTTTATCAATAGATGTAGGAAATGATTTGACCTTTGGTCATTTGAAGAAAGAAAATTTTCAGTCCCTAATTTTTACATATCTAGAAAATCAAATCCTAAAGAACACATGAAATAATTTTTGTAGTGTGTTGTATGTTTGTGAGTTGTGTGTTTCTTGTAGTTTTGATAACAATATTTTTCTTTGAACTGATGCAAAAGTGTATTTCTCTGATTCAATTTTTTTATTCTCTTAAAAATTTAATAGTGAATTTTAATTCTGGATATGTTATGTTGAACATAATATTTTAACTGTAGATAAGCTTCTATATGGCTTTGTTAGGATTATTTATTTATTATTTTTACATTCCTTTCAAAAATATTAAACTCGATTAACTAATCTAATTAAAAGAATTTAAATTATTGAATACTGAAATTAACTGATGTTCTTAAAAATTTTATTTTACACAAATATTTTTTTATGTAAAATATTGTTATACAACACTAACTAGTAAACATTTTTGTAGTTTTGAGGTTGAGTAGTCAGAGTGCATAGTGGAACAATGCGTGAGAAAAACAGAATTTACAATAAAGTGAAAGTGAGGAGGATGAACACACAAGGTAAATTCAACAAAGATTTATTACGAACTGATGTAGTTTTTCAAGAAGGTTAAAGAAGTGGGAACAACATCTTGGGCGAAGTGGGTGGAGTCTGAGCTTCTGCTGATTCACATTAATATATTTATTAATAGGAGTGATGGTAGGTGTGGCGCTCCACTCAGACGCAAAAAACAATCCATGGTCAGCGTAGTGAAATGGGGATAGACTCCTTGCTGTTGGCTGATACCGACATTAGGCCACCCGACGACTTTACTTTTACTTTTTTAATAGAAATGTGAGCCTATAAAAATATCCACACTCTCTCCCATCACATAATATTTTAACTGTAGATCAAGCTTCTTATATGCTTTTTAGGATCAAGGGTGCAGTCGTACAGTAGCACGTGACAGCTATGACTTGGAAAATTGTCACTTTAATTGGTGCAGATTTTCCATATGATTGATAATCTGTTAATAGTGCATTATATTGTTATATACCAAAACATTGGGGTATATAAAAGGTGAGAGTTATCTCATGTGATGAGAGAAAAAAGAGACTTATATTAGAGAGGAGATGAGATGGTCTTACTTGATTCTCTACTGTTTTAACTTTGCTTGTTTGTTGCTATTCTTACTGACTCTGTTATCTTGTCTGACCACCAATTACGTCTTACCCTTCCAAAGCTATGGTCAAATCTGACTTAAGCTAACAAGGTCAAGGGTTACCAACAGTCACCAAAGTTTTTCCATGGGGAATCCCTGATTCTAAACCTGATAGACCTTAATTTAATTCTAGCTACAGGGTCTGTTCACAATCCATGACCTCTTATTGAACAGTAACAATATTTCTACTTGTTAACTTTACTGTTTGTCGCTGGTTCTTACTAACTGACTCCTGTTATCTCGTCTGGCCACCATGTCGAAATTTTGTTTTTTCGTCTTCAAATTCAACTCAAGTAACAAATAAAAATATATAAAAAAGTGCAAATGATATACGAAGGAAAAAGGAATTGACAAAAGTTAAAAGATGAGACAAAACATATAAATTATACTATTTATTTCTACTAATCTACTGTCTGCTTAGGGTTGCACAAATTTTCCCGTGCAGTATCTTTATCTATAACATAAAAAAGGAAAAACATTTAAAAAAAAACAAATACAAAACATCTACAAAATTACACAAAATTACTTGCGGAGGCGAAAGTTCGAAAATGCCTGAATAGTTTTAGTGGACCCTTATTTGGTCAGTTTTGTTTGAGAACTCTGAGTTTGTTTCGTTCTTTCTTTATCTTCTTCCTCCTTCTTCTTCTCTTTCTTCGCTTTCCCTCCTCTTTCAACTTCCTTGCTTCTTCTTCAAATATTCTGGACGATCATACCCAACTACCTTCTTCTCAATATTCTTTAGATTCTTGGTTTCAACAGTCAAAGGATCCAGTGGTCCTATATAACTGAGATATGGTCACGTATCTCTCAATTCCACAAGGATGGTCACGCCTCAAAGAGCGTTCCTTATAAATGTATTTTTTTCTTGGAAGAAAGGCAAAACGAAAGAAAACTTTGAACTTCAGTTTGAGCTGTCAAAAAACCGCCCGGGCTTACAGCCCTAATTTTTTCACCTCTGTTCACACCACCTCTGACTCCAAGTCAAAAGAAGAAGAGAGAGATCTTCTCTCCTGTCTGCCCCAGCAGAGCCTGTCATAATAGTGTCGAAAAAGGGATTTCAGTCAGGAACCTTCTGGTCCTTACAGTAATGAATCACTGACCACTCACAGCCCACAAAAATTTGCTCCGCGAATTTTAAAAATAAAGGCACATGGCCAAACAAAAATAATGTTTTATTTCAACATCCTCATAGGTGGGGGGTTAATTGTTGCAGCCATTTCACAAAAAACAAATTTCAACACCAATTACGTCTTTCCTTCCAAAGCTATGGTCAAATCTGACTTAAAGCTAACGATCATGTGTTTGTCATGGTGCGGAAAATCATGTGCTCTCAAAGTCAAGGGTTACCAAAGTCCACCAAAGTTTTCCATGGGGAATCCCTGATTCTAAATCTGACAGACCTCAATTTAATTCTAGCTACAGGGTCTGTTCACAATCCATGACCTCTTATGAACAGTAACAATATTCTATGCAAAGATTACTTTTTCTTAATGGTTGATGTGGGAAGAATGGGAAAAAATGGGAGAGACCCAAGGAGGTATATAGAAACAAATTAATGATTAAAAATGAGTAGATGTATTCAATGTCTGTAGATAGTGTAACTGTAAAAGAAACAACTACCATACACAGTATCACCATAAATAAGTGACATGTGCCAAACTAAGTTTTTGTTCTATGCAAAGATTCTTTTTTTGTTAATGTTTGATGTGAGAAGATAAGAAAAAAAGGAGGTTTAAGAAACAAAAGAAAAAAATAGACCATATGACTTTAGGCACCCTTTTTGATCTCGTTTTATCAGGACATTTTTTATTTACACCATCAAACCCGGTTGTTTTGTTAACAGATGATTTTTAGAGTTTTTTTCAATTATAAAACTAACCTTACCCTAACAACAACCGGATTTTGACAGTGTAAATTAAAAGATGTCCTGATGAACGGGATCGAAAAAGGGGTGCCTAAAGGTCATATGGTCTGAAAAAATAAATGAGTAGATGCATTCATAGTCTATGGATAGTGTACTGTGAAAGAAACAACTACCATACACAGTATCCCCATAAATAAGTGACCCTGTGCCAAACTAAGTTTTTGTAAATTTGTATCACTCATAGATACATATACCTTTACAATTCATTTTTTTAAAATAAAATGTTAATATTATTCTAACCAAATATACAAGTGAAATAAATACTAAGATTAGAATGAATCTTAATAAAAAAGTGACTAATTCCACGTGAGAAAGAACAGGTGTGTGGTGTAATGGTTAAGTACTGTGTCGATATTGTGTAGCTGAGAAAGTTGATTGAAGGGATTGATAGCAAGGATATTATTTATGGAACTTTTTTTTTTTTTTTTGTTTTAAAAGGATTTGTTTAAGGATTCACTGCAAAGATTCTTTTTTGTTAATGGTTGATGTGAGAAGATGGTAAAAATAGGAGAGACCAAGGAGGTATAAGAAACAAATTAATGAGTAAAATGAGTATATGTATTCATAGTCTGTGGATAGTGTAACTATAAAAGAAACAACTACCATACACAGTATCATCCATAAATAAGTAACCATGTACCAAACTAAGTATTGTAAATACTGTATCATCCATAAATACATATACCCTTTTCAACTTATTTTTTAAATGTTAATATAATTCTACACCAAATATACCAGTGTAATAAATACTAAGATTAGAATGAATTTTTAATAACAAAAGTGACTAATGCCACATGATAAAAGAACGGGAGTTTGGTGTAATGGTTAAGTACTTGTCAGATATTGTGTAGCTGAGAAAGTTGATAGGAGGGATTGTTAGGGAGGATATTGTATTCTTATTTTTCCTGTTTAATGCAATTTAAGGTGAGAAAATGTTTTGCACAAAGTATCGTGTTTTTTGTTTATTGAAAGCCAGAGTGTAAAGAATTTCCTCATATAATCATCGTTAATTCAAATAAATTTTTGGCTGAATTACATTTATTTATATTGAATTCCATTTAATGTATTTATTATTTGCTGTACTGTAGACTGCTGTTTTTACTTGTGAGTTAGCAAAATGATGTGATACTTTGCAGTTAATTGAAATATAAATTGTAATATTATATTCCAAATAATGTATGAGTCATTTTATTTTTGTAAATAATACTTTTAATTTTTATTCATTCACAGATAACAATATGGGGAAGAATAACATTCAAACTTAAGAGATAATTCAAACATTTATTTCCTAAATTCATATTTCAAAGAAGAACTGAGAAAAAGTTTCCATTGAAACAAGATTTCTGCATTGCACAGATCAATATTTCCTTATAGTTCAAAATTGAAAACAGATATGGAAATGCACACCGAAGAGGAAGCATTTTCAGAGAGATCCAGTTTGAAAATACACATGCAAACACACACTGGTGAGAAAGCATTTTCTTGTGAAGTCTGTGGATCAGCATTTTCCCAGAGTTCCAGTTTGAAATCACACATGCGAACACACAGTGGAGAGAAACAATTTTCTTGTGAGGTCTGTGGATCAGCGTTTTCACAGAGTTCAAATTTGAATAGACACATGCAAACACACTGGAGAGAAATATTCTTGTGAAGTATGTGGATCAGTATTTTCACAGAGTTTCAGTTTAAAATCGCACATGCGAACACACACTGGAGAGAAACCATTTTCTTGTGAAGTCTGTGGATCAGCATTTTCCACAAGTTTCTCTTTGAAACACACATACGTACACACACTGGAGAGAAACCATTTTCCTGTCAGGTTTGTGGTCAGCATTCTCTACAGTTCAAGCTTAAAGACCATATGCGAACACACACTGGAGAGAAACCATTTCCTTGTAAAGTTTGTGGATCTGCATTTTCTCTCAGATCAAGCTTGAAGGACCATATGCGAACACACACTGGAGAGAAGCATTTTCTTGTGAAACTGTGGATCAGCATTCTCTACAATTCCAATTGAAAAGTCACATGCGAACACACACTGGTGAGAAACCATATTCTTGTGAAGTTTGTGGAGCAGCATTTTCTTCCAGTTCGAATTTGAGCAAGCATATGCTAACACACACTGGAGAGAAACCTTTTCTTGTAAAATCTGTGGATCAGCCTTTCTTACAAATGGCAAATTGAAAATACACATGCGATTACACACTGGAGAGCAACATATTCTTGTGCATTCTGTAGATCAGCATTTCTACGAGTTACAATTTGAAAAGACACATGCAAACACATTCTGGGGAGAAGCCATTTTTTTGTAGAGTTTGTGGAACAGCATTTTCTAGGAGTGCAATTTGAAGAGACACATTCGAATACACACTGGAGAGAAACCATTTTCATGTGAGTCTGTGGATCAGCATTTTCAGACTGTTCCAGTTTGAAAAACCACATGCAAAGGCACACTGGAGAGAAACCATTTCTTGTGAAGTTTGTGGATCAGCATTTTCTTCAAGTTCCCATTTGAAAGAGCATATGCGAACACACACAGACTGAAACCATTTTCTTGTGAAGTCTGTAATCAGCATTTTCTAGGAGTTCCCATTTGAATGATCACATGCGAACACATACTGGAGAAAAACCATTTAGTTGTGAAGTCTGTGGGTCAGCATTTTCTACAGATAGCAATATGAAAAAGCACATGCGTATTCACACTGGAGAGACGAGGGCCTACTCACAAATGGATTCAAGACAATGGCTGAAAAACAAAAAAATGATCAATTCAGATTCTGTCACTCACCCACTGAATATCCAAGCCACCTAATGTCTTGATGCCAGATTCTCTTGGTATATGGCCACTAAACTGTGTGTCACAACAAAGTATGTAGCTAACTCCACTGGAAAATATGTCAAGAAATGCAGCTTGAGAGATCACAGTACATCTGGTAACAGGAACCTCCACGAATATCAACAAATGGGAAGGTGACTGTTCTATGATAAAGTAATTCATGTAAATGTCCGTCCCACAGAAGTGTTAAATAACCAGTTTGGCTTCCCGAGTAATTTTCAAAAAGGTTATGCAGCAGCGTGCACACAAAGGACCGTACAGATCACACTGTATTTCTATAATTCTTTATTTTCCATACAGTGTATGCCATGAAAACTTTGTTGGCATGTAGGGACTTGGATATAAACTGGACTATATCTTAGTAATTTTTATACTAAGAGTATGGTTCCAAATACCGCCAAAAATTGCTCACAGAGAGCCAAAAGTTGTGACCAAACTATACGGTCACCTCAAAGGGAAGGAAGAATTTGGTCAAACTCCCTTAGCCTGACTATTTACCAAAATTACTACTCCAAGTCCCAAACCCTACAAACTTTCATTTTTTACTAAAACCTTATCAATTACCACCTAAGGCAGTGTTCTCCTTTTAAAGCCACACAAAGGAAACAAATGCTCCACCAATCACAAAAACATTTACACATGCATTTAGGGTTATTAAAACCCAAGAACTATTTTTCAAAGGGAATTCTTATAAGTGGGAATGACCAGGTCACAGGGTACCTTTTCATGGGAAAGGGGAAAAGGGAAGGCGTAAATCAGGCCTGATGACCATGAAGATAGAAATACTACTACTACTACTAACCAAGCTGCCTACAGTGGCAGCCACAATTCAGACAGGCAGATATATAAAGAAAAGACCATATTTATATCTTTAAAATCATATAACCCTTAAAGTTTATAGAGACAACACTATATCCTTACTTCTATGTTTACAAGCAACCACAATATTCTGTAATAGGTGAAAATTGAACTGAAACTACATGACAATTCAATACAATAAAATTCTAAAGAGAACAGCCATTTCTTCATTGGTACATTTTCTGTTGAGGAGGAGAACTATATCATGTCAGATCATCCAGAAAAAATTAATTGTGGACTGGTGTTGTAGCTTCAGTTTTGAGCAAAAATCAAACTATCTTTTTGGTACAAATAATATTCAATATCTGTGAAATGATAGTAGAATTTTTTGTCATAGATGCATTGCTACATCTTGATCTTCCTGTGAAAATTGAGAAATCATCAATAACTTAAAATGGTTGAGTTTAAGACTTTTTGATAACATTTTTGGCAAAATGCTTTTATAAACCAATTTTCAGGAGTAGGGAAGCTCAAGAACTCATTTTACAGACAAAAATAGATTACAAAAAGTCACCATTTTTGTGACCCCCACCCCCAAATTGGAGAGTTAAAAATTTACATGACTTCACCAATTTTTGGAATTGGAAGCTCAAATTTTGAGGATTGTCTAACTTTAACATAATGTACACCTGGACAATATTTCCTGGATGATTTGTCATAGAATTACCCTTTGGTTAAACCTTGTTATTCTGTGGTATTTGTTAAGTTTATTACAATTTAACATTTAAAGTAATTAATGGCATAAGAATATTTTTAAATTCTTACAGCTTAATGCATTTCCTACATATTGATTTTATCTCATTTTAAAGCAGTTGTCACAAATGGTGTGATTCTTTTAATTGTTGCAGCTTTAAAAAAGGCCCAAGTCTGTGATATTAGATAATGTTATACCTTATACCTAGTGCAGTGCAGGAATAAGATTTAAATTGTTTTTCTCTTAGATTGGTTGCTCATGTAAGATAGAGAACACTCTGTTTATTGTAATATTATATTGTTTATTATAATACTCTTATCAATTGCTTTTAAAATGTCCTTTGATATTCATAAGCATGATTGTATGATTTAGACTAAACAATCCAGACCCAAAGAAAATGTAAAAGGAAAAAACTCTGAATTGGCAGGTTCATATCTTCTAAAGTAGACTTTGCTCCCACACAAATTCTTTGATGAATTTAGGCAGACATAGTAGATGTTAAGAAAAAAATATTATGAAAATTGAAGAGGACCCATTTTCGATAGACTGACCATAAGCTACATAGGTGAAAAGTTGTTGATTTTGGAGTCATGCATTTGGGTGGGCAAAATAAAATTTTCTATCAGGTATAGGGTTAAAATAGTTGGATATTTGGATTCTACAGTCCTTATTTGCCCTACATATCAAATTTCAGAAATATTAAATGTATGAAAGTATTTTTTTTAATTAAAAAAAAAAACACTGAGATTTTGCGACACCGCACGGCCTTAATTTTGAGGCAAAATAGGAAAATTATATCCCCCCTCTAAAATCGGAACGGTAAGGTTTAAGACAAAATAATTTGGCACATTTTCCTAACTCATGAAGGGGAACATTTGTGCCAAATTTCAAGTAATTCGGTGTCGGTGGGTGTAACACCCTGGTGAATTGACATGGAATGACCCACTTGCATAAAAATACTTACATGGCCCAGCTAGAGGTCCAGTGAGCTTCAGCTGCTGGATCAATAAAGTAACTAACATTGTTGATCCCAGGGGGCCATCCCCCCAGGCCACACCTGCCCCCTCGATTTAAAGGATCAGGGCTGGGTCTATTACCCAGTGCCTGAGGCGCCCCCCTTGAGGGAAAATACCAACAGGATCAACACATTTTTTGCATCCACCACTCCATGAGCTTTGGTTCATGGGTGGTCCCACATTAATAGGGCCTTGTGCCTAACACATGGAGTACATGGTAATTATTAAACTTGACGGAAAATATTCACATGTGTATGTTAACCTGATAAACTTGGACTCATAAACTGGTGGAAAAATACTATATAATGGTAATATGACAAAGGCCAGCACATTTCACCTCCCCCTACTTGTCTTATATTTTTTTCAATATTCCCTTTTGTTTCCTGCAGTAAACCCCACATTCTGGCCTCATAGATTGGTAGAGAAGTCCTACATAATTGTAATATCACAAAGACCAGCATATTACCTGTCCCCTACATAGTCTATATTTTTTTCAATATTCCCTTGTGCTTTGAGAAATCTTACATAATGGAAATATCACAAAGACTAGCACATCTAACCTCCCCTACTATTGCTATATTTTTTGATTATTCTCTTTTGTAAAAATAAATAATGTAACTTGTAATCTTTTGTTTGGAGAATTATTTTCTCTCCCACAAATACAAAAAAATGTCTATTCTGTAGTCTAATGTTGAATAAAGTATCTTAGTACACATTCTTTATTTTCTTGTAAGAATTTTTTCGATTTTAAAATAATCATGCAGATTTTCATAAGACTGAAACATTTTGAAGTAGATATCAATTTGAATTTCACTTGCAAGCTGTGGATAGGAGAAGATTAGAAAAAGTATTCATTTACACTTAAAAGAACAAAAAATATTTATGAAAGTAAATTATTTGTAAATAAATACTGTAATAATCTGCAATCTAAAAACATTCTATTTTTTAAAGAAATCTACCAAAATTATCAACTTATTAAATATTAATAGATACTAGAATAATTTGTGGATATACCACAGTATGATAGTTTAATTATTACCACATTTGATATGTTTACTTAAGAGCTATTGCAATATAGTTCCATTTGTAAAAAGTATAATCATCTTGATTTTTTATTTCCTACTTTTTATAATTTCATTACATTTGATTGAAATAGATTAGCATTATGGCTTCCATGCACCCAGCCTTTGTCGCTTCTCCCCCCCCCCCTTTTTTTCTTTCTTTCTTATTATATTTCTTCTATGTAGTATGTCATTTTTTCTTACCTTTCTTTCTTTCTTCATGAAAACAGAACAGTCCATTATCAGCCCTTATTAAAAATAAATTACATATGTAATATTTTTTTTTTTATTGATGCTCATTATGTTACTACTTTTCAACTTAGACACAAATTTGACCTTAAATAATCAATTTAATTGATTTTAATACGTTTTAAAAAATGAAAATGAGATAGAGATTCAACATAATAAATAACTGAATGGTCCATTATTTAGCTGATGTGACGACACTCATAAGAAATAAGAATTTGATGATTAAGCAACACCAAATAATAAGACTTTCATTTTTAAATTTCCTCTTGGATAGTCTCATTTTTAATCAGAGTGTGTTGCAGGATAATAACGGTCAGAAGATTTAGGAATAAGCATATTATAATAAATATTTTCAGTACTTTTATTACGGATTTTAGTGTGTTTGTGATGAGGATTCTGATGAAAGTTTCTAAGCAGATCATTAGAGTATATCATTTGGCAAATATCAGGTATTTTTATTAATTTTTTTTAGCAATGATAAAAAATATTTTGATTGACTGAACTGATCTAGAAAGAATGGTGTAATATTTTGAAATTAACTAAGTATAATTTTAAGTTAATGAGTTTCCTCAGTCGAGGAATAGAAGGCAAGAATTGTCTTTTGTTCTAAGAAGAGGGATAAACAACATCAATGTAAGTAAATCTTGGGAATGAAGAGATTGATTGATTTCTTTCTTAAGAGCATTAGTCTAATTTTTATAGAGCTCCCCGTTTAGGGGCCTTAATATAAATTTTAGAAGTTACACCTCCCTATGAAATTTGTTTTGTAAACAGCCTGATTTATAAAAAAAAAAGAACAATAAACATTGGACCCAAATTATAAATGTGTGTTTGTCGACTTCTTTCAGTATGGTTTCTTTGACAATAATAATTATTTTTTGCACAGTTATATGCCATATGGAGGTGCATGTTAGAGCCATAGGAAATGGACTCATTGGCTCGAGTTCAAATCCTCAACTTGGCTGTTTGCATTTCACATAGTACTGGGCTCTTTAACATTGGATAGGTAATCAGTCTAGGAGAAGGAAAACTCTGAATTCAAACCTGTTAAACTCTGCTTAAAAATTGACCTTATGTCATTCTACTTGTGCAAAGGGCCTGGTAAATATATATATGCTATCAAGTATTACTTTTTAAGACTAGTAAATTATTCCCAATGATACAGCTCATTGTGCTGCAATCCTGCCTACATTTGAACCTACAAAATAGCTGACTACACTCAAATCATTGTAGGTGGATGAGCTGTTCATGACTTGCAATACTCCACTTTGGCCCTATCTTGGGCTAGACAGGCGGTCGGAGAGGCCCCCTCCGATCAATCGGCTGGTCACGTCAAGCCCTAGCACCTATATGATTTTCCCAACCCTATTGCCCTTATGGTAAGCCCCAACCCCTTTTTATCATATGGGTGCTAGAAGGCAGTGGCTGTGGGTCTACATTTCCTGGGAATGACGTTAAACTCTATCTGATGGTGAGGTTCCAGTTTTGGAGGTTTGGGGAATATGGAGCATCCCTTCATCACCATTGCTCCCTGGTCCACTCTGACCCAGAGTGGTAGTACCTGTTAGGGTCCCATCTATGGGTTAAATAGAAAAATGTATTTTTAAAAAAATTGTATTATCCATTAAAAATGAAATTATTTCAATATTTTATCGGCATATAAAATAATACTGAGGTTAATATGCCGTAAAACAAAACGAAACAAATCAAATCAAATCATTGTGCTGCAATCATTTTTACCGTTGATTCTACAGTTAGCTAAATATGGTCAAGCTTTCTATGATTTTCTTATCTGTGGTTGATCCTGGTAACTGTAGAATGTCATCTCGCTCATTGTGCTTTGATCCTGTCTACTATCAATCCTGCAATGGCAACTGATCCAGTTAATCCTGACTTCAGATCAACTTGTCGCTACTGACCACGACCCAGCCTGCCATTGATCCAGTATTGTGTCAACCACAATCCTGATTCTGCTAATCATGTTACTGCAGTAGTCCCTGACTCTCCAGCTACCAATCCAGTCTTTTGCGGACAACTATCCAGATGACACTTACCAACCTCACCTTCCTGGCCTGTGACTGATGACACAGCTGCAGGAAGATTTTTACTGACCTGTTTATGTTCTGTTTTGCATATGAATGACCCTGATGTTTTGTTAAATCGTGTTTGTTCTCCTTGCTTATGTCACTTCATTCATTTTCAAAGTTTGTAAGACTGGCATTTAAAATTAATTACATATATGATATTATATATATTATATTATATCATTTTTTTTATATCACATATATAATATTATAGGTACTGCCAATTTCTATGCTCATGTTAATTTTAAAAATGAATTAAAATTGATTAAATCGATTATTTAAGGAAAACTTGTAAAAGATTGTAAAAAAAGCAAAATAATATTACATATGTAATTTATTTTTAATACATTTTAAGCATTAAATTATATTTAAAGTTTTATAGAATACGTCCTTGATGTGAACAAACCTACTTTAGTATTGTTATCTGATGATCTATGGAGAAAATTCAATTGAAATGTTATGTTCCCATCCTTTTAAATAGAACAGATATCGATGTATATTTTTTCACTGATAATCTAGAAGCTAATTATATTTCATAAACAACAGAGTAAACAAAAATCCCCCCCCCCCGCCAATTTTTTTCGATTTAATTTTCAGATTTTTGGTACTTATTTTCTACCAGAGGTGTCCCCTTAAATTTTTTTACAACCATTCATACCTTCGGTGTTTTGTCTTTTTATTTATACTGTTGTAAGATTGAAAAGGGATTACAGTTAATTATTGTTGGTTGGTTGGTTTAGAGGGCTCCCAACGTGTGGTACACATATAAGTATAAACAACACTCTGATCAAGGTGGGAAATATAACAATGGACTTTAATATATGAGCATGTGGAGAAGATACATATAACAGGAATATATATAAGAGATAAGATACATAAGCAACACATACATGAATAGAGGTACAATAAGGAAGTATACAGAGGATACATAAATGTACAATAGAGAAGTTATGAAGAGTCCATAAAGTAATGTCATTTACTAACGTGTTGGGGGGGGGTGAAGCCCCTACACAAGAAGGGTGTAGACATAAATGTCTAACCCATTGTGTGATAGTTGAAATCCCGGAGACAAAGAGGATTCAAATTCACTTATTAAATAGTCAGGGGTGCCTAGCAGTCAAACCTTACAATAAAGGAAGATAAATCTTCCAGCCCAAACAGGGGCAGACAATCGCTACACTGTCATTAGTTTCGATAGTATGTAACCCCACCAATATTTTGTGCCTAAAAAATAAGGGAGGTGTCAAATTTGCGTGACCTGAAAAAAAATCAGAAAATTTTTAAATGAAATAACAAATGTATGGAAAAAATATTTGACATGGGCCCTCTACTCACATGTGTAGTGATAGGTCCAAAGTACTTTTACGAGCCATTTTGGTTCGACTTTAGCCAAGAAGGTTGCGTGTTCGTATCACGTCGGGGTCACCACTTGTAGGGTTCAAACTTATAATTGAACATACAACTCCGACACATTTCTGAAAGCCAAAACATTTTATATAATATAGCACATGAATAAACAAGATACATAAACAATAGAAGATAGAATAGTACATAAACATACATACATAAAAGGATTGGAGCGTCTGTACATAGAAATCACTTACTAGGAGGGGGGATCGAGCCCAACCGAGAAAGGGGTAGACAGTAGTCTAACCCATGTGCTCATACCGGAGATTTAGCTAAAAGAGGAAGAGGAGTTCAAATGAGCTGCTTAAATACCCGAGGTCCCCTAGTGGGAACAAACGGCAACACCGCGGGAAGATAACTCTTCCTGACAAAGGGAAGATAATCCCCACACATGGATGGCGTCAGCAAGAGTAGCAATGTCCAATATGAAATACCGAAAGCGAGATCTGCAGCTGACGGGAATTTGTTCTTTTCTACCGGGATATTTGCAGGTCCGTCTTTCGTATAAAGAGACTTCAAATGACAGAGGGGTGTACATCGTTCGATGTTTTACGGATGACTTTGTTACCTGACCAGTTTTCTTGATCACTTGAGATTGATATACAGAAAGAAACTTGAAAGGATAGTTAATTGACCCTTGATTGCACCAGAGGGTCACAAAACTGGCATTGTTTCGCAAGAGCTGAATAATTAACCACAGATTCTATGCCCTTGTCTCTTTCTCACACTCTCATGGTCGAAAGATTTTTCAACAAATGCATTATAAAATTCATTCATTGATTAATCAATACTCAAAATATCATTAAAATCGGATAATTCTCTGATTTTTGGTAAATGTTTTTCAATCGGGGGAGGGGTAAATTCATTTTGAAAAATATGTCTTTAATGTCAGTATTGGATAGCAATACCTAATTTGTCGTCTGCTATGAATTTTAAAAACGAATTCAAATTAATTAAATCTATTATTTAAGATCAAACTTTTGTCTAAAACGATAAGTAGTAACATAATGACCATCATTAAAAAAAGAAAAATATCATTACATTAGCAATTTATTTTTGATATATTTAAAATTATTTGTTTTGGTCAATTATGTTCGCCGACGCCATTTTGGTTCTTTTTTAAAATGGTTTTATTGGATTGTTTACAAATTTAATGTAACATTCGCTATTGCAAAACAATTTACCAAAAACCAGGGAATTATCTGATTTTAATGAAATTTTCAGTATTGATTTATCAATTAAGGAATTTTATAATGCATCAGTTATTTTATTTCAAAACTTTAATTAAATATTTTTGTTATGAAAAATTAATATATAAAATCATTTAAAATAAAAAATATTCGGATTTTACGTTTAAAATGTTATATTTTTAGATTCTAGAAATAAATATCTATTCAATGCAAACCTTATTTTAGTCAATCAAAGTATACGTTTTGAAGAAAAACTCTATTGAAAATGTAACCCCCTCCCCTCTTTAAGCAGAAAAAACATCGATGTATAATTTTTTTTTTCTTTTATAAGATATGAGTAAAAAAGAAATCTCCAAAAAATCAATTATTTATTATTTTTTTACATTTTATTTTCCGATTTTTTGTATTTATTTTCTTATAAAATATTCCCCTTAAAATTTTTTTTGTTTTTGCAACTTCGGTCTTTTATCTTTTTATTTCTATTGTAATTAGTGTAAATCAAGGACAAACTCGCCAATATTTTACACTCCAAAAGTAAGGGGGGTCAAAATTAAGTGTCCTGAAAAAAAGCAGAAAGTTTTGAAATAAAATAAATAATGCATTATAAAGATCATTTATTGATAAATAAACACTGAAAATTTCATTAAAATCCGATAATTCCCTGATTTTTGATAAATTATTTTTTGTAGGGGGTATAAATTCAATTTGCCAAAAACGCATTTTAGGCCAACTTTGGGTTATACCTAGTATTGGGAGATCCTATTATTTTGCTTCTTTTTAACTGATGCTCATTATGTGCCTATTTTTTTTTTTTTTTTTTTTTTTTTTACTAAAACTAAAATCTAACTTTGAATAATCGATCCATTAATTCTAATTCGCTTTTTGGTGTTACATAAAAAAAAAACTTATTATTCCTAATTTTAGGATTTCTATAAATGAAACATAAATATTAAATGCAACAAAAAAAAACAAACAAATTATCTCCCTTCCTTCCCACTCTTTAGTAAACATTTTTGTAAACGAATGTCATGTTTTATTTAAAAAGAAGATATTATTTTCATTTGAAATGTAACATTTTTCCTTTTCTCTAACATTGTATAGACACAAGGAAAAGAAATCAGACGAAAGAAAACAGAAACTAGTAAGTAAATATAAGTAATATTGTTACGGAAAATATTTTTTCAATTCACGAAGAAGTGAAATATTTTTTAATTTGTCACAATAATTTATTCTCTATCAGTATAAAAATATTTGAATTTATTTTTAATCATTTTATTTTCGCTACTTTACCTATTAATCAGTAGGGGTGACATAAACAAACCCCCTCCCCCATTGAAATATTGAGCCAGTATTAACAGTCTAGCTATAAGGCACTTTTGTCGGCTGCTAGGAGTTTTAAAAGCGAATTAAAAATAATTAAATCTATTATTTAAGGTCAAACTTTGTCTAAATCGATAAGTAGTAACATAGAACCATCATTAAAAAAAGAAAAATATCATTACATATGCAGTTTATTTTTAAAAGATTTAAAACCATTTGTTTTGGTCAATTTCTACGTGATCCGCCATTCAGCCTCGTTTTCGACGCAATTTTACTGTAACATTCACGATTGCAAAAAAATTACTAAAAATCAGGTAATTATCCGATTTTAATGAAATTTTCAGAATTGATTTAACAATTAATGAATTTTATAAGGCATCAGTTATTTATTTCAAAACTTTAATTTAATATTTTTGCTATGAAAAATTAATATATAAAATTCATTTAAAATATGAAAATCCTGATGTTAAGTTTAAAATCTTATATTTTTAGATTCTAAAAATAAATATCTACTTAATGCAAACCTTATTTTAGGCGCAAAAAGTAATAAGTTTTGAAGAAAAACTCTATTGAAAATGTACCCCCTCCCCTTTTTAAGCAGAAAAAACATCGATGTATAATTTTTTTCTTTTATAAAATAATAGCCAATTAAATAATTATCGAAATGAGTAAAAAGGAAATTTCCAAAAAATGAATTATTTATTATTTTTTTACATTTTATTTTTCGATTTTCGGTACTTATTTTCTCATAGAAGCGCACCCGTAAATTTTTTTTTTTTTGTTTCTATTCATAAGTTCGGTCTTTTATCTCATTATTTATACTGTAATTAGTACAATATATGACCAACTTGCAAAACATTTTACGCTCCCACATAAGGGATGTTAAAATTAAGTGACCTGAAAAAATGAGAAAGTTTTGAATTAAAGTAAATCATGCATTATAAAGATCATTCATTGATACATAAACACTGAAAATCTCATTAAAATCCGATAATTCCCTGATTTTTGGTAAATTATTTTCTGTAGGGGGGGCTAAAGTCATTTTGTCAAAAACGCATTTTAGGCTCAGTTTGCCAGTCCCTAGAACACTGTTAGCCGATTAAATTTCCTCCAAATCTTTTTAAATCTATTTTATTATAAACAATGATTTTATTAAATAAATATGAACTTAAACACTAATGAGAAAACGCTTATATATTCAATAAATGGAAAAATGTTAGTTGATTTGATAACAATTTTATTTTATTTTATTTTATTTTTTTCATTTTAGAGCATAACTTGTTCATTACATAGGTATTACGGAGATTCCTGATAAGGGAGATAACAGGAAATTAAAAAAAAATCAGCTAAAATTAACTAACTATCCGATTTTAATAAAACTTTTGGTATATGAAGTTATAAAAGAAGAACTTTTATTGTAAATAAATTTTTACTCTATATGAAAAGGCTATTTTCTTTTTTGGTCGTTTTTGTTTCGCGCATTTGTGCAAATTTCATCGTAATTTTTTGGTTGAAGAAAAATGACTTTTACAATATTGAAAAGATAATTCAATGACGAAAGATATTTTTTTTTAAATTTGAAATTTACGCCCCGTAAATAAGAAAATTTTAAAATCTTTTTCTTTGCTTTTGGTGTTTTTTTTTTGGTTTTTTTTTTTCGTAAATCGTTATCTTATTTTCTAAGGAACGTTATATTGTCTATTGTTCCAGTTGTCTAATTGTTTTTTGGGGGGTTGTTTTGTTTTGTTTTTTGGCGGGGTGAGGTTGGGGTTAAAATTTATAAAATATAAAAGAAATACATTGGATGGCAAAAGCGTATTTATTTAATTAAAGAAAATATTGTATCAAAAATATGTAGCTAAAAATATTGAGATTACATTTAACGGTCTTTATAAAATAGGTACCACCTATGTTTCCCTTTACCCCCCCCCCTATATTTAACACAATGAAACTTGCATAAAAATTAATATTATCTTAAATCTATTTTTCCATTCCAAAGAAGAAACATTGAACAAACTCCTGATGATCTTTTTTTAAATTCCAGCTTACGGAAATAATGAAAATTATGATTGAAAAACAATGTTTTCATTTATTGAACTATTCATTTCTGGGTAAAATTTTTCTGAATGAGTCTTTCCTAAGGCACTTGATAGAGTGTCTGCAATAATAGAGTTACAGTTTGTTGTATATATCTTGTCCCGGCTATGGGTAAAATAGTTGGGCAGAATGTACTCATTAACCTTGGATAGGTAACCAGTCTAGGAAAAGGAAAACTCTGAATTTGAAAACCTGAGGTCAGTCATTGATTGTGTTTGTGGCACGCCTTGTGCACCAATTCGTTTCTATTGACTGTGCCAAAATGTGCGGATGATCCAACACATGCCTTCACCACTAAAAACAAAACACTGTGTAGGTTGTTCATTGGATGAAACCTTATGCATTGAAGTCGATGAGAGAATCTATTATTATTGTACATCTTTTAAGGCTATTAAGAATCTTTGTGTTCTTGGAAGAAATTTTTTTAAAAATCTGTTTCAGTGGTTTGTGGTTATTTTTTATCATGAAATGCATAAAGTAAGTAAAGTCGTCAGGGTGGCCTAAAGTCTGTATCAGCCAATCAGCGAGGGAGTCTAACCCCTTTTCACTAGTGCTAGACCAAGGAGATTGCTTTTTAGCATCTGAGGTAGAGCATCATGCCTACTATTAGCTCCTTACTTTACCGCACAAATCCCTATGCTACTCATACACTGATTTGGCGAGGGCTGGTATCGAACTTGGAACCTTCTGGTTTCTAGCCAAACACTCTACCGACTGAACTAACCTAGCCCTACCCTATATGAAGAGGTGATACTTGATGTAAGGTAGCTTTATCTTTAGGAATAGATAGTTCTTTAAGTGGGTGTAATTGTTCTGTCAGATATTGTGTAGTTGAGAAAGGTGATAAAGGTGATTGATTGTAGTGTGCTTTCTCTTTTGTTTTAAAAACATTTTTTTAATAAAAAATATATTTGAAAAATAAAAAAGACAAAAAGGCAATACCAGAAAAAAGAGATTTGAAAATTTTAAAAATATTTTCTTGAAATGAAAAAAAAATTTTTTGTAGCATTTTTTCATTGTTTGAAAAGGATTTGTTTAAGGATTCTATGCAAAATCTGTAGATATTGTGTACATGTTCTATGCAAAGTTTCTTTTTTGTTAGTGTTTGATGTGAGAAGATAAGAAAAAAAGGAGGTTTAAGAAACAAAAGAAAAAATAGACCATATGACCTTTAGGCACCCCTTTTTCGATCTTATCGGGACATTTTTTATTTACACCATCAAAATCCGGTTGTTTGTTAACAGATAATTTTTAGAGTTTTTTTTAAATTATAAAACTAACCCCTAACCCTAACAAACATCCGGATTTTGACAGTGTAAATTAAAAAAATGTCCTGATGAAACGGGATCGAAAAAGGGGTGCCTAAAGGTCATATGGTCTAAAAAAAATAAAATGAGTAGATGCATTCATAGTCTATGGATAGTGTAACTGTAAAAGAAACAACTACCATACACAATATTGCCCATAAATAAGTGACCATGTGCCAAACTAAGTTTTGTAAATATTGTATCACTCATGAATACATATACTCTTTACAATTAATTTTTTTTTAATAAAATGTTAATAAACCAAATATACCAATGTAATAAACATTAAGATTAGACTGAATTTTAATGAAATATTTAATAAACAAAGTGACTAACACCACATAAGAAAAGAACAGGTGTATAGTGTAATGGTTAACTAATCTGTCAGATATTGTGTAGCTGAGAAAGTTGATAGAAGTGATTGATAGGGAGGACATTTATTCATTGAAACTTATTTTTCCTGTTTAATTTAAAGTGAGAAAATGATTAGTACAAGTGCAGATGTTTTGTTTGTGTAAAGAAATTTCTCATATAGTCATCATTAGTTCTCATAAATTATTGTATTTATATTGAATTCCATTAAATGTATTTTATTATTTGTGGTACAGTAGAATACCTGTTTTTAGCAAGAATTGTATGATATTTTGCAGTTAATTGAAATATAATTTATAATATAATTCCAAATAATGTATGTGTCTCTCATTTTTTTTTGTAAATAAGACTTAAATTTTTATTTATTCACAGATAACAATATTGAAGAATAATAATTTTGGAAACAGATATGGAAATGCACACTGAAAAGCAGACATTTTCAGAGAGATCCAGTTTAAAAATATACATGCAAACACATGCTGGTGAGAAACAATTTTCTTGCGAAGTATGTGGATCAGCATTTGCACGGAGTTCCAGTTTGAAATCACACATGCGAACACACACTGGAGAGAAACCATTTTCTTGTGAAGTCTGTGGATCAGCATTTTCACAGAGTTCAAATTTGAATAGACACATACGAACACACACTGGAGAGAAACTATTTTCCTGTCAGGTTTGTGGGTCAGCGTTTTCTACGAGTTCAAACTTAAAAGACCATATGCGAACACACACTGGAGAGAAACCATTTCCTTGTAAAGTTTGTAGATCTGCATTTTCTCTCAGATCAAGCTTGAAGGACCATATGCGAACACACACTGGAGAAAAACCATTTTCTTGCATAAACTGTGGATCAGCATTCTCTACAAATTCTCAATTGAAAAATCACATGCGAACACACACTGGTGAGAAACCATATTCTTGTGAAGTCTGCGGAGCAGCATTTTCTTTCAGTTCCAGTTTGAGCAAACATATGATAACACACACTG
Source organism: Doryteuthis pealeii (assembly GCA_023376005.1). NCBI lineage: Eukaryota > Metazoa > Mollusca > Cephalopoda > Myopsida > Loliginidae > Doryteuthis > Doryteuthis pealeii. The sequence goes on from CM042151.1 coordinate 97,133,746, forward strand.
GAGAGAAACTCTTTTCTTGTAAAATCTGTGAATCAGCCTTTCTTACAAATGACAAATTGAAAATGCACATGCAATTACACACTGGAGAGCAACCATATTCTTGTGCATTCTGTAGATCAGCATTTTCTACGAGTTACAATTTGAAAAGACACATGGAAACACACTCTGGAGAGAAACAATTTTTCTGTAAAGTCTGTGGAACAGCATTTTCTAGGAGTGCCAATTTGAAAAGACACATTCGAATACACACCGGTGAGAAACCATTTTCTTGTGAAGTTTGTGGATCAGATTTTTCAGATCGTACCAGCTTGAAAAGTCACATGCAAACACACACCGGAGAAAAGCCATTTCCTTGTGAAGTCTGTGGATCAGCATTTTCTAGGAGTTCCCATTTGAAAGATCACATCCGAACACACACTGGAGAAAAACCATTTCCTTGTGAAGTCTGTGAATCAGCATTTTCTACAAATAACAGTTTGAAAAAGCACATGCGTATTCACTCCTACTAGACACTACCTGGAATGTCTTCAATCTCTTTGTACAGGGGTTTCTCAGTATCTGACATGAGGATACTTTCCCTCAGAAGTAAACCCTGACCAAATATTCCCCTCATCATAGCTAAGCACTGGGCTAAATGATGAGTGTAGAAGTTATACCCCTGATATAGAAACAATATAATACTTACCGTCGCAGTAGGATTCTAACTACCGTCGAGTTAGCAGACAAGAATATCAGGCAAGCTGTAACTTAAATACAGTCCTTGCATAATGCAAAGTGATGGTGGAAGAGGGGGTACTTCTCCATATCATTACTCACCCTGAAAACCATCAGCCAATCAAAACTCAGGAAGTGAACTTGCCAGAGTTCATAATGGAATAACTCAAAGCTGTATATAAACCACCTACCAAACTCTAGAGTTAGTTTTGGATCTTGTAACAGAGTTGAATACTTGACAAAATCCAACAATGAGGAAATTAACGGTGCAACTTCTCCTAGTTCAGCTACTACAAGTAACAGCACTGAACTGGATACCCCACTAGACCAGCCTAATACTGGTCCTGGAATCTGGCAAGACCAAACAATGGCCACTAGAAAGAGAAACTATAACATACCTAAGTGGCCCATTGATGAGAAGTGGCCGTAATATCATGGGATTTTGAGTAATCAATATTTATTTAACATTAATTTTTGTCATGAGAATTTTAAGATTCACACTTAAAAAAGTTTGATAATCATCGTATTTTATGGAAATTTTCACAACAACGAAATTACTTTTTTTTCTGAACTTTTTTTAGCTATGTTTTAGAGTCAGTAATCCTTAACTTTTTCCTTGTAAATTCCTACCATAAAATAAACTGAACCCTCATTTTATGTCTGTGTTTTTGCAATAAATGTTTTATTTTTCTTCAAAGTGATGTTATTTATTTGACTTAATACTATACATGTATATACATGCAGTATTATAATGAAAATGTTGAATAATTGGGTGTTAAACTTTTTTAAAAAAATCGCTGCTATCTGTATCTCTTATTCTCTAAATAATGGGTTAAAGCATAGAGATACATACAATTTGAGTGCATAATCAGAAAGAACATACAATTTTACATAAGAATACCAAATTCTATCAAAATTGCTCCAAAAATACAGAAACGGTGAAGAAATCACTGAATTTCTTTTTTTTTAATGGTCCGTGATTTGACATATTTTTGAAACAAAACCATGTCCACATTTATACCCCCAATTCAGGGCTTTAAATTCTCATAACTTTTGAACAACTGGGGATATTTGCATAATTCAAACGATTCTGAAATCCATTTACACAGCTCTATATAACTAATGTGATTAAACAACAATAACCTCAAATATAAAAAATCAACTGGGAATGCTAGGTTGACAGTACATCTGGAAACACAAACCTCCACTGATAACATCAAAGGAGAGGGTGACTGTGTTCTGTGATAAAGTTATTCCGACAGGCAGATATATAAAAGACAAAGCCATTAAACCATATACTGTCATCTAGAATAAACAGGGAAAAAACTGCATTCATTATTGATATCTCTGTTCCAAATGATTATGGACCAAGTAGAGCTGTGTGTGAAAAAATTACAAAATACCAAGACCTCAAAAATGCCCTAATAACAACTTACTCATTGAAAGAAATCAATATCATACCAATTGTAGTAGGGCCAATTGAGTTGGTCAATTTTATATCTTTAATATTAAATAACCCTTAAATTTTATTGAGACAAGACTATATCCTTACTTCTATGTTTACAAGCAACCACAATATTCTTGTAATAGGTGAAGATTGAACTGTAACTACATGACAATTCAATATAATAACATTCTAAGAGGACAGCTATCTTTTCATTGGTAATTTTTCTGAGAGATGTCATTTGTCTTTGGGGTAATTCCATGTCAAATCATCATGAAAAAACTAATTGGAAACTGATGTTGTAGCTTCGGTTCTCAGCAAAAATCAAACTTTTTGGTACAAGTCAAGTTCAATATATGTGAAATAATAGAATTTTTTTGTCATAGATGCAGGATGTTGATCTTGCTATGGAACATCAGAAATTATCAATAACTTAAGATTGGCTGACTTTAAGACTTTTTTGATAACATTTTTGGATTCCTTGGGCAAAAATGCTTATATAAACACATTTTTAGGAGTAGGGAAGGTCTAGAACTCATTTTACTGACAGAAATAGATGGCAAAATTTTGCCCCCCCCCCCCGAATTTGGAGAGTTAAAAATTGACATAACTCTGCCAATTTTAGGAATTGAAAGCTCAAATTTTGGGGATTATCTAACACCTGGACAAAATTTCACAAATGATTTGACATGATTAAACCTTGCATCCTGTTGTACTTGTTAAATTTATTACAATTTAACATTTAATCAATGACATAAAAATATTCTTAAATTCATAAAGTTTAATGCATTTCTTAAATATATACATTGGACTTCATTTCGTATTCCATTAACTTCTGTCCAGTAGATGGTAAAAATTTACACCCCTGTGTACCTGTCCTTTTTCTCCCATTTTTCTCTTTATAATTAAAACTGAATGGTCCATTATTTAGCTGATGTGATGACACTCATAAGAAATAAGAATTTGATGTTTAAGTGACACCAGATAATCATGACTTTCATTTTTGCATTTCCTCTTGGATGGTCTCATTTTTAACCAGAGTGTGTTGCAGGATAATAACGGCCAGAAGGTTTAGGAATAAACATATTATAATAAATATTTTCAGTACTTTTATTACGGATTTTAGTGTGTTTGTGATGAGGATTCTGATGAAAGTTTCTAAGCAGATTATTAGAGTTTATCATAAGGTAAATATCAATTTCAGTTTTATTAATTTTTTTAGCAATGATAAAAGATATTTTGGTTGACTGAACTGATCTAGAAAGAATGGTGTAATATTTTGAAATTAACTAAGTATAATTTTAAGTTAATGAATTTCCTCAGTCGAGGAATAGAAGGCAAGAATTGTCTTTTGTTCTAAGAAGAGGGATAAACAACATCAATGTAAGTAAATCTTGGGAATGAAGAGATTGATTGATTTCTTTCTTAAGGGCATTAGTTTAATGTTTAAAGAGCTCTTGTTCTGCTGCTGATCCGGTCTTCTGCGGACCACTATCCAGATGACACTTACTAACCTCACCTTCCTGATGACACAGCTGCAGGAAGACTTTTACTGAACTGTTCTATTATGTCCTGTCTTGCATATCAATAGTACTGACGTTTTGTTAAACGTCACTCACTTCATTAGTTTAAAATGTATAAAAAATTAATTACATATGTAATATTATGGGTACTGCCAATTTCTACACTAATGTTTATTTTAAAAACGAATTAAAATTAATTAAATTGATTATTTAATGAAAACTTGTAAACAAAAGAAGCAAAATAATATTACATATGTAATTTATTTTTAATACATTTTAAACAATAATTCAGCTCTTTGAATTGTACAAGCCTATTTTAGTATTGTTATCTAATAATTTTTAGAGAAAACTCAATTGAAAAGTTAGGTCCCCACCTTTTTAACAGAACAAATATCAAGCTATCATTTTTTCACTGATAATCAAAAAGCAAATTATATTTCACAAACATCAGAGTAAACAAAAATCCCCCAAATGGGGGATTTTTGTTTACTTTTATTCACACCTTTCGTTCTTTTGTCATTTTATTCATACTGTAATTATTTTCGAAAATATATAACCTAGATAGTCTGCTTTTTATTTTAAAAACAAATTTAAATTAATCAAATCGATTATTTAAGGTCAAATATTTGTCTAAGTCAAAAGGTAATAACATAATGAAAAATCAGTATATAAAAAAAGCAAAATAATATTACATATGTAATTTATTTTAATACATTTTAAACTATTTTTCCATCAATTTTGCTCGAAACATGTCCCTAAATGCTGTTTAAAGATTACGTAAATCAGTGTTTTACAAAATAAATTTAACGCCCCGACTGAAAAAATTTACTAAAAATCGGGGAATTATTCATTTTTAATGAAATTTTCATTGTTGATTTATCAATGAATGAATTTTATAATGCATCAGTTATTTTATTTCAAAACTTTAAAGTTTCCAATTTCATATTTTTAGATTCTAAAAACATTATCAAATAACGACTTTATTTTATCATCATTTTCTAATAACTTTTGTTGAAAAACCTTATTCCTTATTGAAAATGTTGCCACCCCTCGTTTTAAGCAGAACAAATATCGATGTATATTTTTTTATTTTATAAGATAATAGCTATTTAGATAATTATTGAAAGGAGCAAAAAAAAAAAAATGATCTCCAAAAATTATTTTTTTAGTTTTTATTCATTTTCCGACTTTCGGTACTTATTTTCTACCAGGATAGTACCCATAATTTTTCTTTCTTCTGTTCACACATTCGGTATTTTGTCCTTTTGTTTATACTGTAATTAGTTTCAAAAGTATATTACCCCACCGATATTTTGTGTAAAAAAGGGGGGAGGCGAAATTAAGTGACCTGATAAAGAACAGAAATTTCTGGGGAAAAAAATGATGCATTATAAAATTTATTGATTGATAAATCAAAACTGAAAATTTCATTAAAATCGGATTATTCCCACAATTTTGGTAATTTTTTTCAACCATGGGGGGTTAAATTTATTTTATGAAATACGTCTGTGGAAGATACCATTATATTGCCTTTTTTTTTCTGATGCTCATTATGTAGGGACTAGCAAACAGAGGCTAAAATTCGTTTTTGACAAAATGACTTTAGCCCCCCTACAGAAAATAATGTACCAAAATCAGGAATTATCGGATTTTAATGAAATTTTCAGTGTTTATATCAATGAATGATCTTTATAATGCATTATTTATTTTATTTCAAAACTTTCTCATTTTTTTCAGGTCACTTAATTTGACCCCCTTATGTTGCGTAAAATTCTTTGGTCCTAACTTGATACTAATTACAGTATAAATAAAAGGAAAAAGACCGAATTGTAGAAACAAAAAAAAAATTTTACGGGTACTATCCTGAGAAAATAAAGTACCGAAAGTCGAAAATGAATAAAATAAATAAAATATTTTTGGAGACTCATTTTTTATTGTTTGCTCCTTTCAATAATTATCTAAATAGCTATATCTATAAAATAATAAAAATATACATCATATTTGTTTCTGCTTAAAAACGAGGGGGTGGCACTTTTCAATAAGGAATAAGGTTTTCTTCAACAAAAGTTATTAGAAATGAGGTGATAAATAAAGTCGTTATTTGATAATGTTTTTAGAATCAACTATAGATGGACAACTTAAAAGTTTTGAAAAATAAAATAACCTGTGCATTATAAAATTCATTAATATGATATCAACATGAAAATTTCATTAAAAATGAATAATTCCCGATTTAGTAATTTTTCAGACGGTGCGGCCGAATTCGGGGCGTTAAATTTATTTTGTAAAACACTGAATTACGTAATCTTTAAACAGCAATTTAGGGACATGTTTCGAGCAAATGATTGGAAAAATAGTTTAAATAATGTATTAAAAATAAGATTACATAATGTAATATTATTTTGCTTTTTTTTATATACTGATTTTTCATTATGTTATTACCTTTTGACTTAGACAAATATTTGGACCTAAATAATCGATTGAATTAATTTAAATTTGTTTTTAAAAATAAATAAGCAGACTATCTGGTTATATATTTTCGAAAAATAATTACAGTATGATAAAATTGAAAAAAGAACGAAAGGTGTGAATAAAAGTAAACAAAATCCCCCATTTGGGGGATTTTTGTTACTCTGATGTTTGTGAAAATATAATTTGGCTTTTTGATTTCAGTGAAAAAATGATAGCTTGATATTTGTTCTGTTAAAAAAGGTGGGGCCTAACTTTTCAATTGAGTTTTCTCTAAAAATTATTAGATTAACAATCTAAAAATAGGCTTGTACAATTCAAGAGCTGAAATTATTGTTTAAAAATGTATTAAAAATTAAATTACTATGTAATATTATTTTGCTTCTTATTGTTTACAAGTTTTCATTAAATAATCATTTAATTAAATTTTATTCGTTTTTTAAAATAAACATTAGTGTAAGATTGCAGTACCCATAATATTACATATGTAATTAATTTTTTATACATTTTAAACTAATGAAGTGAGTGACGTTAACAAAAAAGTCAGTACTTTGAATATGCCAAAGACAGGACATAATAGAACATTCAGTAAAAAGTCTTCCCTGGCAGCTGTGTCATCAAGGAAGTGAAGGTTAGTAAGTGTCATCTGGATGTGGTCGCAGAAGAACCGGATCAGCAGCAGAACAAGAAGCTCTTTAACATTAAACTAATGGCCCTTAAGAAAGAAATCAATCATCTCTTCATTCCAAGATTTACTACATTGATGTTGTTATCCCTTCTTAGAACAAAAGAACAATTCTTGCCTTCCTATTCCCTCGACTGAGGAAATTCATTAACTTAAATTATACTTAGTTAATTTAAAATATTACACCAATTCTTTCTGATCAGTTCAGTCAAACCAAAATATCTTTTTCATTGCTAAAAAAATCAATAAACTGAAATGATATTACCTTATGAATAATCTAATAATCTGCTTAAAACTTCATCAGAATCCTCAATACAAACCACTAAAACCGTAAATAAGTCTTGAAAATATTTATTAATAATATGTTTTTATGTCCTAAACCTTCTGGCCGTTATTATCCTGCAACACACTCTGGTTAAAATGAGAACCATCCAAGAGGAAAAATGCAAAAAATGAAAGTCATGAATTATCTGGTGTCAACTTAAACATCAAAATTCTTATTTCTTATGAGTGTCATCAACAATCAGCTAAATAATAGGACATTCAGTTTTAATTATAAAAGAGAAAAATGGGAGAAAAAGGACCAGGTACCAGGGGTGTAAATTTTTACATCTACTGGAACAGAAGTTAATGGAATACGAAAAATGAAGTCCAAGTATATAGTTTAAGAATGCATAAACTTTATGAATTTAAGAATTTTTTAATGTCATGTGTTAAATGTTAAATGTTAAATTTAACAAGTACAACAGGATGCAAGGTTTAATCATGTCAATCATTTGTGAAAATTTTGTCCAGGTGTTAGATAATCCCAATTGAGCTTTCAATTCTAAATTGGCAGAGTTATGTCATATTTTTTAACTCTCCCAAATTCGGGGGGGGGGCAAATTTTGCCATCTAATTTCTGTCAGTAAAATGAGTTCTAGACCTTCCTATCCTAAAAAATGTGTTTAAATATAAAGCAATTTTGCCAAGGAATCCAAAATGTATCAAAAAAAGTCTTAAAGTCACCAATCTTAAGTTATGTGATAATTTCTGATGTTCCATAAAGATCAATCATCCTGATCATGACAAAAAATTTCTATTATTTCAACATAATATTGAACTTGAACTTGTACCAAAAGGTTTGAATTTTTGCTGAGAACCGAAGCTACAACATCAGTTTCCAATAGTTTTTCCATGAATGATTTGACATGGAATTACGCCAAAGAACAAATGACATCTCTCAGAAAAATTAACCAATGAAAGTAGCTGTCCTCTTAGAATGTTATTATATTGAAATTGGTCATGTAGTTACAGTTCAATCTTCACCTATTTACAAGAATAATTTGTGGTGCTTGAAACATAAGAAGTAAGGATATACGTCTTGTCTCAATAAAATTTTAAGGGTTATTTAATATTAAAGATATAAATTTGACCCAATATTTGGCCCTACTACAATTGGTATGATATTGATTTCTTTCTAATGAGGTAAGTTGTATTAGGGCATTTTTGAGGTCTTGTATTGTTGTAATTTTTTCAACAAACCAGCTCTACTTGGTCATAATCATTTGGAACCAACGAGATATCAATTAATGAATGCAGTTTTTCCCTGTTATTCTAGATGACATTATATGGTTTAAATGGCTTTGTCTTTTATATACTGCCTGCGGAATAACTTTATCACAGAAACACAGTCACCCTGCTCGTTCTTTGATGTTATCATGGAGGTTTTGTGTTTTCCCAGATGTCTGGTCACCTAGCATTCCCATTTGATTTTTTTTATATTTTGAGGTTATTGTGTTATCACATTATATAGTAGAGCTGTGGTAAAATGGGATTTCAGAATCGTTTGAATTATGCAAATATCCCCAGTTGTTCAAAAGTTTTGAGAAATTTAAAGCCCTGAATTGGGGGTATAAAGGTTGGACATGGTTTTGTTTCAAAAATATGTCAAAATTCACGGACCATTAAAAAAAAAGAAATTCAGTGATTTCTTCCCGTTTCTGTATTTTTGGGCAATTTGATAGAATTTGGTATTCTTATGTAAAATTGTAAATGTTATTTCTGATTAATGCACTTCAAATTGTATTATCTCTATGCCTTTAACCCATTAATTTTAGAGAATAAAGATACAGATAGCAGCGATTTTTTTTAAAAGTTTAACACCCAAATTATTCAACATTTTATTAATATACGCATGTAATACATGTATAGTATTAAGTCAAAATAATAACATCACTTGGGAGAAAAAAAATTAAAAACAAAAAATTAAAAAATTTAATTTTGCAAAAAAAAACACGACCTAAAATGAGGGTTCAGTTGTATTTTTATCGGTAGGAATTTACAAGGAAAAGTTAAAGGATCTGACTCTAAACATAGCTAAAAAAAGTTCAAAAAAAAGTAAATCGTTGTTGTGAAAATTTCCATAAAATACGATGATTATCAACTTTTTTAAGTGTGAATCTTAAAATTCTCTGAAAAATTAATGTTTAAATAAATATGATTACTCAAATCCATGATATTTACGGCCAACTTCTCATCAATGCCACTTAGGTATGTTATGTTCCTCTTTTAGTGGCCATTGTTTTGGTCTTGCCAGATTCCAGGACCAAGTATTAGGCTGGTCTAGTGGGGTTATCCAGTTTCAAGTGCTGTTCTTGTAGTAGCTGAACTAGGAGAATTCACCGTAATTTCTCATTGTTGGTTTTGTCAAAAGTATTCAAAACTCTGTTACAAGATCAAAACTAACTCTAGAGTTTGTAGGTGGTTTATATACAGCTTTGAGTTATTCCCATTATGAACTCTGGCAGTTCCATTCCTGAGTTTTGATTGGTGATGGTTTTTCAGGGTGAGTAAATGATATGGAGAGTACCCCTCTTCCACCATCCACTTTGCATTATGCAAGGACTGTATTTAAGGTTAGCAGCTTGCCTGATATTCTGTCTGCTAACTTCGACGTAAGTTTAGATCCTATGCGAACGGTAAGTATTATATTGTTTCTATATCAGGGGTAATAACTTCCACACTCATCATTTAGCCCAAGTGCTTAAGCTATGATGAGGGGAATATTTGGTCCAGGGTTTACTTCTGAGGGAAAGTATGCCTCATGTCAGAATACTGAGAAACCCCTGTACCAAAGAGATTGAAGACATTCCAGGTAGTGTCTAGTAGGAGTGAATAACGCATGTGCCTTTTTCAAACTGTTATTTGTAAAAATGCTGATTCACAGACTTCACAAGGAAAAATGGTTTTCTCCAAGTTGTGTGTTCGGATGTGATCTTTCAAATGGAACTCCTATAGAAAAATGCTGATCCAAGACTTCAACAAGGAAAATGGCTTTTTCTCCGGTGTGTGTTTGCATGTGACTTTTCAAGCTGTACGATCTGAAAAATCCTGATCCACAACTTCACAAGAAAATGGTTTTTCACCGGTGTGTATTCGAATGTGTCTTTTCAAATTGGCACTTCCTAGAAAATGCTGTTCACAGACTTTACAGAAAAAGATTGTTTCTCTCCAGAGTGTGTTTCCATGTGTCTTTTCAAATTGTAATCGTAAGAAAATGCTGATCTACAGAATGCAACAAGAATATGGTTCTCTCCCAGTGTGTATTGCATGTGCATTTTCATTTGTCCAATTTGTAAGAAAGGCTGATTCACAGATTTTACAAGAAAAGAGTTTTCTCTCCAGTGTGGTGTTATTCATTGTTTGCTCAAACTGGAACTGAAAGAAATGATGCTCCGCAGACTTCAGACAAGAATATGGTTTCTCCACCAGTGTGTGTTCGCAATGTGATTTTCAATTGAGAATTTGTAGAGAATGCTGGATCCACAGTTTATGCAAGAAAATGGTTTTTCTCCCACGTGTGTTTCGGCATATGGTCCCTCATAGCTTGATTGGAGAAATGCAGATCACAAACTTTACAAGGAAATGGTTTCTTCTCCACGTGTGTGTTTCGCATATGGTCTTTTAAGTTTGAACTCGAGAAAACGCTGACCCAAACCTGACAGGAAAATAGTTCTTCTCCAGTGTGTGTTCGTATGTGTCTATTCAAATTTGAAACTCTGTGAAAATCTGATCCACAGACTTCACAAGAAAAAGGTTTCTCTCCAGTGTGGGGTCGCATGTGTGATTTCAACTGGAATCCCGTGCAAATGCTGATCCACATACTTCGCAAGAAAATTGTTTCTCACCAGCATGTGTTTGCATGTATATTTTTAAAACTGGATCTCTTCTGAAAATGTCTGCTTTTCAGTGTGCATTTCCATATCTGTTTCAAAATTATTATTCTTCAATATTGTTATCTGTGAATAATAAAATTTAAGTCTTTTTTACAAAAAAAAATGAGAGACACATACATTATTTGGAATTAATATTATAAATTATATTTCAATTAACTGCAAATATCATACAATTCTTGCTAAAACAGGTATTCTACTGTACCACAAATAAATAAAATACATTTAATGGAATTCAATATAAATACATATTTATGAGATAATGATGAAACTATATAGATTTCTTTACAACAAACAAAAACTCTGCACTTGTACTAATCATTTTCTCCTTTAAATTAAAAGGAAAAAGTTCAATGAATAAATGTTCCTCCTATCAATCACTTCTATCAACTTTCCTCAGCTACACAATATCTTGACAGATTAGTTAACCATTACACTATACACCTGTTCTTTTCTTATGTGGTTGTTAGTCCACTTTGTTTATATAAATATTTCTTAAAATTCAGTCTAAATCTTAATGTTGTTATTACATTGGTATATTTGGTTTATTAACAATTTTATTAAAAAAAAATTAATTGTAAGAGTATATGGTTATTGCATGAGTGATACAATATTTACAAAACTTAGTTTGGCACATGGTCACTTTTTATGGGCAATAATTGGGTGTATGGTTAGTTGTTTCTTTGTACAGTTACACTATCCATAGACTATGATGCATCTACTCATTTTTTTTTTTAGACCAATACCTTTAGCACCCCCTTTTTCGATCCCGTTTCATCAGGACATTTTTTAATTACACTGTCAAAATCCGGTGTTGTTAGGGTTAGGGGTTAGTTTTAATAAATTTATAAAAAAAAACTCTAAAAAAAATTATCTGTTAACAAACAAACCGGATTTTGATTGGTGTAAATAAAAAATGTCGTAAGATCGAAAAAGGGGTGCCTAAAAGGTCACAAAGCAGAGAGAGATAACTGTGTTATAATTTTAATTGGTTATAAAAACTGTGATATATAAGATAAACAAATGAAACTCCTCTACCTCGGGGCCCCCCTTAAGGAAAGAAATGGCGCCCGAAGGTTAAGTTTCTTTTAATAAGAAGTACAGACCAGAAGTGGGTGGTTTGTGGAGAGGAGTGAAGTAATCAAATGAGCCGAATTTCTTGGCAGTGGGGGTGAGCCGATGTGTTGGCAAATTAGACGGTGAGCGACGTGGTTGATGAACAGATCATGAGGCGACGTGTTGGCGAACAGACTGTGAGCAGACGTGATTGCAAACAGACAGTGAGCGAATTGATTGCGAGCCAGACAGAA
>CM042151.1:97146114-97275877 GCA_023376005.1 Doryteuthis pealeii
CCGACAGAAAATTTTTGAGTAGAGATTTCACAAAAACCATTCATAGAATTGATTTAATATATTTGAGAATAAAAGTAAATAATATTAGAGATCAATATACTAATTATTATTTATTAAACCCAGTTTTCTTAACACCAGTATCCAAATTAACCTCACCATATATTATGTAAACCATTATGTGTCAGTGATATATAAAACACATTGCAGGATTTTTAAAACAAAAATAACATGGTCTGTTTAATTCGGATTTTCTTAGAGACTGTTAATAAATAAGATTTATTCAATGTATTGATGAATATGATAATAAGTTAGATACTCATTGATAAACTGACTTGATTCCTGTGGGGTATTGTGATGTAAGCGTGACTAGATTTGCTTACACATAGACGCTGAATCTCTTATTATACACTTGTGGCTAGCGCACAGTATTATAATACCAGAAATAGTAAAATCAAAATACACTTTCACCCTCCAGCTTTGAAAGGAGAAACAAGCACCTTGTTGCTTCTACTGTCTACATAAATGGGGGGTCTTCGTGCCCCCCCCCCCATTCTTGTGTCACATGTCACAGGAGAACATACTTAACATGTAAGACTTTAGTAGTATAGAAGGAAAAAAATAGAGGGGGAAATAAATATTTGTTTTGTTCTGCTTATGATCAGTCTTTCGATCTCCAGTCTGTTTAAGATTGGTTTGGTTTCAAGTAATATTCTTTGTTGAGTGGGGGGGGGGGTGTAAAAAAGAATCGAGTCAAACGCCTTATTCGCAGGCTACAACACTATCGTCTATCAGCAGCTGAAGTACATCACTGTTACTGCCGTCACCCCACTTCTACTTATACTGCCGTTTCACTTATCATCCACGCACATCAGTCGAACCTCGCGCCCATGCACAATTCTCATGCATTCGGATGGACGCGTGTAGGCCCCAACATCCGGCACCTGAATTGCACCTCGCGTTCATCCAGCGCCTAAATCTCATTTCTTTGCATTCGGGAGGGCGCGGGTTTGACTCCAGCAGGCAAGACACTCTCATCCTTTCAATGAGTACGGTGGTACTCGTTCTCCGTCACAAGTAGAAAAGTCTTTGTAATATTGTTCTTCAAATAAATGTACTTCCGTTTCAGTCAATTAATTCTTTGTAATCAGCCACAGTAATTGTATAACAGTCATCCAGTTACCTCCATGCCATCTTTTTCACTGCTGGCCCCAATTGCCCCTTCCTCACACGCTGCTTCTGTTACATAATCTATGCGGTTGCATAAGATTATTGTCAATCCCCGGTATTTCTAGAGGGATGGCCCTTTTTATATCACGGGCGGGACTTTCCATGGAATAGTACAGAAAGCCCACGAAATACGTGAAGTCACATGGGACTGGTTTGGTCCTCAGTTTTCAGTTGGACGTCAGGCAGTGAGGATGTCCTGCCTTAACTGGAACTCAGCATACGCGTGCAATGTTAGTCAGTATTTAGTTACATAAAATGTTAGTTAAGGAAATAAAAGCTTAAGAAAGATAACACGGTCTTGTGATTAATGGATGTCTTGGTAACAAGACTGATATAGAATAAATGAGCCAAGTGCGACCGATCACCAAGACGAAGTCCCCAAGAAGAAGAACCTAAGATAGATGATGAACAGAAGAAGTAGTAAGAAGTAAGTAATGAGAAGGGTATACAACACTTCTCTGCCTCTTCCCATAGGTCCCGAATGCTCACACCACGAACGAGACAGAACAAGACCGCATTGCAGCTATGTTTTCTTTTGTCCGGCTCAGAGCAAAAGCCTGACATACCAACAGACACACCTCACCGGAGATAAATCATCACAACTTTATACTTTCATCTTTTAACAGCAGCCTCAAGACTCTATAATAAACTCTATTTTCCTATTAGGATTTCTCACTCATACAACTGTGTATAAATTCTTCCTTTTATCTCCTATCATGTCTATATTGTAACAATCAACATTCACCCAATTCAAAGAGTTGCCTGATGTCTCTGACTGCTATGTCCGGATGTATGCTTGATGTTAAGATTTCCTGTGGGCAGTGGTTGGATTTGTCGTGGCATGGACTTCCAGGATGTTGAAAGCCATGGATTGAAGCAGCTGAATGGAGTTTGACTGCCTGCTTTATTAACGCACTACTAAGAGTATTTACAGGGTTTCGTTGTAGCTCTTATTCTCCATAGTTGTGGTTATTATTCAGACGAAAGAAGGAAACAAACACAAATATAAATTACTGACACATATATTATCAAAAGTACAGAAATTGTTGTAAATTTTAATGGCATTTGCTTCGAGACTTATCTGAGAGTGCAATAAAAAGTTCTTGGTGAAGTGTGCTAGAAAGGTGTTTTGGAATACTGTTAAAACACTTTGTCTGGTCGGTTCTCATTCTTCAGCCTTCTGTTAGTTTGCTATTGTGACAGCCTTAGAAAGTTTGTTGATAAATGCCTTAGAAAGTTGCTGTTTTTATGCCAAGGTGGTGAGAGCGCTTATTTAACGTGACTCCTCAGGTTGACAATCTACCGAGAAGTTTAGCCCTTTTTCTTGACAGAGTGGTGGGAGCACTTATTTAGCGTCTCTCTCTCGGTACCTGCTCCCTGGTAAGTAATATTTTGGTTCTCGCACCAACCTCCTGTTGGTGATTCGCCCCTTGGCAGCAGGGGGAGATAATTCACTATCGGATTTCCGATACTATGCAGTGAAGGTTGGGAGAGACCATTCAAATTCTTTGCAGAGGAGAGGCTTATGGAACGTGGTTGAAGACTATTGTAATATTCTTATGGGATATGGACAAATTATAGAGTGGAAAGGCTTTGTCGGCAGAATTTTACAATTAAGGAATCGATTACCTGAATGCGTTATTTTTTTCATAATTCTTTATTCTCTTCTCTTAGTTTACTCAGTATAGAGGGAACAGAAATCAGTTGGATTGCACAGCTGGATCTCACCACTAAAAAAGATGTTCTCCCCCGAGAGAACTTGCCTCGGCCTTTATTCTTCTCAGCAGCCGAACCAGTTCAGCCAACAGGGGGTGGCAGCAATTCCACCACTCGCAGTCAGGCGGTTATGAATTCAATCTCCACTACACTCCCCCCTGATCTCATAATTACACAAATGGTAGTGCGGAGCATGTTTCTTTTAGTCTATAAGATACCACTTCAAGCAAATACTGCTGCTATCACTCAGTGACCCTCAGCCAACACACCTAATCGGAGAGTAGTTGATTTTAAGCAATGGGTTTTGTATATAATTACTAATAGAATGAAGGAAAATCCCACACAACAAATACAATGATTAACAGTCAAGTTGAAAAGCAATTCTGTTTGAATTTTCAGCAACGTCTGCATGGCTCTTCCTTCGCTGAAATTTCTTCCTCATCTATCACACGGGTACTCCCTGTGGCTTTGCTGGCATCTGATCAAGATTTGGTTATCCTATAGGTCCATTCAAAGAAATCAATTCAAATAGAATATCCTTTTAATCATTTCTTTGTGAATTGTTCTCACATTTATTTTGTACATGGAAATAATTCCCAACCAACTATTATTCTTCTACAAGATGTCTGAAGAATGTTCCTTCACAAATTTAAGTTGATATTGTGCCATTTTTTAATCTATTCTTTTACTTGTACCATTTTTACCTAAATTCGCATTTAATATCAATGAAGAATGTTCTTTATTCTCAGAACACCCAAATATATTCCAAATAAAGTTTTGTGAAAAAAAAAATTCAAATTTTATCAAAAGAATGTTCATTAAATGTAACTGTTTGGAGAGCACGGTGGTGTACTGGTTAGAATACTGGTTAGGAAATGGACTCGTCAACTAGAGTTCAAATCCTGGACGAAGACACAGTTCACATAGTGCTGATACCCTTTGGAAAGGTATGAATCCAACTATTCTCCCTCTAGTAAATAGTAGGGCAGACTGGGCTCTCTAATTTTGGTTAGGCAACCAATCTAAGAGAAGGAAAACTCTGAATTTAAAAGCTCTTAAATTTCTGCTGGGGGTGGTCACTACTATAATAGGCTCAGTTCTAATAAGTGATCTATTTCAATTTAAATCTTTAAATTTAACTGAGTAAGTTATGAAGCAGATCCACCCTTGTAATGAAAAACGAAATTAACTTTGAAAATGAATAAACTTCTTTTTGATTACAGGAAAAAATATATTAACAATTAAGCAATTTATTGAACTAAATACACGCTCGTGCGCGCGCACGCACACATACACACACATACAAAAATCATTATTATTGTAAACTTGAATTAATCTGAATTTTAAGCTATAGTTGAAAAATATCGGATTTAACTCCCTTGCTTTCCGCTCTTTAGAAAACATCTTTGTATTGATTGCAAACGCAGTCGATATAATTTTTATTTAACCAGAAAACATTAGTTTTATTTTAAATATTATAGGTTTCTATAACATTTCATAACCCTAAAGAAAATAAATCTGACGAAAAAAAAAAAAAAAGAGAAAGATGTAAGTATAATATTCTGTTATACTTTTTTAATAAATAAAAAAATACGTAATGTTCAGGAAAACTTTGTTTTCCACTGACGAAGAAGTGAAATATTTTTTAAATTTCTGACAATGATTTATCCTCTATCGATATAAAAATATTTACAATTTTTTGATAACTAATTGAATTATTTTCTAATTGATATTTTATTTTCACTACTATCCGTGTTAATCGGTGCAGGCGGGGGGTGACATAAACAAATCTCATCCATCGAAATATTGGGCCAGTGTTATTAGCCGATTAAATTTCCTTAAAATATTTTTAAAACAATTGCAAAAAGTTTTATTTTATTTTTTATTTTAGACCATAACTAGGTAGGTCATTAAAAGACTTTATTTCAAAAGGGACATTCTTCGAGGTTTTTCTTCGAATTAAAATTGTAAGATCGTTTACTCTAATTTTAAAATATTTTTTTTTTTTTGTAAAACTCTAAGGAACCCGTGTAGTAGTAATTGTATAGACCAGAGAGAGAGGGAGAGAGAGAGGGGGGGAGGGGGTTCTTACAACAGCAGCAGCATTGGTCATGACGTCAATAATTCGAATGGCTGACTATAAATCTACTCTTAAAAGATATCTACTTTTAAGAGATTTATTACGTTCTTGAATTGTTAGGGTGCTATTCGTAGAATTCCGTCCCGGCCTCCTGCCTTAAAAAACGCTAGGCGGTGATAGCTAAAAAAACGTAAATGCGATATTTTACTCCCTCGAGTCTTTTTTTGACAAGTAAATGTAAATATTTTAACCCTTTGAAATATGGGTTGGGGCTAAATATTTACATGTCGATAAAAATATGGGGTTGGGGGCTAAATATTTACATGTCGATAAAAAATATGGCTTACTTAAATTACATTTTTTTAGTGGTTTACACTAAAAAAAAACATTTAATAATTTGTCGATAAAAACGCCTTCAATCTGCTAAAAAAAATATCTTAGTTTTTTTTTTGTATTTTAATTTTTTTTAATTTTTTTTTGACAATTACAAATAAAAATAAAAACATTTTTTCGGTATTTTTATTTCATTTTAACCTTTAAATGGCACATGTCAAAATATGAGCCCAGTCAGATTATAAGTTTCCAAATTACTTTTATTTAAGTGAAGCTACTGTTGCAAATTTTCAAAACAATGGAAAAATCTGAATTTCGTGTGTTGATAAAGCAGACTCTACTCTGCTCCGTTGGAATCAAACGATTAAGAGGTTACTGACTTTAAATGTGGTTGTACAGACACAAATGATGCTGAATGCTCAGGTCACCCCAAATTTGGCAGTTGTCTCGGGAATCACCAAAAAACTCCACAAACTCATTTTAGCCAATCATAAATTGAAGTTGTGTGAGATAGTAGAGGAGTTGAATATATCAGAAGGCAGTGTATTCACCATTTTTGCATGAACATTTAACGATGAGAAAGCTGTGTTCAAAGTGGGTGCCGTGTTTGCTCATATATAAGAAATTTTTTTTAAAAGACCTGAAAAAAAGTTATTTTAAAATTTAGGTTTTCTAAAAAGTCCAAATTAATTTTTGTAGTGAGTTTTCTCTTTTTGTAGTTTTAAGAACAATATTTTCTTGAATTGATGCAAAAAGTCTTTTCTCTTTAAATTTTGTTTGTAAATTTGGTAGTGAATGAATTGATATCTATAGGCTTTCATAATTTTTTCCATTTTTCACTGACAAAATGAAACATCACATCCTTTCAACTCACATACTGGTTACTGTTTTAAGGTTGGTTGGTTGGCTGGTTGGTTGGTTTTTACGGCATGTTAACCCTTGTTGGGTTATTTTAGGCTGAAGATATTATATTTCATTCATTCCTGGGTATTCATTTTCATTTTCAAACTCAATTTTTTAAACACATTTTTCATACTCATTGTTTTTATCTATTTAACCCATAGATATGACCATAACAGGTACTACTACCGGGTGGACCTGAAAGTAGTGGCAATGAACAGGTACTTCCCATTCCTCAGAGTTCCAGAATTGGAACCTCACCACTAGATGTAGATTAATATCATACCCTGGGCACTAAGACCCTCACCCATTGCCATCTAGCACATATATGATAAAATGGGTTGTGGTGCCATAAAAGCAGTAATGTTGAGACAATCATATAGGTGCTAGGGTTTGACGTGACCAACAAATTGATCAGAAGTTGATTTTAACAGACAACTCTATAAAATTTATGATTGCATTACAAAGTTGACCAAGTCTTTATGGAAAGAATGGCATAATTCAAGGACAAGTTACCCCAATTTTATTAACAAGTTTTGAAAGAATTAAAACAATTTAAAAAAGAAAAGCAACCCCAAAACAATGATTGATTTTGTTATTTATTATTGAAAACTACATTAAAAACCCAGATTGCATTTAAGATTAACGATTCCACGAATCCAGAAAATTGGACCCGCTAAATATCTAATCATTAGGAATGTTCAAATTGTGAAGAGAAAACTATGAAAATTATTTTTTGAGTTTTAAGAAAATAACTTAAATTTTAATTTCCATAAGCTGAAAATATCTTTAAAAAATCATCAGGAGTTTTTTCAATGTTCCTTCTTTTGAATGGTCCAAAATCATTGACAATAATATTAACTTTTATTCAAGTTTCATTGTGTTGAATATGAGGTGGGGGGATAAATTTCATACATCAAATTAGAGGTCCTATCAAATATTTAACTTTAATAACTGAAACAAATAGGTTTCACACATCATGACGTATCCCACACACACACCTTTTTTATTTGAAAAATTTCTATGTTAACATATGAAATAAATTTACTGTCATATTTGCCATATTTCCTATTTATTTTATAGACTTCATATTTATTTTCTTAAAAATAGTCAATTAAATGTTTTTAATATTTTTATTCAATCTTTTCCCCTCAAAGATTTTGATAAAATCTAATTTTATTAAAATCTGAAAGTCTTTTTCAACCATGTTTTCTTGTTTCAGTAGCACTAAACCGAATGGTTTTGGTATGGTAAAATATTTTGGTACAGTTTTTCAATATGAAGATGAAACCAAAAACCACAATTTTTCATTTAAAATGAACATCTCTACTAATAATAAATGTCAATATCAGTGTGTCACATTTTTCAACTTTTCCAGGTTCCAACATATGTAATATAGAGTTCACTGCCTACAATGGCTGAAGCTTTGTAAGAAGGCCATTGAATGACCAGCCTAATTTAATGCAGTCAAAATGGCTGTGTTAGAAGCTTTAATTGCAACTACTAGGGTATTATTTTCAATGGTGTGAAGTAACATACTTCTGATTTATTCCTTCTATAATGGTTGAAGCTTCTTTTTCAGTAGGGGATAGTATTCATGAGAAGGTCATTGAACGACTAACCTAATTAAATGAAGTCACAATGGCTGAAACATTAATTACAATTACTAGGGAATTATTTTCTTCAATGGTGTGAAGTAAGGTTCTTCTAATTTGAAAATAACCGTGCAACATATGGGGCAGCATGGTATATACAAACAAAACTTGATTTTGTTGTGTTTCATTTTTCCAGGTCTCTCTGTAAGAGATGTGAAGTTAAATAACTTCTTATCCATGTTGATGCTGAAACATTAGGATCATAAATAAGGTGAGCACCATTTTATAGCTTCTATTATTCTTGTAGTATTTGTACTACTAATCAATAACCAGCCTAATGTAATGTCAAAATGGCTGTATTAGAGGCATTCATTGCAACTACTAGGGAAATATTTTCAATGCTGTGAAGTAACATAAATAGTGTAAGCACATTTTTAAAGCTTTGACAATGGCTGAAGCTTCTTTTTTTGTAGGAGATAGTATTCATGAGAAAGCCATTGAATGACCAGCTTAATTTAATGCATTCAAATTGGCTGTATTAGAAGCATTAATTGCAACTACTAGGGAAATATTTTCAATGCTGTGAAGTAACATGAATAGTGTAAGCACCTTTTTAAAACTTCTACAATGTCTAAAGCTTCTTTTTTAGTAGGGGATAGTATTCATAAGAAGGTCATAAATAGTGTGAGCACCATTTTATAGCTTCTATTATTCTTGTAGTATTCATAAGAAGGCCATTGATTGACCAGCCTGATTAAAACAGTTACAATGGCTGTGTTAGAAGCATTAATTGCAACTACTAGGGAAATATTTTCTTCAATGGCGAGAAGTAAGGTACTTCTGATTTCTTCCTTAAGGATTTTCAATGATTTCACTAACTCAGAATTTAATGTGTCAGCTATGATTAAACGTCTGATCTTGTCTGGAAATTTGAATATAAATTGTGAGTAATAAGAAAAGAAAGCAAGGACTTGATGTAAGGTAGTTTTATCTTTAGGAGTAGATAGTTCTTCAATTCTTGAGGAATATCTTATTCAATGCTGTGAAATAAGGCCTTTATGATTTATCCATTAAGAATTTTGAATGATTTTTCTTACTCAGAATTGAAAGAGAATTAGCTATGATCAAAGGTCTGGTCTTGTCTGAAAACTTGGATATCAATTGTGAGTATTAAGAAAAAGCAAGAACTTGATGTAAGGTAGCTTTATCTTTAGAAATATGTAGTTCTTTAATTGGGTGTAATTGTATCGCATTAGGTTAGAGTACTGCTTCAGATATTGTTTTTCTGGGAGGAATGTTAGTAAAAGTGATTGATACAGAGGATGTTTATTAATTGTAATTTGTTTAGTTTGTTGAAGATGAGAGTGTAAAGAATTTTCTTTAATAAAGTGTCCTTTTAATTCTGAAAAATCTTTGGCTCAATTAGAAAAGTTAATGTGTTTATAATTAAATTCTATCAAATATAATTCATCATTTATTGAACAGTTACCTGTTTGACTTGTGACTTAGCAAGAATTATATGAGATACTTTGCAGATAATTGAAATATAAATTGTAATATTATAATTCCAAATAATGTATGAGTCTCTTCTTATATTTTTGTAAATAGTACTTAAATTTTTATTCATTCACAGATAACAATATTGGGGAAGAATAACATTTAAACTTAAGAGATATTCAAACATTTATCCAAGGAAAAATATATTCTTGCTAAGTGTGTGGATCTGCATATGGCCAGCTCACAAAGTAATTTATTTTTCTCATGAATTGATATTTCAAAGAAGAACTGGGAAAAAAGATTCAGTTGAAACAAGATTTCTGCATTGCATAGATCAGCATTTTCCTAAAATTCACCATTGAAAACAGATATGGATATGCACACTGAAGCAGAATCATTTTCAGAGAGATCCAGTTTGAAAATACACCTGCAAACACACAAAGGAGAGAAACCATATTCTTGTAAAGTCTGTGGATCAGCATTTTCTAAGGGTTCCAGTTTAAAAATACACATGAAAACACACACAGAAGAGAAACTATCTTCTTGTGAAGTCTGTGGATTAGCATTTCTTACAAAGAGCAAAATGAAAATACACATGCAAATGCATACTGGAGAGAAACCATTTTCCTGTGAAGTCTGTGGATCAGTATTTTCTACAAGTTCTAGTTTGAAAAGACACGTGCGAATGCACACTGGAGAGAAACCATTCTCCTGTAGAGTTTGTGGAGCAGCATTTTCTATGAGTTCTCATTTGAAAGACCACATGCGAACACACACTGGAGAGAAACCATTTTCTTGTGAAGTCTGTGGATCAGCATTTTCTAGGAGTTCCACATTGAAACACCACATACAAACACACACTGGAGAGAAACCATTTCCTTGTGAAGTCTGTGGATCAGCATTCTCTATGAATTCCCAGTTGAAAACTCACATGCGAAAACATACTGGTGAGAAACCATTTGTTTGTGAAATATGTGGATCAGCATTTTCCTGCAGTTCCAATTTGAGCAGACACATGCGAACACACAGAGGAGAAAAATCATTTTCTTGTGAAGTCTGTGGATCAGAATTTTTTGAAAATGGTGATTTTGAAATACACATGCGAACACACACTGGTGAAAAAACATTTTCCTGTATATTTTGTGGATCATCCTTTTCAATGAATTCAACCTTAAAAGACCATATGCAAACACACACTGAGGAGAAACGATTTTCTTGTGAAGTCTGTGGATCAGAATTCTCTATGGATTCCCAACTGAAAATCCACATGCAAACACATGCTGGAGAGAAAACCTTTTCTTGTGAAGTCTGTGGATCAGCATTTTCTAGGAGATACAATTTGAGAATACACATGCGAACACACAATAGAGTGAAACCATTTTCTTGTGAAATCTGTGGAGCAGCATTTCTTACAAATAGCAAAGTGAAAAAACACATGCGAACACATGCTGGAGAAAAACCATTTTCCTGTGAATTCTGTAGATCAGCATTTTCTAGGAGTTACAGTTTGAAAATACACATGCGAACGCACTCTGGAGAGAAACCATTTTCCTGTAGAGTTTGTGGAGCAGCATTTTCTATGAGTTCCCATTTAAAAGACCATATGCGAACACACACTGGAGAGAAACCATTTTCTTGTGAAGTCTGTGGATCAGCATTTTCTAGGAGTTCTACTTTGAAAGACCATATGCGAACACACACTGGAGATAAACCATTTCCTTGTAAAGTCTGTAGATCAGCATTCTCTAAAAATTCCCAATTGAAAATCCACATGCGAACACACACTGGTGAGAAGCCATTTACTTGTGAAGTCTGTGGATCAGCATTTTCTACAAATAGCAATTTGAAAACCCACAGGAATATTCACACCGGAGAGAAGCCATTTTCTTGCAATATCTGTGGATCAGCATTTTCTATAACTTCCACTTTGAAAAGCCACATGCGAACACACACTTAGCAAAGTCCTTAAATGCTGCAAAGCTGGATACAACCTCAGTAAAGGAAGAAAGAAAGATGAAAATAAAAAAGGGAACCATCTACTTTTTATGGACGACCTCAAACTCTATGCAGAATCAGAAAAACAACTTGTCCCTCTGATAGAAACGGTTAAAAATTTCACAGAAGATATATGCATGGAGTTTGGATATGAAAAGTGTGCTAAATGCACTATAAAAAAAGGTAAAAAAGTGACAGCAGAACATCTTAAGCTGGACAATGGCTATATCGAAGACTTGGGAGAGGATGTTGCCTACAAATACCTTGGCATAGAAGAAAATGTAATGGCTGAACATGGGCAAATGAGAGAAAAAGCAGAAAAGGAATATATAAGCCGCCTTAAAAAGATCCTCAAATCGGGATTAACACCAAAAAACAAAATAACTGCCATCAACCAACTTGCAATACCTGTCATTTCCTATGGTTTTGGTATTATTGACTGGCCACAATGCTACATCAATAGGCTTGATACCAAAACTAGGAAAATGCTAACCCTATATAAGGTTACCTACCGACATCAGTGCATGGACAGGATATACCTACCAAGAAGAGAGGGAGGTTTAGGTCTCATAGAAATCAACCATGCATACTGAGCCACAATATTAAGCATGGGACAGTATATCAAAAGCTCAATGGATAAAACAATCTCAATGGTAAAGGACCACCAAAACGAATGTCTATCACAACAGACATCAAATACTAAACTCGCAGAAAACTTCAATGGGGGCCAATTAAAGAACACTACAGAGAATAATGACTACCCGGCAACCCTAATTGCAAGAAAGATGAGGGAGGAATATTCAAAGCGGGAAATGGAGACCAGGAAAGAAGGATGGCAAAAAAATAAGAGAGCAGGAAAATTTATGGAAGAATTAAACCAGAAATACATAGACAAGGAAGCTTCACTGCAATGGCTCAAACATGGCAAGCTACCATTTGATGAGGAACGAATCATCACAGCTGGACAAGACCAGGGCCTACTCACAAAATGATTGGAATACAACAAAATGACCAATGCAGATTCTGCCACTCAGCCATTGAAAGTCCAAGTCATCTAATGTCTGGTTGCCAGATCCTTTTGGCAGATGGCCACTACACTGCCCGCCATAACAAAGTATGCAAATACCTCCACTGGAAAATCTGTGGAGAAATGCAGCTTGAGAGAACACAGTACATCTGGGAACATGAGCCTCCACCAATAACATCAAATGGAAAGGTGACTGTGTTCTATGACAAAATAATCCAGACAGGCAGATATATAAAAGACAAAGCCATTAAACCAGATATTGTCATCTGGGATAAACGAAAAAAAACTGCTTATTGATGTAGCTGTCCCAAATGACTATGGCCTAAATAGAGCTGAGCGAGAAAAGATAACAAAATACCAAGATCTCAAGAATGACCTAAAAACAACTTGGTCATTGAAAGAAATTGACATCATACCCGTTGTGGTTGGGGCAACTGGACTGGTGAAACAAAATCTAAAAAAATACCTAGAAACAATACCAGGGAAGCCAAGCTGCTGTGAAATACAAATAGCAGCCATCAAAGGAACATGCTCTATCCTAAAAAGATCATTAGGATATAAATACTATTTATAAAGGAATCAAGTGTTAGCCCCAGGACAGGGGCCCCTTGACTTCTAAAAAAACTAATAAGAAAATGAAACAAAAAAGAGAGAAACCATTTTCTAGATAATCAATTTTCTTAACTCACAATAATGTCAATGAAAAAAAAATGAATTATCAAACCAAAATCATCACTCTCTCTCTCTCTCTCTCTCTCTCTCTCTCTCTATATATATATATATATATATATATATATATATATATTGTGGAAAAATCAGCAGCACACTATATTTTTCATTATTTCAGAATCAAAACAGAGCTGGTTTAAAACCAAAAATTATGAACATTGTTCACAATAAAAGAATTTACTAAAATGTTTATGTGTTTGCAATACTCTCTGACACGGATATATATATATATATATATATATATATATAGGGCCGGGTTAGCTCAGTCGGTAGAGCGTTTGACTAGAAACCACAAGGTTCCTAGTTCGATACCGGTCCTCGCCAATTCAGCATATGAGTAGCACTGGGATCTGTGCGATAACGTAAGGAGCTGATGTTAGGTGTGGCGCTCCACCTCAGATGCCAAAAACAATCTCCTTGGTCTAACGCTATTGAAAAGGGGATAGACTCCCTCGCTGACTGGCTGATACAGACTTTAGGCCGACCCGACGACTTTTACTAAATATATATATATATATATATATATATAATCATTTATTCTTTCTTTTCTGTTACCATCACTTTCATAGTGATTACTTTCAACCTAGCTAATATTGCAGTTGTATTTCTTTAATCTCCACCTTAAATCCACTCTCACTGCAAGTTTTACTTCTTCTACTTGAGAAACCAGAATGCGATCCTGCAATACAGCTGACCACAGTCAAGTCATTCTGCTGCAATCCTGTTTACAGTTTATCCCGCAGTTAGCTAAATATGGTCAAGCTTTCTATGATCTTCTTATCTGTGGTTGATCCTGGTAACTGCTGAATGCCATCTTGCTCATTGTACTTTGATCCTGTCGACTATCAGATCAGCTTGTAGCTACCGACCACAACCGAGGCCACCGATATAGAAGGCCCGTTCTTTGGGTGTGTGACGTCACAAAAGTGGGCCCAACTTAGAGCAAGCGAAATTGATACCGTTGTCTCGTAAAGACAGTAAATAAACAAGTGTTATGTTTCATTAAACTTTAATAACTGAAATTCGTTCATAATTTTATTTATTTCAAATTTGAAAACAACTTTTATAAATGATAACAAACATTGTTTTGATTTGCATGTTTTTTATTTTAATTTTAAAAAAACTTGTAAAGGCAACGTTGAGGTACATAAAAAAACAAATACCATTACATTAAACTTTAATAACTGAAATTCGTTCATAATATATATTTTTTTTAAATTGAAAACATTTTTTTTATAAATGATAAGCAACATTGTTTTGATTTGCATGTTTTTTTTTATTTTAATTTAAAAAAACTGTAAACTGAATTATGAATAAATGAACAATCAATTATTAGATAAACAAACAAACAAATATAAATAAATATACTAAATATAAATTTGATAAAGTTTAGGTAAATTATAATCAGCATGGTTTTGATTTGCTTTTTTTTTAAAATTTCATGATTATTCTGTAAATTTACAATATTGTAATTATCAAGTGATAATTACTTAATACAGGAACAACTGAATTATGAATAAATGAACAATCAATAATTAGATATAAACAGACAAACAAATTACAATAAATATAAATAAATATATTAAATATGAATTATAATCAGCATTGTTTTGATTTGCTTTTTTTTTCAATTTTAATGATTATTCTGTATTTTTACAATATTATATTATATATAAACAGACAGATTACAATAAATATATTAAATATAAATTTGAAACCAAGTTTAGATAAATTATAATCAGCATTGTTTTGATTTGCTTTTTTTTTTCAATTTTAATGATTATTCTGTAAATTTACAATATATACTGAATTATGAATAAATGAACAATCAATAATTAGATATAAACAGACAAACAAATTACAAAAATCAAATAATACTTATTGAAAAATAGGTTATAGATATAAAATTCAGCTGAATGTCTGAAGTTTTCTTTTTTTGCTTAACTTATTAATGATGTTATCATTTTCTCTAGAACAAAAATTATTTAAAAGAGCATTTGTAGAGCTTAAGATAAACATCTTTTCTATTTTTTCAATATTATGACCTTCATCACAAGTGTCAACATTAAAAAGTAGCTCATGGTCTGCCAATACATTCAATGTTATATGCATGGCTAATTTCCTTTGATTTACTGAATGAAGAAAAGAATGATTTATATTCATTGAAAATTTGCAGAACTAAATTAACATTTTGCCTTTCAAGACTAGTAGGATAAAGAGCTTTTGAGGTCAATTTATAACAATATTTCAAAATTGACTGAGATTCCAGGGCATGAAGTTTCTGTAAGGTACAAAATGGGGCACTTTGGATACTATTTAATTCATGATTTCCATTATGACAAAATTTTGGAAAGAGCATGCATTTAGTTGCATCTTTTTGACCAAGCCAATTGTTTCTAATGCATTTTAATATATGGACTGAGTCAAATAGAAAGAAAAGAGGCCGAGACTTAACAAATGGGTGTGATATACAATCGAAAGCTTTGGTGGATTGCAAAAGTAAGATATAGCCTTTTTATTTATTGCATTATTATCTGTTATGATTGATAATACTTGAAAGCCTATCTCCTCTAAACCAATTATAATACGTTTAACAATATTAAATAAATTTTCAGCTTTAAGACATTTAGTTGGCATAACATGCACAACATCCTTATATGGTGAGAATACACTGCTAAGCATAAAAGCAAATGCACTTGTTGCAGCTTCATTTCTATTGTCAGATAAGCCAACAATATTACCACCCTTATAATCAAAATAAGGTTTTAGGTGAATTTCATCAACAAGTAAAGATACTGTAGTGTCTTTCTGTACAAGTAACTTGAATTTGTTTTTAATATACATGAGAAAATTGTTATCATGTTGCTCAATTAAAGGATTCATATTTGTTGATAATGTTACTCTTTTAATTGTCGAATAACTAGGTAAAATTATATTTTTGCTATCTCTTAATAATCTATACCCTTTAGGAGAGCAGTTATATAATAATGAAGAAAATATCATCATTTCTGTTGAATAATCAAACTTATTCTGTGTCATTAATTTTAGCTGCTCATATATAAATTTTATTGAATTAAAATATTTGCTTGATTCATCTTGTATCAATATAAAAAATGACATGATTAATTTTAGTATAAAAATTATACTAGGGGGATTAGCTTGCTGTTGTTCTGTGTCCATTTAAAGCACTTTTAAGTGCAGAATTGTCCAGTCGAATTCTTCTAGAATCTGGTGACTCTCTAGAGGTGATTGATGATGATAGATATGAGGGACAGTTTGGGAGAATTCTAGGAATTGCGCCCTCACAAAGAGATTTTTTTAAAGTTTAACTTTAATTGCTGCCCCTGTTTTTTCATCAAATGCTGATGCTTCTCTTCTTATGTCCTCTGGTCGAAAATGTAGTTCACATACCTAAAAATATTGTAAAAATCAAAACCTATTTTAAATCCTTGTAAAAATCTTAAAAGTTTGTCAGCAAAAAATCTACAATATGAAGCATTTTTCTTATAATTCTAGGAAAAATGAAGAGTGTTCTGATATCTTTAAGGAACATAATTTACCAATTCAACAAAAAATTATTAGTGACAAATCTATGTACAAATAAAGAGAGAATTTTTAACATTTATATATTTTTTGAATTAGAATAATGAATAATTATTTTTTGGATAAAATGATTTTGAAAATTTTGATAGATTTTAATCCTTTTTAATCCTTTAATTTTAATCCTAAATTTCAATTGAATTACAATTGTGAATTACAAAGACATGAGATTAATTTAATTACTATTAGAATTATTTTATTATCAATAATTTTGTTATTATTATTATTATTATTATTATTATATTTTTTACTCCTTTTGAGTTTTCACATCAGCATTAGCTGATGGTCTTTCACTGGAGTCTGAGTGACAGCAAGTCTCCTCAGGTCTCCAGGACTCTTCTGAGTATTCTGGCAGATTGCAGCAGTTCAGTGTTCTGAATGGTTTCAATACTTCCTCTGATTTCCAAACTTTCCAAACCTTCATTATTAGAATCATTATTATTACTATTATTATTATTATTATTATTATTATTAGAATCAGTATTTTTATGATAATAATAATTTAAATAACAATGATAACAATAATAACTTCAGGGAAATACCATCAGCTGGTGTGAAAAACTAATAATAATAATGATAGCAATAATTATAATGATTGATACCATCCAGAACACTGTACTGCTGCAATCTGCCAGAATACTCAGAAGAGTCCTGGAGACCTGAGGAGACTTGCTGTCACTCAGACTCCAGTGAAAGACCATCAGCTAACACTGATGTGAAAACTCAAAAGGAGTAAATAATGATAACAAAGGCTAAATTTGCAAATTGTCCTCAATATTTCAAGATTCGTTAAATAAATGAAATTAACTAACCTGACTTACCCCCCCCCCCAAAAAAAAAAGCCAAGTAGGAAAAAAATAGATAAATAAAGTAAATAAATAAAAAAAAAGAAAGATTTTTATTGATGAAATAAAACAATTACTTACCAAAAAAAAAAAGTCAAGTATTTTCCAACTTTAGTTCAATAATAATAATGATAACGATAATAATAATAATATCAATAATAATAATAATATCCCTTTTTTATTTGAATAAATTTATATCAAAGTAATTGTGGGATTATTAGACATTAGACAAATATTTACTTTCTCGCATTTAAGACTAACCAAAATAGTCAATTTAATTTAATAGACTCATTTATTTATGAATAAAACTATTCAAAAATATTGTTAGGATTATCAGAATTATTTTCTTTATGTTTATAAAAATATCCCTTTACGAATTTAATGAATTAATATCGAGAATTTCTTTAGAGTTTATTTCTAAAATATGAGTTTTTACAAAACTTTTTACTTTACGCTCTTATGTGAAAAAAATTGTTAACTTAAGACAGAGCTTTTAATGTCTTAAACTTGATTTTGTGAATTACAAAGACTTTAAAATACTTCAATTATTGAAGTTTAAATTAAATTTATTTAGTTTTAATACAAAATATTAATACAAAAATACAAAAAAATTACTCACTTTGGAATTCTTTGTAGGTAAAAAATGTTCTCGTCTGATAGCGTAAATCCAAAATTTTATCATAAGGGAAAGAAAAAACACTAACTTTTGGTCCATTTCATTTAGTTTCCATTACAAAAAGGCACAACACACTTAAAAGGCATTTTTGTTTATAAATTAAAATAAAATAAAATTAATTGACTGAATAATTACAAGAAAAAGTCGTTGACTATTTGACTATTATTTGTTAGACACGTGTGTCCGAGGTGGCCTCGTGTAGCCTCGTTTTGGGTGAAACAAAATTGGGACTAGATATGATGATATCGCAGTGACGTCAGACTCGATCCATCTGGCCTAGTAGTTCTAGTTGGTCTTGCCACAACCCTGCCTGCTGCTGATCCTGTTCCTGCAGTAGTCCCTGAATCTCTGGCAACCACATATATTGTAGTTTGCGGCTGATCCTGTCTTCTGCGGACCACTATCCAGATGACACTTACTAACCTCACTTTCCTGATGACACAGCTGCTGGAAGACTTTTACTGAACTGTTGCATATCAATAAAACTGATGTTCTTTTAAATTGTGTTTGTTCTCCTTGCTTGTGTCACTCACTTCATTAAGTGACACCAGATAATCATGACTTTTATTTTTACATTTCCTCTTGGATGGTCTCATTTTTAACCAGAGTGTGTTGCAGTATGATAAAAGTCAGAAGATTTAGGAATAAGCTTATTATAATAACTATTTTCAGTACTTTTATTACGGATTTTAGTGTGTTTGTGATGAGGATTCTGATGAAAGTTTCTAAGCAAATCATTAGAGTTTATCATAAGGTAAATATCAGTTTTATTTTTATTTTTATTTATTTATTTTTTTTAGCAATGACAAAAGATATTTTGGTTGACTGAACTGATCTAGAAAGAATGGTGTAATATTTTGAAATTAACTAAGTATAATTTAATGAGTTAATGAATTTCCTCAGTAGAGGAATAGAAAGCAAGAATTGTCTTTTGTTCTAAGAAAAGGGATAAACAACATCAATGTAAGTAAATCTTGGGAATGAAGAGATTGATTGATTTCTTTCTTAAGGGCATTAGTTTAATGTTTAAAGAGCTCTCTTTTTGCTGCTGATCCAGTCTTCTGTGGACCACTATCCAGATGACACTGACACCTCACCTTCCTGATGACACAGCTGCAGGAAGACTTTTACTGAACTGTTCTATTATGTCTTGTCTTGCATATCAATAAAACTAATGTTATTTTAAATCATGTTTGTTCTCCTTGCTTGTGTCACTTTATTCATTTCCAATGTTTGTGAGACCAACTTTATTATTGGGCTCATAACCGGCCTTTCTCTGAGACAACTTTTGTTTACTTCTTTCCAAATCCTTCACTACTAAAAAAGAAATGCATAAAGATCTCCACATGCATGGAGCCAAACATTGACCAAAACTTAGAACTCACCAGGTGAACTTAAAATTTTTAAAGAATTCCATTCTCCACAATTAAATTCAATTATGCTAAACACTATTGGTACTTCTATTAAAATCCAATCATGAAACTTTTGAATTTATAAAAATTCTGAGGTGGCTTTAGGATGCTCATAGAATAGTGAATAAGTGATACTGTGAAAATGAGAGGCTAACAAATATGTGCATCAGATACAAGGACTTTATTCTGTACTAAATGTTTTGGGGTAACAGCAGCAGCAGGGGCGAGACAGAACGAGTATAGTATCAGCCGCAGTTGAGGTAGGTCTTGGTTGGGCCCACCATAATGGTAGTGCAGGAGTATCCTTGCTGTGATGTATGTAACAGTGGCAACTTCTTCCTAAACACAAGGTGATATTTTAAATCAAAAGTGAACAAAATAGTACTAACACATGTTGGTATAAAATCATGATTTGAGCAAAATTTAAAAATGAACTAAATTTTCAAAATGGCGGCCAATATTAAGTGAAGTGAAATTCAAAATCAAAACAACAAAATTTAAAATGGTAAAAAAAAGGATGATCATTTGGTCCCTCCTAAAAATACCAAAATACCTTGCTTTTGATAAGCATGTTTTTGAATTTAAAAATTTAAAAAAAATATACAATATATTGTCTTCAGAATTTTAGTTTTGACAATACTTAAATTTTTAAATATAAAAGAAGTAAAATTTTTTTTAAATTTCTGACTATATGGATACAAAATATTCAGAATCTTTTGAAAGCTGATTTAATTTTTTTTTTTTTAAATCTAAGTAATTTCAACATTTAATTGGTATTTAATTTTTGCTGCTAGCCATGTTAATTGATAGAGGTGACATAAACAAAATCTCCCATCTAAATCTTAGGCCAGTGTTAGCCGATTACATTTCCGTTACATCTTTAAACTATTTCATTAAATGATTTTTTAAATTTTTATGATTAATACAAAATGACTCTCCTCTCTAATGAGAAAACACTTTTTAGCCAGAATATTTACTGTAATTTTAAAAACATTAAAAATACATAAAACCTGAAATACTAAAAGAAAAATGCTTTGAACTAGAATACGCATATTTTTTTTTTTTAATACATGAAAACTTGACAATAAAATGTTGGTATGAGCAAAAGAACTAAAAGGAAGTGATTTTTTTTAAATTTTAGAATGAACAACAAAAACCAGGGAATTGTGCAGTTTTAATGAAATTTCAGCACTTTATTCATTAAAGTATTGTTTTATGATAAACAGTTTATTTTATTAAAAAATAAAAACTCGTAAAAAGTTTTTCTTTTATTGATTAACATTGTAGCGGTAGGTGGTTGGTCATTTGAATAAAAGATATTCCAGTCTCTAATTTTTACATTTCAAGAACAAACTAATCAGAAGGAGACAATAAAAAAAAAGAAAAGAAAAATACCATGTCAACACCCGGAAAAAAGTGACTTAGAAATTAAAAAAAAATGTTTTTCAACTCAAAAATGATTTTTGTCGCATGTTTTTTCTTTTCTTAGTTTTAAAAACTTTTAAATATATATATATATATATATATATATATATATTTCCCCCAAACAATAACAATGAAAACACATTTCATTCAAACATCAACAAGTTTTAAGACTATTAATAACATTTTATTCTTTGCAATACAAATTATACCCTTCCACCAAAACTTTCAAAAATTTTTTAACTGTCTCTAACGGCCTCTGCGTTCCTAACAATTTAAAAAATATTCTTTTTCTTTTTTTTTCAAACATTTAAAATTCTATTCTTGTCTCCAACGATTTTTATATCCACTCAAAAAATAAAAAATTCACTCTGATGAAGGTCGTAAAAATCTCTCTGTGTACGGAACATTTTATACATTTTTCCTATTATTATTATCATCATCATTTCAACTCCATCTGATTATTTTAATAATAATAATAACGTAAATCCATATACATTTTGATAAACAGACCGAAACACATGTGTAAGTGATATCGATTAAAAGTGATATCGATAAAATTCATTTTTATCCATCTACATTTTTTTCTTTACTCATTTTTTCCTCATATATATATATATATATATATATATATATATATATATATATAATACAAAAATCCAGAGAAGAAATCTTCCTCACAAAATAGAATTTATTTTAAAAATTGTCGTAGTTTGCAGATCTCAATGTGTGCTCTTATTGTCAGAGTCACAGACCAAAATTAGTTTTGATTTGATTTTCAAAGTTGTCATTACATATTTTGGCTATTATATCAAGGGCAAATTGAATGATTGGCTGGATGGTTAGAAATTTTACCTCAAGGGAGATAAATGTTGTTTTAAGAATATAGAAAACCCTAATAAGAGCTATAGCCTGCTGTACTAAGGCCTCAACTCCAATGGCTAGACATGGAAATATTGAGATTTGACAGGAAAAATTAAGTTCTCTATTTGCGAATTATTAATTATTATGAAGTGGGGGGAATAACCCCTTCACGAGGCCATTCCTGTAACTATTTATACATATAAGAAAAGACAAAAGTTACTATTTCTCTGAATTTTTTTAGATGAGGCCTGATAATTTGTATTATTTGGATTAATGGAACTATTGTCAAAAGAAGGCTGGAAGACACATTGGCTGAAACGTTGTGCAGATAACAATAAAGATGAGGGCAATAGTCTGACTAATCCGATTAATGCAGACAAAAGTTAGTTGTAAAGAGTATTAATCAAATACAAATTTAGTTGCAATGAAAATATTTTAAACATTAACTTTCGCTATTATAAAACTAATGATTTTATATAGAACTTTTTTAATGAAAAAATATTGCAGATAATTAAAAAAAAAAAATTCTTCTGGATATGTGGGGGATTAAAATAAAATAAAAATAATGAATAAATAAACTCCCATGAGCCTTCACCGGAATAACCCTCCAATGGTTAGACATGGAAATTGGAGTCTTATACATTAGAGGAGATGCAAAGAAAAGTGAAAGAAGAATGAGAGGTGACCTAATTGAAACTTTGAAAATAATTAATGGAATTACTAATTATGGTAGATACTTTTTAAAAAAAATAATTCTCTTTGAATTGGATACTTACAATCAAGGCAGACTTCAAAAACTAAGTCTTAATGATCATTAGGATTTTTTTGTTAATTGTGTAATATATTTCTGTAACAAATTGCCGTAACAGATAAAAAAAAACAGCAATAGGATACAAAATTTTAAGATTAATTTGAGGGTAATTACATGTCACTTGGAAAAAATTATTTCTATGCAGTTGCATCCCTTTTTTTACTCTGACAAAAATTAATATTGTCAAAATTGGATTTGAAAACATTAAAGTTGAATATAAAGTGAAAGAAGAAGAGGTGATCTAATTGAAACTTTCAAACAAATAAATGGAATTACTAATTATGTTAGATACTTTTTTAATAATTCTCCTTGAATTTGGAAATGTGGGGGATTAAAATAAAATTAAAATGATTAATAAATAAATAAACTCCCATGACTCTTCACCGGAAGAACCCACCGCTAATGTACGAGAAAAAGGACCAATTTCCGAGCCCCGAAGATAATCTTTCAGTCATTCGAGTTTAAGCCTTAAGTTACTACCATGGCCAGGGGAATATCCCATTGCCACGGGTGGCTATGACCAGTGAATAAAGCCTAAGTCATAAAACCACCTTCTGTCTTTGTCTCTTTCTTTTTCATTCCTAGAATTCCTTCATTTTCAACACAACCACCAAATGTAAAGGGGTTAAAAGTAAAACCCTAAGAGCCCGCACCAAGAATAACCAACAATCACCTCTTAAAACTAAAACACAAAGACCTCTTGTAACCCCTTAGATAATTACTGTTAATTTTATTAATCATTTGGATTTTTTTTTGCTAATTATATAACATTTCTGGAATAAATCGCCATAACAGATAAAAAAACAGCAATAGGATACAAAATTTTAACAATAATTTGAGGATTTTAGCAAGAATTCATAATCAAGTAGTAGTGGCTGCACAGATATCCACATCAATCTCTCACCAACTATCCCTATCTGTCATCACCCCTTGGAGGTCCTCTGCACAGCATCCAAAATCCATACAGAGCTGATCAATGTAGGTCCTTGATGGGCGGCCCATACTGGCATGCTAATGTGTAAGTTTCAACAGGAGAATGTCACTTATGAAATCACCCTTGCTTCTAGAGCAATAGCCAGCATGCCTTGTTCATCTTACTTGGATAGTTTGTGGGATAGGAGGAAAGGGGAGGTATAGCTGTTTTCTTGTAGGATGTTGTTTCTACTATTTGTTTAAGACTTCACACGGCATTCTTGGCTAACTCCCATCTAGCTTATGCTCTCACCGCTTTGTTAGGATCCAAGTGGTGCAGTCATACAGTAGCACTGACACAACTATGGCTCGGAAGAATTGTCATTGTATGATTGAGATCAGATTTTCATATTATTGATAATCTGTCGATATTGATAGTGTATATATTCTATGCAAAGTTTCTTTTTTGTTAATGGTTGATTTGAAAAGATGGGAAAAAATGGGAAATGCCCAAGGAGGTATAAGAAACAAATGGATGAGTATAATAAATTTGTAGTGATATTATAAAAAGCTAACCGGAAGTTAACTCATCAAAAGCAGAAATAAAATGGCAAAAGTAAGCAATCTGCACATAGGATCAGTGCAGGTATAAAACATAATAGAAATAATGAAAATGATAATTTTGGGCCAATCAAAGGCCTTCGCACCTAAACATAAGTTTTTAAAAAAGACCGAATTTGGAGCCTACGTTTGGAGATATAAAAGGAAGGTTTTCGAGTAGAAGTTGACGAATTCATGTCCCTGAATTTAAAAGTACTTGCCTGCTGCTGAAGGTACAAACTTATCTCACCCTCTCTATAATTCTGCTGCTGATATAGATGCAATACTCTTTCTTACCCTACATTACTAAACTATTAAAAAAACATATTCTGCTGGACCGTGAACAGTACATTTTGACTACTGTAATTATTTGTTTTAATATATGGATTAATCGTTGAATTTATGAGTTATTTGTTTTTCTGTTTTTATTTTTGTAACCTTATTGTGTGTTTGTTGCAATTACCAATATATATATATATATATATATATATATGATTAGTGAATGAAAAAATGAGAAAAGTATTTGCATGGAAAGGTGCTCAATGCTAATAAAGCAGAGCAGATTTATAATTAATGGTGTTATTATGATTTCACACTCATAACTTAAAGTTTCTTGGTAGTCCAATCATCAGATGAGAAGTGGTTGAGATGTCAAAAACCAGTCGTGAAATGGTAAAAATCAAATGTTTTAGCTAAAACATTTGATTTTTACCATTTCACGACTGGTTTTTGACATCTCAACCACTTCTCATCTGATGATTGGACTACCAAGAAACTTTAAGTTATGAGTGTGAAATCATAATATCACCCTTAATTATATATATATATATATATATATATATATATATATATATATATATATATATATATATATATATAACTTCACTAAAGACAACCACCATATATTCATAGTCTGTGGATAGTGTAACTGTGAGAAAAACAACTACCATTATTATTATTATTATTATTATTATTATTAGCTGATGGTATTTCCTTGGAGTCTGAATGACAACAAGTCTCCTCAGGTTTCCAGCAATCTTCTGAGTATTCTAGCCGATTTCAGCAATGCAGTAATCTGGATGGTCTCAATT
The DNA here is from genome assembly GCA_023376005.1 of Doryteuthis pealeii. Classification (NCBI taxonomy): domain Eukaryota; kingdom Metazoa; phylum Mollusca; class Cephalopoda; order Myopsida; family Loliginidae; genus Doryteuthis; species Doryteuthis pealeii. The sequence goes on from CM042151.1 coordinate 97,171,447, forward strand.
CTCTCTCTTATTTCCAGATCCTCCAGACTTTTTTCCAAGCTTTTTGGGACTATTCCAAGTGCACCAATTACAATTGGTATCACTTTCAATCTCATATTCTGCAGCTTTTTCAATTCTTTGGCAAAGTCCAGGTATTTGTCCATCTTTTCGTTTTCCTTCATCTTCACTCTGTGATCTGCGTGAACCGCAAAGTCCACCAGTTGACAAGTTCTCTTTTTTTTCTTTTTTTTTTTTTTTGATACTCAATGATGGGTCTGTTCTCCTGGCTGGGATAGGGAGATCTGTCTTTATTTCAAAGTCCCAGAGAAGTTTATGCGTTTCATTCTCAAAAACCGATTCTGGTTTATGCATATACCATTTTGTTGTATGGTCAAAATTCAATTTTTTGCATAATTCCCAGTGGATCACCTTCCCAACCCAGTCATGTCTAGTTTTGTATTTGTGTTGTGCTAGTTTGCTACATTCACTTAATATATGGTTTACAGTCTCATCTCTGTCACAGCACAGTCAACATTTACTATTTCGTTGTGTCTTATCAAATTTTGCTTTTATTATTATTTACTCCTTTTGAGTTTTCACATCAGTGTTAGCTGATGGTCTTTCACTGGAGTCTGAGTGACAGCAAGTCTCCTCAGGTCTCCAGGACTCTTCTGAGTATTCTGGCAGATTGCAGCAGTGCAGTGTTCTGAATGGTTTCAATCCTTCCTCTGATATCCAAACTTTCCAAACCCTTTTCTAATGCTTTTGGGACTGTTCCAAGTGCACCAACTACAATTGGTATAACTTTCACTTTCATATTCCATAACTTTTTCAGTTCTCTGGCAAGGTCCAGATATTTGTCAATTTTTTCATTTTCCTTTAACTTCACCCTGTGATCCGCTGGCACTGCAAAATCCACCAGTTGACAAGTTCTTTCTTTTTTGTTAATCAACACTAGGTCTGGTCTTCTTGCTGGGATAAGGTGATCCGTTTTAATTTCAAAGTCCCAGAGAATTTTGTGCGTTTCGTTCTCAAGAACAGATTCTGGTTTATGCATATACCATTTTGTTGTGTGGTCAAAATTTAATTTCTTGCATAATTCCCAGTGGATCCCCTTCCCAACCCAGTCGTGTCTAGTTTTGTATTCTCGTTGTGCTAGTTTGCTACATTCGCAGAGTATATGGTTAACAGTCTCATCTCTATTACCGCAAAGTCTACATTTACTATTTTGTTGGTCTTATCAATTTTCGCTTTGATGTAGTTTGTCCTTATGGCATTATTTTGTGCAGCAATTATAAGTGATTCTGTTTCTCTTTTGAGGTTTCCCTTTCTTAACCATGTCCAAGTCTTTTGATGTGCAACCTCATCTATTTGTCGTTTGAAGCGTCCATATAATTGTTTTTCTTCCCATTTTTGTTTTCTAGTCTTTGTCGTTCTTCTGTTTGTCCATCTGCCGTTTCTACTATTGTTGGTCGCCATAAGTAATTTGTCTTTGCTCTTCCTTGTGTAATTTTCAAGTTGTTGGATTGTGGTTTCTACGCATATTATTATTATTATTATTATTATTATTATTATTATTACTATTGTTGTTGTTGTTGTTGTTGTTTTGTTTTTGTTTTTTTAGTTATTATTATTTTTAATTATTTAAAATAGAATATCGGAATTATCTCCCTTAATATCCTTTTTTGAAAACCTTTGTGTTAATTGCAAATGTATGATACACTTTCATTTTTATTCAACCAGAAAACATTTATTTTATTTAAAATATTACATTTTTACCCTTTTCTCTAACGTTTTATAGCCCCAAGAAAAGGATATCAGACGAAAGAAAAGAGAAACCAGTAAGTATAGTGTTATGTTATTATCTTTCTTTACAAATAAAAAAAATACGTAATTTGCAAGTACACGTTTTTTTTACCATTGACAAAAAAAGGCAAATATTTTTATTTAATTTGTGACAATACGAAGAAGTGTTAAATACAAAGAAGTGAAATTTAAAAAAACTTTCTAACTATATGGATATGAAATATTTGGAACCTTTTGAAAACTGATTTAATTATTTTTAAAAAGATCTAATTAGTTTTAGCATTTAATTGATATTTATTTTATTTTCGCTACTTTTGTGTTTTATCGGTGGGGGTGACATAAATGAAGTCTCCCATCGAAATTTTAAGCCAGTGTTAGCCGATTAAATTTCTGTTACATCTTTAAACTATTCTATTAAATGATTTAAACTATTTTACTGAATGATTATATTGAATAAATTAAATACAAAACGACCATTCTCTCTAACGAGAAAACACTCAACCAGAATATTTACTATAAATCTTAAAAACATTACAAATACATAAAACCTAAAATGGTAAAATACAGAAGCATTATACTGGAAGATACATCTTTTTGGAATATGCGAAAACTTGACCATAAAATAAATGGGCTGAACTTGCATAAAGGTGTCAAAATTAGGGTGACCCAGAAAAAACAGAACCCACAAATTTTGTAATAAAACTGTTAATTTTAACTATGGGCGTCTAGGGTTAGGATTAGGGTTAGTTTAATGGGAAAATAAATAAATAATTTGGATTCTGTTTTTCTGGGTCACTCTGTATACCGGTGACCCTGAAAAAACAGAACCCACAAATTTTGTAATAAAACTGTTAATTTTAACTATGGGGTCTAGGATTAGGGTTAGGGTTAGTTTAATGGGAAAATAAATAAATAATTTGGATTCTGTTTTTCTGGGTCACTCTGTATACCGGTGACCCTGAAAAAACAGAACCCACAAATTTTGTAATAAAACTGTTAATTTTAACTAGGGGTCTAGGGTTAAGGTTGGGGTTTAAGGTTAGTTTAATGGGAAAATAAATAATTTGGGTTCTGTTTTTTATGGGTTAACCTAATTTTGATGCCTTTGTGCAAGTTCAGCCAAAAATACATAAAACCTAAAATGGTAAAATACAGATGCATTATACTGGAAGAGACATCTTTTTGAAATATGTGAAAACTTGACCATAAAATAAATGTAGGTATGTCGATGTGCAAAAAACTAAAAGGACATAATTTTTGTTTATTTTAAAATTCTAAAATGAACAACAAAAACCAGGGAATTGTTCAATTTTAATTAAATTTTCAGCACTTTACTCATTAAGATATTCAAAATAAAATTGAATACAAATTGTATGATAAATAGCTTATTCTATATAAAAAAATTAAAAAAAGAAATGGAAAGAAAAATACTATGTCAACAGCCGGAAAAAAGTTACTTGAAAATTTAGAAATTATTTTTTTTAAACACAAAAATAATTTCTTTGTAGTGTGCTTCTCTTTTCTTTTTGTTTTTAGATATAGAAGTATGAGGGAGAAAAATAGAAAAAAATTGCAATACCAGAAAAAAGGGATTTGAAAATTTAAAAGATATTTTCTTGAAACTCAAAAAATAATTTTTGTAGCATTTTTTTTGTTGTTTTAAAAACAAAATTTATCTTTGAATTTCTCTGATTCAATTAGCATATTTTTATTCACTTAAAATTTGAATTGTGAATTTTAAACATTTGAAATGTAGTATTTTGTAAATATTATGTCTAAGGAATAAGGATTTATTTAATCTATGTTAAGGCAAGAGAGGTTGTAAATTATTTTTTAAATTTCTCAATTGTCAAACAATTACCAAAACTTGGAGAATTATCCAATTTTAATGAAATTTTCATAAAATTATTCATTAATAACTTAATTTCATAAGGATTGGCTTATTTTATCAAAACACTTGAAAAAAAAAGGGTTTTTTTATCAATTCAGAATGTAGGAAATGATTTGACCTTTGGTCATTTGAAGAAAGAAAATTTTCAGTCCCTAATTTTTACATATCTAGAAAAATCAAATCCTAAAGAACACATGAAATAATTTTTGTAGTGTGTTTGTATGTTTGTGAGTGTGTGTTTTCTTGTAGTTTTGATAACAATATTTTTCTTTGAACTGATGCAAAAGTGTATTTTCTCTGATTCAATTTTTTTATTCTCTTAAAAATTTAATAGTGAATTTTAAATGTCTGGATAATGTTATGTTGAACATAATATTTTAACTGTAGATCAAGCTTCTATATGCTTTGTTAGGATTATTTATTTATTTATTTTTACATTCCTTTCAAAAATATTAAACTCGAAATTAATACCTAATCTAATTAAAAGAAAATTTAAATTATTGAATACTGAAATTAAACTGAATGTTCTTAAAAATTTATTTTACACAAATATTTTTATTGTAAATATTGTTATACTAACACTAACTAGTAAACATTTTTGTAGTTGTTGAGGTTGAGTAGTCAGAGTGCATAGTGGAAACAATGCGTGAGAAAAACAGAATTTACAATAAAGTGAAAGTGAGGAGGATGAACACACAAGGTAAATTCAACAAAGATTTATTACGAACTGATTAGTTTTTACAAGAAAGGTTAAAAGAAGTGGGAACAACATCTTGGGCGGAAGTGGGTGGAGTCTGAGCTTCTGCTGATGTCACATTAAATATATTTATTAATAGGAGCTGATGGTAGGTGTGGCGCTCCACCTCAGACGCAAAAAACAATCTCCATGGTCTAGCGCTAGTGAAATGGGGATAGACTCCCTTGCTGATTGGCTGATACCGACATTAGGCCACCCCGACGACTTTACTTTTACTTTTATTAATAGAAATGTGAGCCTATAAAAATATCCAACACTCTCTCCCATCACATAATATTTTAACTGTAGATCAAGCTTCTTATATGCTTTGTTAGGATCCAAGTGGTGCAGTCGTACAGTAGCACTGACAGCTATGACTTGGAAGAATTGTCACTTTAATTGTGTTCAGATTTCCATATGATTGATAATCTGTTAATAGTGCATTATATTGTTATATACCAAACATTGGGTATATAAAAGGTGAGAGTTTATCTCATGTGATAGAGAAAAAAAAGAGACTTATATTAGAGAGGAGATGAGATGGTCTTACTTGATTCTCTACTTGTTAACTTTGCTTGTTTGTTGCTAGTTCTTACTGACTCCTGTTATCTTGTCTGACCACCAATTACGTCTTACCCTTCCAAAGCTATGGTCAAATCTGACTTAAGCTAACAAGGTCAAGGGTTACCAACAGTCCACCAAAGTTTTCCATGGGGAATCCCTGATTCTAAACCTGATAGACCTTAATTTAATTCTAGCTACAGGGTCTGTTCACAATCCATGACCTCTTATGAACAGTAACAATATTCTCTACTTGTTAACTTTACTTGTTTGTCGCTGGTTCTTACTAACTGACTCCTGTTATCTCGTCTGGCCACCAATGTCGAAATTTTGTTTTCGTCTTCAAAATTCAACTCAAGTAACAAATAAAAATATATAAAAAGTGCAAATGATATACGAAGGAAAAAGGAATTGACAAAAGTCTAAAAGATGAGACAAACATATAAATTAACTATTTTTAATTTCTACTAATCTACTGTCTGCTTAGGGTTGCACAAATTTTCCCGTGCAGTATCTTTATCTATAACATTAAAAAAGGAAAAAAACATTTAAAAAACAAACAATACAAAACATCTACAAAATTACACAAGAAATTACTTGCCGGGAGGCGAAAGTTCGAAATGCCTGAATAGTTTTTAGTGGACCCTTATTTTGGTCAGTTTTGTTAGAGAACTCTGAGTTTGTTTCGTTCTTTCTTTATCTTCTTCCTTTCCTTCTCTCTTTCTCTTTCTTCCGCTTTCCCTCCTCTTTCAACCTTCCTTTGCTTCTTCTTCAAATATTCTTGGACGATCATACCCAACTACCTTTTCTCAATATTCCTTTAGATTCTTGGTTTCAACCAGTCAAAGGATCCAGTGGTCCTATATAACTGAGATATGGTCACGTATCTCTCAAATTCCAACAAGGATGGTCACGCCTCAAAGAGCGTTCCTTATAAATGTATTTTTTTCTTGGAAGAAAGGCAAAACGAAAGAAAATCTTTGAACTTCAGTTTGAGCTGTCAAAAAAACCCCCGGGCTACCAGCCCTAATTTTTCTCACCTCTGTTCACACCACCTCTGACTCCAAGTCAAAAAGAAGAAGAGAGAGATCTTCTCTCCTGTCTGCCCCCAGCAGAGCCTGTCATAATAAGTGTCGAAAAGAAAGGGATTTCAGTCAGGAACCTTCTGGTCCCTTACAGTAATGACATCACTGACCACTCACAGGCCCACAAAAATTTGCTCCGCGAATTTTAAAAATAAAGGCACATGGCCCAAACAAAAATAATGTTTTATTTCAAAACATCCCTCATAGGTGGGGGGTTAATTGTTGCAGCCATTTCACAAAAAAAACAAATTTCAACACCAATTACGTCTTTCCCTTCCAAAGCTATGGTCAAATCTGACTTAAGCTAACGATCATGTGTTTGTCATGGTGCGGAAAATCATGTGCCTCTCAAAGTCAAGGGTTACCAACAGTCCACCAAAGTTTTCCATGGGGAATCCCTGATTCTAAATCTGACAGACCTCAATTTAATTCTAGCTACAGGGTCTGTTCACAATCCATGACCTCTTATGAACAGTAACAATATTCTATGCAAAGATTACTTTTTCTTAATGGTTGATGTGGGAAGATGGGAAAAAATGGGAGAGACCCAAGGAGGTATAAGAAACAAATTAATGATTAAAATGAGTAGATGTATTCAATGTCTGTAGATAGTGTAACTGTAAAAGAAACAACTACCATACACAGTATCACCCATAAATAAGTGACCATGTGCCAAACTAAGTTTTGTTCTATGCAAAGATTCTTTTTTGTTAATGTTTGATGTGAGAAGATAAGAAAAAAAGGAGGTTTAAGAAACAAAAGAAAAAAATAGACCATATGACCTTTAGGCACCCCTTTTTTGATCTCGTTTTATCAGGACATTTTTTATTTACACCATCAAAACCCGGTTGTTTGTTAACAGATGATTTTTAGAGTTTTTTTCAATTATAAAACTAACCCTTAACCCTAACAAACAACCGGATTTTGACAGTGTAAATTAAAAAGATGTCCTGATGAAACGGGATCGAAAAAGGGGTGCCTAAAGGTCATATGGTCTGAAAAAATAAAATGAGTAGATGCATTCATAGTCTATGGATAGTGTAACTGTGAAAGAAACAACTACCATACACAGTATCCCCCATAAATAAGTGACCCTGTGCCAAACTAAGTTTTGTAAATATTGTATCACTCATAGATACATATACCCTTTACAATTCATTTTTTAAAATAAAATGTTAATATTATTCTACACCAAATATACAAGTGAAATAAATACTAAGATTAGAATGAATCTTTAATAAAAAAAGTGACTAATTCCACGTGAGAAAAGAACAGGTGTGTGGTGTAATGGTTAAGTACTGTGTCAGATATTGTGTAGCTGAGAAAGTTGATTGAAGGGATTGATAGCAAGGATATTTATTTATGGAACTTTTTTTTTTTTTTTTTTGTTTTAAAAGGATTTGTTTAAGGATTCACTGCAAAGATTCTTTTTTGTTAATGGTTGATGTGAGAAGATGGTAAAAAATAGGAGAGACCCAAGGAGGTATAAGAAACAAATTAATGAGTAAAATGAGTATATGTATTCATAGTCTGTGGATAGTGTAACTATAAAAGAAACAACTACCATACACAGTATCATCCATAAATAAGTAACCATGTACCAAACTAAGTATTGTAAATACTGTATCATCCATAAATACATATACCCTTTTCAACTTATTTTTTAAATGTTAATATAATTCTACACCAAATATACCAGTGTAATAAATACTAAGATTAGAATGAATTTTTAATAAACAAAGTGACTAATGCCACATGATAAAAGAACGGGAGTTTGGTGTAATGGTTAAGTACTTTGTCAGATATTGTGTAGCTGAGAAAGTTGATAGGAGGGATTGTTAGGGAGGATATTTATTCTTATTTTTCCTGTTTAATGCAATTTAAGGTGAGAAAATGTTTTGCACAAGTACTCGTGTTTTGTTTATTGAAAGCCAGAGTGTAAAGAATTTCCTCATATAATCATCGTTAATTCAAATAAATTTTTGGCTGAATTACATTTATTTATATTGAATTCCATTTAATGTATTTTATTATTTGCTGTACTGTAGACTGCCTGTTTTACTTGTGAGTTAGCAAAAATGATGTGATACTTTGCAGTTAATTGAAATATAAATTGTAATATTATAATTCCAAATAATGTATGAGTCATTTTATTTTTGTAAATAATACTTTAATTTTTATTCATTCACAGATAACAATATTGGGGAAGAATAACATTCAAACTTAAGAGATATTCAAACATTTATTTTCCTAAATTCATATTTCAAAGAAGAACTGAGAAAAAGTTTCCATTGAAACAAGATTTCTGCATTGCACAGATCAATATTTCCTTATAGTTCAAAATTGAAAACAGATATGGAAATGCACACCGAAGAGGAAGCATTTTCAGAGAGATCCAGTTTGAAAATACACATGCAAACACACACTGGTGAGAAAGCATTTTCTTGTGAAGTCTGTGGATCAGCATTTTCCCAGAGTTCCAGTTTGAAATCACACATGCGAACACACAGTGGAGAGAAACAATTTTCTTGTGAGGTCTGTGGATCAGCGTTTTCACAGAGTTCAAATTTGAATAGACACATGCAAACACACACTGGAGAGAAACCATATTCTTGTGAAGTATGTGGATCAGTATTTTCACAGAGTTTCAGTTTAAAATCGCACATGCGAACACACACTGGAGAGAAACCATTTTCTTGTGAAGTCTGTGGATCAGCATTTTCCACAAGTTTCTCTTTGAAAACACACATACGTACACACACTGGAGAGAAACCATTTTCCTGTCAGGTTTGTGGGTCAGCATTCTCTACAAGTTCAAGCTTAAAAGACCATATGCGAACACACACTGGAGAGAAACCATTTCCTTGTAAAGTTTGTGGATCTGCATTTTCTCTCAGATCAAGCTTGAAGGACCATATGCGAACACACACTGGAGAGAAGCCATTTTCTTGTGAAAACTGTGGATCAGCATTCTCTACAAATTCCCAATTGAAAAGTCACATGCGAACACACACTGGTGAGAAACCATATTCTTGTGAAGTTTGTGGAGCAGCATTTTCTTCCAGTTCGAATTTGAGCAAGCATATGCTAACACACACTGGAGAGAAACCCTTTTCTTGTAAAATCTGTGGATCAGCCTTTCTTACAAATGGCAAATTGAAAATACACATGCGATTACACACTGGAGAGCAACCATATTCTTGTGCATTCTGTAGATCAGCATTTTCTACGAGTTACAATTTGAAAAGACACATGCAAACACATTCTGGGGAGAAGCCATTTTTTTGTAGAGTTTGTGGAACAGCATTTTCTAGGAGTGCCAATTTGAAGAGACACATTCGAATACACACTGGAGAGAAACCATTTTCATGTGAAGTCTGTGGATCAGCATTTTCAGACTGTTCCAGTTTGAAAAACCACATGCAAAGGCACACTGGAGAGAAACCATTTCCTTGTGAAGTTTGTGGATCAGCATTTTCTTCAAGTTCCCATTTGAAAGAGCATATGCGAACACACACAAGACTGAAACCATTTTCTTGTGAAGTCTGTAAATCAGCATTTTCTAGGAGTTCCCATTTGAATGATCACATGCGAACACATACTGGAGAAAAACCATTTAGTTGTGAAGTCTGTGGGTCAGCATTTTCTACAGATAGCAATATGAAAAAGCACATGCGTATTCACACTGGAGAGACGAGGGCCTACTCACAAATGGATTCAAGACAATGGCTGAAAAACAAAAAAATGATCAATTCAGATTCTGTCACTCACCCACTGAATATCCAAGCCACCTAATGTCTTGATGCCAGATTCTCTTGGTATATGGCCACTAAACTGTGTGTCACAACAAAGTATGTAGCTAACTCCACTGGAAAATATGTCAAGAAATGCAGCTTGAGAGATCACAGTACATCTGGTAACAGGAACCTCCACGAATATCAACAAATGGGAAGGTGACTGTTCTATGATAAAGTAATTCATGTAAATGTCCGTCCCACAGAAGTGTTAAATAACCAGTTTGGCTTCCCCGAGTAATTTTCAAAAAGGTTATGCAGCAGCGTGCACACAAAGGACCGTACAGATCACACTGTATTTCTAATAATTCTTTATTTTCCATACAGTGTATGCCATGAAAACTTTGTTGGCATGTAGGGACTTGGATATAAACTGGACTATATCTTAGTAATTTTTATACTAAGAGTATGGTTCCAAATATACCGCCAAAAATTGCTCACAGAGAGCCAAAAGTTGTGACCAAACTATACGGTCACCTCAAAGGGAAAGGAAGAATTTTGGTCAAACTCCCTTAGCCTGACTATTTACCAAAATTACTACTCCAAGTCCCAAACCCTACAAACTTTCATTTTTTACTAAAACCTTATCAATTACCACCTAAGGCAGTGTTCTCCTTTTAAAGCCACACAAAGGAAAACAAATGCTCCACCAATCACAAAAATACATTTACACATGCATTTAGGGGTTATTAAAACCCAAGAACTATTTTTTCAAAGGGAATTCTTATAAGTGGGAATGACCAGGTCACAGGGTACCTTTTCATGGGAAAGGGGGAAAAGGGGAAGGCGTAAATCAGGCCTGATGACCATGAAGATAGAAATACTACTACTACTACTAACCAAGCTGCCTAACAGTGGCAGCCACAATTCAGACAGGCAGATATATAAAAGAAAAGACCATATTTATATCTTTAAAATCATATAACCCTTAAAGTTTATAGAGACAACACTATATCCTTACTTCTATGTTTACAAGCAACCACAATATTCTTGTAATAGGTGAAAATTGAACTGAAACTACATGACAATTCAATACAATAAAATTCTAAGAGAACAGCCATTTCTTCATTGGTACATTTTCTGTTGAGGAGGAGAACTATATCATGTCAGATCATCCAGAAAAAATTAATTGTGGACTGGTGTTGTAGCTTCAGTTTTGAGCAAAAATCAAACTATCTTTTTGGTACAAATAATATTCAATATCTGTGAAATGATAGTAGAATTTTTTGTCATAGATGCATTGCTACATCTTGATCTTCCTGTGAAAATTGAGAAATCATCAATAACTTAAAATGGTTGAGTTTAAGACTTTTTGATAACATTTTGGCAAAATGCTTTTATAAACCAATTTTCAGGAGTAGGGAAGCTCAAGAACTCATTTACAGACAAAAATAGATTACAAAAAAGTCACCATTTTTTGTGACCCCCACCCCCAAATTGGGAGAGTTTAAAAATTACATGACTTCACCAATTTTTGGGAATTGGAAGCTCAAATTTTGAGGATTGTCTAACTTTAACATAATGTACACCTGGACAATATTTCCTGGATGATTTGTCATAGAATTACCCTTTGGTTAAACCTTGTTATTCTGTGGTATTTGTTAAGTTTATTACAATTTAACATTTAAAGTAATTAATGGCATAAGAATATTTTTAAATTCTTACAGCTTAATGCATTTCCTACATATTGATTTTATCTCATTTTAAAGCAGTTGTCACAAATGGTGTGATTCTTTTAATTGTTGCAGCTTTAAAAAAGGCCCAAGTCTGTGATATTAGATAATGTTATACCTTATACCTAGTGCAGTGCAGGAATAAGATTTAAATTGTTTTTCTCTTAGATTGGTTGCTCATGTAAGATAGAGAACACACTCTGTTTATTGTAATATTATATTGTTTATTATAATACTCTTATCAATTGCTTTTAAAATGTCCTTTGATATTCATAAGCATGATTGTATGATTTAGACTAAACAATCCAGACCCAAAGAAAATGTAAAAGGAAAAAAACTCTGAATTGGCAGGTTCATATCTTCTAAAGTAGACTTTGCTCCCACACAAAATTCTTTGATGAATTTAGGCAGACATAGTAGATGTTAAGAAAAAAATATTATGAAAATTGAAGAGGACCCATTTTCGATAGACTGACCATAAGCTACATAGGTGAAAAGTTGTTGATTTTGGAGTCATGCATTTGGGTGGGCAAAATAAAATTTTCTATCAGGTATAGGGTTAAAATAGTTGGATTATTTGGATTCTACAGTCCTTATTTGCCCTACAATATCAAATTTCAGAAATAATTAAAATGTATGAAAGTATTTTTTAATTAAAAAAAAAAACACTGAGATTTTGCGACACCGCACGGCCTTAATTTTGAGGCAAAATAGGAAAATTATATCCCCCTCTAAAATCGGAACGGTAAGGTTTAAGACAAAATAATTTGGCACATTTTCCTAACTCATGAAGGGGAACATTTGTGCCAAATTTCAGTAATTCGGTGTCGGTGGGTGTAACACCCTGGTGAATTGACATGGAATGACCCACTTGCATAAAAATACTTACATGGCCCAGCTAGAGGTCCAGTGAGCTTCAGCTGCTGGATCAATAAAGTAACTAACATTGTTGATCCCAGGGGGCCATCCCCCCAGGCCACACCTGCCCCCTCGATTTAAAGATCAGGGCTGGGTCTATTACCCAGTGCCTGAGGCGCCCCCCTTGAGGAAAATACCAACAGGATCAACACATTTTTGCATCCACCACTCCATGAGCTTTGGTTCATGGGTGGTCCCACATTAATAGGGCCCTTGTGCCTAACACATGGAGTACATGGTAATTATTAAACTTGACGGAAAATATTCACATGTGTATGTAACCTGATAAACTTGGACTCATAAACTGGTGGAAAAAATACTATATAATGGTAATATGACAAAGGCCAGCACATTTCACCTCCCCCTACTTGTCTTATATTTTTTTCAATATTCCCTTTTGTTTCCTGCAGTAAACCCCACATTCTGGCCTCATAGATTGGTAGAGAAGTCCTACATAATTGTAATATCACAAAGACCAGCATATTACCTGTCCCCTACATAGTCTATATTTTTCAATATTCCCTTGTGCTTTGAGAAATCTTACATAATGGAAATATCACAAAGACTAGCACATCTAACCTCCCCTACTATTGCTATATTTTGATTATTCTCTTTTGTAAAATAAATAATGTAACTTGTAATCTTTGTTTGGAGAATTATTTTCTCTCCCACAAATACAAAAAATGTCTATTCTGTAGTCTAATGTTGAATAAAGTATCTTAGTACACATTCTTTATTTTCTTGTAAGAATTTTTTCGATTTTAAAAATAATCATGCAGATTTTCATAAGACTGAAACATTTTGAAGTAGATATCAATTTGAATTTCACTTGCAAGCTGTGGATAGGGAGAAGATTAGAAAAAGTATTCATTTACACTTAAAAGAACAAAAATATTATGAAAGTAAATTATTTGTAAATAAATACTGTAATAATCTGCAATCTAAAAACATTCTATTTTTTAAAGAAATCTACCAAAATTATCAACTTATTAAATATTAATAGATACTAGAATAATTTGTGGATATACCACAGTATGATAGTTTAATTATTACCACATTTGATATGTTTACTTAAGAGCTATTGCAATATAGTTCCATTTGTAAAAAGTATAATCATCTTGATTTTTTATTTCCTACTTTTTATAATTTCATTACATTTGATTGAAATAGATTAGCATTATGGCTTCCATGCACCCAGCCTTTGTCGCTTCTCCCCCCCCCCTTTTTTTCTTTCTTTCTTATTATATTTCTTCTATGTAGTATGTCATTTTTTCTTACCTTTCTTTCTTTCTTCATGAAAACAGAACAGTCCATTATCAGCCCTTATTAAAAATAAATTACATATGTAATATTTTTTTTTTTATTGATGCTCATTATGTTACTACTTTTCAACTTAGACACAAATTTGACCTTAAATAATCAATTTAATTGATTTTAATACGTTTTAAAAAATGAAAAATGAGATAGAGATTCAACATAATAAATAACTGAATGGTCCATTATTTAGCTGATGTGACGACACTCATAAGAAATAAGAATTTGATGATTAAGCAACACCAAATAATAAGACTTTCATTTTAAATTTCCTCTTGGATAGTCTCATTTTTAATCAGAGTGTGTTGCAGGATAATAACGGTCAGAAGATTTAGGAATAAGCATATTATAATAAATATTTCAGTACTTTTATTACGGATTTTAGTGTGTTTGTGATGAGGATTCTGAAAAGTTTTCTAAAGCAGATGATCATTAGAGTATATCATTTGGCAAATATCAGGTATTTTTATTAATTTTTTTTAGCAATGATAAAAATATTTTGATTGACTGAAACTGATCTAGAAAGAATGGTGTAATATTTTGAAATTAACTAAGTATAAATTTTAAGTTAATGAGTTTCCTCAGTCGAGGAATAGAAGGCAAGAATTGTCTTTTTGTTCTAAGAAGAGGATAAACAACATCAAATGTAAGTAAATCTTGGGAATGAAGAGATTGATTGATTTCTTTCTTAAGAGCATTAGTCTAATTTTATAGAGCTCCCCGTTTAGGGGCTTTAATATTAAATTTAGAAGTTACACCTCCCTATGAAATTGTTTTGTAAACAGCCCTGATTTATAAAAAAAAAAGACAATAAACATTGGCCCAAATTAAAAATGTGTGTTTGTCGACTTCTTTCAGTATGGTTTCTTTGACAATAATAATTATTTTTTTGCACAGTTATATGCCATATGGAGGGGCAATGTTAGAGCCATGGAAATGGACTCATTGGCTCGAGTTCAAATCCTCATTGGCTGTTTGCATTTCACATAGTACTGGCTCTTTAACCTTGGATAGGTAATCAGTCTAGGAGAAGGAAAACTCTGAATTCAACCTGTTAAACTCTGCTTAAAAATTGACCTTATGTCACTTTCTACTTGTGCAAAGGGCCTGGTAATATATATATGCTATCAAGTATTCCTTTTTAAGACTAGTAAATTATTCCCAATGATACAGCTCATTGTGCTGCAATCCTGCCTACAGTTGAACCTACAAAATAGCTGACTACACTCAAATCATTGTAGGTGGATGAGCTGTTCATGACTTGCAAAATACTCCACTTTGGCCCCTATCTTGGCTAGACGGGCGGTCGGAGAGGCCCCTCCGATCAATCGGCTGGTCATGTCAAGCCCTAGCACCTATAGATTTTTTCCAACCCTATTGCCCTTATGGCAAGCCCCAACCCCTTTTTATCATATGGGTGCTAAAAGGCAGTGGCTGTGGTCTACATGTCCTGGAATGACGTTAAACTCTATCTGATGGTGAGGTTCCAGTTTTGGAGGTTTGGGGAATGTGGAGCACCCCTTCATCACCATTGCTCCCTGGTCCACTCTGAGCCGGAGTGGTAGTACCTGTTAGGGTCCCATCTATGGGTTAAATAGAAAAATGTATTTATAAAAAAATTGTATTATCCATTAAAAATGAAATTATTTCAAAACTTTATCGGCATTAAATGACCCACTGAGGTTGATATGCCGTAAAACAAAACAAACCAAATCAAATCATTGTGCTGCAATCATTTTTACCGTTGATTCTACAGTTAGCTAAATATGGTCAAGCTTTCTATGATCTTATCTGTGGTTGATCCTGGTAACTGCTGAATGTCATCTCACTCATTGTGCTTTGATCCTGTATACTATCAATCCTGCAATGGCAGCTGATCCAGTCAATCCTGACTTCAGATCAGCTTGTTGCTAC
Organism: Doryteuthis pealeii; assembly: GCA_023376005.1. Classification (NCBI taxonomy): domain Eukaryota; kingdom Metazoa; phylum Mollusca; class Cephalopoda; order Myopsida; family Loliginidae; genus Doryteuthis; species Doryteuthis pealeii. Next base: position 97,187,118 of record CM042151.1, read on the forward strand.
TGACCACGACCCAGCCTGCCATTGATCCAGTATTGTGTCAACCACAATCCTGATTCTGCTAATCATGTTACTGCAGTAGTCCCTGACTCTCCGGCTACCAATCCAGTCTTTTGCGGACAACTATCCAGATGACACTTACCAACTTCACCTTCCTGGCCTGTGACTGATGACACAGCTGCAGGAAGATTTTTACTGACCTGTTTATGTTCTGTTTTGCATATGAATGACCCTGATGTTTTGTTAAATTGTGTTTGTTCTCCTTGCTTATGTCACTTCATTCATTTTCAAAGTTTGTAAGACTGGCATTTAAAATTAATTGCATATATGATATTATATATATTATATTATATCATTTTTTTTTATATCACATATATAATATTATAGGTACTGCCAATTTCTATGCTCATGTTAATTTAAAAAATGAATTAAAATTGATTAAATTGATTATTTAAGGAAAACTTGTAATAGATTGTAAAAAAAGCAAAATAATATTACATATGTAATTTATTTTTAATACATTTTAAACATTAAATTAAATCTAAAGTTTTATGGAATACATCCTTGATGTGAACAAACCTATTTTAGTATTGTTATCTGATGATCTATGGAGAAAATTCAATTGAAAAGTTACGTTCCCACCCTTTTAAATAGAACAGATATCGATGTATATTTTTTCACTGATAATCTAGAAGCTAATTATATTTCATAAACAACAGAGTAAACAAAAATCCCCCCCGCCAATTTTTTTACATTTAATTTTCAGATTTTTGGTACTTATTTTCTACCAAATTTTTTTACAACCATTCACACCTTCGGTGTTTTTTTTTTTTTATTTATACTGTTATAAGATTGAAAAGGGATTACAGTTAATTATTGTTGGTTGGTTGGTTGGTTGGTTGGCTGAATTTAATTTAAGTTTAAAATGTTATAGTTTTAGATTCTAGAAATAAATATCTATTTAATGCAAACCTCAATCAAAGTATACGTTTTGAAGAAAAACTCTATTGAAAATGTAACCCCCTCCCCTTTTTAAGCAGAAAAAATATCGATGTATAATTTTTTTTCTTTCATAAGATAATAGCCAATTAAATAATTATTGAAATAAGTAAAAAAGAAATCTCCAAAAAATTAATTATTTATTATTTTTTTACATTTTATTTTTCGATTTTTGGTACTTATTTTCTTATAAAATATTCCACTTAAATTTTTGTTCCTTTTTACAACTTCGGTCTTTTATCTTTTTATTTCTACTGTAATTAGTATCAATCAAGGACAAACTCGCCAATATTTTACACTCCAAAAGTAAGGGGGGGGGGTCAAAATTAAGTGTCCTGAAAAAAATCAGAAAGTTTTAAAATAAAATAAATAATCCATAATAAAGATCATTCATTAATAAATAAACGCTGAAAATTTCATTAAAATCTGATAATTCCCTGATTTTTGATAAATTATTTTTGTGGGGGGTATAAATTCAATTTGTCAAAAACGCATTTTAGGCCAACTTTGGGTTATACCTAGTATTGGGAGATCCTATTATTTTGCTTCTTTTTAACTGATGCTCATTATGTACCTATTGTGGCGAGAGAAACCACGAACGTAGTGGTTCGAAGCGTGCACGAATGTGTTTGGCATGAGATCAGAGGCGAGTGGGGAGATTGAACTCACAGCCACCTGATCGTGAGTCGTGGCCTGGCGCAGGTAAATTACTAAACTGTCCAGAGTGGCCCGGATGTGAAGGATTGACGCGTGCTGATTAATGTCGCACGTGCTGCACGGGCAAGTCAGAGTAAGGAGCCTGGATGAACACTGTAATTGTGTATATAATGACCAGCCCTCACAAACCTGGGAGAAAGCTGTCAGTAGCATTTTGGCTGTTGCGACGAGTGGAAGAGAGAAAAGATATTTTGATAGTGTTGGTGATATTTTGATAGTGGGATAGAATTTTTCAGACTGAACACTTGGTCAGTTGGGAGAGTAAAAGCGTCAGACTTAACTGTACTCCCCAGAGAATATTCTTATTAGACTTCTTTTTTTTTTTTTAATAAAACTAAAATTTAACTTTGAATAATCGATCCATTAATTTTAATTCGCTTTTTGGTGTTACATAAAAAAAAACAACTAATTATTCTAGGGAGTAGCAAAAAAAAATCGGATACTACGAGTTTTAAAAGCGAATTAAGAATAATTAAATCTATTATTTAAGGTTAAACTTTGTCTAAATCGATAAGTAGTAGCATAATAGCCAACATTAAAAAGAGAAAAATATAATTACATATGCAGTTTATTTTAAAAAGATTTAAAACTATTTGTTTTGGTCAATTTCGACGATATCCGCCATTCAGCCTCGTTTTCGATAGTGCTTGTTTACAATTTTACTGTAACATTCGCGATTGCAATTGCAAAAATTTTTACCAAAAATCAGGTAATTATCCGATTTTAATGAAATTTTCAGTATTGATTTAACAATTAATGAATTTTATAATGCATCAGTTATTTTATTTCAAAACTTTAATTTAGTATTTTTGCTATGAAAAATTAATATATAAAATTCATTTAAAATATGAAAATCCAGATGTTAAGTTTAAAATGTTATATTTTTAGATTCTAAAAATAAATATCTACTTAATGCAAACCTTATTTTAGGCGCCAAAATAATACGTTTTTGAAGAAAAACTCGATTGAAAATCTACCCCCTCCCCCTTTTAAGCAGAAAAAAACATCGATGTATAATTTTTTCTTTTATTTATTATTTTTTTTACATTTTATTTTTCGATTTTCGGTACTTATTTTCTCATAGAAGCGCAACCATAAAAAAATGTTTTTTGTTTCTATTCATAAATTCGGTCTTTTATCTCATTATTTATACTGTAATTAGTATCGAAAATGATCAACTTGCAAAACATTTTACGCCCCCAACATAAGGGGGATCAAAATTAAGCGACCTGAAAAAAATGAGAAAGTTTTAAAATAAAATAATGCATTATAAAGATCATTCATTGATATATAAATTTAAAACACTGAAAATTTCATAAAAATTCGATAATTCCCTGATTTTTGGTAAATTATTTTCTGTAGGGGGGCTAAAGTCATTTGGTCAAAAACGCATTTTAGGCTCCGTTTGCCAGTCCCTATATTATTCCTAATTTTAGGATTCCAGATGTTTTTTTTTGTTTTTTTTTTTGCATTTAATATTTATGTTTCATAAATATTAAATGCAAAAAAACAAAAAACATCTGGAATTATCTCCCTTTCTTTCCGCTCTTTAGTAAACATTTTTGTATTGATTGCACACGAATGTCATGTTATAATTTTTATTTAAAAAGAAGATATTAGTTTCATTTGAAATGTAACATTTTCTTCCCTTTCTCTAACATTGTATAGACACAAGGAAAAGAAATCTGACGAAAGAAAACAAACTAGTAAGTAAATATAAGTAATGTTGTTACGGAAATATGTTTTCTATTCACGAAGAAGTGAAATATTTTTTAATTTGTCACAATAATTCATTCTCTATCAATATAAAACATTGAACAAACTACTAATGATTTTTTAAATTTTTTATCAGCTTACGAAAATAATGAAAATTATGATTGAAAAACAATGTTTTCATTTTTGCACTGTTAAATCAACTGAAATTTAACGTAGCTAAAAACAAGTTACGATAAGAGTTTTTTTTTTAAATTCTATGAAAAATCAATTAATGGTCCGATTTTCACGAAAATTTCCACAAATGTTTACCATTGGATGTAAATACATCTAAAATAGTTTTTTTCTAAAATATATTAGTGGAAATATTTTTTACGAGGTCTATCACCCCCCATTTTATTTTATGAGATTAAAAAAAGAATCTTTGCGTTGTTGGAAGAGTTTTTTTGTTTTTAATCTGTTTTGGTGGTTAGTGTTTATTTTTTTTTATTATGAAATGCATAAAGTAAGTAAAGCCGTCGGGGTGGCCTAAAGTCTGTATCAGCCAATTAGCGAGGGAGTCTATCCCCTTTTCACTAGTTGTAGACCAAGGAGATTTCTTTTTAGCATCTGAGGTGGGGCGTCATGCCTACCTTCAGCTCCGTACTTAACCACACAAAATCCCTGTGCTACTCATACACTGATTTGGCAAGGGCTGGTATCAAACTTCGAACCTTCTGGTTTCTAACCAAACATTCTACCGACTGAACTAATCTAGCCCTACCCTATATGAAGAGGTGATACTTGATGTAAGGTAACTTTATCTTTAGGAATAGATAGTTCTTTAATTGTGTGTAATTGTTCTGTCAGATATTGTGTAGCTGAGAAAGGTGATAAAAGTGATTGATTGTAGTGTGCTTTCTCTTTTGTTAGTTTTAAAAACGTTTTTTTAATAAAAAATATATTTGAAAAATAAAAAAGACAAAAAGGCAATACCAGAAAAAAGAGATTTGAAAATTTTAAAGATATTTTCTTGAAATGAAAAAACAATTTTTTGTAGCATTTTTTCATTGTTTGAAAAGGATTTGTTTAAGGATTCTATGCAAAATCTGTAGATATTGTGTACATGTTCTATGCAAAGATTCTTTTTTGTTAATGTTTGATGTGAGAAGATGGGAAAAAAAGGAGGTTTAAGAAACAAAAGAAAAAATAGACCATATGACCTTTAGGCACCCCTTTTTCGATCTTATCGGGACATTTTTTATTTACACCATCAAAATCCGGTTGTTTGTTAACAGATGATTTTTAGAGTTTTTTTTTAATTATAAAACTAACCCCTAACCCTAACAAACATCCAGATTTTGACAGTGTAAATTAAAAAAATGTCCTGATTAAACGGGATCGAAAAAGGGGTGCCTAAAGGTCATATGGTCTAAAAAAAATAAAATGAGTAGATGCATTCATAGTCTATGGATAGTGTAACTGTAAAAGAAACAACTACCATACACAATATTGCCCATAAATAAGTGACCATGTGCCAAACTAAGTTTTGTAAATATTGTATCACTCATGAATACATATACTCTTTACAATTAATTTTTTTTTAATAAAATGTTAATAAACCAAATATACCAATGTAATAAACATTAAGATTAGACTGAATTTTAATGAAATATTTAATAAACAAAGTGACTAACACCACATAAGAAAAGAACAGCTGTATAGTGTAATGGTTAACTAATCTGTCAGATATTGTGTAGCTGAGAAAGTTGATAGAAGTGATTGATAGGGAGGACATTTATTCATTGAAACTTATTTTTCCTGTTTAATTTAAAGTGAGAAAATGATTAGTACAAGTGCACATGTTTTGTTTGTGTAAAGAAATTTCTCATATTCATCATTAGTTCTCATAAATTATTGTATTTATATTGAATTCCATTAAATGTATTTTGTTATTTGTGGTACAGTAGAATACCTGTTTTAGCAAGAATTGTATGATATTTTGCAGTTAATTGAAATATAATTTATAATATAATTCCAAATAATGTATGTGTCTCTCATTTTTTTTTTGTAAATAAGACTTAAATTTTTATTTATTCACAGATAACAATATTGAAGAATAATAATTTTGGAAACAGATATGGAAATGCACACTGAAAAGGAGACATTTTCAGAGAGATCCAGTTTAAAAATATACATGCAAACACATGCTGGTGAGAAAACAATTTTCTTGCGAAGTATGTGGCTCAGCATTTGCACGGAGTTCCAGTTTGAAAATCACACACACATGCGAACACACACTGGAGAGAAACCATTTTCTTGTGAAGTCTGTGGATCAGCATTTTCACAGAGTTCAAATTTGAATAGACACATACGAACACACACTGGAGAAAACTATTTTCCTGTCAGGTTTGTGGGTCAGCGTTTTCTACGAGTTCAAACTTAAAAGACCATATGCGAACACACACTGGAGAGAAACCATTTCCTTGTAAAGTTTGTAGATCTGCATTTTCTCTCAGATCAAGCTTGAAGGACCATATGCGAACACACACTGGAGAAAAACCATTTTTCTTGCATAAACTGTGGATCAGCATTCTCTACAAATTCTCAATTGAAAATCACATGCGAACACACACTGGTGAGAAACCATATTCTTGTGAAGTCTGCGGAGCAGCATTTTCTTTCAGTTCCAGTTTGAGCAAACATATGATAACACACACTGAGAGAAACCCTTTTCTTGTAAAATCTGTGAATCAGCCTTTCTTACAATGACAAATTGAAATGCACATGCAATTACACACTGGAGAGCAACCATATTCTTGTGCATTCTGTAGATCAGCATTTTCTACGAGTTACAATTTAAAAAGACACATGGAAACACACTCTGGAGAGAAACAATTTTTCTGTAAAGTCTGTGGAACAGCATTTTCTAGGAGTGCCAATTTGAAAAAGACACATTCGAATACACACCGGTGAGAAACCATTTTCTTGTGAAGTTTGTGGATCAGATTTTTCAGATCGTACCAGCTTGAAAAGTCACATGCAAACACACACCGGAGAAAAAGCCATTTCCTTGTGAAGTCTGTGGATCAGCATTTTCTAGGAGTTCCCATTTGAAAGATCACATCCGAACACACACTGGAGAAAAACCATTCCTTGTGAAGTCTGTGAATCAGCATTTTCTACAAATAACAGTTTGAAAAAGCACATGCGTATTCACTCCTACTAGACACTACCTAGAATGTCTTCAATCTCTTTGTACAGGGGTTTTTCAGTATCTGACATGAGGATACTTTCCCTCAGAAGTAAACCCTGACCAAATATTCCCCTCATCATAGCTAAGCACTGGGCTAAATGATGAGTGTAGAAGTTATACCCCTGATATAGAAACAATATAATACTTACCGTCGCAGTAGGATTCTAACTACCGTCGAGTTAGCAGACAAGAATATCAGGCAAGCTGTAACTTAAATACAGTCCTTGCATAGTGCAAAGTGATGGCGGAAGAGGGGGTACTTCTCCATATCATTACTCACCCTGAAAACCATCAGCCAATCAAAACTCAGGAAGTGAACTTGCCAGAGTTCATAATGGAATAACTCAAAGCTGTATATAAACCACCTACCAAACTCTAGAGTTAGTTTTGCATCTTGTAACAGAGCTGAATACTTGACAAAATCCAACAATGAGGAAATTAATGGTGCAACTTCTCCTAGTTCAGCTACTACAAGTAACAGCACTGAGCTGGATACCCCACTAGACCAGCCTAATACTGGTCCTGGAATCTGGCAAGACCAAACAATGGCCACTAGAAAGAGAAACTATAACATACCTAAGTGGCCCATTGATGAGAAGAAAATTATTATCTACTGTTTGATTTACTCAAGATTTGAGAAGTGGGGTAGAGGGATAGTATTTGAGGATCAAATAACATCCTCCATCCTAAAATGGGATGTAAATACTATGCATAAAGAAAGCCCCCTAAAAACAATTTTGAAAAAGAATGAGAGACAAGGGCCTGCTCACAAATAGATTCAAGAAAATGGCTGGAACACACAAAAAAAAAATGATCAGTGCAGATTTTGCCACTCAGCCACTGAAAGTCCAAATCACCTAGGTTCTGGATTTCAGATCCTCTTGACTACACTGTCATAACAAAGTATGGAAAAACTATAGAGAGAGGCAGGTTGACTAGCATTACAAGCATTTAGCTGAAAAACGCTGACATTTTCAAATTTGCGACCATCAGTTCAATTTGCAATTTCTCGAGTATTTCTTAACCAATCTTAAAAAGATTTATATGGTTGGAAAGAGAATCGAGTAATCTTCCTATGTAACTTTTATCGGTTTTCATCAATTGAATTATTTTTTACAGTGAGTTAAAACCATATTTTCGGTCGAACAGCTGAAAACAAAAATATGACCGGTTTATTTTAGGATAAATTGTACATGCTGTTTTGTTGTTCAAAATCAAAGTAGGTAATCTTTATTAATATTCTTGAAATTTTGCACTCAAATAGAAGACACCTGGAAGTACAAACGGGTTTTTTTGTTTTGTTTCTAGGGTCCATGGAAACAAAAATGTCAGAAGGCAAAGTTAAAGGTTATTTGTTTAAAAAATATGAAAGGAGCAAAAAAAAAACGCAAATTGTATGTAAAATTAGAGACTTTCAAAATTATTTTCCTATAAAATTTGTGAAATTTAAAGATTGCTAGATACTTCAGGTTTTTCACCGAAAATTTTCATTTTGAAGAAAAACCGTGAATTTATGTGATTTTGGAATGTAAAAACACTCTGTCAATTGACGTCACAAATCTGACTTTATTGATTTAAACTCACAATTTCTCGTATATTTATTGTTCAATCTTAAAAATATTCATATGGTTGAAAAGAAAAGAAAATAATCTCTCTAAATATGTAATTTGTATGTGTTTTTATTAATTGAATATTTTTTTACAGCGAGTTAAAAACGTATTTTGCTTAAAAAAACGAAAATGCGTGATAGGAATTTTTTTCTGAGAATACATTTTACACTTTACATTTCTTTGGAAAATCTAAGTGGCTAATCTTTATCAATATTGTTGAAATTTTGCATTCAATTAGAAGACACCTGGAAGTACAAAAGGGAGCTTCTTTTTTTGTTTCTATGACCCGTGGAAGTAAAATTACAATAGTGCAAACTCCAAAACTATTTGTTCAAAATGAGCATGATTTGCGAAAAAGATGTACTTTGTATGTGAAATTCGAAACTTTCAGAATTATTTTGATATAAAATTTGTAAAATTTGAAGTACGTTAAGTTCTTCAGCTTTTTATTCAAAAATTTGTATTTTGAAAAAAAATCTCAAATTTATTTGTCCGACGAGGCATACGACGTATGCCTGCCTTCTCGGCTAGGCATTATGCACACAATAAAGTTTAAATTCATCACTTATTACTATCGCCAATTTTTAAAATATTTTTACCTATGAAAATAAAAATACATAATCTTTCTAAATATTTAACTTTTATGTGTTTATAACAATTTAATTATTTTTTACGTTCGTTTGAATTTTCGAAAAAAAAACTTGAAATTACGAGAAATGTAAACAAAAGCAAAATTTGTAAACGTACAATAGGTACATAAAATTCTATGAAAAATCAATTAATAATCTGATTTTCCCGAAAATTTCCATAAATGTTTACCATTGGATGTAAATACATCTGAAATAGTTTTTTTCTAAAATATATTAGGGGAAATATTTTTTACGAGGTCTATTCCCCCCCCCCTATTTTATTTTATGAGATAAAAAAAATGACGTGTCAGAAAAATTTTTTTCTTTTTTTCTATAAAGATAAGAGTCTGAATAACTATATCAAAATATTAAAATAAAAAGTAAGTATAATAGATTATTTTATCAGTTTTTCTCTTAGAAAAAATATTCAAATTTTCATTCCATACTTTTACGGGTTAATTGTAAAAGGGAAATAATTAGTAACTTTTCTCTCTATATTACGGTCTGAAAATTACCCTTTCGCATGTAATACGGGCAGGTTTGTTTATTTTTTAAGATAACGATGTAATTTTTCCCAATCGGATAATTTGATCTTTGAATTAACTATTTTTCTTTGTAACAACCCTGTACGATCTTTTTTTTTTACGAGATTTTTGATAAACAAAGTTCGGAAATATCTATTTCCGTTTTATTCAAGATGGCATAAACGGTCTGGTGGTACCTAACGTACAATGTACAATCGTGCATCGTACATTTCAAAACAAACTATGACCCAGGAAAAACAGAACCCACTAATTTTGTAATCAAACTATTAGTTTTAACTTGGGGGTAGGTTAGGGTTAGTTTAATGGGAAAATAAATAATTTGGGTTCTGTTTTTTTGTTTTATTTCTGTGTCACCCTGTAATATAATGGGATTTTGATGAGAATTTAGCCGTAATATCATGGGATTTTGAGTAATCAATATTTATTTAACATTAATTTTTGGCATGAGAATTTTAAGATTCACACTTAAAAAAGTTTGATAATCATCGTATTTTATGGAAATTTTCACAACAACGAAATTACTTTTTTTTTCTGAACTTTTTTTAGCTATGTTTTAAAGTCAGTAATCCTTAACTTTTTCCTTGTAAATTCCTACCATAAAATAAACTGAACCCTCATTTTATGTCTGTGTTTTTGCAATAAATGCTGCTATCTGTATCTCTTATTCTCTAAATAATGGGTTAAAGCATAGAGATACATACAATTTGAGTGCATAATCAGAAAGAACATACAATTTTACATAAGAATACCAAATTCTATCAAAATTGCTCCAAAAATACAGAAACGGTGAAGAAATCACTGAATTTCTTTTTTTTTAATGGTCCGTGATTTGACATATTTTTGAAACAAAACCATGTCCACATTTATACCCCCAATTCAGGGCTTTAAATTCTCATAACTTTTGAACAACTGGGGATATTGCATAATTCAAACGATCTGAAATCCATTTACACAGCTCTATATAACTAATGTGATTAAACAACAATAACCTCAAATAAAAAAAAATCAACTGGGAATGCTAGGTTGACAGTACATCTGGAAACACAAACCTCCACTGATAACATCAAAGGAGAGGGTGACTGTGTTCTGTGATAAAGTTATTCCGACAGGCAGATATATAAAAGACAAAGCCATTAAACCATATACTGTCATCTAGAATAAACAGGGAAAAAACTGCATTCATTATTGATATCTCTGTTCCAAATGATTATGGACCAAGTAGAGCTGTGTGTGAAAAATTACAAATACCAAGACCTCAAAAATGCCTAATAACAACTTACTCATTGAAAGAATCAATATCATCATACCAATTGTAGTAGGGCCAATTGAGTTGGTCAATTTTATATCTTTAATATTAAATAACCCTTAAATTTTATTGAGACAAGACTATATCCTTACTTCTATGTTTACAAGCAACCACAATATTCTTGTAATAGGTGAAGATTGAACTGTAACTACATGACAATTCAATATAATAACATTCTAAGAGGACAGCTATCTTTCATTGGTAATTTTCTGAGAGATGTCATTTGTCTTTGGGGTAATTCCATGTCAAATCATCATGAAAAAACTAATTGGGAACTGATGTTGTAGCTTTGGTTCTCAGCAAAAATCAAACTTTTTGGTACAAGTCAAGTTCAATATATGTGAAATAATAGAATTTTTTTGTCATAGATGCAAGATGTTGATCTTACTATGGAAAATCAGAAATTATCAATAACTGAAGATTGGCTGACTTTAAGACTTTTTTGATAATATTTTTGGATTCCTTGGGCAAAAATGCTTATATAAACAAATTCTTAGGAGTAGGGAAGGTCTAGAACTCATTTTACTGACAAAAGTAGATGACAAAATTTTGTTATTTTTCCTGCTCCCCCGAATTTGGAGAGTTAAACATTGACATAACTCTGCCAATTTTAGGAATTGGAAGCTCAAATTTTGGGGATTATCTAACACCTGGACAAAATTTCACAAATGATTTGACATGGTTAAACCTTGCATCCTGTTGTACTTGTTAAATTTATTACAATTTAACATTTAAAGTAATTATGTGATTAATCAATGACATAAAAATATTCTTAAATTCATAAAGTTTAATGCATTTCTTAAATATATACATTGGACTTCATTTCGTATTCCATTAACTTCTGTCCAGTAGATGGTAAAAATGTACACCCCTGTGTACCTGTCCTTTTTCTCCCATTTTTCTCTTTATAATTAAAACTGAATGGTCCATTATTTAGCTGATGTGATGACACTCATAAAGAATAAGAATTTGATGTTTAAGTGACACCAGATAATCATGACTTTCATTTTTGCATTTCCTCTTGGATGGTCTCATTTTAACCAGAGTGTGTTGCAGGATAATAACGGCCAGAAGGTTTAGGAATAAACATATTATAATAAATATTTTCAGTACTTTTATTACGGATTTTAGTGTGTTTGTGATGAGGATTCTGATGAAAGTTTCTAAGCAGATTATTAGAGTTTATCATAAGGTAAATATCAATTTCAGTTTTATTAATTTTTTTAGCAATGATAAAAGATATTTTGGTTGACTGAACTGATCTAGAAAGAATGGTGTAATATTTGAAATTAACTAAGTATAATTTTAAGTTAATAATTTCCTCAGTCGAGGAATAGAAGGCAAGAATTGTCTTTTGTTCTAAGAAGAGGGATAAACAACATCAATGTAAGTAAATCTTGGGAATGAAGAGATTGATTGATTTCTTTCTTAAGGGCATTAGTTTCTTGTTCTGCTGCTGATCCGGTCTTCTGCGGACCACTATCCAGATGACACTTACTAACCTCACCTTCCTGATGACACAGCTGCAGGAAGACTTTTACTGAACTGTTCTATTATGTCCTGTCTTGCATATCAATAGTACTGACGTTTTGTTAAACGTCACTCACTTCATTAGTTTAAAATGTATAAAAAATTAATTACATATGTAATATTATGGGTACTGCCAATTTCTACACTAATGTTTATTTTAAAAACGAATTAAAATTAATTAAATTGATTATTTAATGAAAACTTGTAAACAAAAGAAGCAAAATAATATTACATATGTAATTTATTTTTAATACATTTTAAACAATAATTCAGCTCTTTGAATTGTACAAGCCTATTTTAGTATTGTTATCTAATAATTTTTAGAGAAAACTCAATTGAAAAGTTAGGTCCCCACCTTTTTAACAGAACAAATATCAAGCTATCATTTTTTCACTGATAATCAAAAAGCAAATCATATTTCATTAACATCAGAGTAAAAAAAATCCCCCAAAATATTTAAAAAATCTTATTTTACATTTTTTTTTTTTTTTTTAGATTTTCAGTATTTATTTTCTACCAGAGGCGTCCCTTTAATTTTTTTCCCTTTTATTCACACCTTTCGTTCTTTTGTCATTTTATTCATACTGTAATTATTTTCGAAAATATATAACCTAGATAGTCTGCTTTTTATTTTAAAAACAAATTGAAATTAATCAAATCGATCATTTAAGGTCAAATATTTGTCTAAGTCAAAAGGTAATAACATAATGAACATCAGTATATATATAAAAAAAAAAAATAATATTACATATGTAATTTATCTTTAATACATTTTAAACTATTTTTTCCATCAATTTTGCTCGAAATATGGCCCGAAATGCTGTTTAAAGATTACATAAATCAGTGTTTTACAAAAGAAATTTAACACCCCGACTGAAAAAAATTATTAAAAATCAGGGAATTATCCAATTTTAATGAAATTTTCATTGTTGATTTATCAGTTAATGAATTTTATAATGCATCAGTAATTTTATTTCAAAACTTTCGGATTTAATTAGGTATTTTTGCTACAGTAAATTAATATATAAAATTCATTTGAAATATGAGACACTTAATTTAAAGTTTCCAATTTCATATTTTTAGATTCTAAAAACATTATCAAATAACGACTTTATTTTATCATCATTTTCTAATAACTTTTGTTGAAAAACCTTATTCCTTATTGAAAATGTAGCCACCCCTCATTTTAAGCAGAACAAATATCGATGTATATTTTTTTATTTTATAAGATGATAGCTATTTAAATAATTATCGAAATGAGCAAAAAAAAAAAAAAAAAATGATCTCCAAAAATTATTTTTTAGTTTTTTATTTTAAATTCATTTTCCGACTTTCGTACAATTATTTTGGCCTTTTTTTTTCTTTCTTACTGATGTAACTATTTTTTTTTGACAAAAACTAATATTTGATTTTAAATAATCGATTTCATTAATTTTAACTCGTCTTTTTAAGTAATAAAATCCTCTTTTTGGTGGTACCTAAAAAAAAATAAAAATAAAAATAAAATATTATTGCTAATTTCAAGGGTTTCATTAAATGAAATATAATAGCCACTGGCATTAACGTCATCTGCTAGGAGTTTTAAAAGCGAATTAAAAATAATTAAATCTATTATTTAAGGTCAAACTTTGTTTAAATCGATAAGTAGTAACATAATGACCATCATTAAAAAAAAGAAAAATATTATTACAATATGCAATTTATTTTTAATACATTTTATACATTAAAAATCGTCCGAATTTCAACAAAAAGTTACGTTGAATTTATTTTGATTTATCGTGTTCAATAATAGCTTTAAAATATTTTTAAAATACTTATAAACATTTCTTTTTAGAAATAATTAAAGCGTTACTTTAAATACATATTCATTAAATGTTACTGAAATTTTTCACACTAGTTTTAACTTTTAACCAAGTAAAATCCGTTTTTTGTATGTGAAAAAATCAAAAATAATTTAGTTTCATTGAAAATAAAATTTTCATATTATTTACGTTTCGTGTATGGTATTCCATAATTGCCATAATATTTTAAAACTTTTTTGTGTTGTTTGATTGACGTAAAACCCGGTTTGTGACAAAATGAATTTAGCACCCCCTCCTACAGAAAATAATTTTCCAAAAATCAGGGAATTATCGGATTTTTATGAAATGTTCAGTGTTGATTAATCAATGTATGAACTTTATAATGCATTATTTATTTTATTTTTAAAAAATCCATTGAAGGAAGGAAAAAAATGAAAAATACATTTTTAGCGTTTCCAATATTTACGACGGGGAACTCGAAAAATAAAGAACTTTTTAGAATTTTTTTTTACAATCTGATAGATTGGTCTGCAATCGATAATAATCCATTGAAGGAAAAAAAAAAATTAAAAACAAAAATTTTAGATGGGGATCCAGATAGTCCTGTCCGGCCAGACATGACAAGATTTTGGAATTGCAATTTTTTTTATTTTAGTTTAAAAAAAAATGTTAATTTAAAGATAAAAAGTGAGAAAACATCAATTAGAATTTGAATATTTTTAATTAAAAAAGAATAATTGAATTAAAAATAGTAATAATGAAATGAACTTACCTTAACTTATTAGATATTGAATCTTTCGGTTAAATTACTGACACAAACAATAACTCTCCTGAATCGAGAGGAAGATATTTTATGTTTTTAAAACATAAAACATTTGGTCTTACATAGAATTATTGGTCAAACATTATGGTTTTTTTTATTGAAAATCAATTCAATTGTTTTAAAATATGTAGCCTTGATATTAAGTTTAAAATGTTATATTTTTAGTTTCTAGAAATAAATATCTATTTAATGCAAACCTTACTTTATACTCACGAAGTAATAAGTTTTGAAGAAAAATTCTATTTTCGCAGAATAAATATCGATATATAATATATATATAATAAAATATCGATATATAATATATATATAATAATATAATAAAATATCGATATATAATATATATATAATAATATATATAATATATATATATATATAATATATATAATATATATATAATAATATATATATAATTTTTTTTTTAATAAGATAATTATGGAAATGAGTAAAAAAGAAATCTCCTAAAAAATTATTTTATATTTTTTTTTACATTTTATTTTTCGATTTTCGGTACTTATTTTGTCATAGGAGCTCCACCGTAAAAAAAAAAAATTTTTTGTTTCTATTCATAACTTTGGTCTTTTATCTCTTTATTTATACGGTAATTAGTATCAAGTTAGGACCAACTTGAAGCAATGTTACGCCCCCAACATAAGGGGGGTCAAAATTAAGTGACCTGAAAAAAATGAGAAAGTTTTTAAATAAAATAAATAATGCATTATAAAGATCATTCATTGATACATAAACACTGAAAATTTCATTAAAATCCGATAATTCCCTGATTTTTGGTAAATTATTTTCTGTAGGGGGGCTAAAGTCATTTTGTCAAAAACGAATTTTAGTCTCTTTTTGCTAGTCCCTAAAATATAAATATTAAATGAGAAAAATATTGGAATTATCTCCCTTGCTAACAGCTCTTTTGGAATTTTTTTTGTATTGATGGCAAACGAAAGGGCACGTTATAATTTTTACTTAAAAGGAAAACAGTTTTATTTAAAATATTACAGTATTTCCCGTTTCTCAAACATCTAAGGAAAAGAAATCAGATGAAAGAAAAGAGAAAGAAGTATGTATAATTTTCTATTATTATCTTTATGTACAAATAAAAACGTACAATGTTCAGGAAAACATTTTTTCGACTGACGTAGTGAAATATTTTTTAAATTTATGACAATACTTTTATTATAAAAATATTTGGAGTGTTTTGAAAACTAATTCAATTTTTTTTATTCGTATTTTAATTTCGCTACTATCCGTGTGAATCGGTGGGGGTGATATAAACAAAGTCGCCTCTCGAAATCTTAGGCTAGTGTCAAATGATTAAATTTCCGTCAAATGTTCTCAAAACTATAAACAATGATTTTATTAGATAAATACAAACTTAAACACTAACGAGAAAACACTTGACATATATTCAATAAAGGGAAACATCTTAGTTTAATTTGACAATTATTTTATTCATTTATTTATTTTAGACTATGACTAAGTTATTTAATTAATGACCTAGTTATCGTGACTTTAACTATGTCATTAAACGACCTTATTTTAAAGGGGACGTTTTTGGAGTTTTTCTTCGAATTAAATTTGTAAGATCGTTTACTGTAACTTTGTAAGATTTTTTTTTCTTTTTTTCATTTTTTATAAAATGCTATGGAACAGGTGTTGTAGTAATTGTATACACGAGAGAGAGAGAGAGAGAGAGTCTATTTTCTTACAATAGCAGTAGGTGTATTAACGTCAGTGAGTCCGAGTCGAGTGGCTAACTATTTTATTTATTTCAATCTTCATCTCAAGGGACGTCCAATAGATTTTGCGCGATAAATGTACACATGACAGGAAAAGTTACAAAACATTTCTAAAAGTTTTTATATCGTAAATTTTTTTTTGCATAATTTGAAAGAAACAAGATTAAAGAAAACTCTAATATCTTTTTCTATCTTTTATCATATAGAATTCCTGAAATTAATTTAGTAATGTTTAGGTTGAATTTTGACCGCTCAAAAAAAAAAAAAAAAAAGTGTCTGGATGGGGTGCTAATAATTACCATTAAAAATTAGAAAATGAAATTTTTGTTCCAGAATATAATTTTTTTAAATCTATCTAAAATCAGGTAATTGTCCAAATGTAATGAAATCTTTCTCCTTGTTTATTTATAAATTAATCATTTTTTTAATATAGGTTTTGTGTGGGAAATATTATTACAATTATTTTTAATTTTTGTCGGTAGACCACCTCCAAAATATTTAAAAAAAAACAAGTTCTTCATTTTAACAAATAATCTTTATTACTATAAAGATCGTCGTCGGGGCGGCCTAATGTCAGTATGAGCCAATCGGCGAGGAAGTCTATTCCCTTTTCACTAGCGCTGGACCAAGGAGATTGTTTTTGCGTCTGAGGTGGAACGCCACACCTACCATCAGCTCCTTACTTTACTGCACAGATCCCTGTGCTACTCATACGCTGAGTTGGCGAGGGCCGGTATCGAACTAGGAAACATGTGGTTTCTAGCCGAACGCTCTACCGACTGAGCTAACCCGGCCCTTAGTATTTAGTTCACCTGAATTCTAAAATTCATATATTTTAAATATCCGATTTTTTGACGCAAAAAAAAAAAAATTAATTTATTTCATGCAGAAAATAAAAATATTTAAGCACACAAAAGATTGAAAATCTCTTAAAAATTAATTTCTTAAAAAAATTTTTTTTTTTTGTTTTGACAATTTAATAGAATATAGTACATACCTATTACAAAAACAAAAAAAAGTTTTAAAATATTAATATTATGACATTTTTTTGCACTTTTTATTTCCGATTTCATTAATTTTTCCTCAAAAAACTACAGCTCGGTACGTTATAGAATTTCATTGATATAGTTATTCAGACTCTTATCTTTATAGAAAAAAAAGTACAAAATTTTTCTGACGCGTCATTTTTTTTTTTTATCTCATAGAATAAAATAGAGGGGGTGATAGACCTCGTAAAATATTTCCCCTAATATATTTTAGAAAAAAAAAACTATTTCAGATGTGAAAATCAGATAATTGATTTTTCATAGAATTTTTTTTTAAAAGCCCTCTTATCGTAACTTGTTTTTAGCTACGTTAAATTTCAGTTGATTTAAGAGTGCAAAATTGAAAGCATTGTTTTTCAATCATAATTTTCATTATTTCCGTGAGCTGAAAAATTTTTTTTTAAAAATCATCAGGAGTTTATTTAATGTTTTTTTCTTTCGAATGGAAAAAAATTTTTCAAGAAAATATTAATTTTTCTGCAAGTTTCATAGTGTTAAATGTAGGGGTGGGGGGTAAATTTCACAGTGTAAAATTGGTGGTACCTAATTTTTACAATTCCACAAATGTTATTTTAGAAAAAAAATCAGAGCCTATATTTTAAAATATAATTTTGAATACTTTTTAATAAACAAAAAATATGTTTAATTAAAAAGTATGGTGTTCCATAAAAGTAATAATTCTGTTGCTTATTTCCATTGAAAAAGGTTTAAAAGGAAATTTAAAAATATTTTTTAATGTTTCTTCAAAATTACATTGAGTCAATTATTTAAATTATTTCCTTTAGGTTAATTATTTATATAATTAACTAAATGTAATTGTTTTAAAATACTTAATTAAAATTTAAATTGAATTTATGGATCTTATTTGTTCTTGAAAAATATAATACCATTTCAATATTTAAAACATTACTTATCTTTAATTCAGTTTTATAAAAAAAAAGTTGAAATCAAGAAAAATATCATTTTGGTCATCTGTAATTTCAAATCAAGAGACAGTAAAACTGAACCCTTTCTATATTGACATTCTGTGAAAAATAGGCAATATGTCATATGAATTTGTGTATAGTCTTTCTATTTAAAGGGAATCATTTTTCTTTTTAATTGTGTAATTGAAAATTGAATTAAACAATTTTGTTTATAAATAGTTTCTATTTAGATTAATTGATTTTGGGGAGATTTTTAAAATCAGAGATTGAGTTTTTTTCAAATGATCATTGATAATAGCTTACTGAAAAAAAACAACATTGCTTCAATCACTAGATAAAAACATAAAATTAATCAAAAAGAAAAAAATGCATATTTTTCCATTCAAACCCGTTTTACAACAATTTTTTCAATTTTTAAAAAATGTTTTTTTTTTATTGTGATAAATTTTATGTTTTTATCTAGCGATTAAAGGTATGTTTTTTGTTGTGGTTGGGGGGGGGGGCATGAAAGAATGTATTTAAGTATTTTAAAATCATTTTATATTTTAAGATAAAAATTAAATGCGCATATTTTGATCATCCCTATCTATCTCTTAAAGGGAGATTTATTATGCTTCTTGTATTGCTAGTGTTTTTGTTGCTGTTTACCTATTTTTAATTTGGGATTTTCTGGTATGATAGTGTCATAAATAATATCATTGCATGTTTGTTCTTTTGTTTTGAGTAGGTGAAGTCTGTTACATCGTATTTGTTTTCCTTCTTCGGTAAAACTTATTGAGAATGAGGTTGGGTTAGTTTTTCCAATAGTCTGGCAAACTCTGTAAGGGTAATAGAAAATTTAAAAAAATGTTTAACTCTTACCAAAAATTAGAGAATTGTCTAGTTTTTATGAAATTTACACCAGATCATTAATTAATGATTTTATTTTTACAATGAATAGCTTACTTTATTTAAAAAGAAAAACTTGAAAAAAAGTTATCAATAAGAATGTAAGGGGGGATGAGCTTTGGTCATTTGAAGAAAAAAAAACAATTGCCAGTCCTTGATTTTTACATTTCTAGAAAGATGAAATACTGAAGCACACATAAAAAAGTAAAAACATTATATAAACATTGTATATTTTGAAAAAGTTACTTGAATATTTAAAAGTTATTTTCTTTAAGAAAATAACTTTTAAATATTCAAGTAACTTTTTCAAATATACAATGTTTATTTAATTTTTTACGTTTTTTTTTAACAAATTGCCTCAACAGATCAAAAACAGCATAGTATATAAAAATTTTAAGATTAATTTGAGGATTTCTGAAAGAATAGTAAGAAGAATTTGAGAAGGCATTTTTAGGAATTATCAGAAGAAAATCTATAGATAGATATTATGTACATATTCTATGCAAAGATTCTTTTTTGTTAATGGTTGATGTGAGAAGATGGGAGAGGCCCAAGGAGGTATAAGAAACAAATTAATGAATAAAATGAGTAGATGTATTCATAGTTTGTGGGTAGTGTAACTGTGAAAGAAACAACTACCATACACAGTATCCCCCATAAATAAGTGACCATGTACCAAACTAAGTTTTGTAAATACTGTATCATCCATAAATACATATACCCTTTACAATTCATTTTTTTTTTTACATAAAATATTAATATTATTCTAAACCTAATATATATATTAACATATACTAGTAAAATAAAAAGACACCCTCCGGGCGATGTAAAAATAATTTTTTGAAATATATTGCCTGAGGGGATGGGAGCTGAAAATTCAATGTCATAGAGTGTGTACCGTAAGTATGTAAAATCGTCAAATTTATTAAAGGCATAAAAAAGAAAGAAAAAAAGACAATTTGAAATGGAAACAGTTTCGATAACTTTAATATTATATTAGAATAAAACAATCTATATATAAATATATAATGCCGGGCATCTATTTATTGAAAGAATGAGGATTGTCTAACGTTGCATGCTTACATTTTGAGTAATATTTATTCTATGTTATGACGTTGGATTATGTGTTGGGTAATGTGACGTAAGCAGTGATACAGTTTTTGTTACAGACAAAAACTGGAAGCGAATCTCCATTATTAATAGATATGATAGAAGGCAGTAGGTGAGAGTTTTAACGTCCTGGGTATGATGTTAAACTCTATCTGATTGGGAAGTTCTAATTCTGGAGCTCTGAGAAATGTATATGACTCCTTCCTCATCATTACTCAACTCTGACCTGGAATGGCAGTACCTGTTAGGGCTCTATCTATGGGTTAAATAAAAAAATAGTTTAGTTTAAAATTTTGAATTAAAAAAATTGAGTTTAAAAAAACAATTGTTGGTGCACTTGAAACGGTCCCAATAAACTTGGAAAAAAGAGGGAGGAACTAAAAATCAGAGGAAGAATTGAGACCATCCAGACTACTGCACTGATGCAATTGGCTAGAATACTCAGAAGATTCCTGGAGACCTGAGGAGACTTGTTGTCACTTAGCCACCAGTGAAATACCATCATCTAACACTGATGTGAAAACCCCAAAAAGAGTGAAAATAATAATTCTGGAGTTCTGAGTAATGTGTAGTATTGCCTTATCAACATTACTCCCAGGTCAACTCTGACTTGGAGTGGTAGTACCTTTTTGGGATCTATCTATGGGTTAAATAGAAAAATAACTAAGTTTAAAAATTTATTAAAAAAATTGAGTTTAAAAAAACAATTGTTTTTTTTTTTAATAATTCAAAATACCCATCAAGTATGAATAAAACAAAATGACTTTGGCATAAAATAACCCAACAAGAGTTGAGAAGCCGTGAAATCCAACCAACCAATCAACCAAAGTAAATGTGGGGCATAAGTTTTAGGATTATCCAGTTGTTTTGTATCCCTATCAGATTTAAATTCATCTACTATTTTGCAGTACTATTTTGACACAGATATTTTGTTCACTGATAGTTGGAGATTCATTATTTTTCTATCTGTTACCAACCAATAATAAATTATATAAAGATATTTTTGAGTATTTTGGTGAACCTTATATTTGCATATTGACTATTAACTTCCAAGGTTTATACTTGTTGGCATAGACATTACAGCAATACAAAAACTGAACAAGGGTCTATTAGCCCAATGTGTAATAAATGACCAATTGTGTGACCAGTGTTAAGGTGAGAAGATTCTCTCATGGGATATACTATTAGTAGTGGTTAGGATATCTTATTGATTGCAGTACTTCTGGTTGAATATTTTCCCATTGAAATTTTCACAGATTTCTCAAAGCCAATGTGATATGCTTAAAAATATTTCCATTGTATCATTCACACTGACCATTTACTCGATGGTTGTAAGGTGTGGTTTGATGGGAAGCTATACCCAAAAGATTTAAGAGAATGTTTAAATCATTTTCAGCTACATTAATATATTAGCTCTTTAAACATTGAAATAATCTGCACTTTTGCTATAACTTGTTTATTGTCATACTGTGTTCTGCATTCTTATTGTTGGAACTGTTGAGGTCACATGATTGAAGTTTGTGCAGTTCCTGAGATAAAAATGAGGAGCCACAATCAGGGTGAATATATGAAGGTATACCAAATATATTAAATATTTGATTCAGACATTTACTATAATTGCTGTTACGTTAGAGCAAGCAAAGGCAAAAGGAAAATGAGAGTACTCATCTATTATTGTTACAAGATAATGTATTTTTTAGTTATGGAGAGGTCCCTTAAAATCTTGACTCAATCACTCACTAGGTTCTGTGGTAAAGGGAAATATTTTCTGAAATTTTTTTTTTTATAATGAATTAAAGAGCTGTACTATCAGATTAATTTTGTTTCGTATGTATATTTTCAAATGCTTATTCTAATATTTGACCAATTGCTTTTAACATGATAATATAACTCAAAACTTGTCTTGGGGCCTATCCGATATCAAAAAGGTAGCTTGTAAAAAAAAAAAAAAAAAAAAAATCCAATGCCCTGCCACTGACTTTACAGGAATAAATACTGTATATTAGAGAGAAAAAGGGTATTTATTTAAAGGTCTATAAAGGAAAGGAATAAATTTAAATTATCAAATAGCGTGAAGCTAATTTAAAATAACTCAAATAAGCTTTTACATTCAAAGTCCAAATATAGAGTTAACACAAAAAAGGTTGAATCTGCGTGGTTCCACATTGGTACCTTACAGTGAAAAGGAAGAGACCCCAGGAGTCACTCAGACCAATGATGATTAGGGAAGTCTTGCAGTTAAAAACAAACAGCCGATAGGGGGGGGTGACTCTTGTATCACATGACAATAATTGTTTTGTTTGTTAAAGGCTAGTGTATAAAGAATTTTCTCATATTTATCATTAATGAAGTATCCTTTTAATTCTGATAAATCTTGGCTGAATTAGAAAATTACTCTATTTATATTGGAATTCCATTAAATGTATTTTATCATTTGTTGTACAGCAGAATACCTGTTTTATTTATGACTTGGCAAGAATTATATGTAATACTTTACAGATAATTGAAATATAAATTGTAATATTATAATTCCAAATAATGTATGAGTCTCTCTTTTTATTTTTGTAAATAATACATTAATTTTTATTCATTCGCAGATAAAAAAATATTGGAGAAGAATAATATTGGAACTTAAGAGATATTCAAACATTTATCAAAGGAAAAATATATTCTTGCTAAGTTTGTGGATCTACATATGGCCAACTCAGAAAGTAATATATTTTTCTTGTAAATGTCAGTAAATGAATATTTTCCTAAATTCATATTTCAAAGAACTCGGAAAAAAATTCCACTGAAACAAGATTTTTGCATTGCCCAGGTCAGCGATTTCATATAGTTCAGAATTGAAAACAGATATGGAAATGCAAGCCAAAGAGGAAGCATTTTCAGAGAGATCCAGTTTGAAAATACTCATACAAACACATGCGACCGAGAAAGCATTTTCTTGTGAAGTATGTGAATCAGCATTTTCAACGAGTTCCAGGTTGAAATCACACATGCGAACACACACTGGAGAGAAACCATTTTCTTGTGAAGTCTGTGGATCAGCATTTTCACAGCGCGCAAATTTGAACAGACACAGGCAAACTCACACTGGGGAGAAACCATATTCCTGTGAAGTCTGTGGATCAGCATTTTCACAGAGTTCCAATTTGAAATTACACATGCGAACACACACTGGAGAGAAACCATATACTTGTAAAGTCTGTGGATCAGCATTTTCTGTGCCGTCCGGTTTGAAAAGTCACATACGAACACACACTGGAGAGAAACCATTTTCCTGTCAGGTTTGTGGGTCGGCATTCTCTATGAGTTCAACCTTGAAAGAACATATGCGAATACACACTGGTGAGAAACCATATTCTTGTAAAGTTTGTGGATCAGCATTTTCTGCGAGTTCAAGCTTGAAGAACCATATGCGAAGACACCGGAGAGAAGCCATTTTCTTGTGAAAACTGTGGATTAGCATTCTCTACAAATTCAAGTTTGAAAAATCACATGCGAACACACACTGGGGAGAAACCATTTTCTTGTGAAATCTGTGGATCATCATTTTCTTCCCGTTTTGGTTTGAGACAGCACATGCTAACACACACTGGAGAGAAACCCTTTTCTTGTGAGGTCTGTGAATCAGCATTTTCTAATAGTTCCCATTTGAAAGCCCACATGCAAACACACACTGGAGAAAAACCATTTTCCTGTAAAGTCTGTGGAACAGCATTGTCTAGTAGTGCCAGTTTAAAAAGACACATTCGAATACACACTGGAGAGAAACCATTTTCTTGTGAAGTCTGTGGATCAGCATTTTCAGACTGTTCCAGCTGAAAAACCACATGCAAAGACACACTGGAGAAAAGCCATTTGCTTGTGAAGTCTGTAGATTAGCATTTCCTGTGAGGTCCCGTTTGAAAGATCACATGCGAACACACACAAGAGAGAAACCATTTTCTTGTGAGGTCTGTGAATCAGCATTTTCTAATAGTTCCCATTTGAAAGTCCACATGAGAACACACACTGGAGAAAAACCATTTTCATGTGAAATCTGTGGATCAGCATTTTCTACAGATGGCAATTTAAAAAAGCACATACGTATTCATACTGGAGAGACGAGGATCTGCTCACAAATACATTCAAGAAAATGGCTGGAACACAAAAACATGATCAGTGCAGATTCTTCCACTCAGCCACTGAAAGTCCAAGCCACCTAATGTCTGGATGCCATATCCTCTTAAAAGATGAACACTACATTGCCCGTCATAACAAAGTATGTAAATATCTCCACTGGAGAATCTGTAGAGAAATGTGTTCTATGATAAAGTTATATAAAAGGCCATTAAACCAAATATTGTCATCTAGAATTGTATGACCTTAACTAAACAATATGTAGTGACTTAGTTTTGGTTACAGACACCAAATATCCATTATAATAATATATCAAGAGAGCAAAGAGAAGAAGTATCTTAAGGGTTTAATGTTTATAGAAGCTCTTTTTTAGGGGCTTCAATAGAAAATTAAGAACATACAAGTTTTTATACCTCACCATGAAAGATTTTTTTGAAATACGCTAACATTACCTTGTTTATTGAAAAATTAATCAAATATGGACCCAAATTATAAATACTTGTTATTTTACTTCTTTCAGTGACATGGTGAATGTACCCTCACAATAAGCTGCCCAGACCTAGGACAACCCTAACTTTCTCATGATTAATGAAAAATAATGAAAAGAAGGAAATAAGCAAATAAATGCATGAGGGAGAGTTAAATGAAGATTATCATAGTTTTTTTTTTTTAAATATTGAACTATTTTCAATAGCTCTTGAGTAAAGATATTGAACTTAGACACCAATAAGCACCCCAACCCAGATCCGTTTTAAAAGGAACTGATTTTTGCTTTTCACCGATTGTTAGTAAACAAAATCAACAGCTAGCCGATAAAAAAACAGTAATATTTTTATACTAAAATAGTGTTTGATTTTGATAAAAAAGAATTAGTTATTTCATGTTCTTATTAGCATATGTGAAAAAATTAATTTTGTACTAAAGATAGACTAATATTGTTATTTAAAAAAAAAAAACTTAAAACATTTATTTTCCATGTGCCTCTAAGGATAGTTAATAAAAAAATGAGTTATTTCATGTTGTTAGTATATGTTAAAAAGTAATTTTCAACCAACAATTAATTAATATTGTTATTGACATTAACAATATTATTTCAGATAGTTCAACATAGAGACACATGAAAAATAAATTTTATAAATAGTTTAATACCATTTCTGAACATCATTCTTCTATTTACATAAACCTAATAATACTTTGTAAAAACAATTTCTATTTAGATAAACATATTTGCATTTCTCTTCTAATTAAATAGAACTATTCTAATATTAAAAAAATGTCTTTTGTTTAAAGTTTTATAATTAAAACAAAAACAATAGCAATATTAGTTTAGAATTAAAAATTATTTATTTAAAAAATGGCTTTGCTAGGGTTAGGGTTAGCAGTTATTATTATTACCTTATAATATACTTTTTATAGCTTTAACCATTCCTGTGTTAAACATGTCTAATGTTAAAAGTTTTATAATTAAGAAAGAATTGCTATTGAATTAACAACAACATTAAATAAGTAAAAAAAAAAAGTGTCTTTAATATAAAAATGTGTCTTTCGTTTATAGTTTTATGACTTTAAAAAAATTGCTTCTGAAGTAACAACTTCAATATGATATAACTAAAAAAGTGCGTCTAAAAATCGTCTGTTAACAAACAACTGGATTTTGACAGTGAAAAGCTAAACATGTCCTTTTGAATCTAGCTGCATCATAAAACAGATTCCACTAGTATGATGTATATACTGTTAGACATCACTAAAAATCAACTGCTGTACAAGAAAGTCTCAATGTCAGTGGAGTTGAAACCTCATAGTCTCGTCAGTAAATGCAATACTGTAAGAAAGCAATATACAGTATACAGATGTGGCACATGAAAACATAACATGCCAATTTCAAAGTGATCATCCTACTGTGCGGGAGCGGTTGTCTGCTTGTAAACTTTTATATGTGTAAAATCGACCCTCTTTCGTCGCTCAGTTGCTGGTATACTTTTGTCTTTTACCAGGAACGGGTTTACAAAGTTTCCTCTCAGATAATGTAAATGGTTTAGCTACATAAACTATTAACATTGGACATTTTTTAAGTGTGTAAGTAAGAGAATTTAGCCAAAAGCCGATATATTTTATTGGAAGCAATTCTCTTGTTTCTGCTGTAATCGAGTCCATAAACTACATAACATCACTTAATTCCTCCTTTTCCCATGTTATTCCCATGTCACCTCTTTTACTATTGTTCTCATGGTTGAATAATTTATTGATCGGCAATTTTAGTCATGGGATTATTTTCCTATTAGGATTTCTCAATGAATAAATAAATAAATAAGACAGATGGGAAGATATTTGATATCCAACCGAGACAAATGTCTGGGGCCTGGGTTTAATTCAGCATTGTGTTAATTGATGATGAGGACATTTGTTTATCTATTGTGCCTGTATGATTATGGTTCGTTTTAATATTTCAAATAGAACATCTGTAAATGAGATTGAATGTCTAGCAAGGTTAATCAGAAAGGAGATGGTGAGGGTGGAATTTTATATATATATATACATACAGTCCCAGCAAGAAAGACAGTTAGATTTTCAGCCGGCAGGGGGTGATATCGACAGTAGCAGCAGATGTAGAAATTAGCCAGTGAAGCCAGTAATTCGACTTAGTCTCATAACAACTTCTTGCCAGCTGACAGAGCCACCACAAACTGCCTAAGTGTCACAACTCCCTCTTCTATCAGTGTCCTGTTAACAGACTTGTGTTTTTTTTGTTTTGTTTTAATCACTGTGAACCCATCTGACTCGTGCCTTTGAATCGGTCAGCACAGAACATCACAACATTGGGGTCTAGACATCGTGCAGTTTGTACAAGTTCATAATACACTGGATTCTTATCAGATTTCCCACAAAAAACATCAAATTTGCAACTTGTCACCTTTTCATTCACCTCCTCCACCTTTAACTCTCTATCTCTTCTTCTGTCTTTCTTTTCCATTGTTTTTAGATTAAAATTGGTAATTATATTTGTGTCTTTATCTTATCTTTTCAAATCAGCGTCCGAATTTGAAATTACGGTACTTACCTACTCACCTCCATTTAACCATCTTTCCTTTGTACACAACAGGGTACTCTACTCATATCCTGGAACTTGGAACTATTTCCCCAGTATATTAAGAATGATAATTTTACCCGTATATTGGAATGAGAAGTTTACCCCCATATGAGAAATCAATGCCATTAAAAACACTGATGTTAATTATTTTCCATACCCATAAAAGAAGACCCAAAGATGGAACATAGGAGATCAAAATCTGACTCCATAGATACGACTCGGAGCCCTTGCCACCACTTTGCTGCTCAGTTCTAAACTTGACCTTTTAACCATAAGAATTTAGCTGTATATCGTCAGTCAACTCACAAACTCCGATTTTAACTTCGACATCAACACCCCTTTGTTATTGTACATGATTTTCGTCACAGTATGATTAATAAAGGTATTTTTGGGTAATTTTCACCTTCAGTTGTTAAAATTCCTAGCATTAAATTGTGCGTGCACATTATCTGAAATAAACTTAATTGTTATTAAGAACACATTTTATGATATTTTTGTGTTAAAGCATGCAGTTGTATTGTTTTCAAAAAACTTTCCAAGATTTGTTTATTTTTCACGGAGACTTTCAAAATAGCTACCAGCTTAGTTCAAAGTGAAAGTCAAGGGAGGTTACTCTAATTGCCTTATTTGCTAGGAATTTTGTCAACTAAAGGTGAAAATTACCTATTTTTGTATATAATCATTAATAAATATTTGTAGTTATTGCGATTGTTGATCCATTGACAGCATTGCTGAATTCGGTTATCTGCAGACACCAAAAAATCCTGGTTAGTTTTAAAGTGGGGGCCCCTTTTGTTGTTATTTCTTTTCTTTTTTTTTTCTTTTTTCATCATCGGCGAAAAAACAAAATTACAGTCATAAAAGGAGGATCCAATTTATGGCTAAATTGTAAAACGAGCCCTCACTTTAAAACTAACCATTTTCACAAAATAAATTTTTTTAGAATATACACATTGAAGTGAATATTAAAATAAATAAATAAGATATATTTAGTATTGTAAAATAGCGGGTTCAAGAAAAATAAAACATTTATTGCAAAAAACACTTTATGGTAGGAATTTACGCGAAAATAGTTAAGGATTACCCATTTAAAATTGACTTTGAAATTTTTAAGATAGTATAAGAATAGGATGTAAGTTTTTATAATACATTAGAAAGCTCAGATGTGGGTATATACCTGTACATAAAATAATCAAATGTAGGTATATACCTGTACATAAGATAATCCAAAGATATAAAACATAATAACAAATACAGACTTTATTGCCTGAACACATGGATGAATAAACAAATACAATGGCCTACATAAGAGCATACAATGTAGATACAGAAACAGATACAAGAAGATAAGTCCTAAAGAAGTAAAATAGAGGACATGATTACTGATAGTTGAGGGACAGGGACACCAAGCGTCTAGCCCATGTTTAGTGGTTGCTAGACCAAGAGAATGAGGGTGTGAATTTCCCGAGCAGCCACCTATTTGCGAAACCTAACGACAAGGGAAGATAACCCTTTTGGATACATGTCCATCCCAGCAGAGGCGGACAATCGCCACAATAATAAAATACTCAATTTAACTTTTATAAGATAATTTTTTTTTTGGCATCAATTCAAAGAAACAGATTGTTTTTAAAACTACAAAAACAAAAATGCTAAATTAATTCTTTTTTGAGTTTTAAGAAAATAACTTTTAAATTTACAAATCACCTTTTTAGGGCATTGAATATATATTTTTTTATTTATTTTTTATTTATACTAGCAAATATATGCACTCCCCCCCCCGGGTGTAAGTTTTAATGTAATAAAATGTATTAAATTAGAAAGGCTAATCAAACTAAATAAGAATGCAGATAAAAAGATTTGAATCGGGGGGGGGGGTATAATCGAGAAATAGAACAACTGAAACTTACTCTTCCATCACCCCTGTCTTTCATTGCCAAATTTTCCTAATCTAATAAGAAGTATAGAATAAAATTACAGTTATTTCTTCTTGTTAATATATATATATTTTTTAAGATATCCCCCCAAATTTGTTCTCTTATTCAATAAGATAAAATCAAACAATTAGAAATCAATAATACTAAGCACATGTTTATTAAAGAATTTTTTAATATCAATATGCAAATTAGCCTTGCTGTTCACACTGTAAATTGCTATTTTGTTGTATATATAAATACAATTGCACATTACTGGTATGTAGATAAGGCCAACAGTATGAATTATGTAAAATAATTTTATTAATAATTCAGGTTTAAATAAAGATAAAATCATAGAGAATCTGATGTAAATAATTAAGGGAATTGTGACTGGAATGGTAATATAATTTCGGTTACAGGCAGGAAAACACACAATCTCCATTATAATAAGAGATATTCTTCAGGATATAATTTTTCAAGAGATGTAAAAATAAGGGACCGGGAAATTTTTTTCTTCAAATGGTCAAAGGTGACCCCACCTCCACATTTTGAATTGATAAACAAAAAAATTTCTCAAATTTATTTTTTTATATAAAATAAGCTAATCGTTTCAAAAGTAAGTTGTTGAAAAATAATTTGGTCAAAATTTCATTAAAATCAGGCAATTCCCTGATTTTTAGTGAAAGTTTTAAAATAAAGAACATTTTTGAAAATTTATTATCTCCCTTGGCAATTTTTGCTAAATATATATCTATATTTATCTCCCTTACTTTCCGCCTTTTAGACAACCTTTCGTATTGATTACAAACGACGATACGTTATAATTTTATTTAACAAGAAAACATTAGTCTTATTTTAAATATGATATTTTAGCTTAAAAAAAAAATGAAGAAAAAAACAGACGAAAGAAAAGAGAAAGAAGTAAGTATAATATTTTTCCCCCCAAAAAAACATAATGTTCAGGAAATCTTTTCCACTGACGAAGTGAAATATTTTTTTAAAATATGGCAATAATTTATCCTCTGTGAATATAAAAACATCTGGAATCTTTTGAAAATTGATTTGATCATATTTTATGTTCGTTAATATCCGTATTAATCGGTAGGGGTGACAAACACCCCCCCCCACACACACACACTCAATCAAAATATTGGGCCAGTGTTAGCCGATTAAATTTCCTCGAAATCTTTTTAAATCTATTAAATAGATTTAAAAAGATATTTCATTATAAACAAGGATTTTATTAAATAAATACGAACTTAAACCCAAATGAGAAAACACTTGACTTATCCATTAAATAAACGGGAAAATGTTTGTTAATTTACAAAAAGTTTTATTTTATTTTTTATTTTAAACTATATTAACTAGGTCATTAAAAACAGGGAAATTCTTCAAGTTTTTTTCTTCGAATTAAAATTGTAATAGGGATACCCAAAATTGGCATAAAATGCGTTTTTGACAAAATGACTTTACCCCCCACACATACACTTACAGAAAATAATTTACCAAAAATCAGAGAATTATCAAATTTTAATGAAATTATCAGTGTTGATTTATCAATGAATGATGTTCATAATGCATTATTTATTTTATTTCAAAACTTTCTCATTTTTTCAGGTCACTTAATTTTACCCCCCCCTTATTTTGGGGGTGTTGAATCTTGGCGAGTTGGCCCTTGTTTGATACTAATTACTAGGTACCACCAATTTGACCCTGTGCAATTTACCCCCCCCCCTACATTTAACACAATGAAACTTGCAGAAAAAATAATATTTTCTTGAAAAGATTTTTTCCATTCGAAAGAAAAAACATTAAACAAACTCCTGATGATTTTTTTAAATTTTTATCAGCTTACGAAAATAATGAAAATTATGATTGAAAAACAATGTTTTCATTTTTGCACTGTTAAATCAACTGAAATTTAACGTAGCTAAAAACAAGTTACGATAAGAGGATTTTTAAAAAATTCTATGAAAAATCAATTAATTATCTGATTTGCCCGAAAATTTCCATAAATGTTTACCATTGGATGTAAATACATCTGAAATAGTTTTTTTCTAAAATATATTAGGGGAAATATTTTTTACGAGGTCTATTCCCCCCTCCTATTTTATTTTATGAGATAAAAAAAAATGACGCGTCAGAAAAATTTTTTTTCTTTTTTTCTATAAAGATAAGAGTCTGAATAACTATATCAATGAAATTGTATGAATGTACAACGTAGGGGTTTCACGGCAAAATCTGTGTGTAAAGCCTTATCAGATATCGGTCTGGTCGGAGCCAAAAAAAGATCGGCACTTAAATCAATCACTGACACAGCTGAAAGAAGTGCCAAATGGCTCTTCCTGAAAAGAAATTGTTCTTGGAAAAATCATACCCAAGAAAATCCCAAGTAACTTACAATTTGTTTCATCCGTCAAATAATCTAAAAGGTAACTTGGAGGAATGACCTTTGAACG
Organism: Doryteuthis pealeii; assembly: GCA_023376005.1. Lineage (NCBI taxonomy): Eukaryota > Metazoa > Mollusca > Cephalopoda > Myopsida > Loliginidae > Doryteuthis > Doryteuthis pealeii. The sequence goes on from CM042151.1 coordinate 97,219,321, forward strand.
GTTTTCTAGATGGACTATTTTCAAGAGACAATTTTTCCTGTTTTCTTTTAAATAATGGTGTATATGCCCTTTTAATTTTTTATTTTTTAAAGATCCGTTTGCTGTGTGTATATATATATACATGTGTGTGTGTGTGTGTGCATGAGTGTATATATATATATATATATATATATAATATATACACATGTGTGTGTATATTAGTTATAAATTTTAGCACTTCCCCGTCAATCATCGTTTTTATCTTAATTTAATTCATTTTTTCGTTCCATCCCAACTAGAGGGAAGGAAGGAAAGAAAAATGGAAAAGAGGGGAATGAAACACAAAGTACTGGAGCCTTTTAGTTGCCATAGAACTTACACATAAAGGCATTATTTTATCCCGACTGTATATATTGAAATCTTTTTTTAATCCCGATCCCGAGTAGGAAATTAGAATATTTACTAACATATTAAAAATAGTTATATCAATCCAGTAAAATTAGTATACAGTTATAAAGAGGGAATTCTTAAATAATAGTTAAACGTAATTTAAACGGTAGTTATATTACATCGGTCAAACAATTTTTAGTCGCACAACGGTGAATAAGGAATTTTTAGAAAATACATGTCATGCATTCGTTTTTCAACATCCGAATTAAGTTTATTCAAAATATTTACCTTTTCGAGTAGGATATCAGCAAGGTTACATAATTTTGTGTCATTCGATTTTCGTAAGACACAAATGCAACTTTATTTTCGAAAGACAAAATATTTTAATGAATAGATAATAGAATATTTCGTAGGGTTTAACTTTAATCCATTTTCATTCGTTCTAGTCAGTTGCGTTTATTTAGTTTTTATTCGCTTTAGTCATTTTTGTTTTTAATTTATTTTAATTTTTTTTTTTTACCCCCTCTCACGAGAAAATATATATCTATCAATGTTATTTATTTTAAACCGGTCAAATAATTGTATATTTATAAAATTATTTTAGTCGTGATATATATATATATATATATATATATATATATATATATATAGGGATGTGCAGAGATTGGTTAGAACGCTTGTCTCTAAAGGTTAGAACTCTCCTGTTTTTTTTTACAATAGGTGAAAAAAGATATGGAGGCCAATGTTATTTAGAGTGACATAATTCTATTTCGTATGTTTCAAATACCCAGATTTGAACTTCGGTTAAACATTGTTGAATAATGAATTTTAAAAGTATTGCGTCAATTATGATTAAAAAGTAAAGATTAATTTTTAGTTTAAGAAAAAAGCGCTAAGTGTTTAAAAAAAACAAAAAAACAAACACGTAAAATCATTTTTTTTGTTTTCATTTTTTTTGTTTACTTTAAAACGGAAAATGTTTAAATCATGAACAAAATTTATTTGTTAAGCACAACAATTTAAAAAAAGAATCAGCAAAATTAAAATAATAATCCGAATTTAATGAAATGATCGGTATATCAAGAATTAAGATCTTATATTTGAAATAAATCTTTACTTTAAATTTTAATTTAAAGTAAAGATAAAGTAGGTATTTTGTTTTTTTTTTGTTTTTTTTTTGTAAAAACAAACACGAAGAAATGTTTAATTTTTTTTTTTTTGAGGAAAATTAATTTTACATTTCTTGAATGAAAATTTAATGACGAAACATATTTTAAAAAATCGCTGTTTATAAACTTTATGCATAAAGTTATATTTTGCCGAAAAAACAGAAGCCACAATTTTTTTAATAATACTGTTAATTAATAAAAATTATGGTTTTAGCACCGGAAAAAAATTCCAGACTGACCAATTACAGAATAAACGATATTAGGAAACTTTAAAAATTTCAATAGCGAATAATTTCATAAACAAAAAGAATTCATTTGTCAATAATTTCTGTTAACGCGAATGAAAATTTACATGAAAACAGCCAAAATTTAACAAGACTTTAAGTGTTATTTGTTTGTGGTTGTTTGTTTGTTTGTTTTTTTTGTTTATTTATTATAACTACAAAAATGTTTAATAGTTAGTGTTAAAGTGTTATTTGTTTGTGGTTGTTTTGTTTGTTTGTTTTGTTTTGTTTTGTTTTTTTTGTTTTTTAATATAACAACAAAAATGTTTACTAGTTAGTGTCAGTATAACAATAAAAATATTCGTGTAAAATATATTTTTAAGAACATTCAGTTTAATTTCAGTGTTCAATAATTTAATTTTTTTATTTTAATTAGATTAGGTATTAATTTCCAGTTTACTATTTTTGAAAGGAATGTAAAAAATAAATAAATAAATAAAAGAACAATGTACTTTTTGAAATAAAGTCTTCCTTTATGAATGAATTATAATATGAGATGCGTTGACTTGTGAGATGCGTTGAATTCGTTCAAAAATCACGTGGTCAGAGAGCAAGATAAATGGCTCTTTTAGGCTTCCATAATTTAGATTGACGATTTTTAAAAATCGTTTTAATTCTTTTAAAATATGTTGCCAGGTTATGCATGGTTTTTAACTTAGATTTTTTCAAAGATAAAATTCTGGGCTATCTTTTGGTTAAAATTGATAGTTAGTCCATAATAATCTTGCACATATATAATGGACCTTGAAATTTTTAAGGTAGTGAAAAACTCAGTTTAACTTAGAATAATTTTTTTTTGCATCAATTTAAAGAAAACTACATTTTTTAATACTATGAAAAAAAAAACTTGCTACATTATTTATTTTTTGAATTTTAAGAAAATGAATTTTAAATTTTAAAATCACTTTTTTAGGTTATTGAATTTATATTTTTTATTTTTTTATTTTTCTATATATTCTTCAGGATATGATCTTTCAAGAAATGTAAAAATTAGGGACCGGGATTTTTTTTTCTTCAAATGTCAAAGGTCAACCCCCCCCCACACACACACATTCTGAATTTATAAAAAAAGTATTTTTTCCAGTTTCTTCCATAAAATAAACTAATCCTTATAAAATTAAGTCGTGGGAAAATAATTTGGTGAAAATTTCATTAAAATCGGACAATTCCCTGATTTTTGGTAATTGTTTTAAAATTAAGAAATTAAAAAAAAATAAATAAATTACCTCCCTTTGCACTTCCTTGCACATGGCTATATATTATATATATACACACATATGAGAGGAATCCTAGGAAACAACAGTTCATGCCAAACTTAATATTCGATTTAAGTTTCGTTAGGAATTCCCCCCCCCATAGTACATCATCTAGGGTATATATTACAGTCGCATTTCGTAAGTCTTAAACTCAGTATTTTCGTTTTTTTTTTTTTGTTTTTTTTTTTTTTTTCGTACAAATACTAAACGAAGCTTAACATCGCTTTTTTTTTTTTTTTTTTTTTGTTGTTACCCTCTTTATCGAGTAGATAAATTGATATTTAGCAATGTTAGTTATTTTAAACCGATCAATTTATTAAACTAGTTTTCAACCGTATATAGATATTTATAGACATTAATTAGAATGTACATATATTTTACGCAATTTTACACCTTTGACAAATTTTTTTTTTTTTTTTTTTTTTTTTTTTTTTACCCCCTTAACTACATGTATATATTTCTAGTCATTACCAGCGCGAAAAAAAAATAGCTTAAATTCCGTATTCAACTTCAACCAAATTGAATATGGAGTAATTTGTATATTGCTATTATGGACCCCCCCCCTAAAAAAAAAATTTAAAAAAAAAACAACAAAAAATCAAAAAACTTCTCAATTGTTACAACTTACATTCCTTTCAGTCTCATATATCCAACGTGTTTTTCTTCTTAGTAACATCCTAGCCATGCCAATGCATTTATTAAAAGAAAATGTCTGAATCGCGCGATCCTGTTTATATCAACTACTCTTATCATTGATTGGCTGAAAAAGTAGCCATTCAGATATAAAGAGTTCGAGGATCGCATTGTCGTAGCATAATTTTTTTTCTTTGTTGGCGTTGCACAAGGGTGGCGGGTTGGAGTTTGATCGGCTCCAACGGGGTCTGGCTGGCTGAGGGGGGGTATTATGTTGAAAGACCCGAAACCCCCCTATGAAGCTTGCCAATAACATAACTGACGACGCCACCTTGCACTAAGTCTAGCGTATTTCAAACATTATCGAAATGAGTAAAAAAAAAGCATTATAAAGTTCATTCATTGATAAACAACCACTGAAAATTTCATTAAAATCTGATAATTCCCTGATTTTTGGTAAATTATTTTCGGGGTGGGGGCTAAAGTCATTTTGTCAAAAACGCAATTTAGCCTCAATATTTTCCGATTTTCAGTACTTATTTTCTTATAAAATTTCCGCTTAAATTTTTTTTTCTATTTACAACTTCGGTCTTTTATCTTTTTATTTCTATTGTAATTAGTATCAATCAAGGACCAACTCGCTAATATTTTACACCCCCGAAATAAGGGGGTGTGGGTCAAAATTAAGTGACCTGAAAAAAAAATGAGAAAGTTTTGAAATAAATAAATAATGCATTATAAAGATCATTCATTGATAAATAAACACTGAAAATTTCATTAAAATCTGATATTCCCTGATTTTTGGTAAATCATTTTTGGTAAGTCATTTTTATCAAAAACGCATTTTAGGCCAATTTTGGGTATACCTATTTTTAGGTACCACCAATTTGACCCTGTGCAATTTACCCCCCCCCCTACATTTAACACAATGAAACTTGCAGAAAAATTAATATTTTCTTGAAATTTTTTTTCCATTCGAAAGAAAAAACATTAAATAAACTCCTGATGATTTTTAAAAATTTTTATCAGCATACGAAAATAATGAAAATTATGATTGAAAAACAATGTTTTCATTTTTGCACTGTTAAATCAACTGAAATTTAACGTAGCTAAAAACAAGTTACGATAAGAGGATTTTTTAAAAATTCTATGAAAAATCAATTAATGTCCGATTTTCACGAAAATTTCCATAAATGTTTACCATTGGATGTAAATACATCTGAAATAGTTTTTTTCTAAAATATATTAGGGGAAATATTTTTTTACGATGTCTATCACCCCCCTATTTTATTTTATGAGATAAAAAAAATGATGTGGAAAAAAAATTTGGTACTTTTTTTTCTATAAAGATAAGAGTCTGAATAACTATATCAATGAAATTGTATAACGTACCGAATTATAGTTTTTTAGGAAAAAATAATGAAATCGGAAATAAAAAGTGCAAAAAAAATGTCATAATATTAATATTTGAAAACTTTTTTTTCTTATGTAATTGGTATGTACTATATTCTATTAAATTGTCCAAAAAAAAAATTTTTTTTAAGAAATTAATTTTTACGAGATTTTCAATCTTTTGTGTGATTAAATATTTTTATTTTCTGCGTGAAATAAATTAAATTTTTTTTTTTCCTGTGGAAAAAAATCAAAATTTTCACGGATATTTAAAAACATGAATTTTAGAATTCAGGTGAACTAAAAGTTGGTCCGATCCGTGCTCGATTAATATTTTTTAAAGAATTTGTAATTTTTATTGTTGAATAGTAATGTGTGATTCTTAGAATGTACGGAAGAGCAAAACTGACATATGACGAGACGCTTCTCGGTAACTAAAGTTTGTTTTTCTGAGCGTAAAAAAATATTTTATTTAACTTTTACGACCAATTAGAATAAAAAATAATATATTGAATGATTGTTTTATCAGTTTTTCTCTTAGAAAAAATATTCAAATTTTCATTTTATTTTCGATTTTAAGAATTAATACTAAAACCGAAGACATTTTTTAACGTCAATTTCACTGCGAAATTTTAAGATTAAAGTTTTTCAAGTTTTTATTCATAGTAAATTGTAATATTAAAGTTTTTAAAGATTTTATTCATTTTAAATTGTAATATTTAAGTTTTTAAAGATTTTATTCATTTTAATAGAAAAAATTTGGCTAAAAAGTTTGTCCGTTACACCCATCCGTACTTAGATGCATAACTGTAAGAGGGTAATAATATGTATTTCTTTCTCTCTAAATCGCGGCCTGAAAATTACCCTTTCGCACGTAATATGGATAGGTTTGTTTATTTTTTAAGATAACGATGTAATTTTTCCCAATCGGATAATTTGATCTTTGAATTAACTATTTTTCTTTGTAACAACCCTGTACGATCTTTTTTTTAACGAGATTTTTGATAAACAAAGTTCGGAAATATCTATTTCCGTTTTATTCAAGATGGCATAAACGGTCTGGTGGTACCTACCTATTTTCAATGTATTAAAAATAAATTGCATATGTAATGATATTTTTCTTTTTTCAATGATGGTTATTATGTTACTACTTATCGTTTTAGACAAAAGTTTGACCTTAAATAATAGATTTAATTAATTTTAATTCGTTTTTTAAAAAATATAGCTGACGAATTTTGGGTATCTCTAGTTCACAATTTTTCAAGAATTTTTGGGTTTTTTGTAAGTTGGTAAAGGGTCCAAATAATAATAATTTTATAGACTCACAGAGAGAGAGAGAGAGAGAGAGAGAGAGAGAGAGAGAGAGAGAGAGAGAGTGTGTGTGTGTGTGTCTCTTCATACAATAGCAGCAGCAGCAGTCGTTATGATGTCAGTGAATCGAGAGGTTGACTATTTTCATTTATTTTCATCTCTCAATGGGAGATTTATTATACTTCTTGTATTGTTTATTGTTTTGTTTTTTTTTTATAATTTGGGATTTTCTGGTATGATATTATATATAGGCACTGCCAATTTTGTTGTCATATGCGTATTTTACCAATTTTCATGTTAAAAACGAATTAAAATTGATTTTAAAATTTTAAATAACCTTTTTCTAGGGATAACTAATTTCAGGTCACGTGATCAGTTTAGGCGATATTGAATAAACAAAAGTAAATATTTTTAACTTTGTTTTTTTTTTAAATCTCTAAAAAAAATGTAACGATCATACAGAGTTGTTATAAAGAAAAAACACTTAATTCAAAGATCAAATTATCTGATTGAGGAAAATTACTCACTAGGTACCACCAATTTACCCTGTGAAATTTACACCCCCCCCCCATATTTAACACAATGAAACTTGCATTAAGATTAATATTGACATTTTTTTTTCCAATCAAAAGAAGAAACATTAAACAAACTCCGGATGATTTTTTTAAAAAATTTTCAGCTTACGGAAATAATGAAAATTATTTGGTCTTCCGTATATTCTAAGAATCACACATTCAACAATGAAAAAAAACCCTCTTAAATACTCTTAAAAATATTAATATATTGTGGATCAGATAAATTTTTAGTTCACCTGAATTCTAAAATTCAGTGTTTTATTATATTTAAATATCCGTGAAAAATTAGATTTGTACACACAAAAAACATTTTTAAACATTAAAAAAAAAAAACAACGAATTATTTAAGCACACAAATTTTAAAATCGCTTAATCTCTTAAAAATTAATAATAAATTTCTTTAAAAAAAATTTTTCTTGACAGTTTAATAGAATATAGTGCATATCACTTAAAAAAGCAAAAAAATAAAGTTTTTAAATAATAATATGACATTTTTTTGCACTTTTTATATCAGAATTTATTAATTTTTCAAAAAAAAAACTACTGCATTGTATACTATACATTTTTTATATAGTTATTCAGACTCTCATCTTTATAGAAAAAAAGTATAAACGTTTTTTGACGGTTCATTTTTTTTGTATCTCATGTATATTGTTGCAATTTTTTAATTTCAATTTATTTTTTAATATGCTCCTGGATTTGATCTTTTTATAAATGTAAAAATTCGGGACTAGAATTTTTTTTTATTCAGATGACCATACCCCCACACAACAATCATAATTGATAAAATTCTTTGTTACAGAATGCTAGGGTTGCTCCTTTTTGCACATGCAAAAAATCATCTAAAATAAATCTGATATTAATGAAACTTTTATTGTAAATAAATGTTACTAACTTGAAAAGGCTAATTTTTTTTTTGTTTGTTTTTGTTTCACACATTGATCCCCTGTACAAATATTTTGGTATTTTTTTCTGTATGAAGATGAATTTTACATTTTGGAAAGATAATTCAATGATGGAACCTAAGTAGAAAAAAAATCGATACTAGACCAGATTTGGTAATTGGGCATCTTAAACCTTGAAACTTAAGTCTCATGAATAAGAAAAAATATGTATCTTTTTTTTTCTAAATTGTTAGATTATTTTCTAAGGAATTTTATATTAAAAGTTCCTGTTGTCTACTTATTTATTTATTCATTATTATTTTTATTAGTGATTTTTTTAAATTCATAAAATGTAAAATAAATACTTTTGTTTAGTGTATAGAAAACTCGTATTTATTTATATTTAACGAAAATATTATGTAAAAATATTTAGCTAAAAATAATGACATATAATGACAATCTTTATAAAAAGATATGGAAAATAAGGTTTAAATTAAAAATTATCATCATTTTTATTGATGGAAGTATGTTGGGGACATAATATTCTATTCTTTTTCCTTTTTTTTTTTTTTGAAAACTGTTGTTGTTGCTGCTGCGCATCTGTGAATAATTTCAAATAAGTTAAAATCTGTGACACCTATAGAGCTCAAATAGTATTTGTTTGAAGAAATTAATTATATTTGAAATCAACTATGAACGGAATATAAAAAAATTATTCCATGTATGATACTCCATAGATAATTACTTGGGACTAATTGTTCGCGTCAAGATTCGATAACTATGTCAACAAAGATTAAGAATTTACTGCGATTAAATATAAAATGCAAAAATTTAGGTTATATATAACAGAAATTTGATTTTTTTTAACATATAAACTTGGAATTGTCCTTTATATTAAATGTAAAAGAAAACATTAAAAATTAATCTTCCATTTTTTATTGACATTTTAAAATATTTTTAACAATTTGCATGTCTATGATAAGAGCGTGTTTTGAGTATCCCTACAGAATGCAGATACAAAAAAAAAACTAACTTAATTACATTCTTATCTAATAATTACTGAAAAAGATAAACCAATAAGATAGGTACTACCAAAATGTTTGCCAATTTTCATTTTTAAATTGAATTAGAATTGATTAAAGCTATTATTTAAGATTAAATTATATATATATATATAATTTGATCTTGAATAATCGATTTAATCATATATATATACAAACATTTTCTTGGAGTTCCCATTTGAAATACCATATTCAAAAACATACTAGAGAGCCTCCACCAATAACATCAAATGGAAAGGTGACTGTGTTCTATGACAAAGTAATCCAGACAGGTAGATTCCGGACAATTCCAGGGAAGCCAAGCTGCTATGAAACACAAATAGCAACTATCAAAGGAACTTTCTCCATCCTAAAAAGATCATTAGGATATAAATACTATTTATAAAGAAATCAAGTGTTAGCCCCAGGACAGGGGCCCCCCTTGACTTCTAAAAAAATCTAATAAGAAAATCAATGATGTCTGTGGATTAGCATTTTCTTGGAGTTCCCATTTGAAATACCATATGCAAAAAGTTACTGGTGAGAAATCATTACTACTAGGGAAGTATTTTCAATGCTGTGAAGTAATATACTTCTGATTTATTCTGTAAAGATTTTGAATGATTTCACTGAGAATTTAAAGGAAATGAGTCAGCTATGATTAAAGGTCTGATCTTGTCTGGAAATTTGGTTATCTATTTTGAATAATAGGACAAGAAACCTAGGACTTGATGTAAGATAGCTGTCAAGTTTGAGTGTCCCTTCAGATATTGTGTTGCCAGGAGGAAAATTAACAGAAATGATTGGTAGGGAGGAAGTTTATTCATTGAAACTTATTCTTTTTGTTTTTTTTAATAATATCTCAATTTCAATTCATTTGCAGATACCAATATTGGAGTAGAATCATTTGAAAACTTCATTGTGAAATTGTAGATCATCATTTTTAACTAATGGCAATTTGAAAATACAGATGCGAATTCACACTCAAGAGGAACCATTTTCAGCGTGTTTGATTTTGAAAATAGACATGGAGACACACACTAGTAAGAAACAATTATTTTGTAAAGTCTGTGAATCATCATATTCTACAAGTTCCAGTTTGAAAATACACATGAGAGAAACCATTTTCTTGTGAAGTCTGTGGATTAGCATTTTCTACGAGTTCCGGTTTTAAATACCACATGCGAACACACACTGGAGAGAAACCATTTCATTGTAAAATCTGTGGATCAGCATTTTCCACAAGTTCCCATCTTAAATATCACATGCACAAACACACTGGAGAGAAACCATTTTTTTGTAATGTCTGTGGATTAGTATTTTCTACGAGTTCCAGTTTGAAAAGCCATATGCGAGCACACACTGGAGATAAACCATTCTCTTGTGATGTCTGTGGATCAGCCTTTTCTTGGAGTTCCCATCTTAAATATCACATGCAAAAACACAGTGACAAAAAAACATTTTCTTGTCAAGTCTGTAGTTCAGAATTTTCTATGCGTTCTCATTTGAAAGCCCACCTGCACACCCACAAGGTACAGAAAAAATATTCTTGTAAAATTTGCAGATCAGCCTTTTCAAAAGGTTCTATTTTGAAAGCACACATGCAAACCCATAATGGAGAGAATGAATTTTCTGGTGAGGTCTGTAAATCGGCATTTACCAAAAATGATAATTTGAAAATACAGAGGCAGAAAAAGACTAGAAAGAAAGAATTTTTTTGTGAAGTCTGTGGATCAGCTTTTTACATAAGTTCCCATTTGAAAAGACACATGCAGACACACACTGGAGAGAAACCATTTTCTTGTGAGGTCTGTGGATCAGCATTTACTAGTAGCTATAATTTGAAATGCCACATGCGAACGCATACTGGAGAGAAACCATTTTCTTGTAAAGTGTGTGGATCTGGATTTTCTGTGAATTCCAATTTGAAAAGACACATACAAATGCACATTGAAGATGAACCATATTCTTGTGAGGTCTGTGGATCATCATTTACTAGGAGTTATGCTTTGAAATGCCACATGCGAACACACATTAGAGAAAAACCGTTTTCTTGTAAAGTTTGTGGATTAGCATTTTCTAGAAGTTCCCCTTTGAAATACCACATGCAAACTCACACTGAAGATAAACCATTTGCTTGTAAAACCTGTGGATCAGCATTTTCCACGAATTCCCATCTTAAATACCACATGCACAAACACACTGGGGAGAAACCATTTGCTTGTAAAGTCTGTGGATCAGCATTTTTTACAAGTTCCAGTTTGAAAAGTCACATGCGGATACATACTGGAGAGAAACCATTTGCTTGTAAAGTCTGTGGATTAGCATTTTCTACGAGTTCCAGTTTGAAAAGCCACATGCGAACACACACTGGAGATAAACCATTCTCTTGTGAGATCTGTGGATCAGCATTTTCTTGGAGTTCTGCTTTGAAAACTCACATGCAGACACATACTGGAGAGAAACCATTTGCTTGTAAAGTCTGTGGATTAGCATTTTCTACGAGTTCCAGTTTGAAAACCACATGCGGATACATACTGGAGAGAAACCATTTGCTTGTAAAGTGTGTGGATCTGCATTTTCTGTGAGGTCCAGTTTGAAAAGTCACATGCGGATACATACTGGAGAGAAACCATTTTCTTGTGATGTCTGTGGATTAGCATTTTCTTGGGATTCCCATTTGAAATACCATATGCGAAAACACACTGAAGAGAAATCATTTTCTTAGCTTGTGACAATGTAAATGGGGAATACAATTTCTTCACTCAATCCACAAATATGGCAAACAGAAATCAATTAATAAAAAAATATTCACTATGTATATTTTCTTGTTTATTATATATATATATATATATATATTTTTACCCATCACTTTCTATGATGACTTTTTGCAAACTGACTAATAATGCAGTTACATATTTTTAAAATCTACTTTCACAGCTCTACTCTCTCACTTCAAGTATTCCTGCTACTAATTGTGTAACAAATTTATATCTTTAATAATCCTTCAAGTTTATTATGACATCATTATGTCCTTACGTCAATGTTCACATATGTTTACAAATAAACATGATATTCTTTTAATTAATAACATAAAACTGTAACTTCATTACAATTCAATACAATAACATTCTACAAGAACATCAATTTTGTCATTCGTAAGAATATAGCTATGAGAATATTTTTATCCGCCCTGTCGGCTGGGGCGTTAGAATGCACCTCTGCAGAGGGGGTAAGACTCCCGTGATGCTTAAGGATAGAACCCAGGTGGCTGAGCAGTCCATGACTTGCAATATTCCACTTTAGGCTTTTCTTGTGCTAGACGGGCGGTCGGAGAGGCCCCCTTTGATCAATCGGCTGGCCACGTCAAGCCCTAGCTCCTATATGATTGCCCCAATCCTATTGCACTTATGGCAACCCCCAATCCTTCTTATCGGTGGCTGAGGCTCTATATGTCCTGGGAATGACGTTAAACTCTATCTGATGGTGAGCTTCCAGTTCTGGTAGTTTGGGGAATGTGGAGCACCCCTTCATCACCATTGCTTCCTGGTCCACTGTGACCCAGAGTGGTAGTACCTATTAGGGTCCCATCTAAGTTTATAAATAAAATTGTATTATGCATTAAGAATGAATTTATTTCACAACTTTGTCGGCATTAAATGACCCACCGCGGTTGATTTCCTAGTTGAGTAACATGATATTACAGGTTGACCCAGAAAAAACAAAACCCAAATTATTTATTATCCCATTAACCTAACCTTAAACCCTAATCCTGACCCTACCCCCCCTAGTTGAGTAACATGTTATTACAGGGTGACTCAGAAAAAATAGAACCCACAAATTTTGTAATAAAACTTGATTTTAATTTTTTTTTTTTAAGTCCTAGGGTTTAGGGTTAGTTTAATGGGAAAATAAATAATTTGGGTTCTGTTTTTTCTGGGTTAACCTGTAATATCATGTTATTCAACTAGGACATAACCTTTATTTGTACGTTTTTTTGGTTAAAGAGACAGCTATATAACTTGTCTTTTTGATTTATAAATGACCTTAAAATATATTTAACTATTATTTTGTCATTCGTATGTTTTTTGTTTAAAGAGACAGCCATATAACTTGATATGAAATCGAAATGACATGAAAATATTCTTAAATATGGCCTATAGCTTCAAAAAAGGCTAAAGCAAGTGAGAATAAAGTTTTCTTGGTTAAAAATATTGAAAAACCTAAAATGTTCAATATTGAGGATTCTCCTTATCATACTTAATCTTTGTATTTCCATACACATGCAGATATCAAAACAGCTTGCATCATCTTAAATGATTAATACACATGATTAATGTGCAATGTGCATTCAGTGTACTAACAAATGGCCTTATCACATTTATGGGATATATAATTTGCTTAATGATTTTAATAATAAATGTCTTTTGTTATTCATTTGTAATTTTATTGTTTTATTTTCATTTATGTAAACAATAGTTTTCTGTATATCACTCAGGTTCAGTTGCAGGTATTTATATACAAGTCTGAAATCAATCAGGTTTTTTCATGTAATAATATCCCACAAACAAAACTCCCTGGTGTACATTGGAAGTTTTGAGGGTCTGATGGACAGGTGAAAGGTTGAAAGTCACTTCCATTGAAAGAACCCTGGGAAAATTAATGTTTTAGTGAAAAATTATACATTGATATTTGTTTTGTTAAAAAGGGTGGAAGCCTAACTTTTCAATTGAGTTTTCTCCAAATATTATTAGATAATAAATCTAAAATAGGCTTGTTATTGAATATATATATTTTTTTAGAATCTAGAATTATGAAATTTGACACAAAATTAGGTATTTCATATTTTAAATGAATTTTATCTATTAATTAGGTATATGGATTGTTGTTTTCAAGGCGCATATAGATGGCATTTATTTTAGAGAATTTTGATTTATTTCCTTTGAATAAGTTTGATTGAAATGATTCAATAATTTAAAAGAATTCATTGATTAATAAGTCAACACTGAAAATTTTATTAAAATCAGATAATTCTCTGATTTTTGGCAATTTTTTTTTCTCTTCTGCAATCTGGGCCTCCGCATTTTTAACATTTTTTTGCTGACTTTTTATAAACAAAAACGCCAGATTTTTTTAAAACTTTAGTTTTTCTGTGTGTTTTGAACAAAAAAAGATATTTCATTTAAATCAATATCAAAATTTAATCATTTTTCTATACATAGTGTATTTAATGATTTTTATTATTGATTTCTAAGAAGAGACTGATATAAAATCTTAAATAATGTGGGTGTTTTAGTCTGTAACTATTTCACACCGAGGGCCCATTTTGATCAGATTTTTAGCTGAATTTAATTGTTTGAAATTTATTAAAAATAAATTACATATGAAATATTATTTTTCTTTTTTTTTCTTTTTTACTGGTGCACATCATACTTTTTGAATTAAACAAATAATTTGACCTTAAATAATCAATTTAATAAATTTTCATTTCTTTTTAAAATAAAAATAAGCTCACAAATTCATGGTACCATTATGTGTTTCTTGCTTTTTATTGAAAATTATATTTAGATATTATGCAAATCCCACCCCCTCGCCTTTTATCGGCACATCAAGTTAGATATTTTACAACCCATCCAATAAAAAAATTAAAAAAAATTTTTTTTAGGAATTTATACAAATTTCAATTGAATTTCTTCAAAACACAATGACCCCACCTTCGAGACATAAAATCCTTCAGTCTTTTTCAATATTTTTTATTTTTCGATTAATCTTCTTTAAAAGAACAATTTAATTTAGCCTTTTTAATGAGTGGTTCCCATATTGAATTCATCTCTATATCTGGGTCTACTCAATAGGTCACTACAGCCCAACATATGAGCTGCTTCTTTTAGACATCTTGTTTTCCATGTCCTTCCCTATCTATTATTTCAACTTGAAAATATAACTTTAATATACAATAGTATATAAAATTATTATATAAAGTGAGAGGGGTTATTGTAAAATATCTACATATATTTGCTGATAAAAAGTGAGAAACACAGCATGGTAAATATCTTAAATTTGTGTTTATTGAAATATGAGACCATATGACCTTTAGGCACCCCTTTTTGATCTCGATTAAGAAAGGACATGTTTTTCATTTACACCGTCAATATCCAGTTGTTTTGACTTACGATTTTTAGATTTTTTTAAAATTATAAAACTAACCCCTAACCCTAACCCCTAACCCTAACCCCTAACAAACAACCGGATATTGGCAGTGTAAATAAAAAACATGTCCTTTCATAATCTAGATCAAAAAGGGGTGCCTAAATGTAATATGGTCTGAAATTTGTACTAATTCAATAAAAAAATATATATATATTTATTTAAAATATTGGGTGAGGGTTCAAAATTGATTTGCTAATGGAAAAATAACCCAGTAATGTTGATCATGGCTAAGCAAAAACAGGAGACAAGACAATTTTATTGTACTAGATGTCCATAAAGTCAGAGAACGCTTTAAATAATTCATAACTTTAAAGTGCATATGGACTTTGTGGGCACCCAGTGTAGTTAATTGATAATTTATAAACTCTGCATCATATAAAAGTATGAATAAAACTGTCTAAATGTGTCGATATTAGATTAATATTATAAGGATGGGGCAAAGTTATACATACTTTGCATACAAATAACTCCGACGAAGGTTAATAGACAAAACATTTAATATACACAGCACATGGATAACAGTAGATACAACGTACATAGTAAAGAGTACATATAAAAAGGGGTACACAAATAAAGATAAAGACACATTCATGAATGATACAGATATACATATATGAGTACAGACATGAGACTAGGAATAGTCCATGCTGTGAGGACTTACAGTAATGTAAGGGGGGGCGGAGCCCCAACGAGAGGGTTTAGATAGAATCTACCCCATGTGGTTCGTAGTTGCCGAAACAGGAAAAGAGAGCGAAAGCGTTTGAAACCGGCGCTTAAATACTATGGTGCCCTAGTGGGCATCATCAAACTAAAAGGGGCAGACAACTCCACCAGGCGAATACAAACTAACGCTACAATATCAATTAAATTATGAAATTGTCGTGAATAAGTGCTGTCCTGGAAATTTTTTAAAATGTCCTGGAAACGTCCTGGAAAATGATTTCCAAAAATGAGTGGGAACCCAGAAGAATCTATATATACTAATACTCATGTTCCTTAATTGTATGACCGTTATCAACTTGCAACACCTTCTGGTTAAGAATGAAACTGTCCAAATCTTCCAGGATGAAATACAAAAATATCCTGATTATCTGGTGTTGCTCAACCACTGAATTCTTATTTCTTATTATGAGTGTTATCACCTCATCTAAATAATAGACTATTCCATTTTTATTTTAAAGAAAGAAAAGGGAGAAAAAGGACATGCTACAAAGAAAAATATAATAAGAAAGAAAAAGAGTAGAGCAAACATAAGATTCAGGGCTATCTTTTGTTAAATTTTCAAGTTAGTCCTTAATGCTGTAAGACAGGTAAAATTTACCTTGAAATTTTTAAGGTACTAAAAAACACTGAAATAATATTTTTTTGCATCAATTTAAAGAAAAATATTTTTTTAATACTACGAAAAAAATAAAAAAAAATAAAAAAAGAATTGCTGCATTATTTATTTTTTGAGTTTTAAGAAAATAATTTTAAAATTTTAAAATCACTTTTTTAGGGTATTGAATTTATATATTTTTTTTAATATATATATTCTTCAGGATATGATCTTTCCAGAATTGTAAAAATTAGGGGTTTTTTTTCTTCAAATTGTCAAACATTCTGAATTGATAAAAAAACATTTTTTTCAAGTTTCTTTAATAATATAAACTAATCATTATGAAACTAAGTCGTCGGAATATAATTTGGTAAAAATTTCATTAAAATTGGACAATTCCCAGATTTTTGGTAATTGTTTTAAAATTTAAAAATTAAAAAAAAATTATCTTCCTTGGCAAATTATCGCCCATTGTTAAATGTATTCATTTATTTATTTATCTCCAGTCTAGTCAAAAACACTCAGTTACTTTAGTGATACACCAGTTTCTTATAAATATCTTATTTTTATCATTATTCGCCTGTCAGTGCTAAATTCTAGTCAAAAACACTCAGTTACTTTAGTGATCCACCAGTTTCTTATAAATATCTTATTTTTATCATTATTCGCCTGTCAGTGCTAAATTCTAGTCAAAAACACTCAGTTACTTTGGTGATCCACCAGTTTCTTATAAATATTCATTTTTTATCATTATTCGCCTGTCAGTGCTAAATTCTAGTCAAAAACACTCAGTTACTTTGGTGATCCACCAGTTTCTTATAAATATCTCATTTTTATCATTATTCGCCTGTCAGTGCTAAATTCTAGTCAAAAACACTCAGTTACTTTGGTGATCCACCAGTTTCTTATAAATATCTTATTTTTATCATTATTCGCCTGTCAGTGCTAAATTCTAGTCAAAAACACTCAGTTACTTTGGTGATCCACCAGTTTCTTATAAATATCTCATTTTTATCATTATTCGCCTGTCAGTGCTAAATTCTAGTCAAAAACACTCAGTTACTTTGGTGATCCACCAGTTTCTTATAAATATCTTATTTTTATCATTATTCGCCTGTCAGTGCTAAATTCTAGTCAAAAACACTCAGTTACTTTGGTGATCCACCTGTTTCTTATAAATATCTTATTTTTATCATTATTCGCCTGTCAGTGCTAAATTCTAGTCAAAAACACTCAGTTACTTTGGTGATCCACTAGTTTCTTATAAATATCTTATTTTTATCATTATTCGCCTGTCAGTGCTAAATTCTAGTCAAAAACACTCAGTTACTTTGGTGATCCACCAGTTTCTTATAAATATCTTATTTTTATCATTATTCGCCTGTCAGTGCTAAATTCTAGTCAAAAACACTCAGTTACTTTGGTGATCCACCAGTTTCTTATAAATATCTTATTTTTATCATTATTCGCCTGTCAGTGCTAAATTCTAGTCAAAAACACTCAGTTACTTTGGTGATCCACTAGTTTCTTATAAATATCTTATTTTTATCATTATTCGCCTGTCAGTGCTAAATTCTAGTCAAAAACACTCAGTTACTTTGGTGATGTTTCTTATAAATATCTTATTTTTATCATTATTCGCCTGTCAGTGCTAAATTCTAGTCAAAAACACTCAGTTACTTTGGTGATTAGTTTCTTATAAATATCTTATTTTTATCATTATTCGCCTGTCAGTGCTAAATTCTAGTCAAAACACTCAGTTACTTTGGTGATCCACCTGTTTCTTATAAATATCTTATTTTTATCATTATTCGCCTGTCAGTGCTAAATTCTAGTCAAAAACACTCAGTTACTTTGGTGATCCACCTGTTTCTTATAAATATCTTATTTTTATCATTATTCGCCTGTCAGTGCTAAATTCTAGTCAAAAACACTCAGTTACTTTGGTGATCCACCTGTTTCTTATAAATATCTATTTTTATCATTATTCGCCTGTCAGTGCTAAATTCTAGTCAAAAACACTCAGTTACTTTGGTGATCCACCAGTTTCTTATAAATATATTTTTATCATTATTCGCCTGTCAGTGCTAAATTCTAGTCAAAAACACTCAGTTACTTTGGTGATCCACCAGTTTCTTATAAATATCTTATTTTTATCATTATTCGCCTGTCAGTGCTAAATTCTAGTCAAAAACACTCAGTTACTTTGGTGATCCACCAGTTTCTTATAAATATCTCATTTTTATCATTATTCGCCTGTCAGTGCTTATTGTTTACACACGATATGAGTAAGTCTCATTCTCCTCTTTCTGCCTGGGGAAACCTTTTTTCTCATGCCAACAACTACTACTACAACTGCTGCTGCTACTGATTTAAATTCTGAACTTTTTCAACTGTTCAAAGGACTTACTTTTAATGTTGTTATAAATTCATTTAAATTGCTTTGTTCATGTTAGTTGCATCTTTATTGAATAAAGCCTTTGTTTGTAGCCTTTTGTCTAATATTGTCTTTATCTAGACATAAGTCCATTACAAGTAGTAACATAATGAGCATCGCTAAAGTAAAGAAAAATAATATTACATATGTAATTTATTTTTAATACAGTTCAAACACTAAATTAGCCCAAAAATTTTATGGAAAATGATGAAGACTTACTTCACTGACATCATAAATGAAGTTAACAAACATGTTATAAGAATTTTTAAAAAAGTTTATAACAGTTTCTTCCAACAAATTAATAGCAAAAACTTTAAATACACTATGTTCAGAAAAATTACCAACTTGTTGATGTTAATTTAAATGAAATATCTTTTTCTTTTTGTTCCAGATGTACACAAAAATTAAACACTCTAAAAAAATTCATGTGGGTTTTATTTACAAAAGAATTGAGTGGGAAATATGGTGGCCAAATTTAATAAAAGAAAAATTATAAAATTTTCAGTGTTGACTTATTAATCAATGAATTCTTACTTTTAAATCTCTGAATCATTTCAATTCAACTGATTCAATGGAAATAAAAGGAAATTCTTTGAAATGAATATTACTGTTTGCAGCCGCCATATTTCCTTTAATAGATAAAATTCATTTGAAATATAAGACAACTAATTTTGAATTTTAAGTTTCTTATTTTCAGATTCTAAAAGCAAATATTTATTTAATTATAAGCCTACTTTAGTATTGCTATCTAATTTTTAGAGAAAATTCAATTAAAAAGTTAGGCCCCCACCATTGGAAACAGAACAAATATCGATGCATAATCGATTTCACTGATAATCTAAAAGGAAATTATATTTCATATAAAACAGAGTAAAACATAATCCCCAAAGATAATTTTTTTTCATTTAATATTTTACTTTTTGGTACTTATTTTCT
Source organism: Doryteuthis pealeii (assembly GCA_023376005.1). Lineage (NCBI taxonomy): Eukaryota > Metazoa > Mollusca > Cephalopoda > Myopsida > Loliginidae > Doryteuthis > Doryteuthis pealeii. The sequence continues at coordinate 97,239,135 of CM042151.1, forward strand.
ACCATAATTGCTCCTTAATTTTTTTTTCTATTCACGCCTTTCGTCTTTTATCTTTTTATTCATACTGTAATTAGTTTAAATTTTATATAACCTGAACAATAATTTGCACCCCAAAAATAAGGTTGGGGTCAAAATTAAGTGACCTGGAAAAAATCAGAAAGTTTGGAAATAAAATAATTGATGCATTATAAAATCCATTCATTGATAAATCAATGCCTAATCAATTTAATCTCGAAATAATATATTTTTTGATCCATTCTCTATCTTTGATTTTGTTGTCTTTCATTTTTCCAGGTCTCTCTGTATGAGATATGACATTCACTACCAGCTGATCATTGTTGATGCTGAAATGTTAGGCACATAGTATGAGAATCATTTTATAGCTTCTATTATTCTTGTAGTATTTGTATGAAGGCCATTCAATAACCAGCCTTATTTAAAGCAGTCAACATAGCTGTGTTATAAGTATTAATTACCACTACTAAGGAATTATTTTCAATGCTGTGAAGTAACATGAATAGTCTAAGCACCTTTTTACAACTTCTACAATGGTTGAAGCTTTTTTTTTCAGTAAGGGGATAATATTAATAAGAAATCCATTGAAGGAACAGCCTGGTTTAAAGCAGTCAAAATGGTTGTATTAGAAGCATTTCTTGCAACTACTAGGGAATTATTTTCAATGCTATGAAGTAAGATAGTTTTACTTTTAGGAACAGGTAGTTCTTTAATTGGATGTAATTGCATCACATCGGATTTGAGTGTCCCTTCAGATATTGTGTTGTCAGGAGGAAAATTAACAGAAATGATTGGTAGAGAGGAAGTTTATTCATTGAAACTTATTCTTTTTGTTTTTTTTTAATAATATCTCAATTTCAATTCATTTGCAGATACCAATATTGGAGTAGAATCATTTGAAAACTTTCTTGTGAATTTGTAGATCATCATTTTTTACTAATGGCAATTTGAAAATACAGATGCGAATTCACACTCAAGAGGAACCATTTTCAACGTGTTCGATTTTGAAAATAGACATGGAGACACACACTAGTAAGAAACAATTATTTTGTAAAGTCTGTGGATCATCATATTCTACGAGTTCCAGTTTGAAAATACACATGCGAACACACACTGGAGAGAAACCATTTTCTTGTGAAGTCTGTGGATTAGCATTTTCTACGAGTTCCGGTTTTAAATACCACATGCGAACACACACTGGAGAGAAACCATTTCATTGTAAAATCTGTGGATCAGCATTTTCCACAAGTTCCCATCTTAAATATCACATGCACAAACACACTGGAGAGAAACCATTTTTTTGTAATGTCTGTGGATTAGCATTTTCTACGAGTTCCAGTTTGAAAAGCCATATGCGAACACACACTGGAGATAAACCATTCTCTTGTGATGTCTGTGGATCAGCCTTTTCTTGGAGTTCCCATCTTAAATATCACATGCAAAAACACAGTGACAAAAAAACATTTTCTTGTCAAGTCTGTAGTTCAGAATTTTCTATGCGTTCTCATTTGAAAGCCCACCTGCACACCCACAAGGTACAGAAAAAATATTCTTGTAAAATTTGCAGATCAGCCTTTTCAAAAGGTTCTATTTTGAAAGCACACATGCAAACCCATAATGGAGAGAACGAATTTTCTGGTGAGGTCTGTAAATCGGCATTTACCAAAAATGATAATTTGAAAATACAGAGGCAGAAAAAGACTAGAAAGAAAGAATTTTTTTGTGAAGTCTGTGGATCAGCTTTTTACATAAGTTCCCATTTGAAAAGACACATGCAGACACACACTGGAGAGAAACCATTTTCTTGTGAGGTCTGTGGATCAGCATTTACTAGTAGCTATAATTTGAAATGCCACATGCGAACGCATACTGGAGAGAAACCATTTTCTTGTGAGGTCTGTGGATCAGCATTTACTAGGAGCTATGATTTGAAATGCCACATGCGAATGCATACTGGAGAGAAACCATTTTCTTGTGAGGTTTGTGGATCAGCATTTACTAGAAGTTATGTTTTGAAACGCCACATGCAAATACACACTGAAGAGAAACCATTTTCTTGTGAGGTCTGTGGATCAGCATTTTCTTGGAGCTATGATTTGAAATGCCACATGCGAACGCATACTGGAGAGAAACCATTTTCTTGTAAAGTCTGCAGATCTGCATTTTCTAGAAGTTCCCCTTTGAAACGCCACATGCAAACTCACATTGGAGATAAACCATTTCCTTGTAAAACCTGTGGATCAGCATTTTCCACAAATTCCCATCTTAAATACCACATGCACAAACACACTGGAGAGAAACCATTTGCTTGTAAAGTCTGTGGATCAGCATTTTCACAGAGTTCCAGTTTGAAAAGCCACATGCGAACACACACTGGAGATAAACCATTCTCTTGTGAGATCTGTGGATCAGCATTTTCTACAAGTTCCGGTTTGAAATACCACATGCAGACACATACTGGAGAGAAACCATTTGCTTGTAAAGTCTGTGGATTAGCATTTTCTACCAGTTCACATTTGAAATACCACATGCACAAACACACTGGAGAGAAACCATTTTCTTGTAAAGTGTGTGGATCTGCATTTTCTGTGAGGTCCAGTTTGAAAAGTCACATGCGGATACATACTGGAGAGAAACCATTTTCTTGTGATGTCTGTGGATTAGCATTTTCTTGGAATTCCCATTTGAAATACCATATGCGAAAACACACTGAAGAGAAATCATTTTCTTAGCTTGTGACAATGTAAATGGGGAATACAATTTCTTCACACAATCCACAAATATGGCAAACAGAAATCAATTAATAAAAAAATATTCACTATGTATATTTTCTTGTTTATTATATATATATATATATATATATATACTTCAACTATCACTTTCTATGATGAGCTTTTGCAAACTGACAAATAATGCAGTTGCATATTTCTAAAATCCACTTTCACAGCTCTACTCTCTCACTTCAAGTATTTCTGTTACTAATTGTGTAACAAATTTATATCTTTAATAATCCTTCAAGTTTATTGTGACATCATTATGTCCTTACGTCAATGTTCACATATGTTTACAAATAAACATGATATTCTTTTAATTAATAACATAAAACTGTAACTTCATTACAATTCAATACAATAACATTCTACAAGAACATCAATTTTGTCATTCGTAAGAATATAGCTATGAGAATATTTTTATCCGCCCTGTCGGCTGGGGCGTTAGAATGCACCTCTGCAGAGGGGGTAAGACTCCCCCAGTGGGGCCACCTGTTGGCCGTGGGTGACGACCCGTGATGCTTAAGGATAGAACCCAGGTGGCTGAGCAGTCCATGACAATATTCCACTTTAGGCTTTTCTTGGGTTAGACGGGCGGTCGTAGAGGCCCCCTTTGATCACGTCAAGCCCTAGCACCTATATGATTGCCTCAACCCTATTGCACTTATGGTAACCCCCAATCCTTCTTATCATATGGGTGCTAGAAGGCAGTGGCTGAGGCTCTACATGTCCTGGGAATGACGTTAAACTCTATCTGATGGTGAGCTTCTAGTTCTGGAGGTTTGGGGAATGTGGAGCACCCCTTCATCACCATTGCTTCCTGGTCCACTGTGACCCAGAGTGGTAGTACCTGTTAGGGTCCCATCTATGGGTTGAATAGAAAAACATGAGTTTATAAACAAAATTGTATTATGCATTAAGAATGAATTTATTTCACAACTTTGTCGGCATTAAATGACCCACCGCGGTTGATTTCCTAGTTGAGTAACATGATATTACAGGTTGACCCAGAAAAAACAAAACCCAAATTATTTATTTTCCCATTAAACTAACCTTAAACCCTACCCTCCCCTAGTTGAGTAACATGTTATTACAGGGTGACTCAGAAAAAATAGAACCCACAAATTATGTAATAAAACTTTCCTTTTTTTTTTTTTAAGTCCCAGGGTTTAGGGTTAGTTTAATGGGAAAATAAATAATTTGGGTTCTGTTTTTTCTGGGTCAACCTGTAATATCATGTTATTCAACTAGGAAATAACCTTTATTTGTACGTTTTTTGGTTAAAGAGACAGCTATATAACTTGTCTTTTTGATTTATAGATGACCTTAAAATATATTTAACTGTTATTTTGTCATTCGTACGTTTTCTGTTTAAAGAGACAGCCATATAACTTGATATGAAATCGAAATGACATGAAAATATTCTTAAATATGGCCTATAGCTTCAAAAAAGGCCAAAGCAAGTGAGAATAAAGTTTTCTTGGTTAAAAATATTGAAAAACCTAAAATGTTCAATATTGAGGATTCTCCTTATCATACTTAATCTTTGTATTTCCATACACATGCAGATATCAAAACAGCTTACATCATCTTAAATAATTAATACACATGATTAATGTGCAATGTGCATTCAGTGTACTAACAAATGGCCTTATCGCATTCATGGATATATAATTTGCTTAATGATTTTAATAGATAAATGTCTTTTGTTATTCATTTGTAATTTTATTGTTTTATTTTCATTTATGTAAACAATAGTTTTCTGTATAACTTTTAAAAGAATGGCATTGTAAAAAGAGAATAAACTTATTAAATTAGAATTTTTTAAAAATTGTTTTGTGATGACTGTAATAAAAACAAAAAGAAACCCATACACAAACACACAAATATATGGTAATGGTCTTTATTTTCATAGAATATCACTCAGGTTCAGTCGCAGGTATTTATATACAAAAGTCTGAAATCAGTCAGGTTTTTTTCATGTAATAATATCTCACAAACAAAACTCCCAGCTGCAGATTGGAAGTGTTGAGGGTCTGATGGGACAAGTGACAGATTAAAAGTCACTTCCATTGAAAGAACTCTGTGAAAATTAATGTTTTGACTTTAGTATCACTAGCAAGAATATGTGCCCAGTTGGCATAATTATTCATGTTTTAATGTAATGAAACATATTACATTACAAATGCTAACAGAATTAAATAAGAATGCATATATAAAGATTACACTTATTTTAATTGGTTTCTATATAAAATCATTCATAAGATTGATTTTAATACATTGGAGAATAACATAATATCAGAGATTACACTTATTTTAATTATATTCTGATTGGTTTTGATATAAAACCATTCATAGATTGATTTTAATATGTTGGAGAATAAAAAAAATATTAGAGATCAATAACACTAAGTAATTATTTATCAAACCCACATTTTGAAAAACCTGTACACAAATTAACCTCACTATATATTATGTAAACCTTTATTTCTGAGAGATATATAAGACCCACTGGAAGATGTTAAACACACTAATTATATGGTCTGTTTTGAGAAAATCTAACTCATAGGGACATCACTAATGAATAAGATTTATTCTATGTATTAATGGTTGTGACTATAAATTCAATACTCATTGATAAATTGATACAATTCCTAAGAGTATTATGATGTAAGTAGTGCCTTAGTTTTGGTTACAGACACCAAATATCCATTATAATAAGATATCAAGAGAGCCAAAGAGAAGTAATATTTTTAGCATTTAATGTTTAAAGAATCTCTTTTTTTAGGGGCTTCAATAGAATGTTTAGAAAATACAAGTTGTTATACTTCTCTATGAAAGATCTTTTGGAAACGCACTGATATTACCAGCCTTGTTTATTGAAAAATTAATGAAAAATGGACCCAAATTATAAATACTTGTTATTTTACTTCTTTCTGTAGCAGTGTTAAATGGTGAATGTACCCTCACAATAAGCTGCCCAGACCAAGGACAACCCCTTTAAGCACATCAAATTAACTTTTTTTATATACTTAATGAAACATAACATTGTAATGCCAGCTATTTGCTCAGATCTCTCATATGCTTCTTGCTGCCTCTTTTATAAGATCATCATAAGAATCTTTAATCTGTGAAAATTATTTTTTTTATATACTTAATGAAACATAACATTGTAATGCCAGCTATTTGCTCAGATCTCTCACATGCTTCTTGCTGCCTCTTTTATAAGATCATCATAAGAATCTTTAATCTGTGAAAATTATTTTTTTTATATACTTAATGAAACATAACATTGTAATGCCAGCTATTTGCTCAGATCTCTCACATGCTTCTTGCTGCCTCTTTTATAAGATCATCATAAGAATCTTTAATCTGTGAAAATTAATTTTTTGACTTGTCTGCTTCTAACATTAATGGTTCCTATCACTCCTTTTTATCTAGCCTAAATTCTTTTTCTTATTTTTAAGATTTACTTGACTTAGCATTGACCCTACTTTACACATACAATATATGTAGACACACACACACACATGTATATATGTATGCACACACATTATCCACACTAGTTACTATTTATTACTGGTCTTGCTACTACATATTCAATCTACACACATATATGTGGTTTGACTTACTACTTATCCAATTATCTACCTAGAATTATATATACACACCTACACCCGCATGCACAGTGCTATAATCATAAGAATCTCTAATCTGTGCAAATTAATTTTTTGACTTCAGTATCACTAGCAAGAATATGCACCCTTTTGGCTTAAGTATTTAAGTTTTAATGTAATTAAATTTATTAAATATTAGATTAGAAAAACTAAATTAAATAAGGACACACATAAAAAAGGATTTCTCTAATTTTCATTATATTCTAATTGGTTTCTATATAAAATCATTCATAGGATTGATTTAATTCATTGGAGAAGAAAACAATAATATTAGCGATCAATAACACCAATTCATTATTTATTAATTCTAGTTTTGTTAAAACCAGTATGCAAATTAACCACACCATATATTATATAAACCTATATTTCTCAGTGATATATAAAACACATTGTAGGATTTAAAACCCAATAAAAACATGGTCTGTTTTGAGGCAAATCTAATTCAGATTTTCAAAGAGATATCACTAATAAATAAGATTTAGTCTATGTATTTATGATTATTGTTTTATTTGTAAATAGTTTTCAAATAACACTCATAAATCCTTCAACATGAAACTACAAATAAATATAAACTATTTCTATAATACTTATCATACAATAATTTGAATAGCTAGAAAGAATTTCATGTATAAATGCTTACTGCTTTTTCACCTCATAGTTTCCGCTATAATGACATGTGGCTGTGTGAAGATGGTGTAAAATAGTGAATGTATCGTTAAATAAGACATCAGTGAACAAAGCAAAGTAGGTAACTCACACACATTTACAAAGGGGTACACCACACTCCTCACATTTCTAGAACAGGAGCCTTGTCACTGGATGTAGTTTTGTCTCAGACCCAGTATAAAGTAACTGATATGAGACTGTTCTCAAAGTATAAAGTTAACCACGAGTGTAGCAGACAGGTTAAGAGTTAAAGAATAACCAAACAACTAGAATTCGAATAAAAGACATGTATTACAGACATAAAACAATAGGTTTGTAGACTTTTTGGTTTGCACAAATGTTTACAATTTGTCCACTTAACTGAAACCCTGAGGTAGGGTTGGTTATCGAAACCCCTTAGCTACGGCCATCTGATAGTTCACTGGATATGATAGACGTTTTATTTTGACGTCCGACTCCGGTGCTAGTTGATTAGAGAGAGAGTGAAAGAATCTGCCTTTTCGGCTTTGCCGCTGAAGTATGCTGGCTCGTGATTAGTTGGTTCGATACAGAGGCTCGCAGACAAGGATGATAACCCCTACCTCAGAATTTTTAATACTAGGACAACTACATTTTTGGTGGGTAGGGTTTTTACTTTTCAGAAGGGCATACAGACAGTGCATTTAAGACTGTGCCAATAGGGCTATCCTTTTCTCTTGTTGTCCAGGATCAAGTGACCTAGGACAACCAGGTTTTTTGGTGGGTAGGGTTTTTACTTTTCAGAAGGGCATACAGACAGTGCATTTAAGACTGTGCCAATAGGGCTATCCTTTTCTCTTGTTGTCCAGGATCAAGTGACCTAGGACAACCAGGTTTTTGGTGGGTAGGGTTTTTACTTTTCAGAAGGGCATACAGACAGTGCATTTAAAACTGTACCAATAGGGCTGTAAGAAAAGGATTGAAAGTTATATATACTTGAATACAAGACTCCGACAAAGGTTTGATAAACAAAACATTTAATACGTATACAGCACATGGATATAACAAGATACATAATACATAGGTAAAACAAAGTTACATGTAGAAAGATAAAGACACATTCATGAATGGTACAAGATATACATAAAAGCCACTGACATGAGACTAGGGATATTCCATGCTGTGTGTAACTTACAGTAATGTAAGGGGGGCCAAAAGCCCCAACGAGAAGGGGTAGACCATGTCTACCCCATGTGTCTCGTAGGTCGAGGAACCAGGAAAAGAGAGAGAAGCATTTGAACCAGGCGCTTAAATACTATAGCCCCTAGCGGGCACCAGCAAACTAAACGGGCAGACAACTCTCCCAGGCAAATATGAAACTAACACTACAGGGCCATCCCTTTCTCTTGTTGCCTAGGATCAAGTGACCTAGAACAACCACATTTTTGGTGGGTAGGGTTTTTACTTTTCAGAAGGGCATACAGACAGTGCATTCAAGACTGTACCAATAGGGCTATCCCTTTCTTTTGTTGCCTAGGATCAAGTGACCTATGACAACCACGTTTTTGGTGGGTAGGATTTTTACTTTTCAGAAGGGCATACAGACAGTGCATTTAAGACTGTGCCAATAGGGCTATCCTTTTCTCTTGTTGCCTAGGATCAAGTGACAACTCTGTATAAGCTCATTGTACATGCAGGGAATTCATAGAATTTAAATTTTATTAAAAAATATTAATAATTTCACTTCATGTACAAAAGAAAAATAAGGACATAAAAATAACATTATAATGTCTGGTCTCTCAGATTCTTCTTACTGCCTCTTTTATAGGGACATCATAAGAATCTATATATTACTACACCTGTTCATTAATTGTATGTCTGGTATCATCTTGCAACACCTTATAGTTAAAATGAGACCTTCCAAATGTTCCAAGATGAAATGCAAAGATGTAAATCCTTATTATCTGGTGTTGCTTATCCGCCGAATTTTTATTTCTACTAAGTTTCTACTCAGCTAAAAAATTGACAATTCCATTTTTATTTTAAAGAAAGGGAAGAAAAAGGACATGCTACAAAGAAAAAATATAAAAAGAAAGAAAGAGTAGAGCAAAGATAGAAAGGGTGGTGAGCATGTGACAGCTAATCTGTTTCAATCAAACATAATGTAAAGAAGGAAAGAAAGAAACAAGTGCGAGTGAAATCTAGATTATTATACTTTTATTAAACTATTTAGCAATAGTTCTTAAGTAAAAATAGAAAGACTAATATCCCGAAGTGGCACTGCATGTATGACCATTTTTTTCTATTATTATTTCACATATATTGAACATTATTTGTACCAAAAAGATAGTTTGATATTTGCTCAGAACCGAAGCTAAAACATCAGTTAAAATTTGGCAAATCAGAAATCCTTAATAACTTAAAATTTCTTAGCTTTAAGACTTTTTAAATAGCCTTTTATGGATTCCATGGGCTAAAATGCTTTTATAAACTAATTTTTGGGAGTATTGAAGCTCTAGAACTCATTTTACAGACAAAAATGTAATACAAAAATATATTTCTCTTTATAACATATTTGAAATAACATCAACAGGAGCTTAAAGCTCCGCCCAATTCCGTCCAAATATTTTCCCGCTTTTTTAACGTTTTTCATTTCAGTTTGTGAATAAAATCTTTACCAAATAACATCTTATGTTGCAGCTCCTCTCTTTTCTTACTGTAAATTCTTGTATTTTACACGCTTTTATTGTTTTACGAATATCCAAACGCAACAACATTTTTGGATATTTTGGGCTAAAATGCTTTTATAAACTAATTTTTATGAGTAGGGAAGCTCTAGAACACATTTTACAGACAAAAGGATATTATAAAAAGTCGGTAAAAAAGGACTATTTGCTCGTAAATTCCTACCATAAAATAAACTGAACCCTCATTTTATGTCCGTGTTTTTGCAATAGATGTTTTATTTTTCTTGCACCCGTTATTGATATCACCCCAAAATTCCAATTTTTTTTCGCGCATAGGTTTCTTGCATCAAGAATTAATCAAATAAGTTTTAAGTGATTAAAATACGTATAGAAAGAAAATAGCTCCGAATTCAAATTAGCCAATGAGATTACAGATTTTATCTGGAATGTAAACATCAGCTGATGTTCTGTGTTTATGAAATAAAAAAAATATTAATTTAGAATGACCCTCACCCCCCCCCCCCAAAAAAAAAAAAAACTTAATAATATGATTTAGTAACTAAAGCAAACAATAATAATGCTTTAGTAACTAAAGCAAACAATTTTTTTTCTTCAGGAAAAATTTCAAAATATAATTTTCAATTAAAGAACTGGCTTTTTAGAAAATCGGGGGGAAAAAATGAATAGTATTTCGTATACAGATATTAAAAATGCTTATTGTTTATACTAGCTACTGGGAAAATTCGTTTTTGACAAAATGACTTTAGTAATGAATTACAGAAAATAATTTACCAAAAATCAGGGAATAATCGGATTTTAATGAAATTTTCAGTGTTTATTTATCAATGAACTATCTTTATAATGCATTATTTATTTTATTTCAAAACTTTCTCATTTTTTTCAGGTCACTTAATTTTGACCCCCTTATGTTGGGGGCATAAAATGTTTTGCGAGTTGGTCATTTTCGATACTAATTACAGTATAAATAAAGAGATAAAAGACCGAAGTTATGAATAGAAACAAAAAAAAAAAATTACGCGATCGAAGCACTAGATCGTTTAAAGTTTAAACAATAAATATTTACTTGTTGTCACATGTATGCGAAATACTATTATTTTTAATTTTTTTCTAAAAAGTGAGTTTATTTTTTAATTGAAAATTATATTTTGAATTTTTTCCTGAAGAAAATTTGTAAAGGGATTATTGTAAGGTAATGTTTATTTCGCTACGTTATCAGATTATATTTCGAATACACGATTCTCATTGGCTAATTCCGATTTCGGAGCTACTCCGTTTTTTATACGTATTTTACTACAAAGTAGCCCGTTTAAATGGTACTTTTCGCATAATATCAAGGTAGGGTACTGATTGCGAAAAGTTTTTTATTAGCCTTTTTTTTATTTTTAATTAATAATTACGTTAAAATTATTTCCAGAGATTGTTTAGCTACGTAATTCGAAAACTAAGCCTCTTTTGACGTCTGGGACTGTAGCCTAAATCCAACACAGGGCAAAAACACTTCAGTGTTTTTCTCTGGATCTACGTTGTCCATATATGTGACAGCTTTGCAGGCGAAGATAGAGAAATCTTTCTTCTCATAATTGAAAATTTTCTGCATCTCCATTGAAGTTAATTCTATTTTTATTGGGTGCAAAACCGTTTAGTTTCTGTATTCATAATCCATGTTGAACAAATAAAGCATTTTGAAATAAGAAAAATACGACAAAGAGGAAAAAGGAGAATACACAAGTGTCTTGGTTAAATTTTGTTTTTGAACTGAACATATATTGTTTAAAAAAGTACCATAAAGAAGTTGAGCAGAAATAGGAAGAGCTTAAGTATCTCCTGATCTTTATTCTAAATACAGTTTCAGAGAAAACGTAACATTATGATAATACAACAACATGTAATAACTATTTTTTAATTACCTGTCATCCATAGAGGCACATGGAAAATAATTTTTATGAATTGTATGATGCCATTTCTGAACATTGAAAGATATACTTTTACTTAAATAAACATAAAAAAAACTGGTAATAAAGGACTATTTGCTCGTAAATTCCTACCATTAAATAAACTGAACCCCCATTTTATGTCCGTGTTTTTGTATTAAATGTTTTTATTTTTCTTGCACTCGTTATTTTACAATACAAAATATATTTTATTTATTTATTTTAATATTCATTTCAAAGTTTTTTATTTTGTGAGAATGTTTAGTTTTAAAGTGGGGGCTCGTTTTACAATTTAGGCATAAATTGGATCCTCCTTTTATGACCGTACTTTTTTTTTTTCGTCGACGATGATTAAAATCTGACGTTTTTATTTTAGAGTACCAAAGCCAAAAAGAAACGAAATAACAACAAAAAGTAATATTCACCTTTTTATTCGTAAATTCCTGCCATAAAATTAGGCTTGGGCATTTTATGGTAGGAATTTACGAGTAAAAAGTTGAAGTATAAAAACCAACCCCCACTAAGCATTTTCACAAAATAAAAGCTTTTAGAAAATACACATTGAAGTGAATATTAAAATAAATAAAGGAAATATATTTAGTAACGGGTGCAAGAAAAATAAAACATTTATTGCAAAAAACACGGACATAAAATGAGGGTTCAGTTTATTTTATGGTAGGAATTTACGAGCAAATAGTCCTTCATTACCAAAAAACATGTTGAACAAATAAAGCGTTTGAAATAAGAAAATACGACAAGGGGTAAAGAGTGATTCGGCTAAATTTTATTTTGAACCGAACGGCCCCAAAAAGAGATACAGTATGAGAGAAAACAACATTATATTAATTCAATAATTGGAATTCGAATTCCTCCCCCCCCATGTGAGAATTGATACCTTCAATAATCGATTTAATTAATTTTAATTCGTTTTAAAAATGAAAACGAGAGAAGATTTGGCAGTGCCTAGATTACTTTAAATGAAACTAAACTTTTGCTAAATGAGAAAAATATCAGATTTAACTCCCTTGCTTACCACTCTTTAGAAAACCTTTTTGTGTTGATAGCAAATGAACAACACGTTACAATTTTATTTAACAAAAAACATTAGTTTTGTTTCAAATATTACAATTTGTTACCATTTATCAAAGATTGTATAGCCTAAAGAAATAAATCTGACGAAAGAAAAGAGAAAGAAGTAAGTATAATATTATGTTATTATCTTTATATTATTAAAAAACCCCGCAATATTGAGGAAAACTTTGTTTTTCACTGACGAAGAATTGAAATTTTTTTTCAAAATTTGTACAATAATTACCCTTTACCGATATAAAAATCTTTGGAAACTTTTGAAAACTAATTTAATTATTTTTTAATTCATATTTTATTTTCGCTACTATACGTGTTAATCAAAGTTCTACTATACGTGTTAAACAAAGTTCCCCCATCGAAATCTTATGCTAGTGTTACTGATTAAATTTCCGTCAAATATTTTTAATCTATTACATTGTAAACAATGATTTTATTAGATGAATACAAACTTAAAACCTAATGAGAAAACACTTGACTTATATTTTCAATTAAGTGAAAATCTTACTTAATTTGACAAGTTTTATCTTATTTTACTTTTTAAGACTATAACTAGGTTATTAAATTAATGACCTAGTTATAGTTACTATAACTATGTCATTAAAAGACTTTATTTCAAAAGGGACGTTATTGGATTATTTCTTTTTCGAATTAAATTTTTAAGATCGATTACTTTTTTTATTTTTGTAAAATGCTATGGAACCCGTTAGTAATAGGTATACCCAAATGGGCCTAAAATGCGTTTTTGACAAAATGACTTTTTACGAAAATTCAGGGAATTATCGGATTTTAATGAAATTTTCAGTGTTTATTTATAAAATGAATGATATTTATATTGCATTATTTATTTTATTTCAAAACTTTCATTTTTTTTCAGGTCACTTGTTTTTTACCTCCTTCCCCTTATGTTGGATGCGTAACATTTTTTCGAGTTGGTCTTATAGTTTATTAATTACAGTATACATGAAGAGATAAAAGACCGAAGTTATGAATAAAAGAAAAAATTACGGTGGCTTTTCTATGAAAAATAAGTACCGAAAATCGAAAAATAAAATGTAAAAAAATAATAAATAATTAATTTTTTGGTAAATTTTAATAGTAAATTGTAATATTAAAGTTTAGGGTTCTTTTATTAAATTTTATATAAAAATATAGAATCGTTTTATTTATAAATAAAAATGTAAATAAAATAAAATTTGTAACTAAAGAAAAAATGTTTGTAGAACCCTAAATTTACATGATTCAAAGTTGTTTTCTTTATTAAAACTTTCAATTTTCTGAGCTAAAAATATTACGTTTTAAAAGTAAAATAATTGTTTGGCTGTACTGTAAGCGAAGAGAATTTTGTTATCATCAAGGTTTGCGGGCGTGTCTAAAGCTGATGTCATAGGCCGAACTCAAGTGAGTGGCAGTTGATCGTACCAAAAAGTATAATCCAGTGACTGACTATTTTATTTATTTTGATCTCCATCTCAAGGGATGTCCAATAGATTTTGCGCGATAAATGTACACATGACAGGAAAAGTTACAAAATGTTTCTAAAAGTTGTTTTATCGTTAAAAAAATAATCTTTGCATCATTTGAAAGAAAAATTAAAGTTTTTTAAAAATATGTTTTTGTTTTTATTTTTCTATTTTTATCATATCATAGAATTCCTGAAATCATGTAGTTAATGTTTACGTTGAATTTTGAACGTTCAAAAAGGTGTGGGGGGGTGTAATAATTACCATTAAAAAATAGGAAATGAAATTTTCGTCCCAAAATAGAATTTAAAAAAAAAATCATGTAATTGTCCAAATTCATTTCTAGTAGGTATATCCAATTTTTTTGTTTGCTTTTCATTTTAAAAACGAATTAAAATTAATTAAATCGATTATGTAAGGTTCGTCTAAGTCGAAGAGGAGTAACATAATGAGCATCATTAAAATAATATTACATATGCAATTTATTTTTAATACATTTTAAATATCAAATTTGGTTCAAAATGTGACGAAAAGTGATGTCAATGAATTAAACATTGACGCAATGAGTGATGTCCCTTCTTTTTCTGTGAATTTGGAGAAGAAGCAAGTGTGAACAATGGCTGTTATCTTTGATTCAACGTAATTTTCACAGAGAAAACACAATGCTTTTCAAATTCATTTTAGTGCATGTTTTTAATTCCATTCTCTAGCATTAGGTTGACAAACACCACTAAGTGAGGTGACTCTTAAAGGGTCTTTCTCTATTATGTATTGGTTGTTGAAGGCTTTGGTGTTAAGAATTTTCTCATATATTCATCATTAATCGAGCATCCTTTTAATTCTGACAAATCTTCACCTAAATTTTTAAAATACTGTATTTATATTCAATTCCATTGAATGTGTTTTATTATTTTGTTGTATAGTAAAATACCTGTATTATTTATGACTTTAGAATATTATAATTGCAAATAATTTAGAAGTCTCTCTTTTTATTTTTGTAAATAATACATTCATTTTTATTCATTCGCAGATTTTTTAATAAAATGTTGATATTATTCTACACCAAATATACAGTGTAATAAACACTAAGATTAGAATGAATCTTTAAAAACAAAGTGTCTAATTCCACATGAGAAAAGAACAGGTGTGTGGTGTAATTATTAAGTACTTTGTCAGATATTGTGTAGCTGAGAAAGTTGATAGAAGGGATTGTTAGGGAGGATATTTATTCTTATTTTTCCTGTTTAATGCAATTTAAGGTGAGAAAATGTTTAGCTCAAGTACAAATGTTTTGTTTGTTGAAATCCAGAGTGTAAAGAATTTTCTCATATATTCATTAATTATGATAAATCTTTGGCTGAATTAGAAAAATTACTCTATTTATATTGGATTACATTAAATGTATTTAATTATTTGTTGTTTTATTTATGACTTGGCAAGAATTATATGTAATACTTTACAGATAACTGAAATATAAATTGTAATATTATAATTCCAAATAATGTATGAGCCTCTCTTTTTATTTTTGTAAATAATACTTTAATTTTTATTCATTCGCAGATAAAAATATTGGAGAAGAATAATATTGAAACTCAAGAGATATTCAAACACTTATCATAGGAAAAATATATTTTTGCTAAGTTTGTGGATCTACATATGGCCAACTCAAAAGTAATTTACTTTTCTTGTAAATGTCAGTAAATGAATATTTTCCTAAATTCATATTTCAAAGAAGAAGTGGGGAAAAAATTTGTTGAAACAAAATTTCTGCATTGTACAGATCAGTAGTTTCATGTACTTCAGAATTGAAAACAGATATGGAAATGCACACCAAAGAAGAAGCATTTTCAGAGAGATCCAGTTTGAAAATACACATGCAAACACACACTGGAGAGAAACCATATTCTGTGAAGTCTGTGGATCAGCATTTTCAGATAATTCCAATTTGAAAAAGCACATGCGAATACACACTGGAGAGAAACCATTTTCTTGTGAAGTCTGTGGATCAGCATTTTCACAGTGTGCTAATTTGAACAAACACATGCAAACTCACACTGGAAAGAAACCATATTCCTGTGAAGTCTGTAGATCAGCATTTTCAGATAGTTCCAATTTGAAAAGGCACATGCGAATACACACTGGAGAGAAACCGTTTTCTTGTGAAGTCTGTGGATCAGCATTTTCTACGCATTGCCAATTGAAATCTCACATACGAACACACACTGGAGAGAAACCATTTTCCTGTCATGTTTGTGGGTTGTCATTTTCTATGAGCTCCAGGTTGAAATCACACATGCGAACACACACTGGAGAGAAACCATTTTCTTGTGAAGTCTGTGCATCAGCATTTTCACAGCGTGCAAATTTGAACAGACACATGCAAACTCACACAGGAGAGAAACCATATTCCTGTGAAGTCTGTGGATCAGGATTTTCAGAGAGTTCCAATTTGAAAAAGCACATGCGAACACACACTGGAGAGAAACCATTTTCTTGCAAAGTCTGTGGATCAGCATTTTCTACGCATTGCCAATTGAAATGTCACATACGAACACACACTGGAGAGAAACCATTTTCCTGTCATGTTTGTGGGTTGGCATTTTCTACCAGTTCAAGCTTGAAAGAACATATACGAACACACACTGGTGAGAAACCATATTCTTGTAAAGATTGTGGGTCAGCATTTTCTACGGGTTCAAGCTTGAAAGAACATATGCGAATTCACACTGGAGAGAAACCATATTCTTGTAAAATTTGTGGGTCAGCATTTTCTCACAGGTCAAGCTTGAAGATCCATATGCGAACACACACGGGAGAGAAGCCATTTTCTTGTGAAATCTGTGGATCATCATTTTCTGCCCGTTCTACTCTGAGACGGCACAAGCAAACACACACTGGAGGTACCCAAAAAGAGAAACTTTTTTCTTGTGAAGTCTGTGAATCAGCATTTTCTTATAGTTCCAGTTTGAAAATACACATGCGAAGACACACTGGTGATAAACCCTTTTCTTGTGAAGTCTGTGAATCTGCATTTTCTAATAGTTCCATTTTGAAAAGACATATGCAAACACACACTGGAGAGAAACCATTTTCTTGTAGAGTTTGTGGAAGAGCATTGTCTAGTAGTTACAGTTTAAAAAGACACATTCGAATACACACTGGAGAGAAACCATTTTCTTGTGAAGTCTGTGGATCAGCATTTTCAGACTGTTCCAGCTTGAAAAACCACATGCAAGGACACACTGGAGAAAAGCCATTTGCTTGTGAAGTCTGTGGATTAGCATTACCTGCAAGATCTCATTTGAAAGTACATATGCGAACACACACTGGTGAAAAACCATTTTCTTGTGAAATCTGTGGATCAGCATTTTCTCAAGATGGCAATTTGAAAAAGCACCTGCAAATTCATACTGGAGAGACCAGTGACTACTAACAAATGGATTCAAGAAAATGGCTGAAACACAAAAAAATGATCAGTGCAGATTCTTCTACTCAAGCAATGAATCTAAATTTCACTTGCAAACTGTGGATTGGAGAAGATAAGAAAAATTATTCATTTTCACTTAAAAGAACCAAAATTATTTTTGAAAATTACTTGTAAATAAAAACGAATTATAAAAAAGATTATCAACTCCTTGAATATTAATAAATACTAGCAGAACTTGTAAACATACCAGAGTATGATAATTTAATTATCATGTTTGATATGTTTACTTAAGAGCTATTGCAAAATAGTTCAATATGTTAAAAGTATAATAATTTAACTTTCTCTCACTCTCCTCTTTCCTACTTTTCATCATTTTATTATGTTCGGTTGAAACAGATTAGCGATATTTTTGGTGCACTCACCCTCTCTTTCTTTATTTTTTCTCATAGCATGTCATTTTTCTTACCATTCTTTCTTCATAATAAAAATGTAATGGTCCATTATCAGTTAAGT
Source organism: Doryteuthis pealeii (assembly GCA_023376005.1). NCBI lineage: Eukaryota > Metazoa > Mollusca > Cephalopoda > Myopsida > Loliginidae > Doryteuthis > Doryteuthis pealeii. The sequence continues at coordinate 97,257,350 of CM042151.1, forward strand.
TGATAACACGCATAAGAAATAAGAATTTGATGATTAAGCAACACAAGCTGATGAGGACTTCAATTTTTGCATTTCATCTTGGACAATTTGGACTGTCTCATTTTTAACCTGAGGATGATATAGGATGATAACAATTGAAGATTTAGGAAAACTGTATTATGATGAATATTTTCTGTATTTTTCTTACGGATTTTAGTGTGTTTGTGATGAGGATTCTAATTAAGATTTCTAACCAAATGATAAGTAGAGTAAATATTGGTTTTATTTATCTATTTTTTTTTTTTTTGACTAATGACAAAAATATTTTGGTTGACTGAACTAGTCTAGAAAGAATGGTGCAATATTTTGAAATTAATTAAGTATAATGCTAAGTTAATGAGTATCATCAGCAGAGAAATAGAAGCCAAGAATTGTTTTCAGTATTAATGAATGAACAATATAATGCACTAGTTATTTTATTTGAAAACTAACATTTTTTCAAGTTAGTTAACTTTGAACCACATATCTTTGAGGCATAACACAGATTCACAAACATGTGGCTCAAAGTTAATTGACCTGAAAAAATGTAAAAGTTTTTGAATAAAATAACTGGTGCATTATATTTTGTATTCATTAATGTATCAATACTGAAAATTTCATTAAATTCGGTTGATTACTTGATTTTTAGTATTTTTTTCCTTCAGCTGGGTGACATATGATAGTGGAATTTATGTCCGTTGAGTAGGATTTAACCAACTTTTGTTCTCTGTAAAAATCTGTATTTGAATGCTTGGCATTTGCTGAGGCTCGACTGTTGCAACCTCTCAGCACAAGTAGATTTTGACACAAAGTTAATTTCTAGCCGAGTTTAAGAGTTTTCCTCCTACTATGGTTAAAGAGCCTAGTCTGCTCTACTATTTGACCATTGCTGGATGCATCGCTTTCCCAATGGTTTTACCTACTCAATATGAGTAAATCTTGGGAATAAAGACATTGATTCCATTCCTTTCTTAAAAGCATTAGTCTAATGTGTATAGAGCTCCCTTTTTAGGGGCTTTAATATGAACTTTAGAAGTTACACCTCTCTATGAAATTTGTTTTGGAAACACAGCCTGATTTATTAAAAAAAGAGTATAAACATGGACCCAAATTATAAATGTGTATTTGTCCACTTCTTTCAGTATGGAGTCTTTCCATGTCAAAACAGCAGCAAAAAGTTGAATTTTTTTTAGGGGGGGGGGGTAATTTTCCTATTTTGCTTCTAAATTAAGGTTGTGCAGTGTCGGAGAATGTCAGTGTTTTTTTTTTAATTCTTTAAAAATCCTTCTATACATTCAATATTTCTGAAATTATTTCAAGTAATTTGGTGTCGGTGGGTGTAACGCCCTAGTGAATTGACATGGAATGACCCTATGGTTACTTTGACTCTAATAATTATTGTTTTGCACAGTTATATACAATGAATTATTCCTATTTGATACTAGTACGACACTATGCATAGCCACACAATGCAAAATTGGTGCAAGCAAGTGTGTGTGTATATAACGGTAAAGTTAGTTATATGAATACATGGTAGTAAGACAGGCACATATAAGAATATATATATGTGTGCGTGTGTAGACTGGAAATAGTGGGTAATATGTGTATGTGTATATGTATGTATATATGTATATGTATGTATATATATATATATATTATATTTATAAACAAGTGTAATAAAAGGGGGGTCTTAAACATTTGAGGATGAAACTTGGATGAGAATTGGCAGAGGTTGTGGGATTTTTAAAAAGTTAGTCAATTGAGATCCAGAGGCTGAAGAAGTGGGATCACCTTTTATAGTAGAAGTCAACTTTAGCAGAAGTCATGACTGGAGGGAGAGGTAGGGTTCGCTCCCCTCTCTGTCGGCTCAGCAATACATAGTGGAAGAAGGACTGGACTGAATGAATGCAAGTGCCATGTACCTCTCTGACCATTTTGGATGTGCACCTGACTTTGTCTTGTCTTTTTTTGTTTGTTTCTCTCTTTCTTTGTAGATATTTGATTGGTAAACCTCTTGGAGGGGAGTCCTGAGGCAGTATTACGGACACAGATGAGGGTCAAGCTAGCAGACGATCACAGCCAGTAAAGTTGGAAAGACGAGAAGTCGCAGGAAATGCAGAAAAATGTGCAGTAAGGACTGTGCAGAGATGCCCCAGCTACCAAGAGAGTTTAACACTAATAAGTTATTTCCAATTACATTTCACAAAGTTCCTAATTAATGATAATCATTTTTTTGCATACAACTCTATGGGTTTAAAGATTCCTATGAAATACTAATATTTTTCTGAAAGATCAATGTGACCGATAGATAATTGTAGAGCTGGGTGCTGTGGACACACTGACATCTGATATATTTGGAATCTTTTTGAAAAATGATTACTTGGTCTGGCAGATAAGATCAAAGTGAAGTATCTGTTTCAGTGATTAAAATCTGATACTTCTTTGCCTTTACACAACCACATCCATCACAGTCTAGCTCATTGTTTTGCAATGCTGCTTAACTATAGTTGACCCTGCAATTAGCTAACCAATCTGCAATCTTGCTTATCCGCAGCCGATCTGGTTAATGTCTAACCATGATCTGGCTCATTGTGCAGCAATCCTGTTTACAATTGATCCTGCAAAATAGCTGACCACAGACAAGTCAATGTGCTGCAATCCTGTTTACCGTTGATCCTGGAGCTAGCTAACCATGGCCAAGCTTTCAGTGATCCTACTTATCCATGGTTGATCCTGGTAATTTAAAATGCCGTCTAGCTCATTGTGCTTTGATCCTGTCTACTATTACTCCTGCAATAGCAACTGATCTGGTCAATCCTGACTGGATCAATTTTTAGCTGCCGGCCATGACCCAGCCTACCATTGATCCAGTTTTCTACTAATCATATTCCTGTGGTAGTACTGGACTCTCCAGCAACCACATATGTGGCCGCTTGCTACTTATCTGGTCTTCTGCTGACCACTAACCAGATGACACCAACCAGCCTCACCTTCCCAGTCTGTGATTCTAATGAAACAGCTGCAACTTTTATTTACTTCTTTCCAAATCCTTCACAACTAAAAAAGAAATATGTAAAGATCTCCACATGTATGGGCCCAAACATTCACCAAAACTCCAAACTCGCCAGGTGAACTTAAAATTTAAAAAAAAGAAGAATTCTATTTCTTTCAATAAAATTCAATTCCAACACAACAGAGTTACAAAATATTCAAATTTAAACCTGAAAATCAATTTAATTATATTAAATACTATTGGCATTTCCATTAAAATTTAATCATGAAACTTTTGAATTCATCAACAACAAAAAAATGTAGCATCCTTTTCCATGATTTTATTAATTTAATTTTAAATGAATTAAATTTCCCAAATAGTGCTAACACATGCTGGAAAAGAAAATCATAATTTCAGCAAAATTTAAAATTCATCTAGTATTTCAACAAAATAAAAACTCAACTCAGTTTCCATTTTATTTGCCATGATTTTCCTATTTGACACGAAAGGTAATTACCTACATTATAAAAACCAGAAGTAACAATAGTCCCTCTATTCTCCTTCAACCACATACATTCAAGTTTGCTGCTGATTCAGTCTTCTACTGACCACTACCCAGATGACACCGACCAGCCTCACCTTCCTGGCCCTTAACTTTTATGACACAGCTGCAGGAAGACATTTACTGGCCCTCCCTGTTATGACCTGTTTTGATGTACTTGTATGTCAGTTTTACATATCCTTAAAACTGATGTTTTGTTAAACCATGTTTGTTCTTTTTGCTTTAGCTTTTTTTATTTCATTTGTTTTCAATGTTTTCAAGACCGACCTCATTATCGGCTTTGTGACAGGCCTTTCTTGAAGAACACTTTTACTTACTTCTTTCCAAATCTTTCACTACAAAAAATGAAATGTGTAAATATATATTTAAACAGAAAAAAGAAAGACATACAATATGAATTATCCAAATATACTGATTTTGATTTTTGATTTTTGACTGAGTTTACATATGTTCTAAGAAGAAGAAAAAATTAAAAATTAAAAAAAAAAAAACATTACTTTCAAAATTTTGTGAATATGTGTGTTTTTAAAGAAACCTCATTGTTTATTGCATTAAATACAGAAATGTTATTAAATTCCGATTATCAGCCAATTTTAGGGGAATTTTAAACAAAGATGCTTTATTTTTAGGGATTACATTCCTTATTTGCCATGGTTTGCCTATTTGATGTTAGGGGACATAAAAGGTAATTACATCCAATGTCTGTCACTGGGATTTAGGCATTATAAAACTAGAAGCAGCAAAGTCAAAATCCTCTTTTACACTCCAGACTTGAAAGCAATAACACACATCTGTTGTGTGTCCTATGGACAGAGAGGTTTTGTGCCACCTTTAAAGAAATAAGACATGCCAGTTCCTTATATCGCCTTTCATGTATTTTCTCCTGTTAAATTTTCTTAAGCAATAAAAGATCCTTATGACTTGTGAATTTTTCTCAGATTTATTCCATACAAGGAAATAATTCTCAACCAATTATCGTTCTTCTACAACCTATTTCAGACATATTTTCATCAAGAGGTAAGTAATTATGGAAATTTTCATGAAAATCAGACTATTAATTGATTTTGCATATAATTTTTTTTTAAAAGCCTCTAGTCATAACTTGGTTTTGGTTACATTAAATTTCAACTGATTTAATGGTGCAAAAATGTAAACATTGTTTTTCGTTCATAATTTTCATTATTTTTGTAAGCTGAAAATTTTTTTAAAATCATCAGGAGATTTTTAAAAAATGTTTCTTCTTTTGAATGGACAAAATATTTTCAAGATATCAACCTTTGTGCAAGTTTCATTGTGTTAAATAGAGGGAGGGGGTAAATTTCACAGGGAAAATTGATGGTGTTAAGAATTATAATCTTATATTTCTCTATTTGAAATAATATCAGCAGGAGCTTAAAGCTCCGCCCACTTCCGCCCAAAACTTTTACTGCTCTTTTTTAATGTTCATTTACAGTTTGTGAATAAATCTTTACTGAGTTAACATCATGTGTTTAACCCTCTCCCTTTTCTTATTGTAAATTCTTGTTTTTAACACTTTCTTTATCCACTATGCAATACAGACTGACCAGACTTTTTGCTCTCTCTTTCACTCTTGTTACAGTTGACAACCAATCAGAAGCCAACAGGTCACCTTTCACACATCATCCCAATATCTGAGTAACTTTTCACTATTAGATAACATATTTATAAAATTTTGGTTCTTTCCCCATCTCATTATTTATCCAGTGTGGAGATGTCTCCATCTTGTTTAAAACAGGTTGTTTTAAAAGACTTTTGAAAATAACCACTAATTTGTAGAACAAGAGGAAAAAAAATTTTCATTTCATTTGTTTAAATATTAATTTCAATATCAACAGAAGAAAAAGAAAATTTACAGGCGATAAAAGCCTTGAAGTGACAATTAACTAGAATAATTCTGTATAAGAAAAAGTGTTCCAAATATCCCAAGGAATTGTCTCCAAACAAAATACTTACCTAGTAAGACACATAGAAATATTTCAAATCTGAATTGATAGAATTTCTCTGAATTTTTTTGATGAGGCTTGATAATTTGTATCATTTGCATTATTCAAACTATTGTTCTCATCTTTATTGTTATCTACACAATGTTTCGGCTAATGTGCCCTCTGGCCATCTTCAGGTATTTCTTTTCAGACTCTGCAACCTTCTTGTCAAGCTTGGGAGCTATAACACCATCAGCGAGCCGGGGGCTATTTGTCCTACTGCATTTGCTCCTGCATTCACTGCACATCATCTTGCTGGCCATGATCTTGGATTGTCTGCTATACTGAGGACCCATTGTGTCCATGACCACCAGAGGCTCCCCGCCAAAAGGTGAACAACCAAATATTACAAAGAGAGAAAGGAACAAATAAGACAAGACAAAAGTCAGGTGAACACATCAAAATGGCAAAAATCAGGTGTAAGACTTCAATCATTCATTCAGACATTCCCATCTGCTGCTATTTCATTCTACTCCATACTGTCAAGGTGGGCATGGGCAAACACCCATCCCTGTTCCTTTAAAGTCTTCTGCTAAGGTGGTCTTCCCTCTCCAAGTTGCAGGTTCCAACTCATATGCTCGACTGTGCAGTTCTAACTGCCAACTACCTTTCAAATCTCCCAGAACTCTCAAATCTTCTTAAAGTCTTGTCTCACATGAGATTTCAAAACCCCCGCATGATTTGAGAAGTTTTAGTTCTAAATCTGGTCAACTTTTATAACTGATGTGACCTCCAGCTAAATTTCAACATGGTCTGTTTACAGCTGATCCTTATTTATCTTGTATCTATTCAAAGACAGCCCAAGTTGTCTCTTATCCATCTTTATAGCCTCTTTGACCGAGCATCCACATACACTTATCTGTACATGTATACACACATATAGATATATACATATATTTACACACACACACATGATCTACCTGAATACACATATATATACCTATCTGTGGGTGGTCTTACTCTATCTCCAATCTACACACACACACACTCATATTTATACATACATGTGGTTTGACTTACTACTTATGTATTCATATAACTGTACTGATGTGTTGTGTCCCAGAGCCTTCATGTCGTAATCAGGAGCATACATGGAATTTTAAATTGAACCCTTTATTCAATCTCTCCATAGATTGATAAAAATACATAACAATAAAGATGAGAACAATACATTGATAGTCCTGTAATCATCTTCTCAGATCAAAAATCCAACCTGAGAGATGATGTGGCAAAATTGGATAGAATTAAACACTTAAGCTTCTTTTGCATTAAAAGTCGCCATTACATACTTCAACACAAAATAGAAGACATCATAATTGGAACCTGTCAAATTCATTTCCATTGCTCTCTCTCCCCCGCTCTCTCTCTCACACACACACAAACATATGTATGTATATATATTAACAGATTATTACTATTATCTACACAAGCAACAAAATATAGTATCAAAACAACAAGAAGGAAGACACACATCTGAACAATTCCTGGAATATATTTCCATAATTATATAGTGATTGATTTCAAAATTTTATATATATATATGCAAGTTAATAAGAAAATCCTATTGAGAAATAATTAGTCATACACAGACCTTCACTGGAAATGAAATAGTCAAAAAACACTTTGTAATCAACTATTACACTTTATAATCCACTGAAACAAAAACAATGTGTTACAACATGTGGTCATGAAATTACAGGTGGAGTTACAAGGTGTTTTTGCAAATGTCTTTTCAAATGTGAGCTTTGTGAAAATGAAGTTTGGCACACTTCACAGGAAAATGGTTTCTCGCCAGTGTGTGTTCGCATGTGCTTGTTCAAATTATAACTCACAGAAAATGTGGATCCACATACTTCACAAGAAAATGGTTTCTCTCCAGTGTGTGTTCGCATGTGCCTTTTCAAAAGGGATCTACTAGAAGATTCTGATCCACATACTTCACAAGAAAATGGCTTGTCTCCAGTGTGTATTTGTATGTGTTTACTCAAGCTGGAATGGACTGAAAATGCTGTTCCACAGATTTCACAAGAAAATGGCTTCTCTCCAGTATGTGTTCGCATGTGTATTCTCAAAGTCCAACGATCTGAAAATGATGAACCACAGACTTCACAAGCAAACGGTTTCTCCCCAGTGTGTATTTGCATGTGTTTTCTCAAAGTGGAATGGTCAGAAAATGCTGACCCACAGACTCCACAAGAAAATGGTTTCTCTCCAGTGTGTGTTCGCATGTGTGTTTTCAAATTGGCACATGCTGAAAAGGCTGATCCACACACTTCACAAGAAAATGGTTTTTCTCCAGTGTGTGTTCGCATGTGTGTTTTCAAATTGAAACTCCTAGAAAATGCAGATCCACAGACTTCACAAGAAAATGATTTCTTTGCACGTTTTTTTAATTGAGAAGTCTGTGTTTCCATATCTGTTTACAATACTGAAAATGCTGATCTGCAAAGTGGTGAAATGTTAGGTTGCAATGGAGTCTCTTTCTTCAGTTGTTCTCTGAAATATGAGTTTAGGGAAACTGCTCATCTACTAAATTTAGCAAGAAACAGAAATTGTCTTGTCAGTTGTCAATATGATTATCCAAGAATATATTTTTTCTCTGTTATGTGTATAATGTTTTTAAATTTCAAATTATTCTTCCCTCATCCTGTTATTGTTATCTGTAAATGAATAGAAATGAAAGTATTATTATAAAAATAAAAACCAGGAGATTCATACATTATTCAGAATTATAATCGCTGTCAATTATATTTCATTAACTGCCATATAATTCAGGCCAAGTCATAAATAAAATTGCTATACTAGTGTTCAACAAATATTTTTGGTGAGTGCAAAATTTGAGAATTGCAATCATAAGCATATTCATCACAAAAGGTTCCTGATTTATCAATATAAAATGTGAATACTATATTAGGCGTACTATTAAGAGACTTGAAAATAGAATCAAACAAATTTGCCTTTACATATTCAAAAAAGGATCTTGTTGTCCGAATCAATATCTATTGGCAAACTTGAATTGTTTCAATTCATTTAAAATAGTTTACCATCCTAGCTAATGCACATTCAGAATTTTAGCTCTGCCTCCTCGAGGCAAATATACATAACATCGCTCAAACCAGAACTCTGCAAAAAGAAAGTGTTACATAATCTATGCAGTTGCATAAGATTATTGTCAATCCACTGTATTTCTAAAGGGATGGCCCTTTTCTATCACGGGCGGGACTTTCCATGGAATAGTACAAAAGCCGCGAAATACGCGAAGTTACGTGGGACCTGGTTGGGTCCTCAGTTTTCAGTTGGACGACAGTGAAGATGTCCTGCCTTAACTATAACTCACTCTGCATACGGCGCTATGTTAGTTAAATGTTTAGTTAAGGAAATAAAGTTTAAGAAAAATAACACGGTCTTGTGATTAATGAATGTCTTGGTAACAAGACTGATATAGAAGAAGAAATGAGTTAAGTGCGACCGATCACCAAGACGAAGACCAAGATGTTAGAAGACGTAAGATGAAGAATAGAAGCAAGTAAGAAAGAAGGGTATGCAAAAAAGAATTTGTTTACCATTTACAACTAAGTGGCGTTTCCAGCATGTGGTTACCTGATCTTGGGTAATTACAATATTTTTTACCCCCCCCCCCCCCACCACCTCATTTATGATTTTTTTTGGATTCTCTATCATAGTTTTTCTTCCTGTGGTAATCCTCTGATGAGACTCAGGTGAAAACAAAGAATTCTTCTTATGGATGAATCCTCTTATGATTGCAATTCTCAAATAATGAAATATATTTAAGGGAATTTAACAAAAAACAAAAATTCAAAACTCAAAAACTTTTAAAATACTGGATAATTATTTTTTAATAATTCAATTGTTTTTAAAACATGAAACCATTCTTAATATTTATGTTAAGAAGGAAAAAAAGTAATTAAAAACAAAGCAAATTATAATGAAATGAAAGTAGTTATTATAGCAGCTCAGTCAATCGAGCATCCACCTTGAGAACCGCAATATCAGCCCTCGCCAACTCAGCACATAAGTAGCATAGCTTAGATCTGTAAAGTGAGTGTGTGTGTGTGGGGGGGGCTTATCGTAGGTGTGGCACTCTACCTCACTCAAAAACAATATCCCAGTCTAGCACTTGTGAAAAGTAGATATACTCTCTTGCTGTCCAGCTGATACTGACAATGGGACACTTTATTGACTACTTTACCATTAGTTTGTGTTTTTTAAGGAAAATCAAGATATTAAGATTAAAAGAGAAAAGAAATGGATATTCTTTGATTAAGAAAAAAAAAGATGCAGTAGAAAGAAAATTGAGTCTAGTGGAAATAAAGAGAATATGGGAGAGAGAGAGAGAGAGAGAGAGAGAGAGAGAGAAAGAGAGAGGGGGTGGGCACTCGGAAGCAATAATGCTAATCTGTTTCAATTGAACTCAAAAAAGAAAAGAAAAAAAATTTGTGAGAAAATAACTTTTAGATTTTCAAATATTTTTTCAGGTATTGAAGTTTTATTTTTTTTATATGTTCTTCAGAATTTTATCTTTTTGGAAATGTCAGGGACCGGAAATTTTTTTCTACAAATGACCTAAGGTCAACAAACACCGTTGAATTGATAGAAAAAAACCTTTTTTTTTTCAAGTTTTTTTCTTTTTTTAAAAAATAAAATAAGCTTTTCATTATAAAATTAAGTCGTTATTGAATAATTTGGTGAAAATTTCATTAAAATTGGTCAATTTTCTGATTTTTGGTAATTCTTTTTTATTTCTTTTTTATTTCTTTTTTATTTATTTTAAAAATGAGCTCAGTCGGTAGAGCGTTCGGCTAGAAACCACAAGGTTCCTAGTTCGATACCGGTCCCCGCCAACTCAGCATATGAGTAGCACAGGGACCTGTGCGGTAAAGTAAGGAGCTGATGGTAGGTGTGACGCTCCACCTCAGATGCTAAAAAACAATCTCCTTGGTCTAGCGCTATTGAAAAGGGGATAGACTCCCTCGCTGTCTGGCTGATAAAAAACAAAACAAATGAAACGGGAAAGAAGGAAAGAAAGAAGGAAGGAAAAAATAAAGAGAATTTAAACATTTTCTTTTTTTAAATTTTTTTATAGGAGTTAGATTAATACGAATTAGATATTTTTCCGTCATAAAATGTTCATTTTTTATATACATACCAACTATAAAAGTACATAAATTAGCGACTGGCAAAATGAGCCTAAAATGCGTTTTTGACGAAATGACTTTAGCCCCCCTCCCTTTACAGAAAATAATTTACCAAAAATCAGGAAATTATCGGATTTTAATGAAATTTTCAGAGTTTATTTATCAATCAACGATCTTTATAATGCATTATTTATTTTATTTCAAACCTTTCTCATTTAACACTGTCCTAGGATTTTGATGGGATTCTTTGTTTATGTCACACCCACTGATTAGCAAGGGTAGTAGTAAAAATAAAGCATCAATGGAATTTTGAAATTAATTAGATTTAAAAAAAAATGATTTGAACAGTTTTCAAAAGATTCCTCATATTTTTATATCCATATAAATATTCATAAATTTGAAAAAAGTATTTCACTTCTTCGTCAGTGAAAAAAAAACGCTTTCTGACAATTACTTGTTTTTATTTGTAAAGGAAAGATACTTACTTTTTCTTTTCTTACGTCTGATTTCTTTTCTGTGGAGCTATAAAAGGTTAGAGAAAAGAGAAACAAATGCAATATTTAAAATAAAACAAATGTTTTCTGGTTAAATTGTCTTATTGGAAAATTAGTTTCCGAAATTCTTCGTAATATAGCCACCATCCACTTTACACAACTTCTCTCATTTCACGCTGTCGTCTGCCACCCTCAAATCTCTCGTATTTACGGCTGCGGTCCTGTCGTGTGCATGCGCGTTCTCATCTTCTCGTCTCTGCGCACGAGCGTATCGTTCCGATATTTAATTGTAATTAAAACGTGTCGCACATTTGCAATCATAACAGAAGGGTTTTATAAAGAGTGTAGTTAGGGAGATACCTCCCCCCTTTTATTTTCATTTAGTAAAAATTAAAAATTCACTCAATGTAATCCTTAAAATTAGCTATAAATTAATTTTAGTTTTTTTTGTTCTTTTGTTCTTTTTATTTTTTAGTTCTATGATAGGGAATGCCACAGGGACTGGCCTTTTTGTCGTCTGCTAGGAATTTTAAAAGCGAATTAAAAAATAATTAAATCTATTATATAAGGTCAAACTTTGTCTAAATCGATAAGTAGTAACATAATAACCATCATTAAAAAAATAAAAATATCATTACATATGCAGTTTATTTTTGATAGATTTAAAACTATTTATTTTGGTCAATTTCGACGCGATCCGCCATTTAGCCTCTTTTTCAATGGTTTACAATTTTAAAATAACATTTGGGATGGGAAAAAAAAAAATACTAAAAATCAGGTAATTATCTGATTTTAATGAAATTTTCAGTATTGATTTAACAATTAATGAATTTTATAATGCATCAGTTATTTTATTTCAAAACTTTAATTTAGTATTTTTACTATGAAAAATTAATATATAAAATTCATTTAAAATAAAAAATATTCGGATTTTAAGTTTAAAATGTTATATTTTTAGATTCTAAAAATAAATATCTACTTAATGCAAACCTTATTTTTGTTGACGAAAGTAATAAGTTTTGAAGAAAAACTCGATTGAAAATGTACACCCCTCACCTTTTTAAGCAGAAAAAAAAACGATATTGAATCCGACAATATGTGTAGAAAGTTTTGTAGAAAAAACAACAAGATGTTAAAAGTTTTGCTGACAGAAATCTGTTTCGACATTATGAAGATGTCTTCATCAAAGCAACATTGTAAACGGAAAAACAAAATAAATATATCATTAATCACGAGGCACAGAATGCTCTCAATCAGTACCGGATTTTCAAAATTAAAAAAAAAATGCCTATTTATTGTTAAAAATAAAATAAATTTATTTTAAAAAAATAAATAAATTTTATTTTTTAAAAATTATAAGCATTTTTATCATTAAAAAGCTCAAAAGAGTTTGCCGTAAAAGTGTATATGAATATCAAAAAGTTCAGGAAAATGTTCCGGTTACAAATGAAAGTTTAAAAAATATACAATCCAACAACGGAATCTGCAATGATGATAAACTCGCAGTGTCGGGATCCTTATTACATCCGAAATTTGAGCCTCCGGTGATATAATTTTAAATAATTACAATTTTGTTTTTTCTGTCGAAGTATAATAATATATACATAATATATATATATATATATATATATATATATATATTATATATTCATAACAAATCTGAATTTGAAGCTTTTTGCTTTTTATCACTATTGTAATCTTGTTGTTTGTGTTTCACAATTGTTTATATATTATATAAATATCTATATATATATAATATATATATATTGATAAACAATGTAAACACAAACAAACAAGATTACAAAGGTGATAAAAAGGAAAAAGTTCAAGTTCAGATGTTTATGAAGATGGTAAAAAGTGTTAATAATTCTGGCAGAAGATTGTGGAGCATCTGTTCATTATGGGATTGTTGAAGAAACTGCAATTGTTCTAAAAGTGTGGAAAAGGGTGGAAAGGTGATCCTTGTTATGTAGTATCCCTTTAATAATTAGGTTTTTTTGGTGTTTATTTTCAATGATAATATTTCACTCAGTATTAATATATAACAGGATATTTATTACGGTATTTATCATATGAAATAACACCAACATATATATAAAGGGATACTACAATAACAAGGATCACTTTCCACCCTTTTCCACACTTTTAGAACATTGGCCAGTTTCTTTCAACATCGCGCGAATAAATGAACAGATCATCCACAACTCTGCAGATTAACACTTCTTTTTAAACCGATGTCTTGCATGACAAAATCTGAACTTCGAACTTTTTCCTTTTTTTTTAAAATCACTTATGGTTTTATCTTTGTTTGTTTGTTGTTTCACGAACATTGTTTTTCAATCATATATATTATATATATATATTATATTATATAAATTAACACAGGTGAAGACACAAAACAAACAAGATTACAAAGTGGATAAAAGGAAAAGTTCAAATTCAGATTGTTATGATTACTATATAATATTCATATATATATAGGTATATTACTTTATATATATTGTATATATGTATTATAACGATCGACAGAAAAACAAAATTGTAATTATTTAAAATTATATCAAAACACCGGAGGCTCAAATGTTCGGATGTAGATAGACCCGCATGCGAGTTTATCATCATTGCAGATTCCGTTGTTGGGTATTGTTATATTTTTTATTTGATATTGGTTAAACCGGAACATTTTCCTGAACTTTTTGTATTCATATACACTTTTACGGCAAACTCTTTTTGAGCTTTTTTTAATGATAAAAAATGCTTATAATTTTTAAAATAAAATTTTTTTATTTTTTAAAAAATAAATTTATTTTATTTTTTAACAACTAAGATAGGCATGTTTTTTTTTTAATTTTGAATTCGGTACTGGATTGAGAGAGTATGCTGTGCCTCGTGAATTAATGATATATTTATTTTGTTTTTCCGTTTACAATGTTTGCTTTGATGGAAGACATCTTCAATATGTCGGAAAGATTTCTGTCAGCAAAACTTTTAACATCTTGTTGTTTTTTTTCTACAAAAACTCTTACACATATTGTCGGATTCATATCGTTTTTTTTCTGCTTAAAAAGGTGAGGGGTGTACATTTCAATCGAGTTTTTCTTCAAACTTATTACTTTCGTCAACAAAAAATAAGGTTTGGCATAAGCGATATTTATTTTTATGAAATCTAAAAAATATAACATTTTAAACTTAAATCCGATATTTTTTATTTTTAAATGAATTTTATATATTAATTTCTAGTAAAAATACTAAATTTAAAAGTTTTGAAATAAAATAACTGATGCATTATAATTCATTAAATTGTTAATCAATTGAAAATTCAATTAATCAGAGTAATTACCTGATTTTAGTATTTTTTTTTCCATCCAAATGTTTATTTTAAAATTTGTAAACCATTGAAAAAGAGGCTAAATGGGCGGATCGCGTCGAAATTGACCAAAATAAATAGTTTTTAAATTCTATCAAAATAAACGCATATGTAATGATATTTTTATTTTTTAATGATGGTTATTATGTTAGTACTTATCGATTTAGACAAATTTGACCTATAATAATAGATTTAATTATTTTTTAATTCGCTTTTAAAATTCCCTAAGCAGACGACAAAAAGGCCAAGTCCCTGTGGCATTCCCCTATCATAGACTAAAAAATAAAAAGACAAAAGAACAAAAAAAACTAAAATTAATTTTATAGCTAATTTTAGGATTACATTGAGTGAATTTTTGAATTTTTAACTAAATGAAAATAAGGGGGGAAGGTAATGCTCCCTAACTACCTCTTTATAAACCCTTGCTGTTTAGTGATTGCAAATGTTGCGACACGTTTTAATTGACGAATTAAATATCGGAACGATACGCTCGTGCGCAGAGACGAGAAGATGAAGAAACGCGCATGCACACGACAAGGACCGCAGCGTAAATACGAGAGATTTGAGGGTGGCAGCGAAGCGTGAAATGAGAGGAGTTGTGTAAAGTGGATGGTGGCTTTATTACGAAGAATTTTTCGGAAACTAATTTTCCAATAAGACAATTTACCAGAAAAACATTTGTTTATTTTAAATATTGCATTTGTTTCTCTTTTCTCTAACCTTTTATAGCTCCACGAAAAGAAATCAGAACGTAAGAAAAGAAAAGTAAGTATCTTTCCTTTACAAAATAAAACAAGTAATATGTCGAAAGCGTTTTTTTTTTCAACTGACGAAGAAGTGAAATAATTTTTCAAATTTATGAATATTTATATGGATATAAAAATATGAGGAATCGTTTTTAAACTGTTTCAAATCATTTTTTTTAAATTAATAAATTTCAAAAATTCCATTGATGCTTTAATTTTTACTACTACCCTTGGCTAATGCAGTGGGGTGACATAAACAAAGATCCCATCAAAATCCTAGGACAGTGTTAAATGAGAAAGGTTTGAAATAAAATAAATAATGGCATTAATAAAGATCGTTGATTGATAAATAAACTCTGAAAATTTCATAAAATCGCGATAATTTCTGATTTTTTGGTATTATTTTCTTAAGGGAGGGGGGGCTAAAGTCATTTCGTCAAAAACGCATTTTGCTCATTTTGCCAGTCGCTATTTATTGTACTTTTATATTGGTATGTATATAAAATGAAATTTTAATGACGGAAAAAATATCTAATTCGTATTAATCTAACTCCTATAAAAAAATCTTAAAAAAAGAAATGTTTAATTCTCTTTATTTTTTTGCCTCCTTCTTCTTTCCTTCTTTCCCGTTTCATTTGTTTTGTTTTTTATTCAGCCAGACAGCGAGGGAGTCTATCCCCTTTTGCATAGCGCTTAGACCAGGAGATTGTTTTTTAGCATCTTGAAGGTGGAGCGTCACACCTACCATCAGCTCCTTACTTTACCGCACAGGTCCTGTGCTACTCATATGCTGATTGGCGGGGACCGGTATGCGACTAGGAACCTTGTGCGTTTCTAGGCCGAACGCTCTACCGACTGAGCTCATTTTTAAAAAATAAAATTTAAAAAAGAAATAAAAAAAGAAATAAAAAAGAATTACCAAAATCAGAAAATTGACCAATTTTAATGAGAATTTCACAAATTATTCAATAACGACTTAATTTTATAATGAAAGCTTATTTTATTTTTAAAAAAAAAGAAAAAACTTGAAAAAAAAAAAAGGTTTTTTCTATCAATTCACGGTGTTTGTTGAGCCCTTAGGTCATTTGTAGAAAAATTTCCGGTCCTGACATTTCCAAAGATAAAATTCTGAAGAACATAAAAAAAAATAAAACTTCAATACCTGAAAAAATATTTGAAATCTAAAAAGTTATTTTCTCACAAATTTTTTTCTTTCTTTGTTTTGAGTTCAATTGAAACAGATTCAGCATTATGCTTCCGAGTGCCCACCCCCTCTCTCTTCTTCCTCTCTCGTCTCTCTCCTGCTCTCTCTCTCCCATATTCTCTTTATTTCACTAGACTCATTTTCCTGTTCTACTGGCATCTTTTTTTTTTATCAAAAGATATCCATTCTTTTCTCTTTTATCTTAATATCTTGATTTTCCTTAAAAAAACACAACTAATGGTAAAGTAGTCAATAAAGTGTCCCATTGTCAGTATAGCTGGACAGGCAAGAGAAGTATATCTACTTTTCACAAGTGCTAAGACTGGGATATTGTTTTTTGAGTGAGGTAGAGTGCCACACCTACGATAGAGCCCCCCCACACACACACACTCATTTAGCAGATCTAAGCTTATGCTACTTATGTGCTGAGTTGGCGAGGCTGATATTGCGGTTCTTCAAGGTGATGCTCGATTGACTGAGGCTGCTATATAACTATTTCATTTCATTATAATTTCTTTGGTTTTAATTACTGTTTTTTCCTTCTTAACATAAATAATAAGATGGTTTCATGTTTTAAAAACAATTGAATTATTAAAAAATAATTATCCAGTATTTTAAAAGTTTTTGAGTTTTGAATTTTTGTTTTTTTTAAATTCCTTAAATATATTTCATTATTTGAGAATTGCAATCATAAGAGGAATTCATCCATAAGAAGAATTCTTTTTTTCCCTGACGTCTCAATCAGAGGGATACCACAGGAAGAAAAACTATGATAGAGAATCCAAAAAATCATAATGAGGTGGTTGGGGGGGGGGGGGTAAAAAATAATTGTAATACCCAAGATCAGGTAACACATGCTGGAAAACGCCACTTAGTTGTAAATGGTTTAACAAATTCTTTTGTTGCATACCCCTTCTTTTCTTACTTGCTTCTATTCTTCATCTTACGTCTTCTAACATCTTTGGTCTTCGTCCTTGGTGATCGGTCGCACTTAACTCATTTCTTCTTCTATATGCGTCTTGTTACCAAAGACATTCATTAATCACAAGACCGTGTATTTTTTCTTAAACTTTTATTTCCTTACTAACATTTAACTAACATACGCGCGCGTATTGCAGAGTGAGTTATAGTTAAGGCAGGAACATCTTCACTGTCCGTCAACTGAAAACTGAGGACCAACCAGGTCCCACGTAACTTGCGCGTATTTTCGCGGCTTTTTGTACTATTCCATGGAAAGTCCGCCCGGTGATATAAAAGGGCCATCCTTTTAGAATAACAGTGGATTGACAATAAACTTATGCAACTGCATAGATTATGTAAGCACTTTCTTTGCAGAGTTCTGGTTTGAGCGATGTTTATGTATATTTGCCTCGAGGAGGCAGAGCTAAAATTCTGAAATGTGGCAATTAGCTAGGATGGTAAACTATTTTTAAATGAATTTGAAACAATTCAAGTTTGCCATAGATATTGAATTCGGACAACAAGATCCTTTTGTTGAATATAGTAAAAGCAATTTTGTCTTGATTCTATTTTTCAAGTCTCTTAAAATAGTACGCCTAATATAGTATTCACATTTATATTGAATAAATCAGGAACCTTTTTGTGATGATATGCTTATGATTGCAAATTCCTCAAATTTGCACTCACCAAATTATTTGTTGAGACACTAGTATAGGCAATTTTATTTATGCTTGGGCCTGAATTATATGGCAGTTAATTGAAATTAATTTGACAGCGATATAATTCTGAAATAATGTTATGAATCTCCTGGTTTTTATTTTTATAAAATAATACTTTCATTTCTATTCATTTACAGATACAATAACAGGATGAGGGAAGAATAATTTTGAAATTAAAAGGACACATTATACATATAAAGAGGAAAAATATATTCTTGGATAATCAATATTGACAACTGCAAGCATTCTGTTTCTTGCTAAATTTAGTAGATGAGGCAGTTTGCCCTAACTCATATTTCAGAGAAAG